>CM067370.1:137247199-137975163 GCA_034401795.1 Chaetoderma sp. LZ-2023a | reverse complement strand
TAAACCAGTCTATGATTTTTTTCATTTCATTATTTACATACTTGTATACAGTGTCTATGTCCTTGTGACAAGGCAAACAATATTAGTGAGAGGTGATTACATGCTTTGGGTAGGTCATTCATGCATAGTAAAAACAACAGAGGTCCAAGAATTGATCCTTGTGGAACGCCACAGACTAATTTCCTGTCTCCTGACATGGCCCCACTGAATTTTACACATTGTGTTCTGTTAGTTAAATAGCTATATATCCAATTTAATGCAATGCCCCTAATTCCATAGTGGGCTAGTTTTTTTAGTAATATTTCATGATCAATAGTATCGAATGCTTTGGAGAGGCCCAAGAATACACCTAGAGTGTGTTCATTTCTCTCAAGGGATGTGGTTATTTTTTTCAAGCATATCCACAATGGCAAGCATGGTAGAGTGTTTTTCTCTGAAGCCGTACTGGGATGCATAGATTATAGAGTTTTTATTAAGATATTTTATAGTTCTATTGTAGTATAATCTTTCCAGAAGTTTAGAGAAAAGCGGAAGTACTGAGACTGGCCTGTAGTTAGTAAAATCAGATGGGTCTTTAGCTTTGAATATAGGTGTTACGCATGCAGTTTTTAATCAGGATGGAAATATACCCTGTGAAAATGATAGATTGCAGATGTGATGGTGGAAAAGGCTCTGAGTAAATTAAACATAAGTAAGTCTCCTGGCCCCGACAGTACTCATCCCCGTGTACTAAAAGAGCTTGCAGAACCCTTGACCATCCCATTAGCCAAGATTTACGAAACATCACTCAGAACACAGACCGTGCCTATCATCTGGAAGGAAGCAAGCATATCGGCAATATTCAAGAATGGAGATGAAAAGCAAGCTGGGAACTACAGGACAGTGAGTCTCACAAGTATTCTGTGCAAAGTCCTAGAAGGTATAATCAGTGCCCACATAATGAATTACCTATTAGAAAACAGAGCCTTTAGTCAAAAACAGTTTGGGTTTATCAGCGGACGATCAACAACACTACAGCTCCTGCATGTCCTGGATAAATGGACAAAAGCAATCAATGAGGGACATACTGTTGATACCATTTACTTAGACTTCAAGAAAGTCTTTGATACCGTTCCATATATGAGACACATGGACAAAATACTGGCATATAGTGTAGATGATCCAATTCATGGTTGGATCAAATCATTTCTTATCGACCGAAAACAGCAAGTGACTATCGGCGGTGAAGAGTCTAGTTTGTTGGATGTAGCAAGTGGGATTCCCCAAGGCGATGTCTTAGGGCCTCTACTTTTTGTCATCTACATAAATGATTTGCCAAGTCGTGTAATGTCAGATATATACTTATTCGCAGATGACACAAAGACTTTTAGAGCAATTATTAAAGAGGACCATGCCCTTTTACAAGCAGACTTAGATGAGCTGGCTGAATTGTCAAACACTTGGCTTCTGCGCTTTCACCAAGATAAATGTGTCAACATGAGCTTTGGGCGGATGAAAGCATGGGGTACAGACTTTGCTGATACAAAGGCACATACCATAATAAGATCAGAACAAGAAAAGGATATAGGTGTCACTATAGATGAAGGCCTAAATTTTGAAAAGCACATTAGTGAAAAGGTCAACAAAGCAACCAGTATGTTTTCAATAATCAGATGTGCCTATGTTAACCTAAATGAGAAGACGTTTATACCACTGCATAAGGCAATGGTTAGAAGCCACCTGGACTATGTAGCATCAGTGTGGAGCCCATTTAGGAAAAACCCAGTTAACAATAATAGAAAATGGCCAGAGAAGAGCTACGAAGCAAATACCAGGCTTAAGGGAATTAAGTTATGAAGAAAGACTTAGGAGACATAGGCTCCCAACACTGGCCTTTCGAAGAGTTCGTGGGGACATGATAAGATTGAAGTTTATAAGATACTGCATGGTATCTATGACATGGAAACAGGAGGTATGTTCACCCTAAGAAATGATGTTGTGCAACGAGATAAGCCTAGAGGGCATAATAGGAAAATTTTCCAACCAAGGGCAAAATTAGAATTGAGGAGAAATTGTTTTGCAGTCCGGGCTGTAAAAGTCTGGAACAAGCTGCCAGAACATGTTGTAGAAGCGTCATCAGTCAACACATTTAAGGCTCGCCTCGACAGACATTGGAAAGACAAACCACTAATATATAATTACACTGCACCATTGGAATCCGGAAGGGATAGAGCACCGTATTATGATGATGATGGTCTGACCACGCAGGCGTAGGCCTGCGGTCAGAAGGAACCTAAGTAAACCTAAGTATAACTCATATCTAAGTGTAAGATAATGACGGTTCAGAGTGGAAGGTCAACAGTTGAGAAAGATGGAATCTACCACTTATACAACACGGAGGGAGAAAAGGTTATTCTTGACAATGTGGACAAAGAAAAGGATATAGGAGTGGTTGTTGACAAAAACATAACCTTCAAAGCCCATATGCATGCACAAGTGAACAAGGCAAACCACATGATGGGCCTGATTAGAAGATTTTTTACATACCTCAATGAAGAGATGTTCAGTTGCCTGTTCAAAGCACTCGTGCGACCACATCTGGAATATGCGGCGAGTGTATGGGCTCCACATACAAAGAAGGGTATCTTAGTGCTGGAAAATGTGCAGAGGAGAGTGACAAAATTAGTCCCCTCACTAAAAGAGCTAGATTACCCAGAAAGACTAAGAAGACTAGCACTCCCAACACTCAGATACAGACACGTGAGAGGGGATATGATATAGGCCTTTAAGATCCTGAGGGGTATATATGACCCAGAAGTCACAATAAATATGATGGAAATTGTCAAAGAGAGAGAGAGAGGGCACAATTGGAGAGTTCTTAAGAAGGGGTGCAGACTGGATATCAGGAAGTACTCATTCACTAGCAGATTAGTGGACCTATAGAATAGCCTACCAGAAGCTATAGTAAACTCCAAAACTGTTTTACTGTCCGAGGTAGGACTAGACAGATTTTGGGAAATGCTGGAAGTAAAGTACAACTTTACAGTGGAAGTCACATTGCCAGGAAGTCATGTGTGCGAGTCGTACCCAGCGGTGACAAAAGAAGAGGCGGACATAAATGCTATACAGGCCTGAGTCCATATAATCATCCTAAGTAAGTAATCCCAAGTAAACTTTTGTTAGTTGCTATGTAGCTCTATGTCTATATACATATACACACATACACATAAACATGCAACAGACTACAGTGTGCTAATTGAAGATAATTTTCCTTAAGGCCTATGTACATTTAGGCTTACTGGTTAAGGTAAGTAGAAGTCGGTACATTAGCCTGTTAATACCTAGTTAGTGATGTTTGTCCTAGATATGCGTTCATTAGTTATCCTACAGCAATGACTATTGAGACAGTATTTTGCAGTCACGACATATAGGTGTTAATAATGTAGAAGCTACAGAATTGCTTTCTATGGACAGATTACTGGCTAACTACGTACAGGTAGGTACTCGGATTCTGATTAGTTGACATAGTCATGAGGAATGTTAATGTTATTATTATTTACTAGGCCGCATATAGCAGCTTTCCATAGGTACAGTGAAGAATAAGAAAGTATCCGCTGGCCATCATAGATGGTCAGAGAGAAATGGGTTTTTTTTAAACAGTGGTTGACATGGATATACAATCATTTACATAAGATCGTTTCTAAATATACTTTCATTTCAAATGATGAGGTTCAATTTGGTCATTGGCATAGGTTTAGGTGTTGACACCTGTCAATATGTATTGCATATGTATAGTCTCTACTACAGGACTTCATTAATCTTCTTCATAATGAGCGTAGATGCGTCTAAGGAGATCAGTAGTAATGAGTCATTACTCTGGACCATGCCCTCGGCCTCTTGTTTTGATAAATATTGCAACTGGATTTGTAATAGGTGAGATAAGGTTTTAGATCGAGTGACTGTGTAGTCTCGACAAGCGGTGATAAGATTGTATCTATTGTCTGCTGCCTCCCCACACAAGCTACAGGTTGGATCTGTCATGTACTGGTTAAATCTGCTGCGGCTTGCCTGCAATGTGTATGTGCCAGTGAGCAACCATGCCTTGATTACCGCCTTTTCAACATCCTGGATATTTGCCTTACAAGAAGACCAAATGTGATGTAGTGTTCCAAGTTGTACAGCATCTGGGTTGAGGTATTTGAGAAAAACCTTGCTCTGGACCTCTGCTCACCATCTCTGTGTCAAATACACAGCAACTGCCTTCTTGACCTGTGTCTTCCATCATACTTTTGTCGTTGGATTTTCAAGTACATCAAAAGAAGTAGGTAATTCATATTTCCTTAAGATTCTCCGTAGCTGTGAGAACCAACTTCAATCTTCTTAAGCATGATTTATTGAATGGCCAGGAGATACTCCTTACTTTCCAGATCTCGCGTTATGATCCTAAAGAGAGAAAGAACCTTCCTGTCTATTTGGAATTGAACTGGTTCAGCATGAAGCATATACAGCCACATCACCACATCTCTCTGGAAGCGATTGCATTTGCTTGAGTTTTTGCTTCTGTAGTTTCTCAACGCGGGCTATAGCTTTATCCCTCAGGCAGCTTACTTCAAGATCAAAAGTTAATCTGGGTAACACATATAATGTCCATATCTTATGTAGCAAAACAGGGTTTAGGCCCCGCTCCGTGCAGACCAGCTCCCATCAATGCATACAGTGTCCTGGCACTTAGACGGCCTGTTAATTGATAGTTAGGAGAAAGAGAAAAGCGACGGGGCTGTGTAGCTCAGTGGTCTAGAGAGTTTTCGAATCCGAAGGTTACAGTTTCGATCCCACAATCAGGCATGTCAAGATTCAAGATTCAATATTATTTAATCAATAGCAAAATATATGTTATACAATTATGTATGTATTTTAACTATAGATGAACCGGACAGCTAAGTAACATACACTCACAAGACGTAGACGAGTTAAATAAAAAGAACAAAATAAATTAATACATGTCTAAGTAGTAGTAGTAGTAGTAGTAGTAGTAGTAGTAGTAGTAGTAGTAGTAGTAGTAGTAGTAGTAGTAGTAGTAGTAGTAGTAGTAGTAGTAGTAGTAGTAGTAGTAGTAGTAGTAGTAGTAGTAGTAGTAGTAGTAGTAGTAGTAGTAGTAGTGATGTTACAATGCAACAAATAAATATTTATATTTTTGGTTGACTTTAATTATCCAGTAGATCTCAGAAATAACATGCGCCACGTCTCCACAGCAAAATAAAACGTAATTCTGTTAAATGTATTGAACATAATTGAATTGAGAGCCACTGCTCAAGTTCCAGTTCAGGTACAAATTCATTTATTTTGATATAAAATGCACAAGTTTTAATTACACAACAGGCGGTCCACCAAAGGCAGATCCTATATTGACGGTGGGTCCCTACATAGAACAAAAGGACAGATACTATAAAATATAAGACATAATTAGCTGACGTTTAAGTTAGTACTAAAAGACATAAACAAGATACATGGGGCATGGGACAGATAAACAACAGATTTACAGGTACATAGAGAGGTGTTCTTATCTTGTTAAATAAAATTCATCTTAACATTTGATGATTATCTTCAAAATATTGCCGTGACGTCATAACCACATGGACGCAAAACTTCTAGAATGTTCTAGAACGTTCCCCTAGGCTATTATTAGATGCGCGCTGATTGGCTGTTGCTCGAACGATGATTGGATAGAGGCTGTGCCTGTGACGTCATGAGGAGTATAAAAGGAGAAGCGATCCAGTGATCGAGAGCTTCTTCGGCCAGGGGTCGAACAGGTTGGATCTGTACTACCTACTACAAGCGCGACAGACATTAGGCATCTTCCTTCGCTATGCATCGGGTTGCAGTGTGCGGTTCTCCACCCCACCGCATTAAAACAATTTTGTAACTCCCCATTTATGGGAGTAATTTGGAACTTCTGATAATTGTTCTCAAATACCAACAGCTACATTCGGAACACAAATTTGCGGTGAGGCCTTTACGGCCTGAATATGTGAGTCTACAGATGTAGAGGCAGGATGTTCTTTGATGGATGACTCGCCGGATCTGCCCGCCATGCCTAAAAGTGGTATTTCAATCGCCGCTGCACACATCGTGTCGGTTCTTTCGACTTTTGACCACAGCAAGTAAACTCTGCCCGGTGCGTCTTCAGAGCTGGTTGACGTACCCAGCACCATGAAGCTTTGTTTTGTATCTTCATTTGCCTCTAACTACCCCCACTAGTGATCGGGTTGTTTACACCTTCCATCCGTGCCATCGGTGTATGGGAACTTTCTTCACCATGTTGTACTATCATACCTTTTACTGACTGCTCGTTAGACATTCTATTAGGCCTACAGCACGAAGTGATGTCCTTCCCCTGCTATGAACGTTCTTACGGGACTGTTGTTTGCAGAAAACAGCTTACGGGAACCAACCTGCGGGAACCAACCTGCGGGAACCAACCTGCGGGAACCAGCCTGTGGGAACTTTCCAGCTTCCGGAGAGTGCATCATCTCATGTCGACTATGGATGGACGTGTCAATTTCAGTGACACGGTAGCCTAACTTGGGAATGACTACCAAGTATTCAAGTAACTATACTTCACCGTTTAATTATTTTTCTATATAGGTTTTGTTAATTATCTCGTATCCGTACTAACGGTTCCAATGACTAAAAGGAACCATAACGGTCTTAGGACCAATAGTTATAATTTCTGTATTTGTTAAATAGTTATTTTCATTTTCCTCAATGTGTTGCTAACTGCACTATAGTAGGTTCGTTGCTGATAGATATATCTTAACCATTGCCACCGTATTGTTGTTCCCATCCGTTAAACTGTTTTGCTTAAGTTATAGAAAATATAGGAATGCAGTGCATGTAGGAAACACTATACAGCAACATTTATATATGCAACATTTTCTCCCGCCACCAACAATTTTTCACTAAGGTCGCTGTCCATGCTATAACTCTGTTTAGCCCGGCATGCTACCGACTAAACCTTTTCTATTCAGCATGATAGGATAGGTTCAAAATGATTAGAGACAATTTCTTCATTACATACTATGTAATATACTCTTCTCTTCCGGCAGTGCGATAATCTAGCCCTGCACTCCGGTAAGACTCATAACTCCAAGATTGTATCTCTCTTCATATTCCTCTTAGCCTTGTGGCTTCTTAATTGTTTGGATGTCCCTATCCGCACCATGGGCTGATCCGACTCTGGGAAACTATTGGGGTTTCCGAGTGGTGATGTCTAAGGTGCGGTATCACATACACATTCCCGTGTATCTTCGGATACTTAGTAGATAGTACTTTAAGCCAATGTAGGAAAGCACTGCAAAAACACATTATTAATTATTATTTTATTTACTGACAATCCTCCCGCACTGCAGTGCAAAACTGGCAACTTGTATATAAACCTAATGCACGGTAAAATGGTTAGTTCCATAGGACCCGGTGACGGGCGAGATACGTATTCTCACCGAATTCTGTTAAAATGTCTGGGCATGATATTCAGATCTGCCATGCCCTTACGGGAAGGACATTTACGGTGTGCATTCGTCTTTCTTACCCCCACCATAACGATAGGAGATATGGCATAATAATGCTTCCGTGAAATGTAAACCATGTTCTGTAATGTTTCATGTGGTTGTGAAGCAGAATGTCCGGATTCTCACCCAGTTCGGAGATCCCGCTAAGTAACATGTATGAGTGCTGTCTCCAGTATTGATGTCCTCGGGCATCTGTTCTCCGTGACAGCCGTGTCTAATAGCTAGGTAGATATCGGCCAGTTGTGGCCTAAACTAATTCTTGTTTTGAAAACAACTAAAAGGAATTAAGCAAGCAGAAGGCCTGCAGAAATAAAGTGGCAACTACTAATTCAGCATATTAGCAATCACATAAGATGGTAATGAATGAATCCGTCGGGAATCTTCCGTTCCATCCTCATGTAAAACAGTACGCACCCCTATAGACATAATCTCACTAGGTATGGTCTTTTCTTTCTACAGCATTTTTGTTTGAAATATTAGAGTGGGCCCATTTTTGCCTACTATTCTTCTCCCGCTTTAAGCCGTGGCGACACCTTCACGAGACGGAGGCCCGCACGAGGCACTTGCCTCTCGCAAGGGTTCAGCGACGACGGTCCACACCAGGATAATACTCCTCACCCAAACTAGCACTAGGAGTAGTGCCCACGTGAGGCACATCACGTTTTCGTCTGAGATAGCCTTCTTCCTTTCAGCTTAGAGGTATAATAACTTATATTAGGTTAAATAGCTATGTCTCATGTACGGGAGCCTCCCTTGCAGGGATACCTCTGCGGACCTACGAGTCTGTGTGGTACCTCCGGGAGCCCCATGTTTAAAAGTTCATCTACCTGCCTCTATGTCTTGTATTTTCGTTTGCTCTTATTGTAATTTTATCTAGCATATGTTTCAATAAGTTAGGTAAACTCATTGTATAGACTTATATTTTTAGGTCACCAAATCAAATCTTGTAAGTCTATAGATAACGAAATTGCTATGGACAGGCATACTGGTGACACAAACTCCTGGGATGGGACCATTGTGTTTAATGTTCATGACAATGGTTGCACGGCCCCACCGGAACGATTGAGTTCCATCGGCCTTAGGAGCCAGTTTTTGTTTCCTGCAGGGCAGTCTCGTTCAAGGTCCATCACCCCGAGACCGGATGCTAACCAGCGTCATCACTCGTCGGGCACTTACAGTGAGGCGAGTCGACATGAGACATCGGAACGGCCCGACACTACCTGGCGAGCTACAAGTGGCGCCCGATCTGAGGCTCGAAGAACAACAGTAAATACGCGCAGCGAACTTACGCCCACACCATATAGTGGGCTCAGTTCAATACCATCTCCGTTCAGCGAGGACTCCCTCAATCAAGAGGTAGCCTCATACGACATATTCTCAGCACACATGCTCACCGACTATGCCAGAAATTCTGCAGAATCAACAACTCCGCATTATAACCTGTTTTCGCCTGTTAGCGATGGCACCTTTCGAGATACCGCACAGGCGGGAACAGAATTTAGAATCATGGACGACTCCAACAAAGACCCGTCTACGGGCATATCTACAGCCCTTCAAACTACTATCGTTCACCCATGTCATCTACGGAGACAGTATGGCTGGGTGATAATCCAGCATATAGACAACATCCCGCACCGCCACCTTCTAGCGAAATGCTATATTCAAGGGGAACACCGCGGAGTCGTCGGGAGGAATCGGCACCACCATTTTGCCGGTACATTAGTCATGACACATATCATAACCATCAGCCACTTGCACCACCACCATATGAGGAACGACAATCATCACCACGGGAGGAATGACCGCGCACACTTCACCGCAACCCGCCTCCCATTCATAGACCCATGCCGGTCTATGGCTCAACAAATGGGGCGGACTCAGTAAATTGGAGTACGCATGTCCTAGCTCCTCGACATTGGCATTGACGGGAGACACCAACACCACCATGACCAACTACAGTACAATCCTCACTTTCTCAGATACCCGCACCACCCGGATTTCAACAACTTCACTCTTCCCGCGGTTTTGGCCGAGTCATCCTTCCTCCCGAATTTGGCTGGGAGAATGACTGGACCAACTATAAAATCCAGTTCGAAATAATAAGTCGGACTAACCGCTGGGACGATAGACAGATGGGTGAGTATCTTGCAGCAAAACTTTCGGGAAAAGCTCTACAAGTTCTTGCGGATCTGGGAACGGATTGTACACCTACCTACACCCAATTGGACCGATCACTCACAGAGCGATTTGGTGACACAGCTCTCGTTGAAACTAGTCATCTGCAACTTAAAAATCTTCGACGATGCGCGGGAGAAACTCTTCCTGATTTAGCTAGCCGAATTCGAAGGATAGTCACCTGCGTATATCCGAGCATCAATACGGAGGGCGTACTTCACTTGCATTTCGATACTTTCATTGATGCATTAAGCGGTGACCCCGCTCTAAAAGAAAAACTGTTTCTCAGTGACCACGGAAGTTTTGCCCAAATAACGGCACCGGTGGTTCGTATCGAGAACTTTCTAGAGCGGGAGAAAAATAACCGGCACCAACTCCATCCTATCAATGAGATAGAGGGCGCAGCTATTGCCCCGGCCAGTGGTGCTCCCCAGATCAGCAACAGCAACTGCACAGACACTACCACCATCAGATATGCAGAAGACCAGTCAGAATCAAGCGCCTGGGGGGTAGGGGCCATGCCCACAGAGTAGGGCACAGTGGAGTCCCAGTGCGCGGAAACCAGCGCAACAACAACAACAACAGCAACATGAGAGAGCAGATAGATGAGATTAGGCATATGGTCAGAAGGAACTTATAAGTTAGTCTAAGTTACAATAAATAAGCAGAACAAAAAATGGAAGCAAATTTGAAAGGAGTCACAGATATAGAAAATGTAGACTTGAGAAAAACTGAAACCCAACTAAGTTTCTAAATAAATTTTCTGGGAAAGCTTTTATTCCTGACACCAATTGTAGTGAATCAGGTAATTAATATTAGCTAATATAAAACTTTAGCTGTGGTGAGGCGAGCTGACCAGAAGAGAGGGAAGTTAATCCACACTGCTTGTCGTCCAGGACTTGTCTGCTAGTGTACATCCTGTTGCCTGACAACCACCTGTTCATAGGTGACTCAGCAATCTCGGACACAGTATGGAAACGAATGACTGTCATGTTATTGTATGGCAATCCCTCTTTTCTAAGAGCACCACCCCAGATACTGCAGCTTACTGTGCCGGTGCTGGACCGATACTGGACTGATACATTCAGTATCACCACTGTATTGGCCTGGCATCGGCTGGCCCAGTAAGCTGCGCTATCAGGGACCAGACTAATTTAACATAATGAGCAATGGGTTGTGATACCTTAATTACATTTTCTTCACTATCATTTAAAATGTACTCATGATTTAATGTTTTCTAATATCGGGCAAGGTTATTAGATTCTCAGATACAGGATTTTATTGTTCCAACTTCATAGAAAATGTAAACAATGCGTTATCGAGACACCTCAGTGCTATTGTTCTTTTTTTTTTCTTCTTCTTCTTCTTCTTCTTCTTCTCGTAGGAAATCCAGCATCGATGGGCTCACACCCAGTAATCCAGGGTAGTTGTCCAGAATCTAATACATCCAGAAAGTTTATCCGGAATTTATAGTCATCACAATATTTGTAGTCGAATATGCGGAGACACACGATATATATCTCAGTTTTTGGTGCCTAGTGCCGGTTCTGTACAACCACTGTTATTTGCGAGTATGTTTACATTTATGGGTCTGTGTGATATGTACAGTGAGTTAATTTAGATAATTGTACAAGTGTAAGCTAGCAGACGATGACACTTGCAGGTATTCCTAATATGTTGCATCTCGCAAGGTGTACAGCATAACAGAGGAAATGGGGGGAGTCTAGCAATTTGTATAGCATTTTGAGGTGATAGCTGTATACCTGGCAGTTGTGGCAGTTTTTCGTGGTCAAGGATTAGTTGGGCTACCATTTCAGAGTCATTCATGAAGTTGTCAACTTGGTCCTCGTTGTTATCTTCCTTCAGGAGTCCCAGGATATTAGATATATATGGCTTCCTACAGACATCGCTTGCCTTGCAGTTCACGAGAAAATGAACCCTGTCTTCAAGCGCCGCAAGACACAGCGGACATGTATCAGGGACTCTGCATTGGTTGAAGCATGCTCGATTAGATATAAAAACATTCAAAACTCTTTACACATCACTGGTAAGACCATATATAGAATTCGCTAACCAAGTTTGGAGTCCATATCTTAAAAAGCATATAGATTTGTTAGAAAATGTCTAGCGCCGAGCATCCAAAACTGTCCCAGGATTGTCACACCTAAATTATGAAATGAGGCTTAGAAAACTTAACAGACCAACACTTGCATATCGTAGATTAAGAGGCGACATTATAGAAGCTTATAAAATAATAACAAAAACGTATGACCCGGAAGTATGCGATTTCTTTGAACTAAGACAAGAATTTATAACCAGAGGGCATAGTTTAAAATTGTATGAACCTCGGCCCCCGCTTAAACATCCTAAAATACTCCTTTAAGTATAGATTAGTGAACACATGGAATAGCTTTCCATCCCATGTAATAGAAGTACCAACAATAGCATCATTTGAGGGGAGACTTGATAAACTGTGGGCTACCCAACCAGTATATTACGACTATTATGCTGCAGACATAAACACAGATTACTATCATGCTGACATATAAGGAAATGTAATTGTTTTTAAAATCTGTCATAACAGGCTAGTAGCCTACTTACAGAAATGGAATGTGATTGATTGATTGCTTGACTGATTGATTGATTAGACTGAAGTATATATGTCCCTATAAGCAGTTTAGCTTTCACAGCAACACGTCTGGCATCTCTGACAATATTGTAAGCTGAGCTCCAGCAATAGTGTATAGAACCAACAGCACAGGAGGCAATAGTTAGAAAGTTCAGTGTGGTTTTATTTTCGTGCTCTTCTATCCATTGCATCCAGACTGTGGTGTTGATTTGATTGCACATCATAGTCTTCCATTTCTCTTTCAGGGGAGTGTTTCAGAAAAGTACATATATGCTTGGGACGTGGTATTTGTGCAGAATACTGTGGCATTCAATGAACCAGATGTTACTGTTAATGTCCTTTACAGCTAGTTGCCTGGCACCAATCTGGTATTCTATGGTTTTCTTGTCTGCAAAGATGATGCGGAGAAGAACTAGCTTTCTACTATCTAGTTCTGCCTATATTGGTCTTATCCCTAATAGGCCCAGGACAGCTACAGATGCTGTGCCTGTTGGGAGAGATTGTAGCCACTTCAAAGTAGTTCTCTGAAACTGTTCTAATGAGCTTAGTGCTGCTTGTGTCAGTTTAACAACTTCAAGGCCGTATAGAAGCTGAGGGAGACAGTAAATCTTCCACATGTGACTAGATATGAGTGGAGTTAATGCACCATTCCCGTGTAGACCAGCATCCACCATGGAGTGGAGTGTCCTGTGTGTTGAGTTTATCAAACTTTTCCATATTCCCTCTACTAAGGCTTGATCGCTCTATTCCTAGGTGAGTTTCACTCTTGGATATGTTAATGGCGTCACCACCTAGTGTTAATGATCTGTGTATTAAAGTTTTGTTGAGAGACAACTGCACAGTTTTGAGGGTTAATGAGATATCTCTCTTCGGTGTAACTGTCTATGATGTTAAGTAACTGCTGAATGTGATGTGTATCATGAGCTAGGTTCGCAATATCATCTGCGCATGTTGGCGCATTACAGTTGATATGACCTATCTTGGTGCCAATGTTTACATCTTCCAACATACAGAGGAGCTTGTTGTTATACTGCTTATAATGGATGGTTCATATGATCCCTCCTTGCCATACTCCTTGGTGCACATCGTAGTATTCCATTCATCTTTCAGCGGAGTGTTTCTGACACGCACGTACGCACGTACGCACGCACGCACGCACGCACGCACGCACGCACGCACGCACGCACGCACGCACGCACGCACGCACGCACGCACGCACGCACGCACGCACGCACACACACACGGGAATGGGGAAAACACATGCATATCTTGTTTACATTATTATTATTGTTATATAGCAATACGGCCTAATTTATATCAACATTTCTTGGCACATTATTATTATTATTATTATTATTATTATTATTATTATTATTATTATTATTTATTATTATTATTATTATTATTATTATTATTATTATTATTATTATTATTATTATTATACACAACTGCATCATCCACATCATCAATTACGAATGCATTATTATTATTATTATTATTATTATTATTATTATTATTATTATTATTATTATTATTATTATTATTATTGCAGATGTGTATTTTACAGTCTAGTTGTTGTCCTGGCAACTGGATACATACTTGTTTTTATACTGCCATGGTGGTGACTTCTGCATTCATGCCATTGGCTTGAATTTTTAGTATCTTTCTAAGATTCCTTTTTAAATATTTTGTTCAAAAGAGCTTTGTGTAAGAATTTGTGTGCGTATATTTATATCTGTGTTGTTCCAGAGTTGTATTGCTTGGTGGGATGGTTTTTGTGTAGCTGTTATTGTTCTGTAATAGGTTTGGTGTAAGTTATTCTTAGTTCGTGTGTTGTGCGAGTGTATATCGGAGTTGTTCCTAAAAAGGTTTGATAATGAGAGGGTAGATTGTCATTATGGTAATCCCTTAATATAGTGTATATTTCGATAGTTTTAGCATTTTTTTTTCGGTTTTAAAAACATCCTGGCCCTCTGCTGGCTTTGCGAATAATTTGATTGCCTGGTTTTGTAGTGCTTTTAGATGTGCTAGTTTATTTTTATGCGTGTTAGTCCAGATTACATTGCAATATGTGATATGTGGAAGCATCAGTGTACAATATAGAGTTTTAAAAATATTAGGGGGTGGAGATATGGCTTAAGTCTGCACATGATACTGATGTTCTTTGCTACCTTGGACTCCCAGGTTAAGCTTTTATCCAGATAGACGCCAAGAAATTTGACATGATGTGCTTCGTGAATTTCTTGATTATTTACATGCATTTTGGGGAGAGCTATTTTTTTTAATTCTTAGATTTTGTGAAAAGTATATAGTTAGTTTTATCGACATTCAGAGATAATTTATTTACTTTAAACCAGTCCATGATTTTTTTCATTTCATTATTTACATACTTAATTGTATACAGTGTCTATGTACTCGTGGCTACAAAAGTCATTGGTATCATCCGCAAACAATATTAATGAGAGGTGATTACATGCTTTGGGTGAGTCATTCATGTATAATAAAAACAACAGAGGTCCAAGAATTGATCCTTGTCGAATGCCACAGACTAATTTCCTGTCTCCTGACATGGCCCCAATGAATTTTACACTTTGTGTTCTGTTAGTTAAATAGCTATATATATTCAATTTAATGCAATGCCCCTAATGCCATAACGGGCTAGTTTTTAAAGTAATATTGTGTGTGTTAATTGTCCATTGTCTTAAATATATACATGTAAATATTATATTATCTTCATCCATGACCCAACTATCACTGAATTATATGTTTATTATATGTTAAATGTAAGGGGGCCCACCGCTGTATAAGCTCAGCCTTTGGTGGACTGCCTGTTGTGTAAATGTAAAATCTATGTGTTATATGAAAATAAGTAATTTTGAATCTTGAATCGTGAATCTAGGGGCTGGCTAAATTGTTCTGTATTTTGATGGCTGTCTGCGCAGCACTATTGTGTGCCTTAAGCCCAATTCATATTGTCATTACTACTATATAGTGTATATATTGCATTATAATAGATCTATATATTTATAATTATACTGTATGTACATGGCCGTATTTAGATATGTGGGGGCCCTGGGGCAAAGAATGAGCGGGGGTGTTGGGGGGGGGGGTCTGGGGGTCGTCTCCCCGAAATTTTTTTTACATCTAGGTGCTCTGAGACGGCCAGAGAGTCTACTTTTAGGTTGAATTATGGTGCTTTCTTTCGTTGTAAAATTATTTTATTTTGCAAATTTTCGTAATTAACATTGTTGTTGAAAACCAAACAAGAATTGGGGCCCCAACAAATATTAGAATAGAATTATAATGCATGATTATAAGAGTTCTAAACTAATAAACTTTGCTTTAAATGTCATACAATTTCCAAAAAAGTGCATAATTTTTTTTTTCATTTCTAAATTGTGGGGCTTGCTTGTGGGACCACCTTAAATACGGCCCTGTGTATGTATTATGTCCAAGTTCTATTTCAGGCTATATCTATTTGTTTATTGATCTTGTGCTAATAAAATATTTTGATTCGTTACTATGAGCATTTCTCTTTAGCATGTATATATAAAGTTGATATCTGGTGGCAGATCTCAAAATGCTCTCAAAATGTCAGGATGTGAGAAATTATGGATATATGCGTTGGTGTCAGTCGCGCCAGGGACGCAGTCAATGGGTCTCGAATAGGACGAGTATTATTGTACCATTTGATAAGTCTACACTAATACACTTTAGGCTAAATTGATATTTGGAATAAAACTGTCATGGCCGCGCCCATAAAATGGTTACAAACAAATCATACATTTGTTGAAATTTAATTGTTTATTAGTTTGAAAGTGATCATGCAGAATCATTAATAGAACAAATAAATAAATGACTGTATGCTGAAATGTTTTAATTTAATTCTAGCATTATTGAGCTAATCCCCACAAATATTTCAAGATGAGAACCGTTTTAATGGTAGCTGAAAAGCCTTCCCTGGCTCAAGCTTTGGCCAAAATACTGTCCAATGGAACTGTCAGTAGTCGCAAGGGTATGAACATGGCTTGTTCTGTGCACGAGTATACAGGTCGGTTTAATGGTGAACCTGTGCGATTCAAGTTTACATCTGTATGCGGTCATGTAATGGGATTAGATTTTGTTGGAAAATACAACAGCTGGGATAGAGTTGATCCAGTAAGTATATCGCAAACAAATACAGCATCATCACAAAAGCTATATCATAAGGCGAAACCGGAACAAAAAAAAAGCTCGCGACCAGAAACGAAGCTTTCTCAGTCGCATGGTATATCTATTTTAGCCGGGTTCCCTGTCTCATTTTCTGTTGATTTCCTCATTACACGTACGTACATGTTATCTATATACGCTCACTGCATTCGCTATAATTTTACTTGGTACCGCATAGCTATGCAAAGGTTATTGAACCAGTCATTCCAGTGGTAAAATTTAAAAAATCATTTTATATTTGTCTGGAAATGGACATTTCTCAGCACCACTACAAAAGCCATTTTGTCCAGCTTTAGTGTTAAAGGGTTAAAAGGATTAAAACTACCAAAAGGTTGAATTGTAAAGAAAGTTAAAATCTGCCACAGTATATGTTAACAGCATGTCCTGTTCTTTTCATTATATGTTATTGATTAGACCAGCTTAAGACATCATTGCTCAGCAATTATACTCTAGCTAAGGTCAATTCACATAAGTGTGCTGATAAAGATCAAAGGACAATGTCATTGATAAAGTCACACCATCAAGCATTTTGGTATAGCAGACAAATTTATAAAGGCTGTGGAATGAAACCTAGTGTACTGGAAAAGCTGTTGAATATTTTGAAACTAATCTGACTTGAAAAAAGCTGTTGCTGCCATATGAAGCAACAGCTTTTGAAAGTAAAATTACTTTAAAGTACTCAGCACATTATCTGATCAGAATGAATCTGTCATTGCAACATATGAAAGTAATAAATTATTTTCAAAATATTTAAATTCCTATTTTACATTACGCATGCATCAAAGCTGATGACCATTTTGAAACTAATTTCACTGGAAACTGTTATATTTCCCCATGGTAGATGGTGGATTATTTTATCATAGAAAGTCAATGTTCTAAGAAAATCTGTTCAACATTTTGAAAATAATTTCACTGAATAATGTTGATACCTATGACAACAATACTTTCAGTCAAATTAGTTTCAAAACACTCAACCAACTATTTCTTACAATAAAATTAATCTTAGTTATCTGACCTGCATGGTTGAAAGGGTTAGAGGAACAAATATGTATGCACATTTTTACAATGAAACTATCTTAATATTTTGGAAACAAGTTGAATGAAATTTGTTATTGCATATGGCAACAACAATATTCAGTCAAATTGATTTTAATATTTTCAGCAGGTTTCATGTTTTATATCTGAAATGGATTTAGTTCTGTCAGTAGTATTCTATATATCAGTGGTTATAGTGGTATTTTGTTTCTACTATATATCTCAAATTAGTTGCCTACATTACAGTTTTTATGATGACATTGGGTTCGTGTAGTTCATCATAGTAATTATCAGACAAAGTAACTAATGTAACTGAACTGTAACTTTAGTTACAGCATGCAAAGTAACTGAAAGGTAACTGGTTACATTGCTCAACAAATGTAACTGTAACCGACATAGTCCAATGTAACTGTAACTAGTTACATTTAAATGTAACTGAGCCCAGGCCTGTTAGGTAATGCGTCTTCGAGTGTGTAATCGTAAGGGCTATGTCTTGATTCTAACCCCTTCCATAGCTTTACTATGGGCTTTCGGTTTGCCATGAAATCTGGTTAAAGAACAATATTATATAAATAAAATTATCTATAAAGTTTTCAATGTCTATGACATTTTAATAAGTTAGGCTATGCTTCTATGATGCTTTATTCGCCATACGAAGAAAGCGGCAAAACTAAATAACAGAATAAAGTTGAGGTATCACTTCATGAAGGGTAAGAATAAGGATATGTAGCCATTGTAAGCACACTTTCGCTGATTTAGCTATTAGAGTAGGAATCTTATCAATATTGTAACTAGCAAACATTCATTGAAATAAAAATAAGATTGAAAAGAAAAACTGGGAAAAAGAATGGCATGGGAAGAGCAGAGCAAACATGGGAAGTAAGTAATTATTAAGACAAAAATCCTGGAATCATTTGGGAGATGTATTCCTCAAAAGATGATAAGCAATGAACCACAGTACAAACACATGAATATAGAAAATGGTACTGGTATCAAAACGTAATTTAATAACTAGATTGCTCAGTCGATGAATACATCATTGTAAATCCCCACATTCAGCACTCCACAATCATATGGGTAACTAAGTTACCAATTTTGTTGAATTCTGTCCACTGGTTTCGGAGGAGTTGCATTACAATTGCTTTCTTGACCTTTTGACCCCTTTCCCACCCACCCTCGTGGGGTGGGTAGGGATCCAAACATAAACATTGCACAATCCGCAATTGTACATGGGTAACCCACATACCAAATTTGTTCGAATTCCACACAACTATTTGGAAGGAGATAGCATGATGGACAGTTTTTAGGATATTTGGCATTCGGACCCTAACACCCCATGCAAAGGTAAAGGTCATCAGGCAATTCACAATTATATGGGTAACCCACATACCAAACTTGTTTGGATTCCACACAACTGTGTGGGAGGTGATCGAGTGATGGACAGTTTTTATGATATTTGAACGTTTGACACTGATCCCTGTCCCCGAAGGGGCAGAGCCAAATCTAAATATTGTCATGCAAAACGCAATCATATGGTAACCCGCATACCAAATTTGGTTGAATGAGGGGATAGCATGGCAGGCAGATGGATGGAGGGAATTTCTAATATTCCCGCCATTTTTTTCAAAACATGGTAATTCCAAGAGACAAGCATTTGGCAGATTCAGAGATGATGCACACTACAAAGATTATGCAAAATGTTGAAATCAATTACAGTTGGAGATAAAGAAAGCAGAGAGGTTTAAAGAAAGCAGAGAGGTTTTGAAAACAACATTGCCAAGAAATCCAAGACCAACACCAAGCCTTCTACAGCTATGCTAAATCCAACCGGAGGACCACTTCAGGTGTCGCTGACTGAAAACTAGACAACAGCGCAATAACCAAGACTGATGCAGAGAAGGCAGACAAGATAAACTCGTACTTCATGAATGTATTTACATGGGAAGACACAAGCAATACACCCCAACTAAAGAACATCTCATACTCTAATGTACTCGACCAAATTATGATTGAAGAATATAAAATCAGAAAGAGACTCGAAAACCTTTCTGTGTCAAAATAACAAGTGCCAGATCAGTTACACCCTCGAGCTCTAAAAGAAACTAGTCAGTTTATTGCCACCCTCTTGGTAATCTTGTTTAACCTGTCACTCAAAGAAGCAGTTGTCCCTCGGAACAGATAGAAGGTGATTTAGTGTCAAATATCGAGTTATACTTGATCAAAATTGTAATGGTATTTCAGTAGATATTCAATTTTGTCTAATGTAGCATTGCTTTGACAGTTAGAAGACGCATATGCCATTTGTCGTGTTATTTTATTTTTTAGCAACACATTTAACACAGCTTTTATTCTACATCTAGATCATATGTACTAATGTCTGACAATGTTTTCTTAAGCATGATAAACAACCATAAGTTAAAAAATATAAACTTGACACTTGATACCTGAGTATATTCCCAGTATTTCCTAGTAGTTCCCACTGCCCATGCTTACGGACATGCTGGAGAAATAAATTATTGGTATGGCAATGCATCTGCTATGCGACTTGGGACAGCAACTGGAAGATGTTGTCTGACACGTAAAACTGGGATGGCTTGTATGATTTTCATACAAGCTATCGTCATTTTTGTCATGGCTAAAAGTAATAGTTAAAATACATCAAAATAGATAAAATCACTTCTACCCGCCTCATAAATTTAGATGCCATGAGGCGCACTGCATACAGTTGAAGCACAACAAAATAGCTACATGTATGATATACGAAAGGTTATGTTGAACATTTTGAAACTAATTTGTCTAATCAACTACACATGTTTCAGTGATTTGGAACATATATACCGAGTCAGTCATTTCAATGGTATCGTCTCAGAAATACTATTTTCTTGGTATGGAATTGGACATTTCTCAAGACCACTGCGGAACCCGTTTTGGCCAGATTGTATGTAAAGTGGTTTCAAGACCATTAATGTGTTAAATGATTGGTAAATAAACTATTTAAATTATTTTGGGTAATTTTAGATAATATTATATACTCTCTTTTTCATTTAAAAAGGTGGAGCTGTTTACGGCACCAACACAGAAGAAAGAATCCACACCTAGTCTTCATATGCCAGCTTTTCTACAGAAAGAGGTGAGTGTTTCATGTAGGTAGTCCCACACACACACACACACGCACACACGCACGCACGCACCAAGCCTGGAAATGTCAGGCACCAAACTATCAAATGTCAGATACAGTCTTGCCGATTCCTGACATTTTGTCAGGTACAGATTTAAACAGTCCCAGTAGTTGCAACAAAAGAGTCTGCATACAAGTGTTGACAAAGCCATGAAATATTCATCTACCTAAGGATCTGGTGTATCACTATTATTATGACACATGTTTAGTTGCTTTGTGACAAGTTTCTAATAAAATCAAGTAAAGAACGCTGAAGTAGAATAGCATTGACAGGCAGCAAATTCTGGATATCCGGTACTAAGTAGCTGGGTCCTCACGCACACACACATGCACACACACACACAAGCACACACACACATGCACACACGCGCACACACACACGCGCACGCACATACACACACGCGCGCGCACGCACGCACGCACGCACGCACGCACACACACACACACACTTCAGGAGGGACACGGTTCTGCCACATTTAAGACTAAATATTCACTATGACCATACAGTTATGTCAAGCAACGGTCTGGCCTAAAAAAAATGATAATAGATAAAGAAATAAAAGATGGCCATTGTCAGGTTTAACGCTTTACTAATTAAAACTGGCCAAGAAAATTAACAGTGTTTGTTTAGTAAAGGTCATTGAGCCAGTAATTCCAGTGATAAATTTTCAAAAATAACTCTTGACCTGCAAATGGACATTCCTCAGAAGCACTGCACATGCCAGTTTTGGGTGGCTTGACCACTAAGGTGTTAATACTCAGTATCTGACTGCTATGCTACAAACTTATTGTCTTGGTCTGCAGTGTTCACTTAAATATTCCTGTTCTATATTATAATGCAGAGAGCTTTGTTAGACAAACTAACATTTTACCCTATGTATGGTCACCGTACTGCTTATATTTGATATAATGTCAACTTCCATTAAATTCACTTTGAACAGTTTATCATAATATACAGTACAGAGCTCAGAAATAACTTCTCTGCAGTGATCTTGAGGAATGTCCATTTGTAAATCAAGAAAAGAATATCTTTGAAAATTTGCCATTTGAATCACTGGTTCGATAAGCGAGCCAGCCACTCATTCCAGTGATAAATTTCCAAAAATAATCTCTGAGCCTGCAAATCAACATTCTCTTTGAACAAATTTGGGAATTAAAGGGTTAAGATGGCTACAATTAACCTTTAATAGTCGAAATTGGTAAGGAAAATCTAGTTGTTTATTGACTGTCCATTTGCTGGCCAAGAAGACAGCTTTTGAAGGTTTATCGCTGGAATGTTAACCTGAACAAGCATTCCAGTGGTAAATTTTCAAAAATAGTCTTCTGTTAGCCTTGATATTCCTCAAAAGCACATGAGAGGACAGTTTTGGCCAGCTTTACCATCAAAGGGCTAAAGAACCACTAATATCTTGTGACAACTGTGTTGTTTTAAAATTTCATTGCTTCTAGAATGAGATTCTTGCAACTTACACGTGTGTGCCATTCACTGTGATACCGTAGCATGATGCTCTTTAACATTTTGAAAAATCATTTAAGAACAATTCTGTTGAGTATTTTGAAGCTAATTTGTCTGGGAATTGTTTTATTCTATCCCAGATTGGCAGCACCAGGTTCTTGTCAGATAACATCAAAATAATCAGCGGGTTAACTGTATGGGGTGTATGTGTTTCTTGAAATTAAGTTATAGGTAGTAATTCTTCTTGTAATAAATATAGGTAGTATTTTGTTGAGTATCTCTTGTCCTGCAATGGAGTGATGGATCTTTCCACTTTTAGCTATGCCTCGCCTATCTCAATCTAAGCTTGACCCACACCACGTCCGTGTTGGGATCGATCGTTCGATCTCTGAACTACCTGACTTTCAATTTGCAGAAAACTAAACTGGTAAGCTGACAAGCCATTGAATATTTTGAAACTAATTTGACTGGTTTTAGCTGACCTGATCATTAGAAGATTAAGCAACGCACCTGGATATATATTTTTGTGATTGAGATAGTGGAATATCAACTTTCAAGCATGAGATGGTTAATCATATGCAGAATGTTAATTTTCATCAGTTGTTGAGGGTCATTGATAATTGTAATATCTTTTAACATGTGCTTCATACGTGTCTCTAGGGACGTGGTGCAGACTACCTTGTATTATGGCTTGATTGTGACAAGGAAGGAGAGAATATCTGCTTTGAAGTTATCGATCAGGTCAAGCCATTGATGAATCGCATTCAAGGCCAGGTAGGAATTGTTTCAAATTAACACAAATATCTGTAAAACTTAAAAGTAAATATCAAATTTAATTAATTTTTTTCAATTCAAATACACAATCTGCCCTCATCACTATTCAATGTGCACGGCTCTTCTCGTCACTGTTTTATTGGTTTCTTGCGTTTAAGGTTTATTCCCCTTTATACCTGCCAACAAAATGGAGCGATCCGATCTGTCAATCAAGTACTGTATATGACGTCATAATCAGTTACATCACATGTAGGCAGGCTGATGGGACCAACAAAATGTGTAATGAAGAATGTATCTAGCGCCGGGATGAAAACATTAAAAAATCTCTCAAATGTCTACTATTTAATAAACATTCTGTTGAATATTTTGAAACTAAGTGCCCAGTCAAATTATTTTCTAAATATTCAACAGCTTATCTGTATTGTTACATTGAAATTGAGATTGGGAATTCAGGACTAAAACTATATAAATTGAATCAGCATATGGAAAAAGTGGGTGGAGATTAGCTAGAAATGGGCAGGGGATATCTAGAAATGGATCCTTCTATTGACATGGTGGTGTTCATTCATGCAAACGTGGCGGGTGTCAGAATTGGTTCAACATAAGAGTTCAAAGTTTTATAGATCCAGTATACTAGGGTCAAGTTCGACTCGCTAACTATAGTCAGTTTGCTGGGTTACTGAACATGCGCAGTTGCTATACCCAGTCGGATGCTAAATAGTTAACTATAGTTCGTTGGTACCCCGGTTCCCTATTGAATTACTATTGCAGAAAATTTGGAGCCGGGTACCAGTCTCCATTATCCCTTTCTGTCGCCTGTTTTGCTGACCTACGAAAATGTGTTATTTTTGCCCGCTAAGACGTCAAAAAGCGTCCATATGACAAAGTGGGAAGGAATAGGGGCTTGGGAACATTGACATACAATGGGAAAGCATAATTTCATCAAACCTAAGTTATTTAGTGAAATATTTACGCTTGTATACATTTGTTCGTGGTCAGCCATTTTGAAATTTATGCAAACTTCGCACTAACCATGACTAAAGCTAACTATGGTTAGGAATCGAATTTGACCCAGGGCCGAGATGCAACCATTGCAATAAACAGATTCATAATATAAGAATGTATAGCAACCTTATGAATGTGTGCGGGTCTAAAATGTAATATGTTTTCCATGACAGCAAATTTACAGAGCACATTTCAGTGCCATCACAGAAACTGATGTTAAAAAAGCGATGACCACACTGGGCGAGCCAAATAAGAATCAAGCTATGTCTGTGGATGCAAGACAAGAACTAGATCTTAGAATTGGATGTGCCTTCACACGTTACCAAACCAAATTCTTCCAGGTATTACGATGCCAGATGTAGCTTATGAGTAGTATCTGCATTTTCTATTGCACCTGTTTATGTGATGGAGTACTGCCTAAGGCAGCAATGTCTTACAATCCAATTATGTTCAAAATATTCAACAGAACATTTCTTACATTGTGTTCAAAATTATTCTAATTAGCATGTTAACTGTCTTAATCCTTTAATCCTCAAATTTGTTCAAGAAAATCGCGATTTTCTCATGGAAAGTGTAGATTTGCATACCAGCAGAAGATTATTCTGGCTCAAGTCATTCTAGTGGTAAATTCTAAAAAAAATATAATATTTTTGATATGCACATGGACATTCTCAAGGCCACTGCACAGGTCCTTTTTGACTAACTTGAGTGTTAAAAGGGCTAAGAAGAACTAACCTGTACTCCCCACATCGAAAGTTGTTTATGTACATGTTTATGGAATTATGTTAATCTTAGTACAGAGGTTCAATATTTGTTATAATTGAGGGCAGCAATGAGCTATTGTCCGAGTTATAATTATACATAATATAATGTTGTAGAGTGGCTCACTTATTTGCTTTTCCCATCCATAAAGTACAATATTATTTCAGGGTAAATATGGTGACTTAGACAGCACACTGATCTCTTATGGACCTTGTCAAACACCTACACTTGGCTTCTGTGTAGAGCGGCATGATAAAATCCAGTCCTTTAAACCAGAAGCATTCTGGGTCATCAATGTTCAGGTAATGTGATTGTCTTTGAAGATTAATCCAACATCACTCATCCTGTTTCAGCAGGTGCTATAATGTTACTGTTGATTTAGTGGTCTCTCCTCCCTCTCTTCTGTCTCGCTCACTCACCCCTCTGTATCTCTCTCCTCTCCCTCCCTCCTCTCCTTCCCTCCTCTCTCTCTCTCTCTCTCTCTCTCTCTCTCTCTCTCCTCTCTCTCTCTCTCTCTCTCCTCACTCCCTCTGTCTCTCTCTCCTCTCCCTCCCTCCCTTCCTCCCTCCCTCCCTCCCCCTCCCCTCTCTCTCTCTCCCTCCCTCCCTCTGTCTCTCTCCCTCCCCCCCCCCCCCCCCCCCCCCCCTCCCCTTTCTCTCTCTAATAATTTGGATCTTATGCAGTAACCGGTACCCATCAAATTAATATCAGAATATTTGACATTCTTTTAGTAACTATTCTTTACATTGCCAAGAATCTGTTGTGTCTGGTCGATCGAGTTGAAAGGACTAATTTCACGTATTGATTAACATTTCTACAGATTGAGCTTCCCAATGGTAAGCTGTTGAACCTTGACTGGGAGCGGGTGCGCTTGTTTGACAAAGAGGTGGCCAGTATGTTTGTCAACTTGATCAAGACAGCAGACTCAGCTGTGTAAGAATTGTGATGTGTTTATTATGTTACTTTAGACATTTTCTTGGAAGTCAAAAGTATTTCCCTGACCTTTCATATAAAGACAACCTATTTGTAATGGTCATGCTTTTTGCTTTCTGGTCCTAAATATGGTTGGTCTCTAGAGACAGTTTTGAATGCATCATTTCATTTATCATCACGTATGTATTACAGTACAGCTCAGCAGTAACTTTACATGTTTCCAAAACAATAATAGTTAGTACAATTTTGAACATTTAGTAAGAATGTTCCAATCAAATTAAGTCCAAAATATTCTACAGTAGATTTTGTTTTGGAAACATGTTATTTTCTAGCTGTACTGTATGTTGTACTTTGCTTTCACGTATCGCTGATTTTAATGTATATATACACCATACTATGCGTAGCAGAGGTATTATGTTATTGTCCTGTCAGTACGTACGTCCCAAAGATCTTGTCACGCAATTCGTCTTGCAGTTTGAGAGATAATTGTTTGAAACATGACAGAATGATTGTACACAACCCAAAGACACAAAGATGTGCCTAATGTAAAAATATGTGTATGTACGTCGGCTTGGTAGCTGTATTAGATGCCAGTTTCTTCTAATCTGAAAACATGTGGCGTAATCTGAATCCACATGGTTGCCAATTCACGTGATGATGTCATACTGTGAATTTTGTGACGTGTTAAAATTCATGAATTTAATCAAAATTTTGAGTGATAGAGTTTTTGAAAGTCTGTCGATTATTTTTAATACCCCGCAAAAATTGCCAGAGTATGGTGTGATGGCACCATCACGGGCGAGCGGCGGAGTGGTTTTCGGATGATAACTGCGTTACTGTTTATCGGATTGCTTTGAAATTTAATAGGGTGGTTGGAGTCCCGCTGGAGAAGAATACTCTCGAAATTGACGATGATCTGAAATCCATGTTGGCCGCCAGCCACCAGTGTCCATCTTGAAAATTGGTTTCCAGATGATAACTCTATTACTTTTATCGGATAGCTATGAAATTTAATAAGTTTATTGGACTAGGTCTATGGGAGAAACCTCTCGAAATTAACGATGATCCAAAATCCAAGGTGGCTGCCAGCCACCAGTGGCCATCTTGAAAATTGATTTCCAGATGATGACTGTTGCCATTTATCAGATGGCTTTAAAACGTTATAGGGTGGTTTGACTAGGTCTAGAGAAGAAACCTATCAAAATCGATGATAATCAGAAATCTTGGATGGCCACAATCCAATGGCGGCCATCTTGAAAATTGGTTTCAGTAAGATAACTCTTTTAATGTTTATGGGATTGCTTTGAAACTTCATAGGGTGGTTGCACTAGGTCTGGAGAAGAGACCTACCAAAATTGCCGATGATCCTAAATTCAACCACTGGTGGCCATCTTGAAAACTGGTTTCTGAATGATAATTCCATTGCTGTTTAGCAGATCACTTTGAAACTATCTAGGAAGACTGGACTGCTGTCTGAGGAAGAAACTTATTGAAATTGTAGCTGATCCAAAATCCAATATAGCTATCAGCCACCGGCGGCCATCTTGAAAATCGGTTTCCGTACGATAGCTCCTTGACTGTTTAGCGGATCGCTTTGAAACTCCATAGGATGGCTGGTCAAGGTCTTGAGGAAGAAGTTGTTATTTTCCAATAGCTGTCATTCATTGGTAATTTATAGAATATCATACAAACTAATTTTACTGTGATCGCTTAAGATAGGTTTTACAGTGTATCTTAACTCGCTTATCGATAATTGAGCTTATAGATAGGCTTGCACGATATTGTCCTAGAATGTATCGCGATATATCATGGTGAGAAGATCGCGATATTTCGATATATCGTATAGCCTATTTTATGGTGTATGAATTCACAGGGTGAATTGGTCTTGGGTTGAGTTGGACTGCATGGTTTGGCTTATGTAGACATATCAGTTCCACTATGAGTTTTCATATCAGTTTTAACCAAATATAACTTCTAATTGGTAAATTTCAGCAAAAACTTTAAATCCAGTCGCCAAGATGCTTAAAGAACGATCGTTAATAACACGAAAATAGGACACAATTTCCTGGTCTAAATTTTTTACGCCTAAATTTGGCTTGTCTTGATCTGTACCCTGTCCATCCCTTGCGGGAGTGAAATTATTACATTGGATAACCTAAATATTGCGTACTCTGTTATAATAATCGTTTATTACACCAAAAATTTGACATTTCGTGTAGTCTTTGTGAAAATGTACGAATCACGTGATATTAGGAATGCGCTTTAGATCCATAGATATCTAATGTTTAGATCTGATCCGCATTTACCGAGTACCCGTTTACTAATAATAGTTAGCCTTCAGAAACATTTCACACCATGCAGGCTAAAGCGTGTTTACCGTCTCATTTAGCTATCACATTTGTGAACACACTACCTATCGCCTCCAAAATCAGGAAAGCGAGCAATATCACGTGATTTATATAGTTTACTAATAATAGTTAGCCGTCAGAAACATCTCGGATAGTTCACCTTGCTTGCTAAAGCATGTACACCATCTCATTTAGCTATCACATTTGTAAACGCACTACCTCTCGCTTCCAAAAACAGGAGAGCAAGCATTAGCACGTGATTTATATATTTTCGCTACACCATTTGTCAAATTTAGGATTAATTTTGATTTTATAAACCATGCTTATTAAGAAATATACAATATTTATACTGTCCCAAGTAATAATTTCACTTACACGATCATGGTTTTGAGGTATACAGTACGGGGGCAAGAAATTGTACCGGTAAATTGCGTTCAATTTTCCTATTATTGTCCATCTTTTAAAACAAATTTAAAGAATGAACTTCAACTTTTTCTTGACCTATTCTTAACATAAGCCCACCCCTCTCGCAAAGATGTTGGTTTGGACATAAATTGAACAGCTTGCCGTAATAGCTTGCCATCGTGCTTTCTCTACAAACACATGACAAATAGACATTAAAATTTTTGCGATATTTCGATTAGTAGTATAGCCAGTAGTAGAAAAATACCACCTCCCTCCAGAGGCAACCGTTCCATGATCCGTGGCTCCCACCGCCCTCTCAATTCCTGAGGCATAGGGTCATGGGCCACACAAATACATACAAGATACCCAGGCTCTACACCCATCAGCCCAAGGTTTAAGAGCCGTGATATAGACTATCAAACATGCATTATAATACATGCAAATGGCTTATGCGAGGTATGCCTTTTCAATGCTTAAGGAACTGTGTTGGAGAATATTGTGCGACACACAATGCTCAGTTTCAGAAGGCTGCTGTTGAGCCGAAGCCGTGCAGAGGATGTGGGGCAGGTATTTATACAGACTGTGGACTATGTAAAGCATGCGGGGGTCGTATACATTTCAACAGAATGAACTACAGGAAGGTCTGTGCCAGGAGAAAGTTCATTTCAAATCAAGAGTATACTTAACATCCTGATACTTTATGATATTTCCTAAATATCGACCTAGCTTCAATAATACTCAGAATTAAAAAGAAACTGCCCCCACTGGGCAGGTTACACAACTGACAGTCCAGCGGATGTGCAACCCAAACTCGCACATGCGCGGGGCTGACTCATTCTCTTCTTAAAATATTGACCTGCCATTGCAACACGCTTTCTAGCCTTGCTTTTGCTCTCTTTCTTTTTGAAGCTTTGAGTTGTTTTGCAACTTGTTTGACTGATTATTAGTATGTCTGACGCTACCAAGTCGCCGGGGGATGCTCCCAGTCCAAGCCATCAGGTGTACTTTAGTAAATTCATTGATAAAGAATTTGCGTGTTGACTCGGATGATATTTCCAGGATTCGCGCTATCTCGTGGATACATCTTTATTAGGCTAGCTCTTTTATGGGGGAGGCCTATATATTAGCTAACGCATGTTGTGCATTATTTTTCAGACACTTGAGCTGATATTTGAAGGGTATCCTTTTATTTAAACAATATTATACTTGGTTTCTGGGTCCTTCTATTTTATTATGAGTTTGCTGAGGGAGTTATTACCATAAGAAGTAATTTCTCCGCATTCTCCCCGCACCACAGGGTTTTTGGACTCAGGATCAGGTATTCCTGTGTTGTTTATCAGACCTCACTCATCCTCAGAAGTCATCTTATGAGGTTATTTAGGAGAGAGAAAAAATTTCAGTCATTTTATTTCTAAATATTTTAGAAGTTTTTTGACTGAGTGTTGAGTTATTTATCTCTCTTGATGGTTGGTATAGGTTCATTGTGTTTATAAAGTTCAATTACTAATGAATCTTTGTTTTGAGCTGTAAAGTCTAAAAATAATAATAGTTTTTTCTATGGGCCTGGCTTATCTTTCATTTGATGGTCAAAAGTTTTCCTTATGGATCTTATTAGCCTTCTGCAATTGGTTTTTTGGTTCGTCATAACTAAAAACTAATTGTTTCCATTTGTGTCTTTTCAGAGGGTTATTGAGAACAAATGCCCTTCCTGCCACCGTTTTGTGAAGGCCCGCTTTTTCCCTCATGGCTGCACTAGGTGCAGTACGTGCGGGCCTCTTCTAAATTGCCATGTGTGTGAGTCGTGGCCGGTGGAGGTTTTAACTGATTTTTTAAATCAGGTAAAAGACCGGGCGGCAGACGAGAAGAGGCGTCTGGAAAAAGAGTGTGGTAAGAAGAGGAAGGCATCCATGCCAGACATGGAGGCCTTCCGTCTTGAAATGATGGGAGAAATGAAGAAGACGATCATGGATCTTATCCCGGAGTTGCTTCACAGCTTGCTTCCCGAGTCAGGTTCGTCATTGTCTTCTTCATTTGCTCCAGGACAGAGCGCTCCCATCTCTGGGTCTGGTTCTCTTAGCAAACTAGTTTTTGTTATGGACCCAGAGACGGCTCCCGTTGGTCCGGCACTGAGGCTTGCCTCGCCCGTGGACCCGGGAGCGAAAGCCATGGCCTCGGGCGCTCGCTTATCGAGTGCTCTAGAGCAGCCTAAGGCTAAGGGTATCAGCGCCTCACGCGATATCCCTCCTGCCCAGGCCGAGCGTGATCCCTTTTCAAGCTTGGCGTCTAATCTTTCTGGGCAGGAAGAAGAGGACACTGTTATGGCCTACCGATGAGTCGATGGCCATGGAAATGGATTCGCCCATGGGTGACCTTTTCCATGGAACTACTTCTTCGGGAGTGGGTTTCACGGCTCAACGGCTAGGCCGGCTAGGAGCCGATGGCCGTCCATACCGTATCCCTCGGCTTACCGAGAGTTACCGTGAGGAAGGCCCGGACTGTGACGTCATGTTTTTAGCCTCCCATGACGCCGCAGATCCGGCTCCTGGAATAGCCACGGTGCAAGCCATGCCATCCCTTGCAGGTCCGTATGGCTTCCCTGGCTTTCCAGGAGTATCTTCAGCTCCGGCCATTACCCCACCAGTCAATGTGGTTAAGGACGACGAAGGCCCTAGGCTCGTCGAACATTCACAGGTGGCCACCGAGGAAGACTGGCTGGATGCTTGCCAATGGCTGGCGAACATCAAGCCAGAACTCCAGGTGGATCCACCGGCTTCCCAGCGGGACCAGCGCCCGTGGTTGGGAGGGAAACCGGTGACGAGCACCATGCCATCTCTGTATAAGTTCTGATCTATATCAGAAGTATGGCGTCGTTCCAAAGCCTTGCACGGATGACCGTGCGGCTTTGGGCGAAGACACGCGGCCTGGGTCCCAGTCTGACATGGGACCCTTGTGCGCTAGCGCCCTGCGCAACACTAATTCCTGCGCTGCGGGACATGGAGGAAAGTACGAGAGGAGCCATCTCGGCTCTCTCGCACGTTTCCCAGCTGCTACGGGGGTAGTAGCAGCATCTGTGGCCCGCCAAACTTCTCCTCTTGCAGTCCAGAGAGCCATCCAGGACAGCATTAACCTGGCTCTGGACTGCATGACGAGATCCGTAACCAGGAGTTTACGGGTGAGGCACACATTTGCCCTTGACAATTTGTGCCCCTCGCAGGACCTGTACAATCAGCTTCTTCGGACGCCGATGGCAGGTCCAGGGTTGTTTGGAGGTGAAGGATGTCTGCACCTCCAACAAACCGTAAACCTGGTGAACAACCAGAGGGTGCTGCGAGAGCAGTTTGAAGTGCTCCGCAGGGAGCGTGTTCGAGCAGTGCCCCCCTGCCTTCCACCCTCAGCAGGCTAGAGGTGGTGGTGGCCTTGTCAGAGGCCAACCACCTACGCAGAGTCGGCCACTGCAATGACAGCGTAAGCCAGCTAGGTGGAGCGCAGGCTCCTCCAGCGCAACCCGCCAGACAGCCTGCGTACCGAGGTGCGCATAGCGCTGGTAGAGGAGCGCTGGGTTCTGGTCGTGGGAGCCGAACCTGATGGGTCGCCTCTCAAAAAGATCACACCAGTGCGGCTAGGACAGCCACCAGAGACAGGGCTTCTCTTGCACTTCTCGGGTCCACCTCAGTCCTTAGGTGCACCCGTGGGAGGCTGTCTAGCCTTCCACATGCAAGAGTGGGAGCGGGTTACTCAGGACCGCTCAGTCTTGCGATGGCTTTCAGTCTGTTACCATCCCGACTGGATTTCAAATCAGCCATCGCGCCTGTCTCTGGTTCCGATCTGGACTCAAAATCCAAGAGATCCCGATCAACGGTTGTGTATAGAGGAAGAAATCCAATCCCTCATACTAAAACACGCTATTCAACTGGCACAAAAATGTCCGGGTTATTATTCAACCGTGTTCCTCGTGACAAAAAGCACTGGCGGGTGGAGACAAATTCTCATCCTCAAACCTCTCAACAGGTTTATCCTCACACCAAGTTTCAAAATGGAAACTGTGAGAACGGTGTTAGCAGGATTGAGGAAGGGAATGTGGACAGCATCAATAGATCTAAAAGATGCCTATTTTCACATTCCCATTGCGAAGCGCTTTCGTCGGTTCCTGAGATTTTCATTTCAGGGCCGCCAATGAGAATTCAGGGTTCTCCCATTTGGTATATCGACGGCTCCTCGGGTCTTCACTCGAGTGGTCCAAGCTATGACGTCATACCTCCGCAGGAGACACATAGCAATCCACACGTACATAGACGACTGGCTGTTAAAGGCACGCACTAAAAAAAGTCTATCGGCAAATCTGGAGATAGTTTTGAAAACTCTTACAGATCTGGGCTGGATAATCAACTTTCAAAAGTCAGAGCTGACTCCATCCCAGAAGTTTGTTTACCTGGGCATGTTCTTCAAGCTAGAGATAGGATATGTTTGTCCATCTAAAGAGAGAGTAGAAACACTCATCTCAGTCATACAGTCAGTGTGCAACAGTCGTCATGTCCTGGCACGGGTCTACTTGAGAATGTTGGGGTTGATTGTGTCTTTGGAACCAGTCATTCCTCAGGCAGCCTTATGCCGGCGGACGATCCAGTTATTTCTCATGACACAGTGGACCCAGAGTACGAGTTTCCTGGACTCAAGGGTGTCAGTGTTGGAATCTCTTATTCACCACCTTCAATGGTGGATGAAGAGAGAAAATCTCCTGGCGGGGGTGACGTACTTCCCCACCCTCAGTTAATGATGTACACAGATGCATCAATGGAGGGATGTGGAGCTTGCCTGGAAGAAAACAAAGTATCAGGGCTTTGGAATCTGGATCAGTCAAGAGAACATATCAATCTGCTGGAAATGCGAGCAGTAGTCTTAGCCATGGAACACTTCCTAGAGAAGGTCAAGGGCAAGGGTGTTCTGGTTCGATCAGACAATACAACAGTAGTGACTGAAATAAACCGCCGGGGCAGAACGAAGTCGCCTAGTCTCTGTATGATGACGTGGAAACTGCTTTGCTGGTGCCTAGATCATGGGATTTCCCTGAAAGCAGTTCATATTCCGGGAAGGCTAAATCTATTAGCAGACTCATTGAGCCGAAGAATGAGCATTCTTCCCACGGAATGGCAACTAAATCAATGTGTGGCGGATCGCCTGTTCAACCACTGGGGCAAGCCCAACATAGATTTATTCGCAACGAACAAGAATGCGAAGATGACGACGTACGTCTCTTCGATTCCAGATCCGAGCGCTATCGCAATAGATGCGTTAGCTATCAGTTGGGAGGGAATGTATGCATACGCATTCCCGCCAGCAATCCTGATTCCAAAAGTTCTCCAGAAAATCAGGCAGCAGGAATGCCAAGTGCTTCTGATCGCCCCAAATTGGCCATGCCGATCATGGTATACGGATCTGCTGGACCTTCTGGTCTGCAATCCTGTCCCTCTGCCTCTGATGGACAATATAATCTTCCAGGGCAAGGCCTTGCACAACAACCCGTCAATGTTCCAATTGACTGCGTGGATGTTGTCAAGGAATCAGCAGTTAAGGAGGGTTTTTCTGAGCAAGCAGCCATGTTTATGGCAAAAGCCAGAAGGGGGGTCAACCTCCAGAGCATATAATTATAAAATCAACAGATTTGCTGAATAGTGCTCAAAAAGATGTATTAATTCAATGGAAGCATCTATTCAGGTAGTAGCCGATTTCCTCGGTCAACTTTTTGATGCCTATAGCCTCAAGCCTAACTCTATTGCTGGCTGCAAGTCAGCTTTAATGTCAGTTATCCCTTGCTTGGCTATTAGGGGAAGTGTTGAAGTATGTAATCTAAATACTTTAATCAAAGGCATGGGTAATCTAAGACCAAGGAATCCTCCAGTGATCCCGTCTTGGAGTTTATCGTTAGTACTTCAAGTATTAGCGGATAAACCCTTTGAACCACTAAGCTCCATTTCCATGAAAATGTTGACGCTTAAAACAGTTTTTCTGATTGCTGCAGCTTCAGCCAGACGAAGAAGTGAAATACGTGCTTTGGCAGCAGAGCCAGACCGTTTTGTGGTGACAGGGGACGGCCTTAGGCTTCTACCTAGAGTTAACTTTATGGCGAAGAACCAGTCTTTAAAATATCCTGGTCAGCCTATAGTTTTACCCGCTTTGTCTACATTTGATCCTAATTCAAAGGTTTGGTGTCCAGTCCATGCATTAACGTGTTATAAACAACGTACACAGGAATGGCGGACGGCCCCTAGTGCTTTATGGCTATCTTACATTGAACCCCATGGGAGAGCTTCTAAAGATACCATTTCTAGGTGGATTGTGGAATACCATCCAGCATTTCCACAAAGCCGCCACGGGTAAACAAGTTGACATGGCCAAGGCTCACAGTGTAGGTGGCGTAGTGACATCCACGGCTCTGTTTAACTGATTGCCGGTGGATGACATTATGTCAGTAGCACAATGGTACTGTGAGTCTAGTTTTACAAATCATTACCTACGTGACACGTCAAATCCACTTGCCTTATCGATTTTACATAAACGTTAAATCTGTATATAAATTTGTAGATATTGTACATAAGGCCATTGACTCACACTCAGTGCAATTTAGTGGGGGGGGGTGTGTGTGTGCTAATCCACGCTTTTCCGTAATGACCTATCATCGCCAGCGGTGATCAAAGGGGAATCTCGTCAAAATAGGTTAGTCCTATATTTGGTGATGGTTATTTTTTGTCACTTTTTTTATATTACTTACTGAAATGGTGATGGTTTTGTGTTCTTTGTGGTTCCATTTGAGAGTAAACAAAATGAAGCTTTCGTCCGATGTCTTATAGTACTTTAGTACTCCTTCCCTCCCACCGAATTCTCTTACGAATTCTGGCTATATCATAAAGTATCAGGGTGGTAAGTATACTCTTGATGTGAAATAAACGAAATCACGGATTTCTTTTTTCACAAGAGAGTTGATACTTACCACCCTGATACGATCCCAGCCTCTCCGCCCCACAGAGGCTCGGTCTATCGGCATTTTATGTTGCAATTAGGTCAGCCAATATTTTGGAATAGAATGAGTCAGCCCCGCGCATGTGCGAGTTTGGGCTGCACATCCGCTGGACTGTCAGTTGTGTAACCTGACCAGTGGGGGCGGTTTCTTTTTAATTCTGAGTATTATTGAAGCTAGGTCGATATTTAGGAAATATCATAAAGTATCAGGGTGGTAAGTATCAACTCTCTCGTGAAAAAAGAAATCCGTGATTTTGTTTAGTTTAGTTATGGAAGAACTTAAACGTATCATGCAATGCATTTAGAGACGCATCCACAGGGATATACACCACCCACAGGTACTGATTGCCACTTACTGTAACACCCTCGAAGATGGTCAGAAATGTTTAAGATCTAATATATAGACCTTGCATCATGGTTACTGTAACACCCTCAAAGATGGTCAGAAATGTTTAAGATCTAATATATAGACCTTGCATCATGGTTACTGTAACACAGCTTCAAGTGATGGCAAAGCAATTTGGTCTTAGAGGCTATTCTAAGGCCCGCAAAGCCGACCTGCTCCAGATGATTGCACATGCCAATGCCGAGGAGTGGCGAAAGCGACTCCCCGCCCTTGCCGAGGAGTGGCTAAAGTGACTCCCGAGCAAAACAGACAGGGAGGTTTCCGGCGCTCACCTCTGAGGATCCATGGAACTCTCACAAGAAAGTACAGTTGCTCCGTGAGAGTCGTCAGTTGTATGAGGAGACGAATGTCAGCTTACAGGCCAAAGCTGTAGCAACTCGGATGGCAAGCCATCCACAAGAACGCCTACCTCTTCTACACTGAATCAGAAGACGATTAATGAGGGGATCGAGATCTGAAACCCTAGCCCGGAGTATGAGGCGAGAAGGTCAGCAGATTCTCAACGAGCGTCTCGGTGAGAGGGAGACAGAGGAGAGAGTAGGGTTGCACGATTTTTCGATTATTCGATTAATCGCGATTATATAATTCAAAATGATCGTGGACGATTATAAAATGAAATAATTGTATAATCGCCATGTTGAAATTTTTGTCAAGACACTTACGCTTGTGAAACGCGTTACCAATCATGGAAACAAACATCCGGCTATCAGCCAAATGTGTGAATGATTAAATAAACTAAATAAATAAATAACTGATTTGTTTGTATTGACTCATGATTAGTTTTATATGAATAAAGATTGTTCACTTGGTCGCTATTTGTCATTGTTGTTGTAATCACACACGCTTATCCCACGTTCCCCATTCTCTGAATAGCTATGCGCTAACGGTTTTCCCTAAAAAGTTCTAGAACTGATACCACAGAAATTAAACGCATTTGCTCACGTAAAAATTCTCACCGCCTATGTTTAATGTATACCTCAAAACATCACCGGGGAAGTGAAATTATTTGATTTGAGGGCCTAAATATTGCGTATCCTTTAATAAGTCGTTTATTACATCAAAATTAATCCACAATTTGATTTAAAATGGCGTCGCTAAAAAAATACAAATCGTGTGATCCGCCTCCAATTGAAGAGTTTATTTTAGAGCGAGTACTCGGATATAAATATTCTGGAATCGGGGACTCGGAACTCAGGAATTTCTATATATTATCATTGCGCGATAGGAACTGAGTATGATACTGATCTGAATAACGGGTACCCATTTGATAAACTCCCGTTAGCGTATAATATCTCGCAAGAACACGCCGCCTCCCATCACAAAAAATCCGCTGGCTCGCCAACTTAAGAAGCCTGCTATATTGTCGTTCGTAATAATTCAATTTGGATCATTTAATGTTGATCAGCGTTACAAAATTGATGCACATTTTCTCCCGTACTTGTTTGGTACATTAAATTTGGTCTTAAAATATATTTATAAGGAAGCTATTTAATCACGCCAAGACTGTTTTAAGCGCATTTTAACTACAAAAGTGTGGAATAAACTTTATTATATCTTGAACATTCGTGGCCTACTATTAGTATTAATCTAATAGGTGGTCGAGATTTACAAATCCGAGGCCTGTATTGACTTCTAGAGGGGCCGGAAATGTATCAGGGCAGAGATCGGTCTGAAGTAGACACACCCTGTGACACGATTGTTATTATTATACACACTATTCTTACAAATTATATGCTGAGTTACGGGGTGGGCTTCTAATACAGAGTTTTGCCATTTTGAAACTGCTAAGAAATCATTGGCGTTCATATGTCAAAGTTAGGGGGTGGACTTCTATTAGAGCATAGGCTACAATTAAATGAAATACGGTACCTTCCGTTGTCCGTCTAGAAAAATCTTGATACATTCCTTTGTTTGCAATCAGCAACTGGCGTATTCTGTCCATGTATGTATACCCATGTGCCTAACCCATAATCTTGCAATCTGCAGTAGCATAATAACGTCCTCTAAGCAGCATTGACGTAGTTAATATAGTTCATGATTAATTGTATGATCGCGATTATTTTTCTTAAAATAGAGAAGGTAGTGGCACCGCAGTCACCATACGAGAAGGCCTTCTATCCATACCAACTGGCCAGTTCCGCGGCTACTCATTGGATTGAATATGAGTCGAGAAACCATGGAATTCATATACACCACGCAAAGTGTGGTCACGGTGGTGAGCGTTGGATCGAGGGGACTCCTGTAGATGGTTATGATCCGACAACCGACACGTATACCAGTTTCATGGCTGTCACTGGCATAGATGTTCACAACACCAGTGAGGTGAGGATGCTGATCAAAGATACCGCAAGACGGTCGCGAGAGACGAGAAACAGAGCATCTGGACGCACGCTTGTGGTACAGTGGGAGTGCTGTATAAAATGCTGTCCAAGCGTCCACACCCCTGTGCGGACAGTACCATACCCACACTTTATTGTCTATGACTTTGAAGCCCTTCTAGATGGGATCAAGACCCACCCTACAGAGAGTCTCACGATCGAGAGTGCCCACATACCAATCTCGGTGTCAGTCGGCTGCTCCTTAGACGGTAGCGCGAGCTTGCCAACTCACCTCTGCAATGCTAACTCCAAAGTGCTGATCTCAGAGTTCATGCAGGAGATCCAACTACAAGCCTGCACGATCCGTGTAAGGGTTCGGTCACAGTATCTACCCGCAGACTTGGACAAGTTACCAAAACGACAGCAGCGATGAGTGGTGTGACCAGGTGTCTGTGCTCGGGTTCAACTCTGGGCGGTACGACCTGAACCTCATCAAGAAGTACTTCATGGATGAACTTACTACTTCGTCCAAAGGAACGGTGAAAGTCGCCAAGAAGGCTAGCCAGACAATGTTCCTCATTACGCCTGAACTGAGGTTTCTCGATGTAATCAAATACCTCGGCCCAGGGGTTTCTTATGAGAAATGGATCAAAGCCTACGGTTGCACGCAACAGAAGAGCTGGTTACCTTATGAATGGTTCGACTCACCTGAGAAGCTTAACTGCCCTGGACTACCTGATTGTCCTGGGTGGTGGTCCAAGCTCAAAGGTGGTTACCTTCTTGAGTTGTCAGAGTGGAAAGCTTGTAAGCAAACCTTCAGAGATCTGGGGATGAAGGCGTTTGCTGACTGGTTGCGATATTACAACAACTTGGATGTTAGCCCATTCATTGTAGCCTTAGAGAAGATGCGAGAATTCTACACATAACGAGGTATTGACATTCTGAAGGATGCAGTGTCACTTCCTGGTGTGTCGCTTTAGTACTTACTTCGTGGTACTGCTGAACATGAGCCAGATATTAGCCTTTACTCTCCAGGCAAGGAAGCTTACGAGATGTTAAAGGGTGCTGTTGTTGGTTGTCCGAGCATTGTGTTCACGAGATATCACGAGTCTGGGGCTACCCGAATTCGCCAAGGTAACGAGTATGTCAACGTCTCCTTGGTTATGATGCAATTGCTCTGTATTTGTCAACCATGGCCCAAGCAATGCCTTGTGGTAAAGAAACTGTACAACGGTGGGGTGGGCGTGTAAGCAGTGATATTGAACGCTTTAAGCAGGATCTGCTAGCGGATCGTTGGTTCGGGTTTGCTGAGGTCGACATTGAGGTACCTAAAATGTTATGGCCAAAGTTCGAGGAGATGTCTCCCATCTTCTATAATCGTGAGATCCCAGAAGAGGCTATACCTTCGGAGATGCTTGCATACGTTGATAAAACAGGTCGACAAAAGTCTACAACTAGCAAGCTCGTTTGTGCACTCTCTGGTAAGAAGAGGGTATTGTATGCACCAACTCTCAAGTGGTACCTTGCCCATGGGTTAGAGATTACTGCTATCTATCACACTATAGACTACACCTCACAGAAACCTTTTGAATGGTTTGTAGATGCTGTTACTGAGGCACGTCGTACCGGGGATGTTGACAAAAGTAAAGCCTTGTTGGTTGATCTCTTCAAACTCTGCTGATCGAGGTATTAGAACGTCATACCAACACGAGCTTCACTACGGATGAATGAGCAGTAGACAGAGCCTTGCGTAGCGCATGGTTCGAAGATCTAGAGATCAGTGATTCCTACGAAATGCAGAGCCGTAAGGCTAAAATCACCATTCGTCGCCCCTTCCAGGTGGGTATAGCAGTATACGAGCTGGCGAAGCTGCAAATGCTGGAGTTCTACTATGACTTCCTCGACCGCTACGTAGCTCGTGACAGCTTCGAGTACGTGCAGATGGACACCGATTCTGCCTATATCGCCATAGCAGGCTTCAACCTCGATGAGGTGATGCGCCCAGAGATGCGAACGGAGTATGAGGCCTGCAAACGGGACTGGTTGGCATGGGACAAATGGTCTAACCGCATTCCGGGATTGTTCAAGCTCGAGTTCGAAGGCACTCGTGGTACTGCTCTCTGCTCCAAGTGCTACTACGTGGAGAATACAGACCGCTGGAACAGCAGAAACTTGCAAGTGAAATTCTCGACCAAGGCAATGTCTAAACAGCAGAATGACATCTCCTGGCAGAGGTTCTACAGCGCCCGCCATGGTGTAGTGGACAGAGCCACCAATCGAGGTCTACACATGCGCAACCAGGGTATGGTGACGTATGCGCAGGAAAAACTCGGACTCTCCACTTACTATGATAAGCGCCATGTGCTGCCAGATGGGGTCCATACCGAGCCCATCAAGTATCATGTTAGCACCCTAAGGGGTGGTAGCTGTGTGCCTTCAGGGAGCCTTCTACGACAAATGGTCGCATAGGCACTCTGTGCTGGCGTGCCAAGTAGTACAGTGTAGGCCGCCCCTCCGCCTCCACATACCTGTCAAGCCTGTGAACATCTATCGACCAGTTAGGATCTGTTGCACGCCGTCGACCACCTTCCAGCTCATCAGGTGGTAGGCACTCCTCTCCCTTGTTCGCTCCTCTAGAGCTATGACCAGCAGAGTGTCTGATAGCCTCTACCGGTTTCTTCCCGATTAGCCTAGTAACCTCGGGATTGGATTTCCACCACAGGACGCAGCCCTCTCACCCATACTCTAGAACGTTCACTCGGCGTGGCCATTTCCTGGGCATATTGGTGTGGGAACAGTCTCTCTGCCAGTGTCCGATTCCACTGCTCAACGATAGCCTGGGCATGGTGATGCCCTACCTCGCCTCGCCGAACTGCCACACCGTGTTTCTGCATGAGGGCGGCAGTCTCCCCTCTGAACTCCTTACCCTCATCCACCTGCAACAATTCTGGCCACTGAAGGGGATTTTCCGAAGCCTCGTAGACACCCTGGAATGCCTGGGCCACCTGGCCAGCTAACTTGTCTGTGAGCAGTACTGCCACCTTGTACCTGCTGGCAACATCGATGATGGTGAGGGCATACTTGTAGGTCTTACGACCAACCGTGTCGTGTGGAAGGAATAGAACATCTGCCTGGTGATCTCTGTTCGGGACAGTTTCCTCGAAATGGGCATGCCTGATGTGCCGTGGACGAGGTCTGTATATCTGCCACATCGCCTGGCGGCTGAGCCACTGGCTAACTGTCTCCAATGTGAAATTGTGACCCTTGCGACGTGCAGCCTCGAGTGATAAACTCCCGGATTTCATCACTGACATCCACTCCCGTCCTGTCACACATGGCCTGGGTGAGCTCTAAACAGACGAACAGACGGCCGTCATTCATTAGACCATCACTGAAGACCTCCTCAAACACCTCCGTACACTGGCGTCTAATCTCTGCTGGATCCTCACTGAACAGTAGTTTATCGACCAACCCTCGGAAGTTAAGGGCCTTGACCAGGTCGTACAGAGATGCCATCCTTATATAGTATGGCTTAAATGTTCGGCGGCCGAGATGGCCGCAAGCGCTATGGCAACATACGGTAGCCACGGGCCTGCGACTCCGAAGAATGTACCTACTCCTGAGGCGATGGCTGGTATGGCTTCAGAAATCTTCTTCACCCCATGGAGAGCATTGTTGGCGATCTTGCGGACCATCTCGCCAGCCTTCGTTGTGAACAGAGCCCCAACTGCTGCGAGTGGACTGATAGAACCTTTTACGTAAGTGCGATAGATTCCTTTCGCTCTGTGTACTAGCTTGCGGGCGCGGTCTCCGCTACATCATCATACTCACTCCGCGGTCTCCGCTACATCGTAGTCGTCTGCATCATCATCCTCATCATAGTCCTCGTCATCTATATCATCGACTGGATCAGCCTCTGGTTCATACATCGCGTCGCTGTGGTCCCCACTGCAGCTATATAGTAGCTTTAAACTGTAGTCTATAGCATGGCCTCCGCAATCTTGAATGCGGGCGTGTTTGCCTTAGCGAACTCGGGACTCAGCTTCGCCGACAAGAAGGTCGCAGAGGTCGAGCATGAGCGTCATAACCAGGCCAACCAGAACCTCAAAGAGGCAGATGAGAGTCTCGATGAGTACTACGAGGCTGTATCTGAGCCAATGCTCGACTATGAAGCATCAACAGGTCAGAAGACAGCAGAGCTTATAGTAGCGGTGGCAGCTGCAGCGGTGACGACAGGAGTCGCGCTCTACACACGCTCAAGTTAAATACCTTATGTGTTCGACATGCACACCTTCCACTGGTTAGGCGCAGAAGTGCATATGACTTAGTTTTCTGTCTGTAGAGTTGGCAATCAGCCAGCTCGCGTACCTCACCAAGAACATTGGTCCCAGCAACCACAAGCTTGAAGTCGTCTAGCTTATCCACCTGCTGGATGGCTCCTCCCTTCTGAACCAGGACCGCAACAGCGACACAGTCCGATGCACCATGAAGCAATGTCAGCTCTACCCGTTGGTTAGCTGTGGCTTGGACCTGCTGGTGTTCTCACTCCACATGCATGATCCGCTGTTTGGAACCCGTTTGTTTCAGCTCGTGGTCATTCTCGTCATGCCAGACATGAAGTCTTGGAGCATTCATTGTCGCATCTGCGAGCTGATCAGTGTACACCCGGAGGAACAGCCTATCCTGCATGGCAGCCGGATTCACGTGTGTGTGTTCTCGAGGAGGGTTAAGAGTGGAACTGCCATGGGCTTCTCGACACCTGCCCGTAGTTCGAATTCCGTGAACCCCTCATTGCACTCCACAGTGTAGTACCCCTTTCCCTTCGCATAGAAGGTTGGGCCATGAGTCAGCGGACCTAGGACTCGGTACTCATCGTTCACATAGGTGGTGTCCACGGTGCTGTTGCTCTGCACGATCTCCCACCTGTTCAGAACCTGCGGGAGCTCTACCGTCTGTTCTATTGTGCTCTGAGGCTTGAACTCGAGTGTCATGCTCTTGATCTCGTGGATCTGTGCCGAGATTGCAACGTCAATGTACTTCCCAGCAGCGGACAACGGGTTCTCATCATGTATACTGGGTCGAATGACCGTCAGGCAGTCCTTCCGTGGATCAGTGCAGTGCAATGTCGTGGGTTCAATGGCCCCATCTGGATGTTGTACATACTGCAGCATGTTTACGGTCTGTGTATATAGAGGGGTTAAACGGCTGCCATGTTTGGTAAAGTTCTCCAGCAGATTGTCTATAGGCAGCAGGACAAGTCGGAAGGACAGTCAGCACGACAGCCACGGCGTGCACTGTCCCACTGTGACAGGGTTCGATGACTGCTTCGTGACATCAACATTTTCCACGAGTGAGCCAAGGTCACACCTCCATCTGATGCGGAGATACTGGCCGCCATAGAGGAAGGAGCGCCAGCTCGTAGTACAAAAGAACTGACTCGGATACACTACTGGAAGTTTGACAGCACCCAGGGCGGGGCACTCGACCTACCTCCTGTGGCCCAAACCAACAGTCCTGTTATTCTAGCTCTCCAAAAAGGCGAGGGTCGACCCCAAAGATCTACTAACGGTCGGGAAGTGGGCTGCCGTATTTAGCCAGCCATAGCCAGGAAGAGCGAGATATGCTGTATAGCCTCCAGTCTGGAGCAAATAACTACTTCAGGGAGGCGGTCAGTGCCGCTGTAGTGGAGAGCCATAACACTGGTCATGCGGAAGGTACTCAGGAGGGGTTCACTGCTGGCCACAAGGAGACTGTTGAGCACATCTTCAACGAAGCGCAGGAGATTGGCCAGTGATCTGGCAGCATTTCTGAAATTCCCAGATAACTACCAGGACTACCTCATCAAATCCGCTCGCAAGTCAGATGCTCGTCGCGCATGGACAAAGTGGATCTTCCGTGAGAAGTTCCAGAAGAAGAGAGCCCTAGACTCTGACCCTCAGTGGGTAGAGTTTAAGTGACAGGCTTCTGACGAAACTGACGAAGTTCCTCAAGCTTCTGACGAAGTTCCTCAAGCTTCTGATGAAGTTCCTCAAGCATCTGACGAAGTAGCAGAGACTGCGGACGAAGTAGCGGACACCGCGCAGCCTTCTAATGAATGAAAAAAGTTGCGGCAGCTGCGACAGTCTGTCAGCGATGACGGGTAGAGCAGGATAGTTTCCTGGATGTATTCAGCTTGTAGGTGAAGGTCTGCGCCTTTTCCAGAGATGGCTTGAAGTGTGACAGCTCACCTGTCTCCTTGTTGCTGAAGATGAAGCGGTACAGCTCAGCTGCCCTTTGTACACCTGCGATAAAGTCCCCTTTGGTCTCCTTGAGGGTTAGGCTGTCGTATATGGTCTCGAGCAGGGCATGTCCACACTTGGATATAGCCACCCGGCATTGTTGCGGATGTCTGGTGAGATCTCGCGGGTGTACTTCTGAAAGAGGATGAAGACAGTTATCTTTGTGTGCCGGATGCACCTGGTGATGTTGCTGAGGTAGGTGACTGTCTTCTGGTCCATTGCAGGGTCATCGATAACTAGAACAAGTGGTTCTGTCAGTCGGGCTGCCAGCAGCTTCTCCATCAGTGCTTGCAGGTTCTGTGTCTTGGTGATTGGGCCATTGTACCATTGATCATTACTGTCAACTGCCTCAGCGGCGGAGTCGGACACCAGAAGGATGTATTGAGAGTGTAGATGTTCGGCCAGGAGAGCCCGCAGTAAGATGTTTTTCCCATGTCTTGATGGGGCAATGATCAGCACCACGTGGCCAGCATCGGCCAGCCTACTGTTGAATGGTATAGACATGCGTGCGGAGGATGGTTAGCACTTGGTCAGCGGTAGCCTCGTCTATATCTGGGAGACTAAATGGCAGTACTTCCTGCACCAGCTCTTTCACCTGCAGAGCGGGGAATCCTGCACCTCCGGCGGATACGAAGGATGCGATGGAGGCGTCAAGCATGAAATCCCAGCAGCAGCTGAGAAGATAGCGTAGAGGGCCTGTGTTAGCACCCACAGTGTCTAGTACATCCGGTATCTGTATGATACATGCACAGGAAGCCATGACTATCCTGTGATCTTAAACGGCAAATTCAAGAGCCCTGACCCCTTTACCTCTGGTAGCCGGAGGATCATCCTGCACCTCTGGCGGATACGAAGGATGCGATGGAGGCGTCAAGCATGAAATCCCAGCAGCAGCTGAGAAGATAGCGTAGAGGGCCTGTGTCAGCACCGACAGTGTCTAGTACATCCAGTATCTGTATGATACACGGGAAGCCATGGCTATCCTGTGGTCTTACTTAGGCTCCAAATTAAAGAACCCTGTCTTCTTCACCTCTGGTAGCTGGAGGCTGTCGATAGCACCTGCACCTGTTTGGCCGTCAACAGTGATACTGTTCAGGCTGAGGGTGCCTATCTTGAGCTTCTCTCCATCCTGGAGGAATGTGCTCCGTGGTCTCAGGAGATCCGTAACCAGGTCCTGTGCATAGGACTCAGCCATAACCTTGATGGCGCCAGCCTCATCGACTCTGAGCATACCTCCTATTGTCGCCCTCTCCTTGATGCCCATCCCCTTGTATACAGTCTTGGACTTGTTAATGGCCGATTGTCCTACCGTATCAGTGATCCCGATGAGATCTCGGGCTGGGATGGGACCTCGGATCTCCTGCGGGTCTCCCTTCTCATCGAAGTCTAGGAAGGAGATAGGGGCAAAGGTGTCCTCTGAACTGAGGCGTGCCTCGCCCAAGTGAGCAAGATCGCCTAGTTCTTTGCTTTCTAGGTCTGTGAGTGACAGAGTCATAGTCATATACAGATGGCTTAGACCTACTAGTCAGCCGCAACAGTGTAGGAGGCACCACTGAGGGGAATCTTTGGGATGGGGTGAGTTATTCCGAGACAGTGCCCGGCCACCCCACTCACCACTGTAGTGAGGACAGCTGCAGTGGTGGCAGGAAGAACCTCACTTCCCCCTGTCATCTTCACCACGGCCACATTCGCCGCCACGTTACTGGCGACATGAACTGCCAGAGGTTTTGCTTAGGTCAGTAACTTCTGTGTCTTGGTTCGCAGCAGGTTCTCCACCTTCTGAAGACTCGCCTGGCTCTCGGACAGTTGCTTCACGATCTGTACCGTTGACGTCATTGTTTAAGCACTGAGTATACAACGTGGTTAAACGTCTGCGTCCCCTGTCGAGAGAGCTAATAAGATCTTCCCAGTCTGCGTCTGCCAGGTGGCCGGGTTGGTACTCAGGAATAGTCATCTCTATTGAGACATCTTAAACATGTCCGGGCTCACGCTATGCGAGAAGTACTATGATGTCTTCTGGAGGGAGTTGAAGGACTGCAAGAACAGATGAGCTCGCTCAGCTCTCTGGTGCGGAGCTGACAGAGGAGCTGACAGCTGTGAAGCTCTATCTAGGATTTGGCATGGGACAGATCTGCTTCCTCGAATACCTTATCATGGGCGGGAGTAGCGTCGAGCGGCTCCTGTGAGCTAAAGGTTTCTACAAGGATCGGGAGTATCTGTCAGATGTGGTCCAGCAGTTGCAGACTGCCATGGCCTCACCGGACTCAGAGCTAAACAAGGCTCTGCGATACTACAAGCTGGAAAAAGGATGCGCTGCCGAACACTCCAGCTCTTGGATGTGCATGTTCGCAGCGGGTATAGGGGCTGTAGGGCATACCAAGCTGGTTCAGTGTCTCGCTGTGGTCCCCACTGCTACTGTAGAGAGTCAGGATAGTCTTATAGCTGATTTGCTAGCGGCGGAGTAGGCTGATCCCGAGCGCCACGATAGCTAGGCCTGACACCACACGTAGAGCTACCACGGGAAGCGGTGTCGTGTCAACTGGCTGCAGTGTCGGGGCGCCTGGATCTGCCGTGTCATCAGGGTCGGAATGACTATGGCTCATACTATGCATAGGTGCGTTGATGGCAGTGTTGAAGCCGAAGTGGACACCGGGGGAACTCCCCTCGACTATCATGTTGTTATAGCCCCTGACTTGGAGGTCCTCGATGTTCACGATCATGTTGCTCGGAATCAACCGTAGGTGTGGTGAAATAGCAAAGTCAAGTTTGCGACGGGCCTTCTGCAACCCCTGCTGGAACTTAGCAATAAGACTACTGGGGTCTGACACGATGATCATATCCTCAACGAGACTGATGAACATGGCCTGAACCTCTGCTCCACTGACACCATCTATGGAATGCCGCAGCTGGGTCTGTGCCATAAGGAGACAGTAGTACACTGCTTCCAGGGACTGGTTGATCCGAACGATCCCTGCTGGTGTGAGGCCTGAGGTGGTGTGTGGGACCAAGTACTTCCACACATCTGGATAGTACTGCCGCAAGCCAGTGATGTGCATATTTTGCACCAGCGCTCCAGGGTCGGAGTCTGGATCGAACGAGAATGTCGCTGTCTTCCGACGGCCTACTCGTCGGGGGATTCGATAGGGGAATCCTGAGTAGTCACCTCTCGGGTCACCGTACATAACCCCTAGAAAGTGTCACCACCATGCCACCGATAGTCTGGGTGAGCGCTGAACTCTCTCTGTAGTCTGCTTGCCGCTGAGACGCTATGACTGTTGAGCTGTGGGTCGAAGGCGTTTGTATCAGGGAGGCTTGCACCCAGCTCATGGAGGATTCATCGCACCGTGAAGTAAACGTGGAATCTGAGACAGCTGGTGTTGAGCATAGCGTCAGGAGTACCAGAATAGGAGTGAAGCAGGGTGGAACTTACTCCACATCCTGCCGTGGCACACCACACGGCAAAGTTCAGCTGCTGATTCCAGTATGAGAGGCTTGGAGCAGCCATCCAAGTATGAGCTTGCTTCGCATCCTTGATGGTGAGGGGGTGGTTGGTCAGCGGTCGTGGGTTGACGGAGAAGCTGGTTCGGGACCGTCCATCCACTGTGATGGAGAATGGTGTTAGCTCTGGTATATCATCCAGTAGACCTCTCAGGCGAGTCAAGGGTGTACCCAGGAGGGGCGGTTGGCTCCGGATGACTGTCGTAAGGTTCAGTGGGAAGGCCATCTATACTGGTGTTCTTAAAGCAACCACAGCACACTATTTGTAGTCGTCTCGACTCCAGAGACCAGCGAGGCGACCTTGCCATAACATCTCGTTTTTTAACTCCTCCATATCAACCCGTCCGCTGGAGCCTTTGAGGTATTGCTGTCGCACTTTAGGTTTCTCCGTGCGGTACAGGGCTTGGACCGTCAATATATGGTGGTATTCTTCATCGGTGACCTGGCCATCCTCAAGATCTTTGCTGACAGACCCGTCGATAGTCCGTAGCATACTCTGTGCCAGTGCCACGTACTTAGCATGCTTCTCCAGCCTCCTTGTGATCTGCCGCTGCCCCACCCCAAGCCTGTGGCCAAGACAGTGGCGTCTTGTCACGCCACCCAGTGGGATGGCGATGATGGCCCCCACCCCTGTAGTGAGAGTGGCCACAGCTGCCACCCCAGCACTGGCTCCAATCACACCCGCAGCAGAGTCGCCAGCCGTGTACTGTACCCACCTCGTCAGCAGTCATGGAGGGGTATATTTCTGGTTGTTTCTGCCACTCTGATTTTGCCATAGTATACCTGGAGATTAAACCTGCATCACCTGCAGAATCTGCTCATGAGTCCTAGAAGCGTACATTTTGAAGAGCCTGGCGAACCGTGCCAGCTTGCTGGTTTCGAGACAGATGTCTCTTAGACAGAGGTCATCCAGCACTATGTCGGGTGCCAGTAGCTTTCTGAGACGTGACATCTGGAACTTCACCTTATCACCAAGATAGTTGGTCCGCCGCTGGATGGCTTTCTTGGTCTTACACATCTCTTTCCACTGTATGACATCTGGCTCATCCTCGTCTGAGAAGACACCTGGCTCATCCTCGTCTGTGAAGACATCTAGCTCATCGTCGTCTGTCAAGACTCCTGTGTCCCGCTTACTCTCCTCCAGGAGGGCCTGCCAGTATCGGAAATTATCACTGTTCCTTCGCCTCCTTGCAAGGCTTGCGTTCTGTTGATACCAGTTCTCCCGCTGTAGTCGCTCTCCTTCTTGTTGCAGTGCGAGCCTCTGTTCGTTTAAGGCCTTTATCTGTGCAGGGGTCATGAAGGGGCGAACCTCTTTCTTCATCTCGGCCAAGGGCAGATAATGCTGGTATGATATCATGTCAGGTCAATGAGTAATAGGAGTATAAACTCTAAATGGGCATCCGATATCCCATCCGTGCTGGCATATATGTTAATGGAGGGGCTCTCAAACAGGTGATTTACAGGTGTGAACAGGCTAGGCCTGAAAGCTTTCCATATGTTGCTGTTGGCACCTGGGAGATACTCTAGCACGTCCCGGCCGACTTCTACTAGTGAGCTGCTGTGTGCACGGCCTGAAGGTTGATGTAGCACATCGGCGTGTATGTATGTTGTGCCCCGCTGGGGCACCTCGAAAAGGACCCATTCTACACGGTACTGTACCATCTGTCTCCCCTCTAGAGAGGGTAAGATTACGTTCTCACCACCGGAGAGCAGCAGTCGGACAATCGGCATGGTTATATCTCCTGTTTAAACCCCTTCTATAGTGTGCTATGGAACCCATATTTTCTCACTCGACTGGTCTTGCTGACCTGGCAGATGTGTACGCAGTTGATGCTGCCAAGGTAGAAGAGAGCGATTGCAAGTCATTCGCCCTACAGTATGAAGCAAGCTCAAAGGCTTTCTCGAAGAGGAAGTACATCCTCGAGCCGTTGATTGAGCTCTCGGATACAGAGGTGGCAGACATCAACACCCTAAATAATGACCAGCTTTCATCTGGTCAAACCCTATTCGAGCGGTGCCCTGCCGATGGCCCATGATGGCCTGCTATTGACCATGGCAAAAAACCTGCAGTTCATATTTGAGAAGAATGAAGTGTGGTACCGTGCTGGACCTAGGGGTGACTGGCAAACATGGTTGCCCCTATATAGGCCTCCCGCAGTCATTGACATAGAGGTTAATCCCCTCTCCACTGTTGTGAAAAAGGATGGGACAGTTCGAAAGTTCTACAATCGGGGATCATCCTTCCTCACCTACATAGGTGAAGGTGTCTCCCTGACGAGGGTGGGTCACCAGATCGGGGTTACAGGTGGAAAGCTGCTGCTGCGTCGTCCATTCAATGGACCAGAAGAAGCTGTTAACCTCCAGGAGGGCACCCTACGGGTAGATGGTGTGTCACATGTCTCCAAAGTCAAGGGTGCTGTTAAACTGCTTCAGCGAGTTGGACTCACTAGCCCGCAAATGACCCATATAGTCCTAGAGCTACATTTCTTAGCCGATGGCAGAGTGAAGCAGCTAGCCCCTGCCCCTATCGATCCGGATGGAACAGGGCTCGATCTGGCACAGATATTTCTCGAGGGGTTCACTCTGTGCAGTTTAACTCTTCATATATAGCCATGATTCTCATACTGCTCGTGCTGGCGTCTACAGCAGTGGCACAGGGCGCTGAGACTGCCATGATATTGGATGCCAAATGGGCCCACTTCCGGGATGACCCCCAGTACAATCCTTGGGTCGACCCCTTACGGAGAAACATTTACGACCGCTTTCACCCACGTAAAGAGATCGAGTCTGTCTGCCGCTTCTATGGGGTGGAGAGGGTAGGCCGTGGTTGTCTGCTGGAGACCCCTGCTCAGCACCAGATTCTCTGCGTAACATGTGAACATGCCAGAGTCTGCTATGGTTCACATGCTAATCACTTTAGCCTCCTCCCAGGTGAGCGTTGTCAAGGTAGATGGAAGCCCCTATGGGTGGTCCCATCATGCCGATGCGACTGGCAGAGACTATGTGTTTGTCTGAGCCTACACAGAATAGAGAGAGGCCGGCCCTGTGGTTGATGGCGATCAGTGGTGTATATTCACTGTGGGGGCTTGTCTCTAAATGGGTGTTCAGCCCCTAGTAGTAGTAGTGTCGGGATGATCCTACCTCCCTGGCAGCTGTTCGGCGATCCGTGGTGGCCCCCGCAACCTATGCCTCAAGAATTGAGAGGGCGGTGGGAGCAGTGGATCACGGAACGGTTGCCTGTGGAGGGAGGTGGTATTTTTCTACTACCGGCTATACTACTCGATTTTTTCAAAATTGCATCATAAAAAATCGTGGCTGGTAAAAAAAAAATTGTGATTTTCGATAATATCAGATAACCGTGCAAGCCTACTTATAGACCAGATACATGTAGATTATATTCTATGCATTGTATCACATGTATACGGTAAATGTATATATATCATTATACTTCACTGACAGAGTGATCAGTGTAATTCAGAAAGAGATGACCAAGGCAAGACCAATGGCTCTGAACACAGTAGAGATGCTGAAGGTGGCCAGCGCTGGACTAGGTAAGTGTATTAGCTATGCTGAATATTCATTAAAGCTGAATTCTCATGCTAAATGACTCAATGTTAACCTGTACTAGGAATATAGTATTACTTTACCTATTGCCTAGCTAACTGTTATCACTATGGGGTGAATCATTTTTGTAGCGGATGAGTGTCAGGCAGGTGTTCTTTTAAGCCTTTCACTGATGAATTCCCCATATCTCATTTCCAAGGCAACCATACAAGAAAGCTGTTGAAATTTTGAAATTAATTTAACTGGAAACCATTGCTGCCTTAGGCAGCAGCGACTTCCAGTCAAGTCAATTTCAAGATATTCAACAGAATAAGTTTTATTTTGTAAAGAATGTACTTTTTAAGGGATTTATCAGTGAAAGAGTTAACGATAGAAATGCCAAGACACGTATTAGAGTTACCGAAAATGGATATTTCTTGGTAACATTATGTTACTGGTATTCGTGAACCTGTTACCTGCTGAAATTTTTGTGTTTCAATTTCAAGACATTTCTAGGGAAGCTGTTGTATATTCTGAAACTAATTTGATGGGAACCAGCTTGTATTGATACAAATCTGTGTTTGCCATTAGAAATAAAAAATGCCAAAAATATTTGCTGATGACTTGTTATGCTTATTCTGCTTTGCATATTGTTTCTTCATAATCTTGTAGTAATAGTTTTGTTTCTGACGTAATTCTTCTCATGTTTAGACATGCATGGAAGTATTTGGATCTGACAGTTATTTTCATATCTGAGTAAAAATGTTACTATTATGTAACAGGTTGGAGAGAATCCTCTTAATATGTTATTATTATGCTCTTACTGAACTATAGCCCTTTACCTTAAGAATTTTGGAATATTGGAAAATTAGCAACAGAACTAATGTTAATTATTTGTGGATTTCCTACTGAGTGTATAGCTGGTCATATTTAGCATAAACTACTACCAATGTACAGGGTTATGGTTGGACCCGGTTATAGCCAGCCAATTACTGTAAAAACCAGTCAACACCACCAGATTCTACCTATTACCAAAAATTCATAAATTGCATAGAAATGACCTAGTACCCGGGTTGTCCAATTGTCAGTGGAAACTGTTGTCCCACCGAACTCATCAGCAGTTTCATGGATGAACATATCAAACAAAATGTAACCTAAATCAAATCTTACGTAAAGGACACCCCCACATTCCTGCAAAAAGCTGAAGGATTCGGTCCCATCTTGGCAGGTACCCTTCTGGTTACAATGGATGTTACATCGCTATATACCTGGATACCCAACAAGAAAGGACTCATGGCAGTTAGCATATTTCTAACTCAGGCTTTTAGGTAGTCTTTCTATAAGAGCATCCTCAATCTGCTAAAATTGGTGCTGGAGTACAACAACTTCGAATTTCATCAAATACATGGATATTGGCCATGTATCTATAAAATTCACAACAGAGTTTTCGCAGACAGATATCAGCTCCCTTGACAACAGAATTAACCTATTACCAGAAGGAAAAGTCTCCTTCACACTATTCATCAAACCTACCTGTACTAACACTTATGGTTACTGGGAATACAGTTCAGCCCACCCGCCAGCATGCAAAAATGCAAGCCCATACGCATGCCCAGTGTCTGAGATTGTGCAGAATCTGCACAGACACCGTAGAATACATCAAACACGGAACAGAGATAATCTCACACTACACTGTTAGAAGCTACCCTATCAGCATTCTCACAAAAGCATGTGAGAAAGAACTATCAAAAGAACACAAAGACATTCTCTACCATGTAGCTGGGCTGAGGCCCACACATAATAAGTCGAACAAAATGTTCTTGATAAGCGACTACTCACCGACCAGTCTATTCACCAAGTCTGTTATCCTTAAATTCTAACCTTTACTTGAATCTAACGCCAGGTGCCACCGCCTAGCCTTCCGTGAAAAAACACTTCCGATACCGAACGAACCCGGCTATAAGAGACAAAGTGGTTAGAGCACATCTTCCTTACCCAGAAGCCAGACCTCCTTTTCACAATCTCTTTGAGCATTGCACCACAATGAATTGCAACATTTGTCACAACATGATAAAAACACTGTTTTTCTGTAGCACACACTGGCTACACTATAGGTGCAAAATCATCGGCAAGATGGCAACTGCAAAACGAGAAGGGTCATCTATCTCATCACATGCAAACCTTGCAAGAAACAATATGTTGGCGAGACAAAACACCCATTTGGCATACGCATCAAAGAACATCTCAGAAGCATCTCTTACTTCTACAAAAGTACTTCATACGATACACCAATATCAAGACACTTCAACCTCAATAAACACTCAAGAAATAACATGCAATATTGCGTCATTCAAGTTCTCTCAACAGCCACTGATGATGAGAACACCACTCTCTAGAGAAGATCCAAAGAATCTCACTGGATCCATCAACTCCATTGCATGGAACCACAGGGCATCAGCAATGCAGGGTAGGGTTGCCTTTAGTGCTAGCCCCCCCCCCCCCCCCCCCCCCCCCCCCATAGTCTGATATAGTTATTAACCACCCCCACCCACCACCACCACCACCACCACAACACCCTACTACAAATGTTACAGACTATGTCAGTGTGACGTAGTTTCTCGAGTATGGAGACCAAACATCTGTTTTAAAACCAATAATATATACTTATTAACTAATGAACTGGTGACATGTTTCGCTGTATTTTATGCTAATGACTTCTTTTTTAACATAAGAAAAACTTTTTGAATAGACACTATCCCTCAGATGAACTCATGGTCAGTGTGACTGGCACATGGATTAATACATGTAATTTGGAAATCAGCAGAGAAATCTAGTCTCAGTCAATGATATGACGTCGTAATCAACTACATTACATGTAGGCTGACATAATAATGAATTACGTCATGAATGACATTAAGTCCGTTTTAAGCGCTTAATAGTCTGTCAAGTTGTAAAAATTTTATGTCTTTGTTATTTAATAAACATCCTGTTGAATATTTTGAAATAATTTGACTGGACACTGTTATTGGTACTTAGCGATATTTCTTTTTGTCCATACTCATAACTGGCATAATGCAACAATTTCATTTCATAAAACCTTTCTAGGTATGGGACCTGCGCATGCAATGCAGCTAGCAGAGAAACTGTACACACAAGGCTACATCAGCTACCCTAGGACAGAGACAACACATTATCCAGAGAACTTTGACCTAAAGTATGATTTTAACTAAAAACTGGTTTTCATGACATAGTATATTATTGGTCATGTTGATCTAACATGATCTTTATTCAGTATTAACCATCTAGAAGTTATCAAATTATTTTAGAGTGAATTCTTAAAACTTAGAACGAGGGTTCAGTCGCACGCATGCACGCACGCACGCACTCACTCACATTATCAAGGGTTACTATGGTATTTTAAGACTAACCATTGCTTGACTATATTCTTTCCAGAGGCACATTAAAGCAGCAAACGTCTTCCTCAGAATGGGGCACCTTTGTGAAGGATCTGCTCAGCATGGGCATACAGAGAGCAAAGTAAGTGATTACTTGATAAAACCAATTATCTACCCCTGTGTTAATAAAATTTCATCTCAGTTGTTGAATTTATGTTTTTCTACTTTAATATTTTACATTCTGCTTTTGTTATAGTCATAATATTAAATGATTTGGTTATTTGCTCTTCAACCCATTATGTGTTAGTGGTCAAACTAAATTATTAGTTTCACATACCCTCATTCATTAACTCAGTTGGCTAGGTAACCTGTGCATGCCTATATTACTCACAGTGACTGAATGATATCTTTAGTATTTAGATTAGATAGCCATTTCTTCTGAACACAGCACAGTAATTGCTGAAGCTATGTAGCAGTTGTCATATTTGACACCATTGAATATTGCTCAGTGTTCAGGATAACCGATGATACTAATGGTATGGCCTTTTCTTATTGTATTCTGCTTACATTCATTCTCCTTGTCTCCTCCACAAAGATTAGGCTGGGAGGGTTATTTTTTGCATATGTTTGTCCCTGTGTGAATCTGTGTGTGTTTACGTTCTCTTGTAGAAAATGTCTATTTACAGGCGACGAGAAGATTATTACTCTTGCTCCCATAAGCTGAAGAGGATAATCTATTTGAGTTTCTCTATCTGTGTCTGTCTGTATGCGTGTATCAAAATATACTTATTCAATTTGGCACAAATTTTAACAACCAGAGAACTTACATGCAAGAGGATTTCCAGACATCGGCTGTGATCTGGATAAAATAACCTGAATCAGATCTGTCTCTATGAATATGTCAGAAACTACTGGTCTGATTTGTCTCAAGTAAGGGCATGACTATGCTTGGAAGCCACAACTTTGGGTATGACCCGAAAAATCCAGAAAATGCAAAACACCTGAAAAATCTGAAAGATCTTTACAATCTGACAACAACAGGAGGACGAGTGTTTGCAATCTCTGATTGCTTTTATTTTGAAAGATATACTATTGCACTGACTGGCTTGGTTATTGAGCCAGTCACGCCAGTGGCAATTTTATAAAAGGGTCCTTTCTTTGTCTGCAAATTGACATTTCTGAAAAACACTACAGAAGCCGGTTTTGTCTGCTTGACCATTATTTCACATCAAGAGTATACTTACCTCCCTAATACTTTTGATATTGCTAAATATCGGCTTTCACTCAATAAACACTCAGATTAAAACAGTTAGGTGCCCCTACTGGGCAGGGAGTCAGAGCGTAGTCTGGCGGATGCCAGCCCCACCACCGCGCATGCGCAGACTAGCACTTCCTCTTTGCTAATTTATTGGCAGAGAGTCTACACATGTTTTTGTGCTAAGTGCTTTTCTTCGCTCAATTCTTAGTGTTTTTGTGAAAATTTGGAAGTGTTTATCCCTGATAAAGATGGCAGGAAGGATGACTTCGCCAGAGGAGGGCCCAGGACCTTTAAATCAGGTGACTTCTAGTAAAATTAGCGAGTTTGTCCCCGGTGTAATGTGTTTCCGGGACTCGCGCTTACCGTGATAAGCGCCTTGTTTAGTTGGTTTATTTCAACTAGGTGCTATATCATACTAATCTCTCTTTGTGTTTATGTCCACAGGTCTGTGTGACGACATATGATGGACATCACATCAGCAGAGGGTTTGTTTCTCTCCACCATGGTTCCATTTCCTACTAATACTGTTAGGTTATCTAACCAAAAATTTTATGTCCAGTGAGTCGGAGGCCTAGTATAAAGGTCTTCTCACTTTGCCCTCTTGATCCAATTCCTTCCCCTAGAGGTGGAGAGAGTTAAGAGGCGTTCAGTTGGTGGAGTGCTCCAGTTCATCACGTTGGATGGTTTGTCTATACAAACTGTCAGGTATCTAATTATTGATATGAGGTGATGTTAATTATTTAGAGGAAAGGGAGATAACTAACAGTATTTGCCATTGTTATCAGTATAGATCTGATGGTTGTGTAGTCGAAATGTCCATTCTGCACATGTTCTGGTTAGAGATACAATTCGTCCTTGCACTTGGATGTTTGTTGGGGATCGATTTTTTCCTGTCATAGGATTAATGACGTCATAATCAGCCTTGCTCTTTATTAACAATTAAAGTTGTCCGAAGCTGGTTTTCTGATTAATATTGATCTTTATGATCATTTCCTTCTCTTGAGTTGGTGAGTTTCTGAGCTTAACTAGATTGCTCATACTCCTCGTCCTTTGCCCTGTTTCAGAGACCTGGTTGTGCGTCCTGTGGACGGTTTTTGAAGGACAAGTTTGTGGCTCATCTCTGTTATCAGTGTAGCCCCTGTGGTCCCTTGCTTAATTGCGAGATATGTAAGCACTGGGGGGGGTGAGCTAATGTCCGAATTCTTGTGCTTGCAGGCGAAGGACAAGGTGGTGGAGGAGGACAAGAAGAAGCAGAAAAGAGAGGTTGTGAGTAAGAAGGGTAAGAGGAAGGCCTCGTCCGCGGTGGACATGGAGGCCTTCCGGACCGAGATGTTGGGAGAGATGAGGAGGACAATAAAGGATTTGGTTCCAGAGTTGCTTCGTGGCATGCTTCCTGGACCAAATCCTTTGCTGGCCTCATCGGAGCAGGTAATCCCCACCTCTGAATCACCTTTCCTTAGTACGCTTCCGTTGTTCGAAGATTCAGAGGTGGCCCCATTAGAGGGGGCGTTCCACGACCCTGGCAGCAGGCTTAGTGCCGCGCCGAATAGGGACCGTGGACGGTTGTCGCTGGAACCCGCGGGCTGCTTATCAGTCCAGGGGTATCCGCATGCCGCGGGTGCCAGTACCTCGTATGGCACCTTCCCTGGCCAGTCCGGGTTAGCTCTCTTTGCTGACCCGGAGTCTAATCTGTCTGGCCAGGAGGATGAGGATTACCTGTTGGGGTCGCCGTCTGAGGACGTGGCCATGGATTATGACGCCTGTGCACCCCTCGCGGGGAATACAGGCGACTTATTCCACGGTTCTACTCTCCCAGGGGTAGAATCCACGGTTCAGACTGTGGCCCTGGGCGCTGAGGGCCAGCGTTACCGCATACCTCGGCTTGCCGAGAGTGTCGCTGGTGCTGGCCGGGGCCGTGGTGGGGCGGTATATGCCCCGCGCTCTACCACGGCGCCTGCTCCTGGTCAAGCCAGTGAGATTAGCATGCCGGTGTTATCAGGCCCGCATGCTCTCCCTGGCTTGCCAGGGATATCAGCGTATCCGCCGTCAAGCTCTGTTGCTTGCGCTCAGGAGGAAGACGAAGGCCCCCGTCTTGTAGAGCGCTCGCAGCTAGCCACGGAGGAGGATTGGTCTGACGCTTGCCAGTGGTTGGTGAGTGTTAGACCAGATCTGCCCGTGGAGCAGTCGGCTAGCCAGCGTGATCACAGGCCGTGGTTAGCTGGTAAGCCTACTGCTAACGCTATGCCTTCTCTGCCGCTGGCAGAGCATGTCGTTGACATGTTCGAGGCGGCGGAGACGTCCATTAAATCGAGTGGACGTCTCGCTAAGGCCCCGCGCGAGGTGGCCAGGCGTTGCCGCATCGTGCCCCTGGATTACCAGCGGTACGGTGTGGTACCTAAGCCGAGCGTGGATGACCGCGCGGCTTTGGGTGAGGATGCGCGGCCAGGCTCCCGTTCTGACACGGGAGTCTTGTGTTCGAACGCGTTGCGTTCAGCAAATACCGCGTTGCGTGATGCGGAGGAGAGTGGGAGGGCTTCGATTGCCGCTCTGTCCCACGTCTCCCAGCTGTTACAAGGGGTAGTAACAGCATCCGCATCGCGCCAGCCAAGTCCGGTCACAGTCCAGCGAGCCATCCAGGATGGTATCAACCTGGCTCTGGACTGTATGACGCGGGCGGTGACCAGGAGTGTCCGGGCAAGGCGCACATTTGCCTTGGACAATCTGTGCCCGTCCCAGGACCTGTACAATAGGCTACTGCGTATGCCTATGACAGGTCCTGGTCTCTTTGGAGGTGAGGGATGTAGGCACCTCCAGGAGACGGTTACTCTGGTCAATAACCAGAGGGCGCTGCGCGAGCAGTTTGAGGTGCTTCGTCGTGCTAACGTTCGCGCCGCACCCCCTGCGTATCGTCCCCTGCAGGCTCGAGGTGGTGGTGGCCAGGTCAGAGGCCAACCACCATCGCAGCGTCGGCCTCGGCCGCGTGCGATTCGGCCAGCAGCGAGGGGGGCGCAGGCTCCTCAGGCGCAGTCAGCCAGGCAGCCGCCCGCGCACCAAGGTGCGCGCGGTGCTGGTCGTGGCGTGCGAGGATCTGGGCGGGGTAATCGTTCATGATGGGACGGTTACCGCGGTGAGAACCGCGCCGGTGTTTCTGGCAAAGGAGACAGTGCCGCTCTTGCACTCCTTATGTCCACCTCTATCCCTAGGTGGACGGGTGGGAGGCCGGCTAGCCGACCACATGCAAGAGTGGGAACGGTTAACTCAGGACCGTTTAGTCTTGCGATGGCTTTCAGTCGGGTATCATCCCGATTGGATGACAGGCCCGCCATCGCGACTGTCTCTAGTGCCGATCTGGACTCCAAATCCGAGAGATCCAGAGCAAAGGTTGTGTATCGAGGAGGAAATAAATTCCCTCATACAAAAAGGAGCTATTCAGCCGGCACAGAGGTGTCCGAGCTTCTATTCAACCCTGTTCTTAGTAACAAAAAACACCGGAGGGTGGAGACCAATTCTCACCCTCAAGCCATTGAACAAGTTCATAGAGACGCCCAGTTTCAAGATGTTTCGGTGTTGGCGGGGTTAGAGAGGGGAATGTGGACAGCGTCGGTAGATTTGAAGGACGCTTATTTCCACATCCCCATACACAGGAGTTTCCGTCGCTTCCTGAGATTTGCATTCCATGGCAGACATTGGAATTCAGGGTGTTACCCTTCGGAATTTCCACGGCTCCTCGGGTTTTCACCCGTGTGGTTCTTGCGATCACCGCATACCTCCGCAGGAGAAGCATAGCAGTCCACACGTACATAGATGACTGGCTGTTGAAAGCGCACACCCAGGAAAGTTTATCGGCCAGTCTGGAGATTGTTTTGAAGACTCTCACAGACTTGGGCTGGATGATCAATTTCCCAAAATCAGAGCTGACTCCATCCCAGAAGTTTGTTTACCTGGGGATGTTCTTCGATCTAGAGACAGGATATGTTTTTCCTACTCAGGAGAGAGTTCAGAAACTCATCTCATTGATTCAGTCAGTGTGCGACAGTCGTCATGTCCTGGCACGGGTTTACTTGAGAATGCTGGGGTTGATGGTTTCATTGGAACCAGTCATTCCTCAGGCCGCCTTACGCAGGCGGCCGATCCAGTTATTTCTCATGACACAATGGACCCAGAGTACAGGTTCGCTGGACTCGAACGTGTCAGTGTTGGCGCCTCTGATTCATCACCTGCAATGGTGGTTGGACACAGAGAATCTCTTGGTGGGGGTTATGCTAACCCCTCCCCACCCTCAGGTGACTGTGTATACAGATGCATCGATGGAGGGCTGGGGGGCTTGCCTGGAAGAATCCACGATATCAGGGCTTTGGAATCCGGAACAGTCAAAGGAACATATAAATCTACTGGAGCTAAGAGCAGTAGTCCTGGGCCTGGAACATTTCTTACAGAAAGTTCAGGGCAAGATTGTTCTTATTCGTTCAGACAACTCAACAGTTGTGACTTACATAAACCGCCAGGGCGGAACGAAGTCGCCCAGTCTCTGTATGATGACATGGAGACTGCTTTGTTGGTGCCTGGATCACCAGATTACCTTGAAAGCAGTTCATATTCCGGGAAGGTTAAATCTGCTAGCAGACTCATTGAGCCGAAGGATGAGTGTTTTACCCACGGAATGGCAACTAAATCAATGTGTGGCGGATCGTCTGTTCGACCATTGGGGAAAACCCAACATCGATTTGTTCGCAACGAAGAAGAATGCGAAGATGACGACGTACGTCTCTCCGATTCCAGATCCAAGCACTTTCGCAACAGCTGCGTTAGCTATCAGCTGGGGGAGAATGTATGCATACGCATTCCCTCCAGCAATCCTGATTCCAAAAATTCTTCAGAAAATCAGACAAGAGGAATGCCAAGTGCTTCTGATCGCCCCGGATTGGCCAAGCCGATCATGGTATACGGATCTGCTGGACCTTCTGGTCTGCAATCCGGTTCCTCTGCCTCTGATGGACGATATTATCTTCCAGGGCAAGGCCCTTCACAACAATCCGTCAATGTTCAGATTGACTGCGTGGATGTTGTCAAGGAATCTAGAATTAAGGAGGGCTTTTCTGAGCAAGCAGCCATGTTTATGGCCAAAGCCAGGAGGGGGTCAACCTCCAGAGCATATAATTATAAAATCAACAGATTTGCAGAATGGTGCTCAAAAAGATGTATTGATCCAATGGATTCATCTATTCAGGTAGTAGCTGATTTCCTCTGTCACCTGTATGATGCCTATAGCCTCAAGCCTAACTCTATTGCTGGTTATAAGTCAGCTTTAATGTCTGTTATTCCTTGCTTGGCTAAGAGGGGAAGTGATGAAGTAAATACATTGAATGTATTAATTAAAGGCATGGGCAATCTAAGACCAAGGAATCCCCCTGTGATTCCGTCTTGGAGTTTATCGCTAGTGCTTCAAGTACTAGGTGATAAGCCGTTTGAACCACTTAGTTCCATTTCTATGAAACTATTAACACTGAAGACTGTGTTTTTAATTGCTGCGGCCTCGGCTAGGCGTAGAAGTGAAATTCATGCCTTATCAGCCGAGGATGACCGTTTTGTGGTTTCAGGGGAAGGCCTTAAGCTGCTACCTAGGATTAATTTCTTGGCTAAGAATCAGTCGTTGAAATATCCAGGTCAACCTATTGTTTTGCCTGCTTTAACTAGATATGATCCTAATTCTAAAGCATGGTGTCCCGTCCGGGCGCTTCTCCGGTACAAGCAACGTACATCGGAGTGGCGCACCGACCAGTCGGCGTTATGGTTGTCATATATTGAACCCCATGGCAGGGCTTCTAAGGACACCATTTCCAGGTGGATTGTAGAATGCATTCAGTTTTGTCATAAATCCGCCACCGGGAAGCAGGTTGACGTGGCCAAGGCTCACAGTGTCCGCGGCGTAGTGACATCCACTGCCCTATTTAATGGGGTCCCTGTGGATGATATTATGTCGGTGGCTCAGTGGCACTGTGAGTCAAGTTTTACAGACCATTATCTCCGTGACACCTCTAATCCTCTCGCCTTGTCGATTTTGAAAAGATAACTAGGCTTATATTTTTGATGGGGTTTCCTCATTGCTTATATATTTCTCAATTAATTGATAGAAACAACAACTTTTTTGGGACTGCATCGTTCTTCACTAATGGGAAGAGGATGTCAGCAGCCATTTCAACAAGGTCAGTCTTGTGTATGAGTTGTCCATTGTTGATTGTCTTGTCACGTTACCCGTTATTAATATGATGATGGTTTTGTGTATTTATGTGGTTCATTGTTGAGAGTATACGAAAATGGAGTTTTTTCGTCTCTGTCCTGTAGTACATGGCACTTGTACGTAGAGAGCGTATAGGACATTGAGGTCATTCGACTCTTCCTCCCAGGAAGGAGGGTGGGGAGCACATATGACATTCGGTCATCTCTCATACATCGGTGGTGTTATCCGATGGTTAGTCAAATCCTGACTGTTTTTTCATACAGTTTCAGAAGTTTAAGTGCCTTAAACGCAGAAAAGCGTATAGGGATGAGCTGGTCTTTTGACCTCGCCTCCCTCCCGCCGAATTCACTGTCGAATTCTGGCAATATCAAAAGTATTAGGAGGTAAGTATACTCTTGATGTGAAATAAACGAAATCTAGGATTTCTTTTTTCACGAGAGAGTTGATACTTACCTCCCTAGATACGGACCCGGCCTCTCCACCCCACAGAGGCTCGGTCTTCAGGCTCTTAATAGTTGCATGTGTATCAGCCAATAAATTAGTCAGAGGAAGTGCTAGTCTGCGCATGCGCGGTGGTGGGGCTGGCATCCGCCAGACTACGCTCTGACTCCCTGCCCAGTAGGGGCACCTAACTGTTTTAATCTGAGTGTTTATTGAGTGAAAGCCGATATTTAGCAATATCAAAAGTATTAGGGAGGTAAGTATCAACTCTCTCGTGAAAAAGAAATCCTAGATTTCGTTTAAAAAATTGAACCCTGATGTGCCAAATCCGCAGACACCAATACAGAGACATGTCAGAATATTTCTTACATTATAAATGTTTGTCAGTATTTGTTTTTTCGAGGTCAACGGGTTAAGACACTCAGACTGCTATTGTTTCATTTATAGAAAGGGCCACGATGCTGGTGACCATCCTCCAATCACGCCAATGAGAGCCGCTTCCGAAGCTGAACTGGGACACGATTCATGGCGGCTCTATGAATACATTACTAAGCATTTCATTGGCACAGTAAGATGTTTGGTTATTAAGCTACATTAATGATTAGTATCATTTATTACAGCAACTGTTATGATTGAAGGTGATGGTTTGTCACAAACAGTAATTATCTGTAGGTGTGAAATAATGGAATTTTGAAAACTACACTGATATGACTAGTAATTTTCTGAATCGGTTATATGATCATTAAAAACAAATTACGAAAGTATAATTTTATTTAGCCTACGAAGCATAGGTGAGACAGATATTACTTTTTTAGTGAAGGCGATGGCGGTAACGTTAAATGACATTTCTCAAGATCAATCTAGAATGCAGAATTATAACTATCCTGCATGTTTAAAAACGCCTCCATCCATCCATCACACTATCACCTCCCGAACCGTTGGATGGAATTAAATCAAATTTGGTATGTGGGTTACCCGTATGATTCCGTTTTGCAAGACAATATTTAGATATGGGTCAAAAGGTCAAATCACTTGTAAGGCAACTCCTCTGAAACTGTTAGATGAAACTCAACCAAATTTGATATCCGAGTTACCCATATGATTGCGTAGTGCACGAGGCCATTTACATTTGGCTTGGCCCCCCCCCCCCCTGGGGTAGGGATCAAAGGTCAGATTTTAACCTGCGGCAATTGTGTGTAACGTATCTCCTCCGAAACTGTCGGACAGAATTCAACCAACTTTGGTCTGTGAGTTACCCATATCAATGTGGAGTAGATTTACATTTGGCCCGCCCCCAGTGCTGGGTGTGGATATGGATACAAAATTTATTGTAATGCGGCTCCTCCGAAACCAAATTTGTTATGTGAGTTACCTATATCAATGTGGAGTGATGAGAACATTTACTTTTGGCCCCGCCACTTTGGGTGGTGGGGGGGGGGGAGAGGGGTGGGGGGGGGGTGTCAAAAGGTCACAAAATGAATTGTAATGCAACTCCTCCGAAACTGTTAGACGGAATTCAACCAAATTTACTATGTAAGTTAACCATAAGAATGTGGAGTGCATGTGCCCATTTAGATTTGGCCCACCCTAAGGGGTGATGCAAATCCTCCGAAGAAAACGGAATTTAACCAAATTTAGTATGTGAGTTACCCATATCAATGTGGAGTGGATGAGCAAATTTACATTTGGGCCCCCCCCCCCCCCCCCCCCCCCCCAGGAAGTGGGGATGTGGTCGAAAGGTCATGAAATTGATAGTAATACAAAATGCAACTCCTCTGACACTGTTGGACAAAATTCAACCAAATTTGCTATGTGGGTTACCCATATGATTGCGGAGTGCTAAAGGACATTTACATTTGATTCATCCATTGTCTTATTAGCTCACCTGGCCTAAAAGACCAAGTGAGCTTTTGCCGTGGCGACTGTCCGTCCGTCGTCCATCCATCAGATTTTCCTTTAAACGACTTCTCAAGAAGCACTAGGCCGATTTCAATTATATTTGGCAGGAAGCATCCTTAAGGCATAGGGATCCAAGTTTGTTCAAATGAAGCCGATCGGCGAATTTGGTCGGTGGTCATCTTGGATTTGGGCAGATTTATATAAACGTCTTTAAAAATCTCTGAAACCGCTTGGGGGATTGATGCAAACCTCATGAAATATGATCTAGGGCAAGAGCTGAACCAAGTTTGTTCAAGAGAACTTGATTGGTCAAATGGTTCGGTGGCCATCTTGGTTGACCTAGTTTTAGGGAAAAAGACCTCCAGAACTGCTGAACGGGTCGGGATGAAATTTGGCAGATATGATTAGGGATTAAGGACCATTAAAGTTTGTTCAAGGGAAGTTGATGCATAAAAAAAACATGGCCACCATGGACCAATCAAAATATAGTGTTTGGTTGCCATATTGGATATTTTTGTATGATAGATTTTTGAGCCGAAATTGGTGTTCTGTAGGTTCTTAGTTATTCTGACTTCAAATTTGGCATTTTCGAAAATGTCGGATAAATGGATTGTTGACCATCTTGGATCATTTTCCCGCCAAAAACTCCCAATACTAAAGCAATGGGAAATTAAAAATGTCTTTTTCTCGAGGACCGCCAGGCCGTTTCACTTCAAGAGATATACTTACCTCCCTAACACTCTATGATATTTCCTAAATATTGACCTTCACTCAATAACCCCAGATTAAAAATGAAAGGTGCCCTTACTGGGCAGGTAGACAGGTGACAGTCTGCCGGATGCCGGCCCCAACCTCGCGCATGCGCAGACTGACACTGCCTCTTTCTTGACTATTGGTCTGAACCACATGCTTGTGTTTTTCTACTACTTGCTAAGTTTTTGCTGTAAGGAGGTTGGTACACATCTAAGAGGGTTTGTCTCCACTATTTCCCTATAAATGTTAGAAAAAAAGACTGCCCAGACTGATAGAGGCTCCCATAAGAGCGAGCTTGGCATTCTGCCCTTTGGTCCCACCCTTCCCTTTTAATAAATAAGTGGTGATATGCCTTTGCTAAAGACGCAGGTACTCTAGTTATGCTTTATGGCACTAAAATATTTGAAAATAGTTGTGATTATGTGCTGCCAATATTTTTTCAGTCATACTGTTTATCTGTATCATTATCATGGGCTATTACTGTGTTCATCTACTGTTTAGTATGCTCTTGTATTAATACAATTCATCTTACACCTGTTGTTCATCTGTTTCTATTTATAGAAATTATGACATCATAATCAACCGTATTATTATTATTATTATTATTATTATTATTATTATTATTATTATTATTATTATTAACATCCTCCTTGAGGCTGGTTGTTCATCATTCTCACTGTCCTGTTTAGGCCTAGAGGTGATTCTCTCCTTTATGGGTTAATTTATTTAATTTCAAAGGTTTAATTATAAAAGAAACTTTAACTTATTGTCGTTGTCTTGTCCCTTTTTTCAGAAGCCTTCTTGTGTCAGTTGTAACCGATCTATCAAGCTTAAGTTTGCTCCTCACCTATGTGTTAAACGTTCACCTTGCGGTCCATTATTAAAATGTGATGTCTGTAAACAGTGGGGGGGGGGGGGGCTGGCTTATTCTCTGAATTCTTGTCGTTACAGGCGAAGGATAAGGCATCGGAGGAGGAGGAGAAGTGTGCGAAGCAGAGTGTAAGTGACAAGGGTAAGAGAAAAGTCTCTGTTTCTTCAGAAATGGAGACTTTCGGGTTGGAAATGATGGGGGAGATGAAAAAGACAATAAAAGATTTGGTACCAGAGCTGCTTCGCAGCATGCTCCCTGGGCCGAGTACTTTATTGTCTTCTTCATCTGCCCCGGTGCAGAAAATCCCTGCCGCTGATTCTAGTGTCCGTTGTGGTCCGAAAATGTTTCAGAATCAGTGGTGGCTTCAGTAGAACTTGGAAGGCCCGCCGCCTTACCAATGGATCCTGGAGCAGGCCGAAATGATCCCGGCTGGAGGCTTGTCTCGTCAGTTGATCTTGGGCCAGGGTCAATTTTTTCCACCAGACTATTCCCACAGGGGTAGCCTTCATGGCTAAAAGGGTGGCCCGGTTTGGAGCGGATGACCACCATTACCGTATACCTCGGCTTGACAAGGATATGACGGCGGCTGGTCCAGGCCATGGTGTGGTGAATTACACCCTGCATGCTTCCATGGCGCTGGCTCCTGGCTTTATGGCCGTGGCGTAAGACCTGCGTTATCCATGGCCTGCCAGGGGTATCCACAGCTCCAGCCATGTTTACACCTGCGAGTGCTGTAGAGGATATGAGGAAGGCCCGCGCCTTGTCGAGCACTCACAGGTGGCCACAGGAGGATAGGTCTGACGCATGCCAATGGCTGGTAATCGTTAGGCCAGAGCTCTGTGTGGAACAGTCGGTAATCCAGCGGGACCAGCACTCGTGGTTGGCTGGAAAGCCGGCAATTACCGCTAAGCCATCTCTGCCGTTAGCAGAATATATAGTTGATATGTTCACGGCGGCAGAGACGTCCATTAAGCCTAATGAATGGCTTGCGCAGGCCCCCCCCCCCACGAGGTGGCGAGGCAGTGTTGTATCGTTGTTGGCCAATACCAGAAATATGGTACAGTGCCAAAGCCGAGCGCTGCTGATTGCGCATCGCGTGGCGAGGATACGTGGCCAGGCTCCCGTTCTGACACGGGAGCGCTGTACTCGAACGCTCAGCAAACACTGCATTGCACGATGCAGAGGAGAGCTCTAGAGCATCCATAGCGGCACTCGCATGTTTCTCAGCTGTTACAGGGTGTAGTAACAGCGTCTGCATCGCGCCAAGCAAGCCCTGTCTCGGTTCGGAGAGCCATCCAGGATGGTATTAACCTGTATGACTAGGGCAGTGACTAGACGTGTCAGGGCGAGATGCACATTTGCACTAGACAATTTGTGCCCATCCCAGTATTTGTACACCAGGCTGCTGCGGACGCCTATGTCAGGTCCTGGTCTCTATGGGGTTGAGGGATGTAGACACCTCCAGGACACAGTCACTCTAGTTAACAATCAGAGGGCGATACGCGAGCAATTTGAGGTGCCTCATAGGGAGCACGTTCGTGCAGCGGCCCCTGCGTACCGTTCACAGCAGGCCGGAGTGGCGCTAGTCAAGTCAGAGGCCAGCAACCAGTGAAGCTTAGGCCGCGGCCATGCCAGCACCGAGGGTGGGGTCCGCAGGCTCCTCAGGCACTGCACACTGAGGTGCGTGGGGCATGAGCCGTGGCGCGCGAGGATCTGGTCATCGGGCCGATTTCCACAAGAACCAAACCAATGCCAGAACCAGAGACACTACTTATGTCCACCTCTCTCCCTACGTGGACCTGTTGGAGGTCGATTGACCGTCCGCAAGCAGGAGTTTGAGCAGTTAACCCAGGACCACTTAGTCTTGCGATGGCTTTCAGCTGGGTACCAGCCCGACTGAGCTATAGGCCCACCATCGCACCTGTCTCTGGTTCCGATCTGGACTCAAATTCCAAGAGATCCAGATCAACGGTTGTGTATAGAGGAAGAGATAAATTCCCTCATACAAAAAGAAGCAATTCAACCGGCACAAAATTGCCCGGGCTTCTATTCAACCGTGTTTCTAGTGACAAAGAGTACTGGAGGATGGAGACCAATTCTCAACCTCAAGCCATTGAACAACTTCATAGACACACCGAGTTTCAAAATGGAAACAGTCAAAACAGGAGTCTTTCAGCAAATCTGGAGATAGTTTTGAAAACTCTCACAGACTTAGGCTGGATAATAAATTTTCAGAAATCAGAGCCGACTCCATCCCAGAAGTTTGTTTACCTTGGAATGTTCTTCAATCTAGAGATAGGATATGTTTATCCTACTCAAGACAGAGTAGAAATACTCATCTCAGTAATATAGTCAGTGTGCAACAGTCGTCATGTACTGGCACGGGTTTACTTGAGAGTGTTGGGGTTGATGGTTTCTCTGGAACCAGTCATTTCACAGATGGCCTTGCGCAGGCAGCCTATCCAGTTATTTCTCATAACACAGTGGACGCAGAGGACAGGTTCCCTGGACTCTGAGGTGTCAGTGTTGGAACCGCTTATTCACCACCTTCAATGGTGGATGAAGAGAGAGAATCTCCTGGCGGGTGTGATGCTCATCCCTCCCCACCCTCAAGTAACGATGTACACAGATGCATCAATGGAGGGATAGGGGTGTGTGGGGGGGGGGGGTTTGCCTGGAAGAAGCCACAGTATCAAGGCTGGAATCTGGATCAGTCACAGGAACATATAAATCTATTGGAATTACGAGCTGTAGTTCTGGGTCTGGAACATTTCTTAAAGAAAGTTCAGGGCAAGATTGTTCTAGTTCGGTCAAACAACTCAACAGTAGTGGCTTACATAAACCGCCATGGTGGAACGAAGTCGCCCAGTCTCTGTATGATGACTTGGAAACTGCTTTGCTGGTGTCTAGATCATATGATCACCTTGAAGGCAGTTCATATTCCGGGAAGGCTAAATCTGTTAGCAGACTCATTGAGCCGAAGGATGAGTGTTTTGCCCACGGAATGGCAACTAAATCAATGTGTGGCGGATCGTCTGTTCGACCACTGGGGGAAACCCAACATAGATTTGTTCGCAACGAACAAGAATGCGAAGATGACGACGTATGTCTCTCCGATTCCAGATCCAAGCGCTTATGCAACAGATGCACTAGCTATCAGTTGGGAGGGAATGTATGCATACGCATTCCCACCAGCAATCCGGATTCCAAAAGTTCTTCATAAAATCAGCTAGAGGAGTGCCAAGTGCTTCTGATCGCCCGAAATTGGCCAAGCCGCTCATGGTATACAGATCTGCTGGACCTTCTGGTCTGCAATCCGGTTCCTCTGCCTCTGATGGACAATATTATTTTTCAGGGCAAGTCCCTTCACAACAACCTGTCAATGTTCCAATTGACTGCGTGGATGTTGTCAAGGAATCTAAAGTTAAGGAGGGCTTTTCTGTGCAAGCAGCCACGTTTATGGCAAAAACCAAAACGGGGTCAACCTCCAGATCGTATAACTATAAAATGAATAGATTTGTAGAATGGCACTCAGAAATGTTAATCCAATGGATGCATCTATTCAGGTAGTAGCCAATTTTCTCTGTTACCTGTATGATGCCTATAAATAACTAACTATATTGTTGGCTGCAAGTCAGCTTTAATGTAAGTTATCCCTTGCTTGGCTAATAGGGGAAGTGACGAAGTCTGTTCATTGAACACTTTAATAAAAGGCATGGGTAATCTAAGACCGAGAAATCCACCAGCGATTCCGTCTTGGAGTTTATCTCTAGTGCTTCAAGTTCTAGCTGATAAACCCTTTGAACCACTAAGTGCCATTTCTATGAAAATGTTGACCTGTAAGACTGTATTTCTAATTGCTGCGGCCTCTGCAAGATGGAGAAGTGAGATTCATGCTTTATCCGCCGAGGCAGATCGTTATGTGGTTACAGGGGAAGGCCTTAGGCTTCTACCTAGGATAAATTTCATGGCTAAAAACCAGTCTTTGAAATATCCAGGTCAACCAATTGTTTTACCAGCTTTGACTAGGTTTGATCCTAATTCAAAAGCATTGTGTCCAGTCCATGCATTAAACAGGTACAAACAACGTACACAGAAATGGCGGACAAACCCATCCTCATTATGGTTGTCTTATATTGAACCCCATGGCAGTGAGTCAAAAGACACTATATGTAGGTGGATTGTGGAATGTATTCAATTTTGCCATGAATCTGCCACTGGACTTAACCAAAGCTCGCAGTGTCTGTGGTGTAGTGGCATCCACCACCCTGTTTAACGGGGTGCCGGTGGATGACATGTCGGTAGCTCAGTGGCACTGTGAGTCAAGTTTTACCGACCATTACCTCTGTGACATCACTAATCCTCTTGCCTTATCGATATTCAAAGGATGATCAGGTGTATATATTGTAGATAAGTTGCACTTGCTGTCTTCAGACAGCACATTTTAATTGTGGAAACAACCACAAAATCGTGTATCATTTTTCCTTCACTGAAGTGGACTGGATGGATACAGCTTACATGCATAAGGTCAGTACTGCCTTTTGTTGTTACATAATTTATTGTCACGATGTATTACCCTTTCTTAATGAGAATGTAAGGGTACCTGTATATTATGTGGTTCATTTATTGAGAGTATACGAAAATGAAGTCTAGTCTCATGTCCTGTAGTACCTAGCACCAGTACTTAGAGAGTGTATGGGACATTAAGGTCATAGCCTCTCCTTTCCCAAAAGGAGGGTGGAGCGCATTTGACATACGGTCATTACACTCACCATCGGTTGTGTTATCCGATGTTCAAATCATTGCCTGATTGTGTGTGTCGCTCAATTTCAGATGTTAGTGCTTCATGCGCAAAAATGTGCAAGGGATGAGCTGGTCTTTTGACCTTGCCTCCCTCCTGCCGAATTCACTTACAAATTCTGTCAATATCATAGTGTTAGGGAGGTAAGTATATCTCTTGAAGTGAAATAAATGAAATCACAGATTTCTTTTTTTACGAGAGAGTAATTATACTTACCTCCATAACACGGACCAGGCCTCTCCTCCCAACAGAGGCTCGGTCTTCAGGCTTTTAAGTTGCATGTGTCGGCCAATAGTCAAGCTGAGGCAGTGTCAATCTGCACATGCGCGAGTTTGGGACCGGCATCTGGCAGACTGTCACCTGTCTACCTGCCCAGTAAGGGCACCTTTCTTTTTTAATTGAATATTTTTATTTGATGGATTTTCAAGCCGGTTTTTGTCTCGTCTGCGAAGCAGAAAGCGAGACATAGGGATCACTAATTCCGGCGGCGGCATTGGCTGCGGCGTTACTTTGGCGGCGGTGTTCGTCATTTGTGCAGTTTTGGTTACGTTTTTTTAATCAACTTATTTTTCAACACTGGCTCATCCGATCTCAATGAAACTTTACAGAAGTGATCTAATACTATATAGGGATGTGATCTACATAACAACACATTTAATTTTGCGGCATTTTAACTCTTTTTTTTCACGGTTTTGGACATGGACTTTTTTCATGTCTTTTGCAAGTGCAGTTTTGGTTAAGGTTTTTTAATTAACTTATTTTTCAACACTGGCTCATCCGATCTTAATGAAACTTTACAGAGGTGATCTGTACTATACAGGGATGTGATCTACAAACATTAGATTTAATTTTGGGGCATTTTAACTATTTTTTTCATGGTTTTGGTCTTGGCCATTTTTTCAACAATGGCTCACCAGATATCAACAAAATTTTACAGCAAAGTTATATACTATGCAAAAGGTACTATCTGCATCATTACTAGTTTCATTTGGGAAAAAATTTCTAGATCAGACTATCCGCAGTTTGGTAAAAAGATGTCCATGTTTGATTGGTTACACTTGTTTGTTGGTGCATTACTGAATATGTGTATTACAAACCATGCCAAGTTTGCTCTGCCAGTCAACACTATCCATGCCTTTACAGGCGAGACATTGTATGCTTCAGCGTTCTTGTTGGGTATTCTGATCTCAAATTTGTCACTTTCAAAACAGTCAGATAAATGGTTTGGTGGCCATCTTGTATCTTTATCCCGCCAAAAAACTCCCATACTAAAGCAATGGGAAATCTTAAATGTCTATCTCGAAAACTACTTGGCGGCTATCGAGTATATTTGGCAGGAAGTATCCTTAGGCCATAGGGATCGAAGTTTCTGTAAAGGAAGCCGATCAGCCAATCTGGCTGGCTGACATCTTGGATTTTGACAGATTTTAAAAAACATCTAAAAATCTTCTTGGAAACCGCATGGCGGATCAATTCAAAACTCATGAAACATCATCTGGAGCAACAGCTGAACCAAGTTTGTTTATGGGAACTTGATTGGCCAAATACTTCGGTGGCCATCTTGGATGACCTAGTTTTCGCGAGAATAACTTCTCCAGAACCCTTGAACGGATCGGGCCGAAATTTGGGAGATACATGTATGATTAGGGCCTAAGCGCCATTAAAATTTGTACATGGAAAGTTGATACATAAAAAAAATATATCCGCTATGAATCAATCAAAATTTAGTTTTTTTGGCGGACATGTATTTTCTGCAAATTTCTGCGAAAATCATAAAAAGGCTACTTATTAACCACGGGGCCAATTTTAATCAATCTTGGCTAAGCCTTCTTCGCAGAAATTAGATTTGATTTTTTCCAGTGGTCATCACATTTTGTTTGGTCGTGCCAGTGGCCAATAATTCCAGGTGAGTAATACAGGCCCCTTGGGCCTCTTGTCCTTTTAATATAATCAGCTTATATGTTATCTATACAACTATTCCTCTACAAAACATAAAATAAATTGTATGAAATAATTTTTTCAGCTTTGTCCAGACTGTACATATCTACAGAAAACTGTTACATTTGAGATCAACAAAGAGCGATTCACCTGTACTGGAAAGACATTGCTTGATCCTGGCTTCACAGGAATTATGACGTGGCTAGCCCTGGGAACTGATGAGGAGATGCCCCCATTTGAACGAGGCCAGCAACTTAAGATAAAAGAGGTGAGATACATTAACATGTATATTATTAACCCTTTAACCGTATAATTCATTCAAGAAAATTTCAGACTATTTTTGAAAATTTACCACTGGAATGACTGGCTCGATAATCATTTCAGTGGTAAATTTTCAAAAATAGTCTTCTTTTTGTCTGCAAATGGGGATTTCTCAAGACCACTGTAAAGCCGCTTTTGGCTGATATGAGTGTTAAAGGGTTAAGATAGCAATTGTTCACAGGAACCAATAAAAGGGAGAAATTTAATTTTTTGAAATCTTTCTACTATGAGTGTTACCAGAGCCCGTCATATCCATGAAGTTTAAAAAAATGCGTCTTCCCAAAGCTGATTATCTCTATATTGTAGGAGTTATTTTAATACTTACTGTTATTTGGGGAATGTTAAGTTTCTTGGTGAGCCGTACGTGAGTTAGAGGATGGTTCAGCATAGCATTTCAAATAGTTTTTGGTGTGCAGTGAGTAAGCAAACAAAAGAACATAACATGCGGGCCATATATTTGCTAATATTGGTAATTATTAACTGAAATATTACATATATACTAGTGACATCATGGATGAATCTACTTTTAGCTATTTCCCGCCCATCTCTAGCTAAGCTCCCCCCCCCCCATGTTTTTCCCGTGTTGAGATCGATCAAATTCTGAATAACCAAGAATCCCTATATCATGGTAACTATACAAGTAAGCTGTTGAATAGTTTGAAACTAATTTGACTTGGCGATAGGCAGAGATAGCACCCTGTCAAATTAGGTTCAAAATATTCAAAAGAATATTTATTAAATTGTAAAGACATACAAGTCTTACACTTGCTGAACTATTAAGCCTTCATTTCGCACTTAGATATGTCATTCATTACGCATTTTGATTGTGACATCAGCCTACATGTGACGTACTTCATTATCATCTAATATATTTGATTGACCGATTAGATTCATCCATTGGCTAAACAAAACTGAGCTACTGATACATTCTTAATTCCTAGGTAAAATTGAATGAGAGGCAAACGTGTCCCCCAGATTACCTGACAGAGAGTGACCTCATCACTCTGATGGAGAAGCATGCTATTGGTACAGACGCTAGTATCCCAGTTCACATCAACAATATCTGTGAACGGAACTACGTCAATATCATCACTGGTCGAAAACTGAAACCAACAACATTGGGCATTGTTCTGGTACATGGATACCAAAAGGTAATAATTAAATATAGCTTTTGTCAGACTGTGTCTGTAAATTATATTATTTTCTGACACAATTGTTTATGAAGTATAACAAATATCTTGCTGAAATGTTTTGAAATGAATTGCACTGGGAGTCTTAGGCAAAATTCATTACAAACTATGTATATGCTTATCTTTAAAATGGAGAAAGATTTGAGATATTGAGGATCTCACTCTCGTTGCCATTTCGTATAAAATTTACCACACATGTTTAGTAATCTCTCAATGAACCTTTCTGGTTTTAGCTATGCCCCGCCCATATCTAGTTAAGCTCCACCCACACCTAGTTACGCTCCACCCACACCTCGCTCGTGTTGTGATCGATCGATCTCTGAACACCCTGACTATCAATTTCCAAAAAACTACACAGGTAAGCTGTTGAATATTTTGAAATTAATTTGACTGGTTGCTGTTGCTTATGCCACAACAGCGCCCAGTCAAATTAGTTTCAAAATATTCAACAGCATGTTTATTAAATAGCAAAGAATTACAAAAACATACAATTCATACAACATGTCAGACTATTTGAGATGTGATGACGTCTATATGGAACCCTTTGTGACGTAATGATTGTGACGTCATCATACACGCGCTGAGCTGATTTTGACGTCCTACGAGGTCAGATGATGGATGGATACTCTGGAATGGTGAATTGAAATGAGCTTCAGCGAGGGCCAAATGAGAGCTTACTAAACTTGTGTGATAAATTTGATACGAACTGTCAACGGCTGTGAGATTGTATTTATTAGCTCAATTGGCCTGAAAGGACAAGCGAACTTATGCCATGGCGGCCATCCGTCCGTAGTCCATCATCTGTCCGTCAAATTGCTTCTTAATGGGTTGGCCGATTTCAACCAAATTTGGCTGGGAGGATCCTATGCTCATACACTCCAGACGTTTTTTCCCAAATTTTATTTGGTCAATCTTTGGGGGTGAAATGATCAAACTGCTACTCCTCCTTAGCTGCTTGACATATTTCAACCAAATTCGACTAGATGGATTCTATGGTGGTAGGCTTTAGAATATCTCTTCAGAATATTGATTGATTAATTTTTTGGGTGAAAATCTTAGATTTTATTAAAAATCTACCGGAAATGATCAAAATGCCACTCCTCCTTAGCTTCCTGACATATTTCAATCAAATTTGACTAGACGAATTCTATGGTGGTAGGCTCTAGAACATGTCTTCAGAATGTTGATTGATTAATTTTTTGGGTGAAAATCTTAGATTCTGTTAAAAAAAATAACGAAAATTTTCAAAATGCTACTCCTCATTAACAGTGTGGCGGATTTAAACCTAGTTAGGCAATTTCTGTACAGAATTTTGATTGGTAAATTTTTGTGTGAAAATCTAGAATTTTATGAAATTTACCGGATATCGCTTAAAATGCTAATCCTTATTAACTGCTTGTGCAATTTCAACCACACTTGTATGGATGGACCGTATGGTGGCAGACTTCAGATCTAGTATGCAGAATTTTGATTGGTCAGTTTTTGGGTGGGCATCTTGGATTTTCCAAAAGTTCCACCTCATAACCGCTTGGCAGATTTCAATCAATCTCACCTGGAAGGACCCTAGGTGGTTAAGCTTCAGAAGATATATAGAATTTTGATTGGTCGATTCTTTTGGTAGCCATCTTGGAATTTCCGAAAATTATCCATCATGTCTTTAAATGCAAATGGTTCAAATGCTATTGGTCCAGGTGAGCGCCACAGGTCCTTATGGCCTCTTGTTACATAAGCTATTACACCAAATTTTTACACTGATTCTGGCCATTTCCCTGCAATTGTACAATATCTTTACAGTATCCCTGTAGCGCTTAACTACTCCGAGTTCTGACAAATACTTAGCAAAAGATAGTTACAAAAACACACCATATTATCACGGGTCTTTAATTATGTTTAATTGATCGTTTTATAATTTCCAAGCTTTCTATTAAAATTAATCAAAATATTTCATTCTACAACATTCTTCTAACTGTAGTAAAATAATGTCACCGGCGATATTATTACATCATCGCTGCTCAGCAACAATGGCATAATAATACATTGCTCAAGATGTGCGTCAATAGCGCGAGACTTTATTACACAAGTGGGATATAAAATGACATGTTGTAGTTTAATGAAAGTTGTGTCATAGAAAGCAAGCTTGCTTATGTGATAAATATAGGTAGACAGAATTGATAGAAAGTGGATGGGTGGGTGGAGGGATGGATAAATATTTGGGTAGGGGGAAGGGTGAGAATTTTGTGCTGTACCTGTGTTTGCATCCTCATCTCTCATGCTGTTAATCATTGCTACAGATTGATGCTGATCTGGTTCTCTCTACAATGAGGTCAGCAGTGGAGCAGCAGCTGAATCTTATCGCTATTGGTAAAGCAGACTATGATGCCGTCCTTCAACATGGCATAGATATCTTTCATATGAAGTTTAAGTACTTTGTTCAGAACATCCAGGGTATGGATGAACTGTTTGAAGTATCATTCTCACCGCTAGCTGAAAGTGGAAAACCTCTCTCCAGGTGAGAAGACCGTTGATCTGTTGCACCAAGGCGGGAAATTAACCCTTAACATGCCACTGTCTTAATGGAACAATCCAGTTTTAGCTAGGTCCCGCCCATCTTTAGCTAAGCTCCACCCACGCTTTGCCAGGGTTGGGACCAATCGATCCTTGCACTCTGAATTTCAATTTCTTGAAAACTATATAGGTAAGCTGTTGAATATTTTGAAACTAATTTGACTGGTTCCTATGGCAGCAACAGCCCCCAGTGCAATTAGTTTTGAAATATTCAACAACATGTTTATTAATGATTAACTACTTACAATTCCTACAACCTGTCAGGTTATTAAGCATATAAGACGGACTACATCAAGTCATTCATGACCTAATTGATTATGATATCAGCCTACACCTCACATAATTGATTATGACATCATATGATTGATGAATAAACTAATCCTCCATTTCAAGACAACCATACAGTAAGGTTGTTGAATATTTTGAAACTTATTCAGTTAGAACCATTTGTTGCCATTGGCATCTATGACTTCCAGTCAAATTAGTTTTAAAATAGTCAACAGAATGTATCTTACATCATAAAGAATTTGTTGTTTCTCATGATAAGGAGTTATTAAAACTAGTTTGACGCTAGTAGAAATGTAGCAGATTTTAGTCATGTTTCTGTCTTATTAGTGGCCTTGTAACAATCTGTATCATACACAGAGACTATCATACCCATTATACACAAGACAATGGAGGCGTGTTCCACAGGAGATGCTACGATTAGTGATAGGAATCATGTACAATTTTGAATACAGTTTTTCTCCCTTTGGCATAGGCAGAAACATATTACAGCAAAAGTGTTTACAAACTGATTCAGTTATACACCAATTCAAATTTTTGCTTAGTGGATGTCTATATGTAGGCCAAGAGAGAAGACTATTTTTGAAAATGTACCACTTGAATGACTGGATCAGTTATCAAGCCAGTCATGCTAGTGGTAAATTTTCAAAAATAGTCTCCTCTTTGCCTGTAAATGTACATTCCCCCAGCCCATTGCAAAGTGTTTTTGACTGACCTGAGCATTAAAGTGTTAATCTCAGGCCCTGAGCACTAGGTAATGGTTAAACTAGCCAAAGAATGGATTCTACCGTGATGTCCATTAGCAGGCCATGGTAGGCTTGCGCGATTCCGTGATTAAATTGAAAATCGTGATTATGTTTTAAATCGTGAGTTTATATGATTAAAAATTAAATAATCGAATAATCGGGAATATTTTCTATTGCATGAAATATTTCAAAACTTATCTTTCAATTACTTTTTAATGCGATTGGTCATGCGAAATGACATTTTGCTTAGTGAATGTATGTCCATTTGCAGGCAAGAGACTATTTTTGAAAATATATTACTGGAATGCCTGGCTCGAGAATCGAGCCAGGCATTCCAGTGATACATTTTCAAAAATAGTCTTCTCTTGCCCTGCAAATGGACACTTTTAAACACAATTGCAGTTTTTGTCATTGATATTTTTTGTTATGGCTTGGTAATTTGTATCCAAGCTGATTAATCGAGTAATCACGATTATTTTTTAGTAATCGATCGCGATCACTCAACGCAATAATCGCGCAAGCCTAGACCATGGGACTATTTTTGAAACTGTACCACTGGAATTGCTGGCTTGATTATATACCAAGTCACTCATTCCAGTGACAAAGCTTCAAAAATTGTTTCTTGTCCTGCAAATTGACATTCAATCAGCAAAAATCATGATTGTCTCCCTAGTTTCACAATTAAAGAATTAATAAAAGAGATATGGTGTATGCATGCGTCGGGTCAAGTTCTACTCCTAGCCATCGTTAGCTATAGCTAACTAGAGTACCAGCCGAACTTCAAATAGTTAACTAGCTAGTCGACTATAGTCAACCGAGCACCCGACCTCGGTTCAGATGGTTAGTGCGATATTTGCGTAAATTTCAAAATGGCGGACACCAATCGCTTGCCACGAATAAATGCATATAAAAGTGTAAATATTTCACTAAATAACTTAGGTTTGATGAAATTATGCTTTCCCATTGTATGTCAATGTTCCCAAGCCCATATTCCTTCCCACGTTATGCCATATGAACGCTTTTTGACGTCTTAGCGGACAAAAATAACCCATTTTCGTAGGTCATCAAAACAGACGACAGAAAGGGTTAATGGAGACTGGTATCTGGTTCCAAATTTTCTGAAATAGTAATTCAATAGGGAACCAGGTACCAACGAACTATAGTCGACTACGATCAAGTTCAACTGGACATAGCAACTGCGCATGATCAGTAAACCAGCAAACTGACTATAGTTAGCGAGTCGAAATTGACCTAGGCTTTCGAATAAATATAGTATTACGCCAATGATAGGTGCATTAATAGAACTAGCCACATGGTCTGTTTCTTGTGAAGTAAAACAGGAATTAAAAATAATGATTATTTACTAAAATAAAGTTTCTGTTTCCTTAGAAAAATACATATTAAACAATTTGGAATTAATTTACCTGCTGCTAATGAAAGACTTCCAGAAATGGAGATTCTTGGACATGAGTTACGAAATAGTTATGGGATGTGTTTTGAAGTAAATAATAATTTTTATTTTGTTAGATGTGGCAAATGTCGGCGCTACATGAAGTTCATCCAGGCGAAGCCAGTGCGTCTCCATTGCGCTACCTGTGACTCGACGTACACACTGCCTCAGAACGGCAACATCAAATTGTATAAGGAACTGAAGTGTCCTCTTGATGACTTTGAGCTCATTCTCTGGACAACTGGTGTCAAGGGCAAGGTGAACTATTAGATATATTATCATTGGTACACATAAATACATATATTTATTTATGCCACTCATTTACTCTTCTATCTGTCATGACTTCCAACTCCATATCATAACTAGTTTTACAGTTTTTCACCAAACCTAGCCAACATCTTGTCTTTAAGGGCCTAAAGGTCAATTATCAATGTTATGGAAATTGGATTTCTGGAGAATAGGTTCTACTGATGAATTTTCACAAATAGTAGCCTGCAGCCTACCATTGGAAACCAGATGGATTTTATGGATTTCCGGATGATGATTAAAATTGAAAGCTGTTTCATCAGACTTGACATGTAGACTGCCTGAAGGGTTTACTCACTTTGTGTTTGAAAGGTTCAACCCATGGGTTGAGTTTACACGAAACTCTTGTAGCTATCCTCGATGAGATGAGTTGATGAGGCATGTCGGTTTATCTTGTGTATAAATTTCATTCAATTCAATGGAACCATGTGACTTGCTCAACTAACCGTACCGCTGGTCAGGCTTGACTCAAGTCTGAATCCTGACGTTTTGGTGCTACTCTAGTAACGTCTAAAACTCAATCATGGTGACGCAATGATGGGAATTGTGCTTCCGGTATTAACTCATGCTGTCCTGAAAATATCAGAAGACATCGTTCTCCTTGAAAAATGCACACTAAGGACAGAATACTTAACAACCAGTTCTGAGGTATACTGGTGTACAGATCTTTATCATTTGAAATGTTCTTGCTTAGATGTGCACAAGTTTGTTTTCTGTCCGTTTCTATCATGGCTAGTATTAAGCGTATTGTATAAATTTGAGTGTTTTTTTTGTTTATTTCTCTGCACATCTGTCTGTTTTTTCTCTCAAATTACTGATCCGATTTTTTTTTGCCTCACATCCCAATACACCAAAATTCACCAACATTTGCATATTCATATACTATACATGTGTTTTCAGAGTTATTCAGTCTGCCCGTATTGCTACAATCATCCACCATTCCATGACATGCGTAAAGGTCAAGGTTGTAATGAGTGTGCACATCCATCATGCCCTCACGCTCTCGCCCAGAATGGTGTTTCTGAATGTGTGGAGTGTGACTATGGCATACTGGTACTTGATCAGTCATCAGCACCTAAATGGAGAATGGCTTGTAACAAGTAAGAATTATCTCCCTTGAACTGTTGAATTCAATTGATCAATGACTAGTATTGCCTGCAAAGTATCACGAAACATAATAGCCATATGCATGCATGCCTCACGCGCCCCACCTTGTACAGCGATGGGATGAATCGAACTCGGGCTCCATTATAATGTCAAGAGCTAGCTCTAAAATAATATCCCCTTCAAGTTTTATTGAGGACCATTCGTCAATATAGGAAGAGTAGCGATTTGAAAAGTTATGGGTGCATTGAAAATTAGTCTGTTGCGATGTTTATAGTTACCGCTAGAATATACCCCTAATGTTTATTTAGATCTATTCATCAATAACAGGGGAATAACAATTAAAAATTTTAAGGTATGGGATACCCTTCTAAAACACAGCTCCATTATAATATCGATAGTTACCCATAAAATATGACTAAAGTTTTACTGAAAATTGTTCATTAATAATGGAGGAGTATCGAGTTTAAAAATTAAGCCTTTAAGACCTAGCAATGGTTGAATCGAATATTGGACTGTCATGATATCAACAGTTAGTCATCCTCAAGTTATATCATGATTCATCTACAATGGAACACAGAAGTAGCTATGCTCAATTTTACTGGTGGAACATCCTTATTATAATACCCATAATGGTGTGGTGGGGTTGAAATCCGATTCTCTTACAATGTTTGTATTTATCTCTAGAATATTCGATGAGACCTGTGTTTGTATTTATCTCTAGAATATTCGATGAGACCTGTATTTGGATTTTCTCTAGAATATTCGATGAGACCTGTGTTTGTATTTATCTCTAGAATATTCGATGAGACCTGTGTTTGTATTTATCTCTAGAATATTCGATGAGACCTGTGTTTGTATTTATCTCTAGAATATTCGATGAGACCTGTGTTTGTATTTATCTCTAGAATATTCGATGAGACCTGTGTTTGGATTTAGATATACAGTCCCGATCTAAAAGCTCAGTCATAGTGAATGATCATAAACCTGTCTATTGCGGGCATTTGCTTTTGGGGCCAAAAGATAGTAGTTCATTAACCCTTCCATGTCTAAGACGGACATAACTGGCCTATGTAGTGGCCTTGAAGCATGTCCATTTGCAGGCCAAGATAAGACAACTATTTTTGAAAATGTTTCCCTGGAATGACTGGCTCAATTATCGAGCCAGTCATTCAAGTAGTAACATATCAAAACTAGTCTTCTCTTGGCCTGCAAATGGACATTCAATAGGCAAATATTTAGATTTTCTTGACCAAATTTAGTCATTAAAGGGTTAAGATGGCTGGCCATAAAACCAATATTCTAAAGAACCACTGTTACTATTTCATCCTTAGCTCTATACTTTTAAACAGTCATCGCTCAGTTGACTGTGTGAGTCAGTGATCCTGGGGACTTACCATTGGAATGACTGGCTCGGTTATCGAGCCGGTCATTCCAGTGGTAAATTTTCAAAAATAGTCTTCTCATGGCCTGCAGATAGACATTCCCCTGGACAGAGGCCTGTTTTGGCCGGCTTCGTCATGAGATGGTTATACTGAGCATCCAGGCTTACTAGAAACAGGGGGACCAGCACCTTCGGCGCATCCTACCATCATTTACCCTCAAAAGCAATAGCATAGCACATGTGTTGTACTAAATGGTCACCTGTCTTGAATGGTCACATTTTGTGAATCTATATGGTGTTCATTATAGACAGGTTTGACAATGCATGCAAGGAAGAATGTATTTTTGAAAATTGCAGATAGATATGGCTTGCTTATTAGAACCATATCCGCGAAAGTTTTTAAAAAGAATTTCCTGTCATTTATAAATCAGCGCAATTATCTTCCCTGTCATATCTAATGAAAATGCTTTTGTTTTTTTCTCATTTATAGGTGCAATGTTGTGATTAACTTCTTTGAGAACGCTCACAAGGTGGCTGTATGTGAGGAGACCTGTGATGACTGTGGTGCTAATCTGCTAGATGTCGACTTCAATAGGGTAAGTAAACTGACTTCTGCCTTCAAAGCAGAACAAATGCTACGTCATACTTATATGTAACCTTTTTATACCCCGCCAAAAAATTTGGTGTGAAAATTTGGTGTGGTATTATGTAATGCTGCCGTCCGTCCGGGCGGGTGGGCGGGCGGGGAGAGGGGGGGCAGAGTGGTTTCCGGATAATAACTCTGTTACCGTTTGTCGGATCGCATTGAAACATCATAGGGTGGTTGGACTTGGTCTTGGGAAGAAACCTATCGAAATCGACGATTATCCGAAATCCAAGATTGCTGCCAGCCACCAATGGCCATCTTGAAAATTGGTTTCCGGATGATAACTCCGTTACCATTTATCGGATCGCTTTGAAACTTCATAGAGTGGTTGGACTAGGTCTGAGGAAGAAACTAATCGAAATCGACACTGATCCAAAATCCAAGATGGCCAACAGCCACGGGCTGCCATCTTAAAAGTTGGTTTCTGGATATCTCCGTTACCATTTATCGGATCACATTCCTAGGGTCGTTGGAATATGTCTGGTGAAGAAACCTATCAAAATTTATGATAATCCGAAATCCAATATAGCCACCAGTCAGCGGCAGCCATCTTGAAAATTGGTTTCCGGACGATACCGCCTTGACCGTTTAGCGGATTGCTTTGACACCTAATAAGGATTACTGGTCTGAGGAAGAAATAAATATTTTCGGATAGCTGTCACTTATTAGTTTGTCATCATGGCGGGGTATTACGCGCCGTTTGTGGAAGTCTTGTTATGCCAGTATTTTAATTTTATGGCAACCATTCGCGAAAGCTGTTGAATATTTGAAATGTAGTTTGACTGGAAGTAATTCCATACTCCTTGTCATCTTGCTAAGATAAACACCAATGTCTGGATCAACACGTGTGATCTAAATCTCACCGATCTGTGCACTGTTGCTATGAGCCTGAATCGATTGTGAACAGTAACAGTTTAATTCTCACTTCTTTTATTGTTAAAAGTTACTCTCTTGTTGACACAATAATGATGATACCAACTGAAAAATTGATAACGTTCTACTAGAATAGTGAAGATAATCATTTTCAATAGATGGGGCAGCTTTGAAGCCTAGAAATAAGTGTACTACAACACATTGGCATATCTGAACCAAATGTCTTAATGGGATTGATAACCCCAATCTTCAGGGTTCTTCCATTAAAGTTCTTCAAATATATCCCTACCGCAAAGCCAACACAATCAGTGGAAGCGCATCTTATTAGTCAATCACAGGGCCATCGTAGTGTTTCCACACAATCCAACTATTAGGCTTCTCGTGGGAACGTGAATCTCATTGGATGCAAATAGGCACCAACCATGCTGACTGGTAACCCCTTTGTATTACTGCAAGGTGCAAGAAAAATTAATAATGATTTTCAATAGTTTTGTGTCAAGATATGCAACTCGGACACGAAAGTTCATTTTCTTGAAAAAATATGGAAAAGTATATATTCATAAAGAAAATCTGTAGAAAAGTGTAAAAGTCAGTATATTATAGTGATAGTTTTTCAATATAGCACTCACTAGTGTGTCTTAACATGTGACTTGTTGGCCTACGTGAAGCAGAGGATGTTTCAACATAGTGCTTCATATGGTGTGTGATCGGTGATGTGCAAAAAATCTGGCTTGACTGCTGCCTCTAGTTATTTGAGATCATAAACAGACAATAGAGGATTCCAGTCTCTCAGTCAGTCATATGACATCATAATCAACTATGTCACATGTACGTTGATGATGTCATAATCAATATGTAATGAATGACATGATTTAGTCCATAAAAAACGCTTAATAGTCCGTCAAGTTGTATCAGTTGTATGTCTTTAATATTTAATAAACATTCAATTGAATATTTTGAAACTAATTTGACTTGGCACTGCTGCAGGCAGAAACAGCACCCAGTCAAATTAGTTTTAAAATATTCAACAGCTTACCTGTATAGTTTTCTGAAAATTGAGATTCAGAGAGTGCAGAGATCGATTGATCACAACACGGGCAAAGAGTGGGTGGAGCTTCTAGGTGGGCAGGGTAAAGCTCAAACTGGATTTCTCCATTTGAGTACACTGATGTTGTTACCAAGTAATGGAGTATGTTCAATTTAGCAGTAAACTTGTTAATATGTCTATGTTTTTTCAGGCTAAGACTCCATTGGTAGATGGTGAAACGGAACACAAGGGTTGTATATTTTGTGATCCAGTCTTCAAACCGCTCATTGAAAAATACCACGCTTTGATGATACAGGGTCGCCAGCGACGTGGTCCTCCTGGTGGCCGAGGAAGAGGACGTGGACGGGGCCGTGGTAGGGGTCGTGGTGGATTCCGTGGTGGTAGTGGTCATAGCAGACCAAGATAACTGGCATAAATGCATGCTGATGTTGTTTTTGTGTACTATGTATTATTGGTAATATTGTTAACGAGATTAACTGTTCTATTATTGACTAGTAGGCCTATGCTTTTAACCCTTTAATGATCAAGGCCAGAATATAGTCTGTAGTGGTGTTGAGGACTGTCCATTTGCAGGCCAAGAGTATTTTTGACAATTTACCACTGGAATGCCTGGCTCGATAAATGGTCATTTCAGTGGTAAATTGTAAAAAGTACGCTTCTCTTGGCCTACAAATGGACATTCAATAAGCAAATATTTTGATACTTTTGTTGGCCGATTTTGACCATTAAGTTGTTAATATTACAAACAGAGCTTGAAATTAATGTTAGCCCAATGCCAGAACGTTGCTAGTACCATTTCTGTATTGCCTAGCCTGATGGATTAATATGATCTGTATCCTAAAGCTTCTATAAATACAAATAACAGTTACACAACAAACAAACTCATATTAGGCAGAATATGGTAGATAATAGGAAAACTGGTATAATTTTGAAAACTATGTTGTTCAAAGCTGTTGTTGACTAATACACAGCAACATTGTTTTCAAAATTTCTCCATTAATGAGACAAAATGTAGCTAAATATGGCTGCTACATTGGCATTAAAATGAGCTAAATTTACCATGCACTCTGCCTGCAGGCTCAACCAACTTAATTTCAAGCACTAACATTAGCTATTAATTATTAGTTTTCATGAACTTCACTCTGGAATGACTATTGTGATTGTTCTTATTATTTATTATTTTTCACTGCAACATTTTCAAGTGGAATAACTTCAAACATGCTTTATGAAATATGAATTTTCAACCCAACTCCTGAACATCTTGAAAGACTTATCTGAAAAAACCTAAAATAAGCTGTTTGAATCTCATTAAGGTCTAGGGACTAAGATGAAATTTCTTCAATGAAACTTTATTAAGGCATGTAGTGACCATTCAATGGCCATGGTGTATGTGCTACGTCTTTCAAGCACGTCACCGCAGAATTGATTGACTTGGAACCTGAAAGTTATGATTAGCAATTAGCCACCACACACCAATCACATTTCAATATAGCAAAAGTTTTGGAGATGTTTGGTGTTTTTTGGAGAGGATTGGTATCTTTTTAAATCTCAGTGACATGTGCAATGATTGTAGATTGACATTAACATACAATACAATGTCTGTTTGAATATATAATGCAATTATAGTAATTTTACCTTTACATGTATAGTGCTATATTTTCTTTTCTGGCGATTGTTGATCACATTTGCAGAAAAGTAGCTTTTCATATTGTATACTGCTTGACACAGTTACTTGAGACATGCATGTGCACATGCACGCACTCACGCGCACACACTTTCACATAGCTACAGAAAACTAGTTACATATGCATGCTTACACACAGAATGATTATCTACTTGTTCCCAGTGCGTTTCTCTAATCTTGGCAGCTTTTCTTATTCTGTGCACTATTGATATTTGAATACATAAGAAGTCAGCTAATCAACATATAAACTTTCTTGTCCTTCATCTGACATTAATTCTGTATCATTGACAATGCAGCTAGCATGAGCCGTCACTGTACTAGTTGGTACCTTTTAACGCTTTCACCGACAAATCTCTGAAAATATAAATTCTTTACAATATAAAACTTATTCTGTTGAATATTTTAAAATTAATTTGACTGGAATTCATTGCTGCCTTAGTTGTTGAAAGCTGTTGCTGTTGAGCTTTAGCCTTTGAGCAAAAGGTTGGCATACAGGACCCCAGCGACAAACATCCACCCAAGTTTAGAGATCTCTCCTAGAACCAGTTATTGAAAAATGTGTCAAAAGTGTCTATTTTGAAAACAATGTTGCTGAAAGCTGTTGTATTTTAGTTTTTGATCCCCAAAAGTCACACGTCTTTCGGACCCCATGGGCAAGCTTCCACCCAAGTTTGGAGAAGATCCCTAAGAACAATACCAACAAGAAGAAGCACTACACACTCGCATTAACCCTTGTTGCTAGCGACGTGGGTAACAAACTATGTATAAATGTATTCATCTGATAATTGATCTGACAATGGATGCGAGTAAAGTTCAGATCCGGTTCTTTGAATTATGATCGAAGCACAAAGACTCTAAACATCAGATGTATATAATAACCACTGCTACTGCCAAACTATGGTGTACCTGTAGGACAACGCTCTGAATAAAGGTAGAATGGCGGGATCCATCTATTGATATGGCTAGCTAACGATAGCTTCGGGAACCCAGATTGGTAGAAATATTACTTTTCATTTTCATATATATATATATGATATTTTCAATTGTTCTTTGTTAGCCTGCAACTGCAGATTTCTGTGTAATATGTACACATATTATTCAGCATGTTATTTGTTTGATATGAATACAATTATTTAGTTATAACTAGCATTAGTGTTTATATATCCGCTTAAGATAACCTTAATGTTATCCTGATGCAATAAAGGGACAGTATTTTACATGTGATATGTTGTTTGTTAGAATAGAAATAGAATTTATGCTGACAAACAGTAGATCTTGCTGCTAATTTGTTGAGATGCGTGTTGAGGCTAGTGCTTACCACAAGTATTAGCCACTTATATCTATGTAGCACGGTGGGATGCCAATGTCAAATTTGCGCAATTGACCAACAACAGTGTCGGGTAGTAACAAGTAAAAAGTATTTCTGAAAAAGTTGGTCCCAATCCCAGGATGATTCATAACAAGAGGCCCAAGGGGCCTGTATCGGTCACCTGCATCATAGGCATTTCAACCAGAAAGGCCATCAACAATAAGTAGACCCCTACAGAGTTGAGCAGAATTATAACAAGAAAACAGAAGCTTTATGTATCAACTACTTTTGAACAAAACTTAATGGCCCTTAGTCCCTTATTATATCTCCCAAATTTCGGCCCAATCCGTTCAACGATTCTGGATACGAAGTTCTTTTCGCAAAAACTAGGTCATCCAAGATGGCCGCCAAGCCAATGGACCAATCAGGTTCTCTTGAACAAATTGGTTCTCCTCCTACATTAGATGATGTTTCATGAGTTTTGAATCAACCCCCAAGTCGTTTCGGAGGTTTTTAAAGACATTTCTAAAAATTGGCTGGTTTCGCTGGTGGCCATCTTGGATTTTGGCCGATCAGCTTCGTTTGAACAAACTTAGACCTCTATGCCCTAAGGCTGCATTCTGCCAAATATAATTAAAATCAGCCCAGTGGTTCTTGAGAAGTCGTTTAAAGAATTCCCCATTGCTTTACTATGGACCAATTGCTTTACTATGGGACACTATGGCGGGAAAACAAACCAAGATAGCAGCCAAACCGTTTATCCGACAATCTCGATTGAACTCGCCACACTGATAAGCATATGTAAAGCAATTTTCGCCATCAAAACACATCAAATACAAAAAAGCCAATATGACCAACAAACGCTAAATTTTGATTGGTTGATGGCGGCCATGTTTTTTAATGTACAAGCTTCCCTTGAACAAATTTGAATGGACCTTGGTCCCTAAGCATATTTTCCAAATTTCAGGTCTATTCCTTCAGCGGTCCGGGAGGTCGTTTTCGCGAAAACTAGGTCATCCAAGATGGCCGCCAGGAAAATCATCCAATCAGGTTGCCTTGAACAAACTTGGGTCTACCGTTGCACTAGATGATGTGTTATGAGTTTTGAATCAATTCCTCCAGCGGTTTCGGAGGCGATTTTTTAGTGTTTCTAAAAATTGGGTATTTTGGCCGGCGGCCATCTTGGATTTTGGCTGATCGGCTTCTTTTGAACAAACTTGAATCTCTATGCCCTAGGGATGCTTCCTGCCAAATATAATTGAAATCGGCCCAGTGGTTCTTGAGAAGTTGTTTAAAGAAAAAGTTAACGGACAATGGACGGTCGCCACCGCATAAACTCACTTGGCCTTTCAGGCCAATTGAGCTAATACGGAAAAATTAGTTACCTCTCCGGGATGTAGAAATTGTTTGAGTGTAGCTTTCGTGACCATCTCGGTCACTTCTTCAGCACTAACTGACGGTCACTGGCAATGTCACTCTGGTCAGATCTTGTGGAGTCAGGTGACAGCATGGACTGGTAGACCGCTGGTATACGGTAGCCCTCGTCTCTGTTCATGGTTGGTTGATGCTTGTAGATTTATATGGCCGCTTTAACCTTCCGTTTGAATAAGTTGGTCTCAATGTTGATGACCGAGGCACTGCTGGCGGGGATGACGTGGCCAGTGGATTCTGTATGTTCTGCCACAGCCAAGTTGGAATTTATTTTAAGATGTTCTTTGACTCTGGTGCTGAGAGGCCTTTTGGTTTCGCCTATGTATGTCCCCTCACATTGGTCACATTTGATCATGTAGATGACTCCAGAGCGTTCATCTGTGGTCAGTTTATCTTTGGGTCTTACTAGTTGTGATCTTAAGGTGTTGACGGGCTTGTGGTAGGTTTTGATGTGGTGTTCTCCAAAGAGTCTGCCAAGGTGTTCTGGTAGGCCTTGGATGTACGGAAGTCCCACTAGTAGAAGTTTTCGACATCTGGTGGTTTGTTACGAGGTGGGGGAGGTGGTTTTCTCATCCACGAAGTGTAACCGTTGGCTAGGAGAGGCTGTTGGATGTGATGATGTTCTTCTTTTCTGTCTGATGTTTCTCTGATGATGGGGTCTGCGCGGTGAAAGAGTTCTGATGACTGACCTTTTGTGTTCTAAATGGTGATTAGAGTGAAAATTTAGATATTGATCTGTGTGTGTGTGGGTTTTCTGTACACGGAAAGTTTGGTGCTTCCGGAATCACTGACATGTACCAAGACGTCCAGGAAGGCAATCTGGCCATCTTCTTCGACTTTGCTGGTGAATTGGATGCATTGGTCGATGCTGTTGAGGTGATCAGTGAAAGGTTGGATGTTGTAGAGGTGCCTGCATGTGAACGTGTCATCCACATATAAGCACTTAGCACAGGCCCCCCCCCAAAATTTCTGGTACCGATATGTGGATGACACGTTCACATGCCTGCACCTCTACAACATCCAACCATTCACTGATCACCTCAACAGCATCGACCAATGCTAAGACCAGTGTTAAGATCACAACTAGTAAGACCCAAAGATAAACTGACCACAGATGAACGCTCTGGAGTCATCTACAAGATCGAATGTGACCAATGTGAGGGGACATACATAGGCGAAGCCAAAAGGCCTCTCAGCACCAGAGTCAAAGAACATCTTAAAATCAATTCCAACTCGGCTGTGGCAGAACATACAGAATCCACTGGCCACGTCATCCCCGCCAGCAGTGCCTCGGTCATCAACATTGAGACCAACTTATTCAAATGGAGGGTTAAAGAGGCCATAGAAATCTACAAGCATCAATCAACCATGAACAGAGACGAGGGCTACCGTATACCAGCGGTCTACCAGTCCATGCTGTCACGTGACTCCACAAGATCTGACCAGAGTGATGTTGCCAGTGACCGTCAATTACTGCTGAAGAAGTGACCGAGATGGTCACAAAAGCTGCACTCAAACAATTTCTACATCCCGGAGAGGTAACTAATTTTTCCTTACTAAGTAAAAAGTAGTTCCATCCTGATTTCCAAATGCAATCTAAACCAATCCAAAAATTAAAACTGTGATGCACCACTGATCCATACAACATGCTGCACAACCTATGTAGTTATTAACATACAATTGACAATCCATGAGTTTTCCCTACAACGAGAGTATTTGTAGACATAGACCAAACATTGGGCATGGACAATCCCTAAGTTGAGCTGTATTTCCCACCAAAGTATTTGAACCCATAGTCATGGAAGATTCTCAAGGCAAGCTTTTGAATCTCTAGACAGAGGAGACTTCTCACCCAAGATTTTGAATCCAGTCATTGGCGATCTCACCCTAGCTTTCAAATTTCTAGTCGGAGGAGACTACCCATCCAGTAGTTTGAATCCGGTCTACAGAGCTTTGGACTCCATAGTTAGGGTAGATGCCACCTAAGTTTTTGAATCAATAATCAGGGGATGACATCGCAAGCTTTTGAATCAATAGGCAGGGGAGATGCCACCTAGGTTTTTGAATCAATAATTGGGGGAGACGACATCGCAAGCTTTTGAATCAATAGGCAGGGGAGATGCCACCTAAGTTTTTGAATCAATAATCAGGGGAGACGACATCCCAAGCTTTTGAATCAATAGGCAGGGGAGATGCCACCTAAGTTTTCGAATCAATAATCAGGGGAGACGACATCCCAAGCTTTTGAATCAATAGGCAGGGGAGATGCCACCTAAGTTTTTGAATCAATAGCCACAACCACATTTTGTTTTATTATACATGTCAGTTTTCCCATTGGAACCAATAATAAACAAGCATTCTGTAAGTATTGATTTGCAATACATGTCCCCTACCTGATGATATAAATCTTTAGAGATCGACAGTCAAAAATTTCTTTAAAAATTTTCAAAAGCAGCTGAAACTTGAACTTGATCTCTACATGTAACTTCTCATAACATAGCAATAAACCAAGTCTCAGTTATATATGGTGAAGGAGAAGGAAAGTCTTGAAAGCTGATATGTTTGTATTTCATAAGTCTAAAGGGGACATAACTCCATCAAAAAATTACGCAAATGCCTGAAACTCGAACTTGGTCTGTAATTTCTCGTACTAAAGTAATGTACCAATTCTCAGTTGAATATCTTGAAAGACTGCGGAAAAAGTGCGGAAAACTAATATTTTTTGTATTGCATAAGTCGAAAGGGGGCATAACTCCATGAAAAATTGACGAAAATGTCTGAACCTCGAAGGTGCTCTGTAACTGCTTATACTAAAGTGATGCAGCGATTTTCGCTTAAATAACGAAGGAGAGCGAAAAAAAGTGCGGAAAGCTGATGTTTTTCGTATTTCTTAAGTCGAAAGGGGGCATAACTCCATCAGAAATTTACGCGTATGCCTAAAGCTCCAACTCCAACATAATAAAGTAATGTACCAATTCTCAGTTGAATATCTTGAAAGACTGAGAAAAAGGGCGGAAAAATAATATTTTAAATTAGTCAAAATATTAAACAGAATGTTTCTTAAATTGTAAATTCATTAAAGATATACAATTCATACACTTTGGTGACAGACTTTTCGACATCAGGCCAGACTTAAGTTAGCTTTGCCCAATTTTTGTGTTGGAATTGATTTGAAAATTTTGAAACCTAAATTCTCAGAATCTAAATTTCAAGATAACTATACAGGTAAGCTGTTGAATATTTTAAAACTAATTTCCCTATGGCGGCAGCAACAGCTCTCAGAAAAATTAGTTTCAAAATATTCAACAGAATGGTTATTAAATTGTAAATTCCTCAAAGACATACAATTCGTGCACTTCGTGAGAGACTTTGTGATCTTCATGACAGAGATATAATGCATTGTGATTGTGACTTCAGCTAACATATTTGATTATATCAGTCTTGATTGACAGATTGGATCCCTCCATTGGACTCACTTAGGCATGTCCAATTATAGCCAGGGGAAATTATCCTTGGTGAGGTTATAGTTGATGTGCAATAAGCTTAGTCAAGCAGGTGAGCGTATGTTTAATGGTCAAGCCAACTAGAATGCCTGCTTTAGTGATCTGAAGGGATGTTCAGTTGCAGGCCAAAATAAAACTGTTTTTGAAACACTAGAATGCCTGCCTCGATAACTGAGCCAGTCATTCTGTTTGCGGATTTTCAAAAATAGTTCTCTTGGGCTACAAATGGACATACAATCACCAAATATTTAGATTTTCTTGTCTTTCCTGATTTTTGACATGCTTTCGCACATAAATACACTAGATTGGAAGCCTGATAGACACACCTGTCTTATGCACTCATCATGAGGAATGTTTGTCTGTTGATATCCTCTTAGTTTCATTAACAAGAGGTGGTGTGTTGAACTTTCTCAGATTATGTGAGTTGTCATTGAGACTTGAGAGGTCATTGAGACTTGAGAGGTCATTGAGACTTGAGAGGTCATTGAGACTTGAGAGGTAGTAATACATGGATCCATTTCTAGCTATACCTGGCCCATGTCTAGTGAAGCTCCGCCCACTTAAGCACATGGGAATCGATTTCAAACTTCAAAAACCTGAATGTAAATTTCATGGTAACTATACGGGTAAGCTGCTGAATATTTTGAAACTAATTTGACTTGGGGATGTTGCTGGCACTGGCAGCTACAGCTCCCAGTCAAATTAGTTTCAAAATATTCAAAAGAATGTTTATTACATTGTAAATTTATCAAAGACATGCAATTCGTGACATGCAGTTACTAGTGACACTTCAACTTTCACGACGGAGCTATACGTCATTACAATTATGAAGTCATCTAACTAGTAACATAATAGATCATGATGTCAGATACATGATTGACAGATCAGATCCCTTCAGTCACTACACAACTTAAATGCTGTATCACTCTGGAAATTTCATCATCTAATTGTTAACCAAGTACTGACCGCATTCAAGTAAGGGTCAAGATTGGTCAAGAAAATTAATTTTTGCTGAATGTCCATTTGTAGGCCAGGCAAGAAGTTGTTTGACGATTTACTGGAATGACGAACAGAAGTTTAGGTCATTACAGAGGTAACATGTGAAAGAGAATAACATAATAGAAATCCCTTGAGTTAGAAATATGAAATTGTTTTATTTTTGACACTGGACAATGATCTTATCATTAAACTGATGAGAAATAGAGACTGACAAATGACAAACAACACTGAGCTAAGCATAACATTCATGTCGTGTAAAGGTACTCATGCTATCATGGGAATCCATGATGATTAATTATGTAAAATTAATATACAGTAAAACCAGTCTTATGAAACCACCTTGCACTTTGGACCGCAATGTTGATTTTAACCCTCAAATTTGGTTCAAGAAAATGCCAATTTTCTCGGAGAAAATGTCCATTTGCAGTTAATGAGAAAATTCCTTTTGAAAATTTATCACTGGAATAATTGGCTCGGTCATTGGGCCAGGCCTTCTAGTTATAAATTTTCAAGCAGTCTTCTTTTGGTATGCAAATGGCCGTTTCTCGAGACCATTGCAGTAGCCGGTTTGGGTTAATACAACCATACAGATAATCTCTCAGTAAAACTAGTTACAAAATATTCAAACGAATATGTACGATAATACTTTGTACTAGGAATATTTCACATTCAGCCTTTCAGGTTCAAATGTTTAATAGAATTGACATGCATTATATGGCTTTTGGATTGAGGGGACGGTGGTTCCTTAAGACTGAAAAACCACCTGTCTTATATCACGACCATTTCTTGGCTCCATAGGCAGGTGGCATTTCAAGCAGGTTTGACTGAATTATATTCATAATCTGTTTGACTTTTAAAGTTTATCTTATATTTCATCCCAAAGTCACAGGAATTTAATTTCAAAGCTAGAAATAGGACCTGCTAATTATTTTGCAATCAATTTGACTGAATGCCATTGCTCCTTATGTCAAATATATATTCGTTCAGTTTTCAAAATGATCAGCCGAATGTCAGCCATTTAACTTGAGAATGTACTCAGCATAAATACAGCATACATAAATGGATCAAAGGACTAAATGATTACAAATACAAAGAAATTCACAAGGAGATAATTTTCATAATCAAGTTTGACAATTGATACAAAATAGTTTTTTCAATTGAGCTGAATACAACAAGTATAATAAGTAATACAAGACAAGCTAATTAGAGATGGGCGGGGCGTAGCTAAAACTGGGAAGGTCCATTAGCCATCAATGTATATAACTTCCCAAATAGGAATTCATTACTGGATAGTTATCTCCCTTTATCATTCAAACTTATATGTGCAGTCTGACAATCATGTAGCCTCTCGCTGAAACAACACGCCTCACATTGGCTGACATGGCCACTGAATCTTCATTTAGGAAATTTTGCATAAACATGCGCATCACAAATCTGGGTTTACATGCTTGGGCGAGATTGCCAGTGTAATTTTCGCGTTATAAATGGTAAGCATATAGAATGGAGGGAGCATCCCTAGGGATCATCCCACCATTCCTATTCTATCCATTAACTTAAAGTACAGCTCGGAAATAAATTAACATGCTACCAAAACAGAAACGTATTTAATACAATTTTAAACACGATGTAAGAAATGTTCTTTTTAAAAAAAAGAAAAAAAGAAATGTTCTTTTGAATATTTTGGGCATCATTTGATTGGAAGCCATTGCTGTGAGTAGCAGCTCAATAAATTGCCATGTCTCTTAAATGAGGATGTAGTTACAAAGGCCATGAAGCTGATAGCTATCTAACATGTGCAGACAGAAACAGACTTGTTTGCCATTGCAGAGGGTATTTGGTCTAATATTGCCTCATTATCCCATGCGTTACAGCTATTGTCTAGCAGAAGTGTCAGTAGCCACTCTTGCCTGTTGATTGCGTGGCTCAGACAGCAAATGGCGCGACTAGATGGGGTGCTTGCAAAGGTTCAACCTGCTAATAGAATAGCAGTTGATTGGCGATAACCTGCTTGGGCCGTCCCTGTTTGGCAGCAAAGAACAAGAAAATTTGGTGGAATAGGCAAGTGTTGCCCCAGACCAGACTGATCTTCATCAACAGCTGAAACACTTAATTTGCAAGCTGAAGCGGTACTAGCCGGTGGTCACTGTGGGCAGGTCCATCCTAATATCAATATCTGATGAATAATATGTGTCTATACCCAGATGCCAACTGTTATGATTTTTGCATAACGGTTATATTATTATATTATATTAATTATGTGGCTACATCAATAATCGTCATTGTTACACTTAGCACTATTCTCATACATTTTGCATTTTATAAATATGTGGTTCGCTATAACAGAGCTGCGGTCGAATGAGAATCGCATTCACATCCTCTCTCAGACTCGCCAGGACACACTGTCATACTGTACACGACAATCCGAGAATGATGTGACCGCAATTCTGCGATTGAATTTAAGTTATCTCACTAATTTGGACAAATTGGACCACTGTTGAATATTTTGAAATTAATTTGACAAAGTCCTTGCTGCCTAAGTTTTCAGCATCATGATAAGGTTTTTTTCTGAAATGGAAAATGAGGCAGTTGTGAAGCACTACTAATCAGCGTCCATGATAGTTGTTAATGCAAAAAACATTTTTGACACTGTTACATCTTTGTTTGAGAGGGATGGCATCAGCTTGGATAAATTGATTTCGAAACTATCTGATTCCACAAACTACATGTGCGGTAAGAAAACCAGTTTTGAGACATCTAAGGGAAGCTGCACCCCAACTTCTAGATATTGACGGTGATATTTGCCATCACGTGCACAACTCGGTCAAACGCCTCTGCCAGCACTTTGAATCTCATGCAGAAAAATTTGATGACTACCTATACACTGATTTCAAGTGGAGTACTGACTTACAGAATTATCTAGAAGTTTGCCGCCTCCTCAGTATAGCTTACCTTATTCCAGGCCAGAGGGTGGCTCATAGATGGCTCTCTGTATATCACATTACTGAAACCTAAAAATAAATGCCTTCACTCTTCTACTATGCATGGGTACCAGAAAACATGTAAGAAACTTACATGGAGATTGTCATTGGCCTTTTGAAATCCACTTCACAAAGGCTAGACAGAGAATCTATGAGATCAAGATTCTAAAACAGAAGAAGCTAATAGAAGACGGGGGGAAAAGCGTAAGGCCAGAATTTTTGACAAGATCTACCATCAGAAAAAATCTTCATGAATTTGTATTGTTCAGTGTTGCCACTTCAAATCCTTTGTTTTGATCTTTGAGCAAAAACAACCAATGGGTCAGACTCCATGTTGAGCTGACTGAACTGTTCTCAAGTTTTCTGGCATACATCATAACGCACGAGTCACCTCAGAATTTGAGTGCTATCCAACTGCAGAAACTAAATGTCACAAACAAAGATATTCACATGTCCAACAAGAATATCGTCATTGGTGCTAAGACAGAAGAAATCTGGAATGGACTTGCCAAGGGAGACCCTCCATGAACTAGTTTTCAAGGTGGTCCTTGAAGCCTATGTTGATGCAGCTATATACATGCAAAACAAGTTCCCTCTAACCAATCAGCTTTTGATGTGCCTTTCTGCAATTGACCCCAAAGCCGCTCGACATTCTCTAACTTTTAGTCGATTGAAGAAGCTGAAAAATTATTTTCCTACAATTGTTAACGCAGAGGAATTTGATACGTACCGCCAAGAAGTATCCTGATTTCAGCTTGATCCTATTATATCATGTGCAACCACTTCAGAGGGTAGCCTGCTCAGACTGGATCACTGGCGATCACAAATCTTCACAGAAGGGCAATACCCTGTTCTATCAAGTGGGTAAGGCTTGTCTGAGCATTTTTACTGGCCCACATGTAGAACAATCCTTCCGTATAATGAATGATCTAATCTAGTCATTTGAGACATGTTTATATTTCCGTGAGCACTATGTTAAGAGGTTTGTGAAGGGGGCCAAAGTGACCAAATGGTTATTTGTTTTTAGGCCTGGAGATGGACTCTGTAAAAAAGACTGTTCGTATACCTAAAGGGAAAGTGGAGAAAATTATTGAGAAGACAGTTATGGGTAAAAAAAGTAACTGCAAATAATTCAGCTGTCGACAATCTCTTTGAACTTTCTTAGTCATCAGAGGTTTGCCAAAGGTGATTGCCAGAGACATTTACAGAATGTTCCAATTTCAGATGAAAATAACAGAATGACCACAAAGGGTTATTTGTTTTTAGAGCTGGAGCTGGACTCTAAAACTTACTGTTCATATATCTAGGGAGAAAATGGAGAAAAGTATTGATAAGAAAGCTATGGGTAAAAAAAGTAACCTTGCAAACTATGCACTTGTTGATAAGATCTTTGAACTTTGTTAGTCAGGCAATTATCCCAGGCAGGTCATTTCGTAGGAGATCAATGGATGTCATATCATCCCCACTCCTGCCTATACTTGTATCAGAACAAAGTCATAATGGCGGCCAGTTTTTCTAGTCAAAGCGAATTTTAAGACTGAATGAAGCTTTGACATGATTTATAGGAAGGTTGAATATGTTACATACCTAGAAAATATAGGATTTAAATGATATTGAAATATTGGGCATTGATTCGAGTGAAGATAGAGATGATATCCCGTTGGCCAAGTTAGCATGTGAGTACAACTCTGACGATATTACATTAGCACATTTCACGAGATTGACAGTGTACATGTACATGCATTCGTTTTCTTTGTCAGATTTTAGTGCAATAAAATCAGAACCAGTAACAATCTTAGATGCCGGGAATAAAGCAATAGACTTTCTATATTTAATTTTCAAAAACTTATTTTCCCAAATAGCTACACAGACGAATCTCTATATGCAGAAGTGCATTGCTATGAAGCCTAATCCAGCATGCTATCTCACCGAGCGTCACGTGTTTGTTGCATCCTTAGGCTGCATGGTGGTTATGGGGATAGTTCCAGCAAATTCACAAGACATGTACTGGTATCAAGATATACTTTTTCATCCATACCGCATAGAGCAGAAATTTCTTAGAACTAAGTGTGAGAATATACAGCATTATATTCATATTGTTGACACTTCAACCTTCCCAAAAACGGACATGGTAAACTGGGCCAAGTCAACAATTTTGGAACTAATCAGAGCATCTATTTTAGCTCAGTATTATCCACACAAAGATGTATCTATTGATGAAGGTATGGTAGGTAATTCTGGATGGTTAGAATACAAACAGGATTCTAAGCAGACTTTCAAATTTATACTGGTAAGGCAGGAAACATTCCAGAAAAAAATCTTGGTGCATGTCTAGTACTCGATTTGATGAGGCTAGTTTTAGACCTTGGACATCATCTGCATTGTCCTAGTTTTTTCCCTTCACCAGATTTATTTCACAAGTGCATGAAACAAAAACATACACCTATAAAGGATTGCTGGCTGAGCTACAGGGAATCATACTGAAGATAAAAGGTGACTCCGTTGAAAAGAAGAAAGGTGACATGAGGGTGATTCTTTGGTGTGTCAAATAAACTGTGAATATCCTGTCAACAAAACTGTGATGGTCCACAGACTATAGTTCAGCACAAACAAAAAGATGAATTTTGAATTTGACTGGAAATGGATATGGCACGTCTTTGGTAGATTCATATGCAGATCACCATACATCATAGTAAGTAAAGCCCTAAAGTGGTGCAAATATTTGCTGTCTTTCTGTTTGACATCAGTATTGTGAATCGCCCAACCATAAACTTCTCACAGAAACGGGACAAGATACCAACTGGAATTCAGAAAGAAACTGGCTCATCAGATGCTAATGTTTTTCACAAGCAAAAGGAAATGATCTGCAAAGGTTTAAGCTCCTGGTGCAGAATGAACACAAATGGCTGACAGCAATGTCTAAGAAAGGAACCTGCAAATGCATATGCATGGAGATAAACAATGTGAAGTTGATTTGCGTGTCAAATGCTTCAAGCAGTACCATAACCAGAAATTTTCAGACTTACTTTAGTTGTTATATGTGTTGAAAAATGCTTAGAAAATGAAAGTAAATAAGTGCAAATAATGTATTTTGCTCATTTCAAGAAATCTAAAATGAATATATTGCGGAATATAGTCAATTTTGGTTTGAACGTCAACCAATTCAAAGTCTCTTGGATTGGTACACCACACGTGTAGTACATGGTGTGGTATGGTTTAACGTCAAAACTTTCAATTCTTGAAGATGCACAGGCCAATGCCCGTAATGATTATTGTCCATCTTGGCAATGACCTAGATGGTAGAACATGACGGACATTCAGATTCCAAAATCATTTCCTATATATTTGACGGGAATCCCAGAATGATGTAACGTGATCATGAATACGTAATGCTTTCTTTCACTTCAAACAGAGTAAAATTTCAAGAATTGTTTCGCTAAATCAGCAGAATATTGAAAGATTTAGTTGTTTTGCAATAATTTACTGTAAAACTTATACACGAGTGTGTTTGTAATGTCGGCAATAGGAAGAGGAAGACCGGGAGCCGAAGAAACAGGAAGCAGCTCTCGCAAACACGCCGGACATGCCTGTTGAAACGGTGCAGCTGACTATTGCAACGGAATCAGATAGCAATATTGCGTGTAATAGTAATGTTAGAAATCCTGCTGTTATTGATTTTGAAAGCATCTTGAGAGTCTGGCACAGTTGAACTCTAAATTGTTATTTATGGAAATAAATTTAGTTTATGCAGGTGGTAGGTACTATTTTGCCACGTTGATCATGTATGAGGATTTGGGTGTTTATATGAGTATTACTTGTTTACCTATCTTCGTTCCTTGTTTGCCTAGTGCTCAGTCACCATTACATTTTTTAGAATTCTGCTCAATTGTTATCAAATATTACTATCTAAGTTTCATTCATTTGTATATTAGTATCAAATTTTGCCTTAATGTGTCTTACGCACGTCATTGATATATCTGTCACTATTCAGTGGTAATGAACATCGTCAATCTGTTTGATATGTCAAACCCATAAAATTGGACAGTTAAAAATTTAGTAGACAAATTACTGAAGATTGAGATTTGAGTTTCTACATCACTGTCAAGATCCATGATCAAATCTATTTATTTAGATAATGTCAGCCAGATAGGACAAGGCGATATGTGTAGAATGATAGAGAACCATAGTCCACGAGGAAGAAGAACCCCGCTCTCTACAGCTACAGCCATGCAGAGCTCGTCAGCAGAGCAGTCGCACAGACAGTCTGTTGACACAATGGGAGACTTTCATCACATCGATGAGAGCTCTGATCAACAGTCGAGTCCGGGTCAGGAACTGAGTACTCAGTACTTTCGTGATATTAGAACCGGGTCCAATGCGGCAACAGCCATATCACAGCCACCACATATGAATAACAAACTATTTTCTCCTAACAGTAACACAGACTAATGATGTGATTAAAATAGTTCGTACAATAATGACTACTATGCAACAGGCCATGGTTGGTTTGCAAAGCACTGTGAATTCACTAGCCAACAATGAAGAAACCAGATTGAGCATTTGTAGCAATAAGAGAAGGCCGTGCATAAAGCACATCTACAAGGAGCACTAACAGTGATGTGACCGCTGACAATGACATTTTGACAAGCAGCTGCTACAATATGAGCCACAATAGAACTCTTCCAGGTGGCTACCATTTGCCAATATGTCAATATGAAGTCCCCTCTGAGAGTAGTTTTTGTCCATGCTTGCTCAGTCGCAACGTATTACTTATTGTATGTCAGTCACCCACAATGCCAGTTTGTAAAACAAAACAACCATATCAAAAAATTGACCCAAAAAGTTATGGTCATTGACTATTGCTATAAGGTAACGTTACTGAAACCAATTCAAACAGTCAATTTGTTGATTATTTATGTAAAGGTTTGGAGAATGGATTTGATACCTTGGTGCCCAATACTTATTTGCAAACAACTGAGTGTCAGAACCTGCTTTTGGCTAGAATGCAACCAGAGCTGGTGGACAGTTTACTCAGGGATGCAATTGCTTAAGGGTTTCTATGTGGTCCTTTTGACTCTATTCCTCTTCCAGACTATTGAGTCAGTCCAATTGCCATAGGTAAATATTCAGGTCTTACAGTGGATCTATCCGCTCCCCACGACAATGAAATGTATCCAAGCATAAATGATCTAATTGACAAGAACAATGCCACCTAATGTCAGAATAGAAGGTGCTGTCAAGAAACTTCAGTCTTTGGTGAGTTGGGGGGGGGGGGGGGGGGGCATGTGTAAGACAGACATTACAGATGCTTTCAAATGAAGGATTAAACTTTGGTTGCAGCTCCAGTCCAAAAATTTTGACCCGTCATCTAGCCTATGTTTGGGTGACTTGTCAGCTTTTCAAGACCATTTGAGCTTAACTCTCAATAAGTCCAAAACAGACCCCTTTCGTGAGGGAGTCTCAATTTTGCAAAAATATAATGTGACAGCGCAACAGTGACCTGTAGGTGCAAGGAGGACTTTTGTTACTTTAAACAAAGGCTATTGCCACTGGATGAGATGTAAACTGTGGCGATACTAGATAAGGAATGGGGAGTTGCTTTCGAGCCAGTGGAGACAGATTTCACCAGCGTGGTAGTAAGGGCAACTACCCCACAGCATTTTAGGCGAGGGAAAACAGCAGAATTTTTTGTTTGGCTGTGTGAAAGGGGCTGGTAGTGTGAAAATTAATGCAGACATTCAAGGAATGTGTGGGGAGATTTGGTGTAGCAGAGAAGACAAATAGAGACACTAAGTTTCGGGGGGGGGGGGGGGGGGCTGGAAAGAGACACGGGAAATATGACTGAGACTACCACTCCTGTGGAGTCATCAGTGTCATGACAGGAATTTGTGAAACTGAAGAAGTTAATTTTGTGGCAGAAAATTTGGAGAAATTAGTGTCAACATTGGCCACTTCAAAGATACCCTGATGATGGGGACACTAATGAGTCTGCGGCTACAATGGCCTTAGACTCTGGGAAGGTAATAACCGATCAGCCTGCCTCGGTCGCTCAGATCGCGGAAGATTGCATTTAAGACTTTGTTATACAGGGATAGGTCGCTAGAGGATATTCGCAACATATCAGGTGAACAAGGTTGGATTGAAAATTGGTATACTTAGACCGAATACAGATCATTTTCACCTGTACGACGACGTTGAATGTCGCTTGAAAAAAACATGGAGAAATTTTGTAGGCAACTTGGGAATGCAGAGGAGAAGTCAGCCACTGGCTCAGAAACCTACATTTCCAAATCAGTTCAATGATAGGCAGAAGGCGCAGCGCATGCACAATTCGGACCAGGACAGAATTTACCGCCCCTTCGGAAGGAAATAAACAGGTCAGTGAAATTTATTGTTATTTATGGAAATAAATTTAGTTTATGCTGACAAACAAGTGGTAGGTACTATTTTTGTCTCAAGTCGTTCATACATGATGGGTGCTTTCATGAGCATTACTCATTTACCTATTTTTCTCCTTCCCGCTTTACCTAGTGCTTCAGTCGCCATTATGTTTTTAAAATTCTGCTCAATTATTATCAAATATTATTATCTAAGTCTCTGTATATAAGTATCAAATTTTACTTTACTGTGTCTTACCCGCGACATTGCTACTGTCATTATGCAGAAAATGTCATCAAAACCTGGATTGTCGCTAAATTAAATGACTAACTAATTTGGGAATTAAAGTGTCAGAAGACCTTTAAAAGTTTATTTTAAAAATCATACTTAAATATTGGGTATTGAAGAGAAAATCATAGACCCCAAGGACAACATTTCTATACTGGTATTTGTGATGGAGGAGGAAATGGTTATTGAGCTGGAAATTGGTTTCACATGTATGTGTCAGATTGATAATCTCAGTGTGTTTCATCTGCACATCAATAAAAAGGTATGCAGCAGTTCTGGCTGTGCAGAGATGGGCTCCATCACTTATGAATAAGATACGTGTCACGGTCAACTGCATAAAACTTTGTGCAAGAACTCTGGTATCATGCAGGCCCTTCACTATCTTCTGTGGGTCACTATACAACTTTCAAATTAGAACATGTAAAATTCCTGGGAAAAGCAATACACTGTCAGATTGTATCTCATGGGTTCACGAACAAATGGCCGTCAATACCTTGTCATGATTCTTTACTTGTGCATCAGTTGGTGAAGCATATGAAGTTATACAAATTTATGTTCGGATGAAATGTCCATTCAATGATGAAAATGTTCCAGGCGGATGCGATAATAAAAACCAATTATTACTGATAGTCAACCATTTCAGATAGATGAGAAACAACTTTTTTTTAAAAATATATATAACATACTATATATCCTAAGATGCCTAACATGCCATTAAACAATAATTTAAATAGATTTTCTTTACATGTTGTTCACTATAATAAAATTTGCCTTAAGTATTCTGGTTAGCTTAATGAGGGGGTTATTAAATCAAGAGCAAAAGTGGTTTATGTTACACTTTCAAGAGGTGGACTGATGCTTTCTTAATTTTCATTGTCATATATTCAGATTTATTGCATTAGAAATAAAACGCTTTATTTATGTAGATATTGTTTGACCACTGATCCTGCGTTCCTAGTGTTATACTCAACCGGAAATTGTGCTTTGCCATTTCCGTCTTCCAAATTATCAAAAATAAAATTTATGTTAGAAAATTAAAGAGTTTGCAGGAAAATATTATAATTTACTCGTGTTAATAATGTCTGCGAGGAGAAAGGGCAAACGACCACTAAGTAGGAGGTCAACAGCGGTCCCAAAAGGAAAGCAGCAGCATACCAATGTGCAGATGGCAGCGGATCGCCCTTCAGCAAACCCATTAGACAATGTGGAAATTGTGTCGTTGTGTCCCGATGAGGATATGGCAGGCCCATGGCTTTATTGATTTCCAGGACGCACTGTTAAATGCTGGTGTCCTTCAATCAAATAGTATGGAGAGATGTCACAGCCCCCAGGGTGTATGGGTGCTATCCTACTCCCTGTTCCACAGGCATTCGATTCGGGCCTGCAGCCTATTTGTTGTGCTGGTGAGGATATGACAGCCCATATTCCTCACGTTTTAGTACAAAAAATTCAGGGAAATCAGTATATAAACATAGCATTGCTGTTGAAGGGTGCTGTTGAGCTAGAGGATCTATGCTCTGGAGCTACATTGCATGTCACAAAGTGGCATAATTGAAACGAGAGCCAAACCCATCGTTGATAGGGTGACAACAATTGCAAAATGTTCAGATGCCTTTATAGTTTTCATGGCGATATATCTAAAAAAATTTACTGACAAGACATGTGAGCTTCTCCAGTATATGTCTTTGATTAGAGACTCTGCTCAGTGCAATAGGGGATTTGGTTGGCTGGCGTACATATGACGAACAGATCCGCATTTGCCAAGCAAATTCCCCGCAGCCATGGGCAAAAACTAACCCAGATCTATGGCTTCGCATTATGTTTGTACAGGGTGATTCTGATCAACAGAGTGGGAGAAATAGTCCAGGTATGCAGGTTTCGCCACGTTTGCTGGGAGTGTGGCAGTGCCAGCCATAATAAATTAGCTTGTCCTCAAGTAAGGTCAAGTTATGCACAGGCTTCCCCGGGTAGGCGTGCAGCAAACAATTTTCGAAGATTTCGGTGTGGTAGAAAATTCATTGGCGATCTGAATAGGCCAGAGAAGTTAAATTTGACACAGGGTAACCTTTTTGCCTTGGCTCTGATGCCTATAAATCTTTCTAATTTAAAGAGAGCTCTTGGTCAATATCAACACCCTGATGCCCAGATAATTCAAGAGGGTTTTTCATTTGGGTTTTTGCTACAATACAGAGGCCCACGTAATTATTTTGAATATGACAATCTTCGAACAGATAAGATGCTGCCCGATATTGTGAGGCAAAAAATACTAAAGGAGATGGCGGAGGGTCGTGTGGCAGGCCCTTTCAAATCAATTCCTATGGGTAACTTGCGGATAACACCTATTGGTTTAGTGCCTAAAAAAACTCCAGGGGAGTATCGATTGATCCATCACTGGTCATACCCGATAGGGGAATCTGTAAATGATTATATTGACCCACAGTTGTGCTCTGTAAAGTACACACGTTTTGATGAGGCGGTACACATGGTCAAGGATTTAGGTAGGGGGTGTCTGACCTGAAACCAGCGTTTAGGCTTTTACCAGTGCCACCTCAAGATTTTAATTTGTTAGGTTTCAAGTTTGAGGAAAAATATTACTTTGATAAAGCTATGCCTTTTGGTTATGCGATTAGTTGTATTACATTTGAGAAATTTGCCCGTTTTCTGGAGGATAATATTAAACATCAATTACAAAGTGCCGATAGTCGCCATGTTATTCATTAGATTTAGATGATCTTCTTTTCAGGGGTAGGGATTTGAATGAATGCCAACATGTGATGGAAATTTTTCAAGAATGTATGAGGGAGTTTGATGTCCCAATAGCTAAAGAGAAAACTGAAGGCCCACAGCCAGTGATTAGTTTTTTAGGATTGGAAATTGATTTTCAGAACATGACAGCTCATATCCCGATGGATAAAATTATGGATCTTGTAAAAAAAATTGCCTTAATTTTAAACAAGGAAAAGGTTACATTGCAAACGATGCAATCTTTAATTGGATCATTGAACTTTGCTTCTAGCGCCATTCTCCAAAATAGGCCTTCTTGTAGACAGTTAATTAATTCAATTTGTGGATTGATCAAGGCACACCATCATTTACGCGTCAATAAAGGTATTTGCATGGACTTGGCTATGTGGAAAGAATTTTTTGAACATTTCAATGGGTTTCAGTCGTTCACGATAGATTTTGGATCACAAATGAAGATGTTCAGTTATATACGGACAGTGCGGCAAGCTTTGGATTGGATTTGGGGCGTATTTGGCAGGAAAATGGTCATATGGTACTTGACCTGATGAATGGTTTCAGACGGGGATTACCGATAACATTACAGTATTGGAATTGTTCCCTTTGCTGGTGTGCCTATTTATATCGGGCGACCACCTCCGCAACAAGACTTCTCTTTAGGTGTGATAACAAAGCAGTTGTTGATATTATTAATATGTCATCAAAGTCTGAAGAGGTAATGGTTATTTTGCATCCATTTACAATGAAGTCTTTGGAATTAAATGTTATAGTTAAAGCTTCCCATATTAGTGGCGTTCATTTCTGTCGATCTACTTTCTCGTTTACAGCTCAGGAAATTTCAGGCACAGGCACCGGACGCAGAACTGGAACCATATCACGTCCCTTAGCATCTATGGGCCATATTCGAGAACAGAGCCAAGTGATTTTGAATGCTAGTTTGTCAGGCAATACAAGGCTGGTGTATAGGACTGCTTTAATCGCGGTCAACAAATTCAGGGCAGCTTACAATTTAGCTATTAGCTGGTCGGTTCCGACGTCCTAGATAATTTTGTTCATATCGTCATATTTTGAGCAGGGTTATGCCCCATCCTCTATAGCGACATAAATATCTGGTTTGAGTTTTTGGCATAAGGTCAATGGCTATCAAGATCCAACTCAGCGGTTTGTGGTCACGAATTTATTGGAAGGCTGCAGGCACTTAAGGCTCAGGGTTTATAACCGTGCACCGGTCACTGGTACAACCCTGAAAAGAATATGTTTGGCTCTGCCTGACATATGTTATTCTAATTTTTAAACACTTTTGTTCAGGGCAGCTTATACGTTGACATATTTTGGTCTGTTGCGGGTGAGCGAAGTAATTTATACATCTGCCATGTATGCGAATCGTCCCTTAATGATAAATGATCTCCATATGGAAGAGAATCTAAAAGAACTCTGACTGACAATTAGGTTCTTGAAGACTACTAGCCAGCTGGGTAAGCCAATTATTCTCAGAATTCCAAGGGACTCAGATGACAGTATATGTTGTGTTAGAGCAGTCAACAGATATTTAGCTATGCGACCTATTTCTATGAATCTTTTCTGTCATGTAAACGGGAGACCATTAACTAGGGCGCAATTTTCAGGCGTACGGTCTAAAGTGATTCGACATATCGGCATATTTGGGGGAACATTTAATACACATTCCTTTAGAATTGGTAGGGCGACAACGCTTGCGCTACAAGGTGTACCATCTACCATTATCAAGCATATGGGCAGGTGGAAATCTAACGCATATGAAAGTTATATTAGACCAGGTAATTAATATTATTAAGCTCATTTCATATCTACTTTTCAGAAATTTGGATTGTTGGTTCATCCATTATTTGTCGGGCTGAAACTAGAGCGATTATCAGGAATTTTTCAAACTTGGGTTTGGATGCCGAGCAATATACAGTTTACTGGATGGGTGCAAGTGGCATGAAATGGGATGACCTTCGAGTAAAATTGCAATATCAGATGATGCATAGGCAGGCACCATATATGCTGCTCATACACGTAGGTGGAAATGATTTGGCAGCATGTAACATCTCACATTTATCTAGGACGCTGATGAGAGACATGGCCTATATTCAATAAATCTTTTCCAGAGCTATAATAATTTGGTTGGTTATCCTGCCAAGGTTTTCTTGGCAGAACATTACCATCTGCAGGAGCAGAGTAATGGACAGTAAACAGAAACGGATTAATAGGAAGGGAATGTGTGACGAAAAACTGAGCTTGGTTGCATTTTAAATCATAGTATAGAATTACGATTGCCTCAGTTATTTTATAGGGATGGCGTCCACTTGTCCACAGTTGGCAATGATCAGTTTATTGACACATTAGCATACGCTATAGCCCAGTTTATTAAGTATCATACTAGAGTTAAATATACTCGGTCTTAATTGCTCTTGCTGGTATTGGGGGATAATTTTTAAAGAATTATTAAATTGTAGTGGTGGAATACTAGCAAAAGGAGGTTGGATGCATGCGGGTAGCCGTGGTTGGTCCATTGTATGTCATGTACATGGTTTTTACCTTCCTAAAGTTCAAAGCGCTTCGAAATATGGCTCAGACACAAAACTGTAAGCTTTGGTTAATATGAATGGATTTTGCCAAAACAAAATCATGACACAATGTTTTCACATATTATGCCCACTGCAAAAAATTGTAATAATAAGTTCAAAACTCTCTAAAATATAGTCTGGATACAAAATTGTCTATGAATTTTACGATCTCAAGGGAGATAACTTTCGTAAAAATGAGCGGATTTTGAAATCATGATACATCATCTTCATGTAACATATCTACTGACAAAATTATAATCATAAGTTCAAAACTCTTTGAAATATGGACCAGACATGAAATGGACAGATGGACAGACAGATGGCTGGACGTACAACGAGCGCCATCACATAATATGTTCCACTTTCAAGTGGGCGGTTAAAAAGCACGTTGACACTATATCCACGAAGCATTCCACAACATCCCACGTTAGCCTTGGATTTGATAGATGTACATATACGAGTGGTTTCATCTTCATCGGGCCTTTTGCCTACAATAATTTGGAAAAGCTAACACTGATCTGTAGTTGTGTATAATGGCATCACAGGGAGGTATGAATGAGAAGAAAAGACTTAAGCTTACTGTTAGAGGCCGTTGATTTGTTTTCAGTTAATGGGCTGTATACATAACCCATGTAGGTGTTTATCGCATTGGGGAAGTTGAAGTGCTACCGGTTGCAAACAAACCAGAAAGACCAAAGCTGGGGTTGGGGTATTTTTTGGAAATTTAGACGAGGTAGATAAATGGGTCAGTGCGGCCATGGACATCTTACATCAGCCAAATTATTTGACGATAGAAAATAAGAGTCTTGAGTTGGCTAACATGCCAGTAGTTTTGAAGAAATTGCATGACAAATTATCTTTTTATTCTTATCCTGATGCAAGTGTTATTTTTGAAGGGACATTAATGTTAAGTGACACTGCTATTGGAGAGCTCCTCTAGATATTATAGATTAGCCTGACAATTAGTCAACAAAATAGATACAAATTGTTTTACTGACTATAGCGAGCCATGAAACATAGTTTGGAAAATCGTGTCACTATATACAGTTAAATTTGAATGGCCTTAGGAGGGTACCCACATCCACTCAAGCTGCCCAGCATGCTCTCTAGCCTGCAAAAAATTCTGGCACTCCTGGACTTGTCGTCTCAGATAGTTCTTGAATACTGTCAGACTGCACATAAGGAGATAATTTTCCTGATAATGAATGCCTATATGGAGATTGTACAGACTGATGGTTTATAGACCAGCAAGCTTAAAATCTTTTCCTATAATTAGTACACATAGACAACATGAGCAATGAGTAAATGGGAAGTTAAAGGATAAACTAGCAACAATTTCCATGAGACAGGTTGCTATAGGATCATAAGTCTTAACCGTTTAACACTCATATCAGCCCAAAACAGCTTCTGCAGTCGCCTTGAAAAATGTCCATTTGCAGAACAAGAAGACTTTTTTTTTAATTGACGACTGAAATCACTGGCTCGATAACCGAGCCAGTCATTCCAGTAGTAAATTAAAAAAAATAGTCTTCGCTTGGTCTGCAAATGGGCATTTTCTAAGAGAAATTTTTTTGAACAAATTCGAGAGTTAAAGAGTTAAGGTGCCAATATCTTGAGGTTGATAACTGCACATCTTATAGTGGTGAAGCATATATGTAGAGACCACCTGTCATTATTGATCACTTCTCGGTGCTCTATAAGGTGGTCTCTTAAAACAGGTTTGATATATAAACCATTTCATTTGTGCTCAGTCTAGAGAAAGTTAAATCTTTCATTGATGAATTCGATGCATATTAATTTCAAGATAATAATTTAAGACAGCCATTGAATATTTTGAAATTAATAAGACTGGAAGTCAATGCTGCCTTAGGCAGCAACGGCTTCCAGTCATATTAACTTCAAAAGATTCAATAGAATATGATATACATCAGAAAGAATGTACTTTTTCAAGGACTTGTCTGTAAAAGGGTTAATCAATAAGCATTTGTTCACAGTTAAACTGTTTTGAGAGACCACCTGGCTTTTGAAAACAAAGATTTAGCCCTTTTATAAAAGTGGCAAAAAATCTATCTATGAATAAGATATTTCCTTTGTACAATAACCAATATACACACTCTACACACAAAATTACGCATTACAACTATACAAGCGACATAACATAAACATGAGCTGGGCTCCATAGAAGATACATGTATATTCTACAATACAATCTGCTTTAAGAAAGGTTATTCTATCTGGATCTGATTCACTCATACGATACCACCACTCAGAACCATCTTGTCCATAAACACTCATGGATAACTTGGGTGTATAACATAGGCTATCATCCTGGATGTACAAGAGAACAGAATCGTGATAACGTCATGTACAAGGTCCAATCCAGGGCACAGGACACACAAAATAAATGTTTATTTATGATTCAGAATCCGCAAAATTGTTTCTTAGCCCATATAAGTTTTAAAATTTTCACAGGGGATGACCTGTTTCCAGACTAGTGGGAGTGAAACACACCCTCTCAGACTCAACACCATGGGATACCGCAGAAATTCCTAGTTTTTCCCCTGATACATGCCATGTATGTTTGCGTTATTTGCTAATTTATTTCAATCGTGTTTGCATTAATATATCTTTTGCATAAGCATAAGAAGTCTGAAAAAGTGTTTCTTGCCTGCCGGGAATTTTCTGGTATTAGTTGACAGCAAACGTTATAAATACAGGAATATGTTACGAATTATACATCAGTATCTGATGTCGAGTACAAATCAGTTATGGAATGGTGTTATGAAATCAGACTGGGTCATAATCACAATACAATATGTATCACAACACTTTTGAAATCCAACTTCCTCGATATTTGATTCCTAGTAAACCATATCTCTCTATAACTCCCAATCATATAATCTGTGTATAGTAATACTCTCTAGTAGCGGAGCATGTACAATCTAAGTAGGAAATGATTAGTCGATACTCTGTAAATATTACTACAAAAATATGTAAATCAATGCATTCAGATACATAGATATATATATGGCACTGATACTAACTGTTACCTATAGCTAAGCCCTAGATCACTGAATTACCATATACATCCTGATAACGGGTTTTCATTTTGGTTACAATGTAGCTTAGACCTTTAATTCTTAAATTTGTTCCAAAAAATGTTCAATTTTCTCATAGAAAATGTCCATTTGCAGACCAAGAGAACACTATTTTAGAAAATTTACGACTGGAATGACTGGCTCGGTTATTGAGCCAGTCATTCCAGTTGTAACTTTTCGAAAATAGTCTTCTCTTGGTCTGCAAATTGACATTTCTCAAGAGCACTGCAGAAGCCGTTTTTGGCTGATATGAGTGTTAAATGGTTACGTTGTTGCTATTTACAATAGCAAAATCTTTCAGAAACATTGTTTCCAAAATGTACACTACTTTTGGAATGATTTCTGTATTGACATCGGTATGATGTACTTTATCAAACTACATCCCAGATTTTCTTCACCTAACAGTTTTATGGGCAAGAAATCATCAAGATTTATATCTATGCTTAGCAAATATCCATTTGAAGGCCATTAGAAAACCATCCTTGATGATTTAACCCTGGAATGACAGCCTCAGTTATCGAGCCAGTCATTCCATTGTTAAATCTTCAAAATTAGTCTTCTGTTGCCTTGTAAATGGACCTTCCTCAATACCATTGCAGAGGCTTGTTTCTGCTGGATTGAGCCTTAAAGAGCTAAGCAAATCGTCAACGATTCTTGTGCCATATAACATATAGCAAGTACTATATTTCAATATTAGCCAGTTTACCTGAAAACACAGGGAAACAGGTAATATACATAGCTTCTACCAACATAGTTGTTAACACTACAGCGATACATTAAATATGGGCTTAACATACTATTAACATCAATGCTGATTACGTAGAGATATGTAAAAGCAATTGTAAATTTTGTTAGAATTATATTTGTGAATTAATATTATTAAACAGTTATTTATCCTAATAAGTTTATTAGACATTTTCTTCCCTATTACCCATAATATACACACCGAATTATATGACATGATTAGATTTTCATTAAAAAAACATAACTTTTATAATGGAATTTGATTAAACTATCATTATTATTATTATTATTATTATTATTATTTAATAAGGCCATTATAAACTCTGCAATGAATTCAGTTACAGGGGGAATACAATGAAGAATTACAAAAAGAAATGGAAAAATATCACAGACATGGTTAAATAAAATCCATTGAGCTAAGAATAAATAAGATTAATAAGACATGTGTCCAATGAACAAAGATATGCGTCCAATGAACAAAGACACACGTCCAATGAACAAAGACACGGAGCCAACAAAGTCATGCATCCAATGAACAAAGTCACGTGTCCAATAAACAGACACACATCTAATGAACAAAGCCATGCATTCAATGAACAAAGTCATGTGTCCAATGAACATAGTCACGCATCCAATGAACAAAGTCATGCATTCAATGAACAAAGTCACGCATTCAATGAATAAAGACATGTGTCCAATGAACAAAGCCATGTGTCCAATGAACAAAGTCATGTGTCCAAATGAACAAAGACATGCATCCAATGAACAAAGTCATGCATTCAATGAACAAAGTCACATGTCCAATGAACAAAGTCACGCGTTCAACGAACAAGGGCATGCGTTCAATGAATGAAGTCATGTGTCCAATGAACAACGTCACATGTCACACATTCAATGAACAGTCACACATTCAATGAACAGTCATACATTCAATGAACAGTCATACATTCAATGAACAGTCACACATTCAATGAACAAAGTCACGCATTCAATGAACAAAGTCACGCATTCAATGAACAGTTACACATTCAATGAACAAAGTCATGTGTCCAATGAAGATTCAATCAGAATCAACAACACATTCTTAACCCTTTAACACTCCAGCAAGGCAAAAACAGCTTCTACAGGTCTTGAGAAATGTTCATTTGCAGAACAAGAGATTACTTTTGAAAATTCACTACTGGAATGACTGGCTAAATAAGAGCCAGTTATTTCATTGGTAAATTTTCCAAATTAGTATTCCTTTGGTCTGCAAATGGACATTTTCTATGAGAAAATTTACATTTTTTAAAACAAATTTGGGGGTGAAAGTGTTAATGTTACCTTTTTTTACTCTTGATGAATTAAACAAAATTAACCCTTTATTGATCGAGATTTGTCAAGAAATCAAAACTGTTTGCGTAATGAATGTCTATTTGTAGGTCAAAAGAATGCTATTTTTTATATTTACAGCGAAGATCTTACGCAACTGGCTAAGGAGAACAATGTCAACTTACAGTGGATCCCCTCGCATTGTGGCATATTAGGAAATGACAAAGCTGATCAACTGGCTAAGGAAGGGTCAAATAAAGAACAATTCAACCGCGAGGTTGACTTTGAAGAATTGAAGCATATCATTAAAGTCACAAGAACCACCAGCAGGCAGCATAATGATGCAATACACAGCCTCAGTAGGGAGGATTAGACATGTATCTTCAGATTGAGGACTGGTCACAATCGTCTCAATGCACATCTTCACTGTCTCAAGATTACAGATTCTGCACTTTGTGAGTGTCAGCAGGCAGAAGAAACAGCAGAACATCTCTTGCAGCACTGCCAGCGATATAAACAGGCTAGAAGACGCTTCTGGCTTATTGAAGCCAGGCTTATTGAAGTATCTTTTGAAGAGAAGATCAGAGGAGACAGAGACAGCTTGGTGACCACTTCAGCTTTCATGCACCAAATAAGGAAAACGGTCTAAGATTACTGTTATGAGAAAGATGAATGCAAGAAGAAGAAGATATTTACAGCGGGAATAAGACTCAGTTATCGAGCCAGCCATTCCAGTGGTAAATTAAAGAAAAAACAGTATGCACTTGGTTTGCAACTGGATATTTCTCAAGACTATTGCAGAAGCCATTTTGGCTGGCTTGACAATTAGTCAACACAAATTGTCCTATATATCTATCGAGTACATTTATTTTGCCATAGCGGACATTACATTTGTTATAAGAATATAATGCAGTGGCAGATCCACGTCGTAGGGAGAAAAGGGAGAGGGTGTGTGGACGGTAGAGTGACTACTATGTTGTTAATTGGTTATGGTACCGCTAGGACAAATGTTAATTAAATGATTAAATTAAAGAAATTAGTAAAATATAATTTTTTTTTTAATCTGAAAATTATATTAAAAAAAATAAAAGCGCAATATAAGAAATATTTAACTGAAGGCTGGGCAATTTATTTAACCCTTTAACACCCATATCAGCCAAAAACGGCTTCTGTAGTAGTCTTGATAAATGTCCATTTGCATACCAAGAGAAGACTATTTTTGAACATTTACTACTGGAATGACTGGCTCAATAATCGAGCCCGTCATTCCAGTGGAAAATTTTCAAAAGTAGTCTTCTCTTGGTCAACAAATGGACATTTCCATGAGAAAATTGAAATTTTCTTAAACAAATTCGAGTGTTAAAAGGTTAAGATGCTTTAACAATACATTCTCAGTGAATATATATGTTTCTTCTGCCATGTCTGTGGGTGAGCAACAACTCTTCCATGACAAGGCAAGGTGGTTGGGTTGCCCTCTTCCGCCTTCCCTGAGATGACCTGGATCGGCCTCTGGAATCAGTTACATTGGATTAATAATAACATCAATTCTTTAACACCAGAAAATAACTGGAATGTTTATTTTTAACACTTAAGTTATATCCTGACATGATACTTTTTACTTAAGTAACAAGAATATCAAAATTAACACATAACATGCTACGCACAAGAGCTAAAATAGTGATAGTAGGTGATGTGGATTTTGTTTACTTATAAATAAAGCTCAAAATTAAAAAGCAGGCACACACAAATGCGCATGCATGCACACACACACCTGATGAAACCAATTCCAGGCTTAATTAAAAAATGTTGAGAACTTTAAAAATAATGTCACTAGTATATTCTGAACAAGAGGCCCAAGGGGCCTGTGTCGCTCACCCGGAGCACCTTCAATTTTTGTCAAAATTGCTGGTGGGTGGTTTAGCAGTCTTTTAAATGAGTTTGTGGACATTTGTGCAAGTGCAATATGGCCGCCAAACACACTACATTTTGATTGCCCCATGGCGCCCATGTTTTTTTGATGGATCAACTTCCCTTGAACAAATTTTAATGGCCCAAATTTTGGCCTGATCCCTACAGCGGTTCTGGAGGAGTCATTTTCTTGAAAACCGGGTCATCCAAGATGGTCGCCGAACCATTTGGTCAATCAAGTCCTCTTGAACAAACTTGGCTTACCTCTTGGCCTAGATGAAGATTCCCCGAGTGGTTTCGGACAAGATTTTTAGACATTTCCTGAAATTGGCCAAAATCCAAAATGGCCACTGGACAAATTGGCCGATTGGGTTCATTTGAACTACATTTTGATTGGCCCACGGCAGCCATGTTTTTTGACGGAACAACTTCCCTTGAACAAACTTTAATGGCCCTTAGTCCCTAATCATATCTCCCAAATTTTGGCCTGATCCATTCAGCAGTTTTGGAGAAGTCGTTTTCAGGAAAACTAGGTCATCCAAGATGGCTGCCGAACCATTCGGTCAATCAAGTCGTCTTGAACAAACTTGGCTTACTCTCTTTGCCTAGATGAGGTTTCATAAGTTTTGAATCGATTCCCCAAGCCGTTTCGGAGAACGAGATTTTTAAAGACATTTCTAAAATCGGCCGAAATCCAAGATGGCCACCGGATAAATCTCTATGCCATAAGGATGCTTCCTGACAAATATAATTCAAATCGGCCCAGTAGTTCTCGAGAAGAAGCCATTTTAAATTTCCCATTGCTTTAGTATGGGAGCTTTTGGCGGGAAAATGATCCAAGATGGCTGCCAAAACGTTTATCCGAGTTTCGAAAATTCCAAATTTGAGATCAGAATACCCAAAAACCTAAATAAAACGAATTTCGGCCTCAAAATCCATCAAATAAAAAAATCCAATATGGCTGCCAAACACTATATTTTGATTGGTTCACCGTGGCCATGTTTTTTGACGAATCAAATCCTCTTGAACAAACATTAATCGTCCTTAGTTGCCAATTATATATCACAAATTTCGGCCTGATCACTTCAGCGGTTCTGGGGAAGAAGTCGTTTTTGTGAAAACTAGGTCATCCAAGATGGCCGTTGAACCATTTGGTCAATCAAGTTCCCTTGAACAAACTTGATTCAGCGCTTACCCTAGATCATATTTCGTGAGTTTTGAATCGCCCTCAAACGGGTTGGGAGAAGATTTTTAAAGACATTTCTAAAAATCTGCCCAAATCCAAGATGGTCGCTGGCCAAATTGGCCGATCGGGTTCGTTTGAACAAACTTGAATCTCTATGCCTTACGGATGCTTCATGCTAAATATAATTGAAATCGACCCAGTATGGGAGCTTTTGGCGGGAACATGATCCCAGATGGCCGCCAAACCGTTTATCTGACAGTTTCAAAAATTGCAAATTTGAGATCAGAATAGCCAAAAACCTATATAAAACTAATTTTGGCCTCAAAATCCATTAAATAAAAAAATCCAATATGGCTGCCAAATTTTTTTGATTGGCCCACGGTGGTCATGTTTTTTGACGGATCAACTTCTCTTGAACAAACTTTACTGGCCCTTAGTCCCTAATCATATCTGCCAAATTACGGCCTGATCCCTTCAGCGGTTCTGGAAGTTATTTTCGTTAAAACTAGGTCAACCAAGATGACCGTCGAACTATTTGACCAATTGACCTTGAACAAACTTGGTTGAGCTCTTGCCCTAGATCATATTTCATGAGGCTTCCTTCAATCCCTCAAGCGGTTTCGGAGAAGATTTTTAGACGTTTCTAAAAATTGGTCAAAATCCAAGATGGCCACCGCCCTAATTGGCCGATCGGCTTCATTTTAACAAACTCGGATCCCTATGCCCTAAGGATGCTTTCTGCCAAATATAATTGAAATTGGTCCAGCGGTTCTTAAGAAGAAGTCATTTAAAGGAAAAGTTGACGGACGGATGGGGGACGGATGGACGCCGGACGGACACACGACGGACGGTCGCCACGACATAAGCTCACTTGGCCTTTCAGGCCAGGTGAGCTAATAATAATAATAATAATAATAATAATAATAATGATTAGTGAAATACTAAAACTTTAGATCTATATTTACATTAACTTTGAGTCATTTGGGTAATGAGTATAAATTTCTACAGCATATATAGGTATTTTCCTGGGTGATTATGCATAGCTATTGCACAGTAATGACTACTAAGGCTATGTTATCTCTGGCCTTTTGATATGTACATTTTCTAGATAACGTCACATAAAAGGTGGATTGGACAAATGTGATTAATTTTAAACCATTTAACACCCAAATCATCCAAAAATGCCTTCTGCAATGGTCATGAGAAATGTTCATTTGCAGACCAAGAGAAACTATTTTTGAAAATTTACCACTGGAATGAGTGACTAGATAACCGAGCCAGTCATTCCAGTGATAAATTTCCAAAAATAGTCTTCTCTTGCTCTGCAAATATAAATTTTCTATGAAAAAGTTGAAATTTTCTTGAACAAACTCGAGGGTTAAAGGGCTAATAGTTATTATGTAAATTATGCTGTCCAGTGGATTTGAAAATGCCACCATCCTCAATAATAAATTTTTCTCAGAAAAATTCAAATCTGTCAATTCAATTGTCATTAGTCATGCAATAGTAGTAATTTTACAGAAGCAAATTAAAGGCATTAGTGAAATAATTGTTAACCCGTAACGATTTGATGTCAGAATTTTAAATTTTCAAATTAAATTAAAAGATCAACTGGTGTACATTTTTCAACAAATTTGGTGGAGGATGTTGCTGTCTACGACAGCAACATCTTCCACTAAATATGCTGAAAAATGTATACCAGATTCGTTGCTATTGGCACAGCAAAAGCTAGAATATTGACATCAGTGTGATACAGGTTAATACTTTAATGGCCAAGATTGGTCAAGAAAATTACAAATGTTTATTTAGTTTATGTCCATTTCCAGGCAAAAAAATGAGTATTTAAAAAAATTTACAACTGGAATGACTGGCTCGCGTATTGACCCACGTATTCCAATGATACATTTTTTTTAATAGTCCTCTCTTAGCTGACAAATGGACGTCTCACAAGATGACTGCAGAAGACAATTTTTGGCAGCCTGGACATTATTTGGACACAAAGATGACTGAATATACAGCAAATCAAGGAATTAAGTTGCTAAAAAAACTATTAGATTGTCTAAATACATATTGGCTTTCCGTTTAGCGTTCACGGGACCGTGTACAGGTGCCGATTGTCTCCTAAACTAACATGGTTAAGTATTAGTTTGAAGTGGATACGGTATACATTAATCAGACACACTGTACATAAAGTATGTAATATAATAATTATCTAATGTGTTCATGCATATCACTTCACATGAACACAGCTTAATTTTAGCTGCCAATTATATGATGATGAAATTAGAAAATCCATGTCAACTGTCTGACTGCTGCAAACCAACAGACAATTGTCATCATAAGCAATAACTCTGGATATGCTGAATATTTTGAAAATAAATTGTTTGAATGTTGTTGGTGGCTTAGTCACCAACAACTTTCAGTCAAATAGTTTTCAAAATATCCATCATGTCCAGAGTTTAAGCCTATGGTAAATGTAGTCTGTAGAAAATCAGCAGGCAGACAGCTAATAATTGACAAAGGATGATGTGCTGAAAATATTGATATGTCACAGAGCAATAGATAGCATAAGTCTGTAATGTAAATGCACAATGAATATTAAAGTTAAAAACATTGAATCCAACTTATCTGCTTAAAGAAAGATGTAATTTGCTGTCCTTAAAAATATTTGTGCTATACTATTAAGGGATGCAATAATTAGATAATCGAATAGTGCTTCTGGGATTCTCACAATTTCATTGCTCAATTATTTACATGGAAGATAACTGATGAATGGAATTTAAAGAAGCATCTTCTGAGAAGAGCTGAGGAAAGAAAAATCAGCAAATGAAAACCTCTGTTAGAAGATAGGCCAGAGGAATCAAGCAATGACAACTAAGTACTGTTAGTAATTTTACTGAATAAAACCTACATGTATAGGCTAAAACAAAGTATAAAATAAATAAATTGAATATTCATATATTCACGAATATTATATATATATATTATATATATATATATATATATATATATATATATATATATATATATATATATATATATATATATATATATATATATATATATATATATATTTATATAAACAATGCAAGTTCAGCCGGCCTGAACTTTGTATATTAAATAGCTATATATATATATATATATATATATATATATATATATATATATATATATATATATATATATATATATATATATAAACAATGCAAGTTCAGCCGGCCTGAACTTTGTATATTAAATGAGCACTATCTGTATACAAGCCATGTAGGAGATTCACAGGCGTTTTATACATCTATAGTAATATATATGCTTCAAATTTACATCACAAAATACACTTTACATAATGTACACCAAGTTTTGATTCTGGCAAGCTATAAACAACTAAGGAAAATTGTTATATTTTTTTCTTATACTATGATTACTTTTCAATATATACATGGCATTGGATGGGCTAAATCAATAACCTTCTCAATATTCTCTAAAGATCTAGGGCTGCAATGGGATGGAGTGGGTGAACTGTGCCCTGAGTTATTTATGTTGAAGTTAACCAACATGGAATGTGAGTAACTAATATGAGCCATGCTTAACAAATCTGTATTTACCCGCAAGAACTGAAAATTAAAAAAAAAGCTAAAACTATTTGACAATTTAACAAATAAAACTAATTTACTAAGTTCATAAAAGTTTAATTGAGACATTAGCTATGACACCAGGTAACTAGTCCTGCGTTTTATACAATACAACTTGTATGTGTCTTTGAGAAATAGTAATTTCTGATCTTTGTTATGAATATATTGGGACAATAGAACATCGAGACATTAACCGTCTCACAACCGCGCATTAGGCTTCTATTCTCACTCTGTTTTAAAATATAATTTTTAATTTCATCACGCATATAATGATATAATTATTATACACCATTTAATTTTGAATATTTTGAAAGAAAATGTGACTGGAAATGGTTGCTGCTAGGCAGCAAGAGCTTCCAGTCAAATTAGTTTCAAAATATTCAAGATGATAATTATTGCAGCATAAAGAATGTGTTGTATCTACATTTATATGACACCACACATTACCTGTTAAGTAGACAAAATGGTGACACCCAAAGCCTAACAATAATTTCGTGTTCAACAGAAATTATTGTGAATTAATTCTTACCACTCTGATGTTAAAATTTTTAATTATCAAATTAAATTAAATGAGGAGTTAGGCTTGCGCGATCTTTGCTTTAAAACATCGCGATCGATTTTATAAAAAAAATTCGCTATTTTCGATTAAATCGTAGGTCCGAATTCCCAAAAGTATAAACCGGGATAACGTGACTTGTTTCTAGAAAGTTGAAATAAATGATACAAAAATAGCACAAAATTAGAACACATGTTCATGCGACAAATTCTTACCATCCTATGTCTATGCTTAATGTATACCTTATATCCATCATCGCGGTAGTGAAATTATTAATTGGGACCGCCTAAATATTGCGTATAGTTTAATAAACATTTTTTATTTCATCAAAATTTGAGATAAAATGTCGCCGAGAAACAAATATAAATTACATGATGTATCAGCTTCCGCTTATAGCCTCCCTTTGCAGGACGAGTTTAGGTCATTACCGGAGTAAGGCGAAGACGCTAATATTAGTACCCGGGGCGCTACTGTGCAATTCACATACATAGGACGGGAGCTTTGAATAGGTACGAGTGTAACTGCGTAAACTTGTCCTATAGTGCAGTTTATAGTTGCTTTCAGAATGTAGGATTTACATTTAAGAGTAATCAACTCAGTTCGACCACAGCACGGCACAGTTCAAAATCAAACAACCTGAAATGCTGTTGCTTTATTTTCTTTAATTTGACATGACAACCGAATCTAAAAGGAAAAACTATTACACCATCTGAAATTGTTAATTCTAGAATTAAAAAGAATTATGTTCAATTATTGCCTAACACTCTGCAACTGAGTATATACTTGGCAGTTCACGACAGACTCAGGGTCTGCAGCGAAAGAAAGAAAATTATATGGCGATTCGACAGAGTCACTAGCTGGTTTTCTCAATGACAAAGGTGTTATCTCGCTATTGTTAGCTTGTTTATTGTAGCGCTTTGTGTTGTGATTAGTAATTATTCAGCACGTGCATGGCATGGCACGGCGGGATATAAACACAATGAACACACGCGTGAATCGATTATAATTGTACTCATGTACTGATAAATGCGACGGAAAAGTACACACTTCAGATTTAAAAAAAACATGAAATTTTTGACGATTTTCATCGTAAAAATCACGATTTTAAAAATAAATCGACCTTCACGATTAAATCGAAAAATCACGCAAGCCTATGATGAGTTGGTGTTCCTTTTCAACAAATTTGGTGGAAGATGTTGCTGTCATAGACAGGAACAAATATCATCCACCAAAATTGCTGAAAAATGTACTATAGTTACCTTTGCTGTTGACACCAGAGACATCTTCTAGCGCAGACAGGACCTTCAAAGGTTGAGTTGTCCCAACCGCCAGCGGCGTGAGTTTAGTAAAACGCAATTGCACATGACCGGGTATAACTGACTAACTGACACACACGATCAACAGCATATATTGCCTCCAAAAGTGAGTAAATTGTCTTTTAGTAATTGGAAGAGAAATTTAAGACGCAAATTTATATTTTTTATCAGACAAACTTGGATGGCTATATTAATCGGACACTTTAACCATTTAACACTCATATCAGCCAAAAAGGGCTTCTGCAGTGCTCTTGTGAAATGTCCATTTGCAGACCAAGAGAAGACTATTTTTGAAAATTTACCACTGGAATGACTGTCTCAATAACCGAGCCAGTCATTCCTGTGGTAAATTTAAAAAAATGGTCTTCTCTTGGTCTGCGAATTGACATTTTCTATGAAAGAAATTAAAATTTAAAAAAATATTCGAGGCTTAAAAGGTTAATCAAGTACATAATAGAATTAGTAACAAAAGCATAGTATTTGGAGACTATGATAAAATATTCCACTGAAAATTCCACCTTTATTTACGCTATTTATCTCTGTGATCGACGTAAAAGATAGAATTTTGACATAATGGTTAAATAAAGCAACAGGTTTGAAAATAATTGCTATGACAACTATGTGTCATAATCTATCCGTCCAACACCACATTTGAGATGGGATTAGTATCTGTTCATGAGACCATAACAAATGGACAAATGTTTCCATGTTAAATCGTATTAACCCTTTCAGTCCTGAAATCACAGTATTGCTATTTCAAACCAAACATACATGCAAGGTTTTGATTATTTTGAAATAAATCTAGCTGAAAGCTGTGTCACTCTCTCAGGTAGCAACAGCTTCCAGTCAATTTAGCTTCCAAATATTCTATAGCTTATTTTCTACATTATACAGACTATTTAGTATATAAACTTGCTTGCAGAAATGCACTGCTAACTTCCATCACACATAAACATAGATTTTGACTTATTTTCTGATAATTATGACAGCTGTCAATCATCCCGACAATGATATTTAATAGTCATATGTGATTATCATTAACCCTTACTAAAGCTGATGTCAAAATTTTCGAATTAAATTAAAAGATAAACTGGTGTTCATTTTTCAACAAATTTGGTGGGAGATGGTGCCGTCACAGAAAGCAACATCTTCCACCAAAATTGTTGAAAATGTACACCAGTTCCTTTGCTATTGACACACTAAAAGATAGAATATTGACATCAGAGTGGTAAGGGTTAATACCAATACAACAATACAATATTACCTTTGAATACAATAGCAATATTACTTTTGGCCAGAGTAATTTTCACCGGGAACTTTCTAAAAGTAAGCTAAATCTCAGGATAATGCACCAAGTCTGTTAAATTCCAGTATAGCAAACCTCAATTAAGCTTTGACTTGATCACCTTGCCTATATTGCGGACCTTCTTGCCGAGTACACGCACATTCTCCCTTAATGATGGTGCTAGGTCAGCCTCCTCTTGATACTCAGTAATTCTTGTTAAGAATAATTCTGAGAAAATTAAATTGAAATAAATATTTTAGTAGAAAATCAAAACAAGTGCAAATCACTATATAGTTACAATGTAGGCAGATATATATATATATATATATATATATATATATATATATATATATATATATATATATATATATATATATATATATAATGTGAAATATAAAAAATTGCAGGTGACAACTAACAGACCTCCCTGCCCATCAATTTTCAGAAAACTATACATACCTGTTGAATATTTTGAAACTAATTTGACTGTGTGCGGTTGCCGCCTATGATTCTAGCACAGGCAAAGTGTAGGTGGGGGCTTAGCTAAAGACGGGTTTATTAAATAGTAAACCCATACAATTCGCACAACAATGCTTAGTCTGTCATCAATTAAGTATTTGTGACAAACTTAGCTATGTCATTCATGATGTAATTGATTATGACGTCATCCTACACGTGAAGTAGTTGATTATGATGTCATATGTTGACTGAGAAACTGGAATCCTCCATTGTGCTAGCTATATGTCTATGGATATTCAGTGGAAACGTTGTCAAGATCACACTAGCTATACCATCACATTATGCCATGTTAATAAACAAGTGTGTATGCCATATAAAAGTCAGTCTACTTTTTCAGAAATGTCACGAGCATGGCTGATCGACTGACTAACTTAAATTACGGTCGGTAGAGTGGAAGAAAAAGCAGGAAGTTGGGACTTTTACATATGTATTTTGGGTAAAATAAGCCGCATTTCTTTGCCATTGAAGTCTAGAGCCATCTATCTCCTTTAACAAATTTATTTTGTAGCTGTTAAATTTCTAAGCATTCATTTATCTTTATCATCATACATTTTAACATTCAGTCAAACTCTGTTACTTAGGCAGAGCAAAGGGTTTATAACATATGATGATAATTCATTTTATGAATGGAAAAAAACAATCACTTTATTCAGTATGCATTATATCTGTGCTACTCATGATTGCTTCAATGCGTAAGAATAGAGATTGCAAAACAGAACAAAACAAAACAGCCTTCCCCTACTTTGGACAAAATAAACATAGGACAAATCATTTCCACCGGTTGAATTAAAATATATCTAAAGCATATCTGAGCACCTAGACAGATTCTACAGACAACATTGGCTAATTTGCCAATGGCAAAAATAAATTGTTAATTTATCAAAGCCATACAATTCATAGATTTTGTGACAGACTTCGATTTTCATGAGGGGGCTATACATCATTTTGATTGTGACATTAGCTATGACACCAGGTAGCTAGTCCTGCGCTTTATACAATACAACTTGTATGTGTCATGTGATGTATTTGATTATGGCATCAGGTATTGAGCGACAGGTCAGATACGGCCATTCACGTAGAAATTCAAGGTGGTCATTGAAATCACTCACCAACCATGAAAAGAAACGAGGGCTATGATAAAGGGTATTCGTGTGTGCCATAAGGCCCGATAGGAAATATGTGGAGATATTCAATATGCACATTTGAGCTGTGACTACACCTAGAGCTTTCGTTTTTAGCACAACTGAATTCTTTTTGAACAGGCATCGCTGATGGATATATATATATATATATATATATATATATATATATATATATATATATATATATATATATATATATATATATATATATGGATTATTATTATTATTATTATTATTATTATTATTATTATTATTATTCCTTCCAACAGAAATTAGAACAGATGTATAAAGCTGGTGTTTATCAATCAATGTAATGCCCATAGTCCAGGAGGACATGGAGATAAGTGTAAAGTTGCGGACAAATACAATTTCATTGCTGTAAGTAATAGTCTGGGGTGTGTAGTTTAGAAATCTGTCAGGTTCCTACTTAGCATCTTTGAGCAAATTTGTTTAATGACGTCATAAGCCACATCCCTTTTGCAAATATAGAATATGTAGGTCGAACACGGTTTTAAAAATAAGCATGTGAAATTCGGGATCAAATTAAAGGCAATAACACACATATTTCGGAAACATAGTTTAAAATTTGGACAATCATGCATAAATGTTAATTTCAGACCATGAACAGTCATCTGAGATCAATCAAGGTAAGATATATAAAGCATATTAGGCATGTCAATCTTGTATGAAATTTTATGCATTGCCACATTGGTTACAGATATAACAAGCATTCCATAAGTATTTTGGTGTTTGGTGATATAAATCCTTAGAGATTGACAGTCAAAAACTCGATTATAAATTAACAGAAGCAGCTGAAACTTGAACTTGATCTGTAACTTCTTATAACAAAGCAATAAACCAAGATTGAGTTATATATGGTGAAGGAGAATGAAAAAGTCCTGAAAGCTGATATATTTGTAATTCATAAGTCGAAATGGGACATAAATCCATCAAAAACTCAAACTTGCTCTGTTATTTCTCATAACAAAGCAATATACCAACTCTCAGTTGAATATCTGGAAGGGTTGCAGAAATAATTGTGGAAAACTAATATTTTTTGCATTTCGGTTGGAAGGGAGAAAATTGACGAAAATGTCAAATTAAAACCTGCTCTATAACACCCTATAATAAAGCACCCTACCCTCATTTGAATCCCTTGAAAGAGTGCAAAAAAAGTGTGGAAAACGGACAGTTTTCGTATTTCCTAAGTCGAAATGGGACGTAACTCCATCAAAATTGACACAAACTCCTGAAATAGCGAGAAAAAGTGCGGAAAACAAATGTTTTTCGTATTTCATAAGCCGAAAGGGGGCATAACTCCATGAAAAATGACAAAAATGTCTAAAACTTGAACTTGCTCTGTAAGTTCTTATACTAAAGTGACGTACCGATTTTCCCTTAAATATCTTGAAGGAGTGCACAAAAAAGTGCAGAAAGGTGATATTTTTTGTATTTCTTAAGTCGAAAGGGGGAATAACCCCATAAAAAATTGACGCATATGCCTGAAACTTGAACTTGGTCTGTAACTTCTCATAACAAAGCAATGTAACAATTCTCAGTAGAATATCTTGAAAGACTACGAAAAAAAGTGCAGAAAACAAACTGCGACAAACGGACAGACAGATGGAGTGCAAACCTATAGTTCCCCCCCCCCCCGGTTTTACCTGTAGGGGACTAATAACAAGAGGCCAACAGGGCCTGTATCACTCACCTGGAACATAAGCATTCAACTAGAAAGGCCATTGGCCATAAGTAGAACTGTAAGGAGTTAACCATAATTGTACCATGAAGACATCATTTTCCGTTGTTCTAGTTTCTTTTTGTATCAACTTCCCCGAACAAACCTTAATGGCTCTTATTGTTTAATTAGTCCCCTACAGGTAAAACGAGGGAGGGGGGGGGGGAAATATAGTTTGCACTACGTCTGTCCGTCTGTCCGTCATAGTTTTCCCGCAGGTTTTTTTGCAGTGCTTCAAGGTATTCAACTGAGAATTGGTACATTGCTTTGTTTTGAGAAGTTACAGACCAAGTTCGAATTCCAGGCGTATGCATCAATTTTTGATGGAGTTATGGCCCCTCTTGATTTAAGAAATACAAAAAATATCAGCTTTCCGCACTTTTTCACACTCTAAGATATCTAAGCAAAAATCGGCACATCGCTTTAGTATAAGGAGTTACAGATCAAGTTCCAGTTTCAGACATTTTCGTTAATTTGTCATGGAGTTATGCCCCCTTTAGGCTTATGAAATACAAACAATATTAGTTTTCCGCACTTTTTTTCGCAGTCTCAAGATATTCTACTGAGAACTGCTACATTGTTTTGGTATGAGAAGTTACAGACCAAGTTCGAGTTTCAGGCGTATGCGTCAATTTTTTATGTAGTTATGACCCCTTTCGACTTAAGAAATACGAAAATCAGCTTTCCGCACTTTTTTCCCCAATCCTTCAAGATATTTATACGGAGTTACAGAGCAAGTTCGAGTTTCAGACATTTTCGTCAGTTTTTCATGGAGTTATGGCCCCCTTTCGACTTATGAAATACGAAAAATATTAGGCTTCCGCACTTTTTCTCACAGTCTCAAGATATTCAAGTGAGAATTGGTACGTTGCTTTGTTATGAGAAATTACAGAACAAGTACGAGTTTCAGGCATTTGCATCAATTTTTGATGGCGTTATGTCCCCTTTCGACTTCTGAAATACAAACATATCAGCTTTCAAGACTTTTTCGTTCTCCTTCAGCATATATAACTGACACTTGGTTTATTGCTTTGTTATGAGAAGTTACAGATCAAGTTTGAGTTTCAGCTGCTTCCGTCAATTTTCAATGGAGTTTTTGACTGTCAATCTCTAAAGATTTATATCACCAGGTAGCGGACATGTATTGCTAAGTGATGTTGTATGCGTTTTGAATCGATCTCCCAAGCGGTTTCGGATAACATTTTTAAAGACATTTCTAAAAAGCGGATAAAAATCCTGTATCTTTACGCCATAAAGATGATTTCTGCAAAATATACTTGGAATCAGCTCAGTGATTCTCGAGAAGACATTTTAAATTTGCCATTGCTTTAGTATGGGAGTTTTTGGCGGGAAAATGATCCAAGAAGGCCGACAGTTTCGAAAAACAAATTTGAGATGAGAATACTCAAAAACCTATATGAAACCAATTTTAGCTTCATCAAATAAACAAATCCAATTTGGTCGTCAAACATGCTACATTTTGATTGGTCCACGGCGACCATATTTACTTCATTTGATGCTATTCGTCCATTGGCGTTGTTACAGAGTGGTTACTCTGACTGAGTGTTGAGTGAATTGTTGTGCCTCTTGTCCACCAAAAGTGAAGTAGTGTTGCAAAGGTGACAAGACAGAACCTTTTCCAAGCAAAATTACGTGCTAACAAAACCCCTTTAGATTTTCCATGTTTAAATGAATATCGGACAGCTTCCCACACTAGTCTAAGAATACAGACTTCCAGACCCCACTCTGATGATGAAAGGCATGCTCTCCCCTAAGAATGCAATGAGAATGACCGTAATCTGGTAGTGATGCGCAGAGATAAATATGAATTATCATGAGTGGTGTTATTAGGCAGTCATCCCAGCGACGACCTGTTCGTAATTTCCGAACCTTTTCAAGTTCGCTCTCAATGGCCTTTACTGCTGTTTATCCAGACAAGACAAGAGGCTCTAGAAATATTGTTGGTACCATCCATAAACTCCTGACAGCTTTGTGCCAAGCCTTTCTATTCAGCATGTGGCAAATTCCTTATGCATATCACATGATCGAACTATTAAAAGCCTTGTATGATTTTTCTACGATGTAATTGAAAAAATCCTTAAAATCGTGAAAATATTGAGCAGACTAAGATTTTAAAACACATCATTCAGCAGTAAAAGAATACAGTTATAATCCATTCGCGCCTGTATCCATTGTGTTTTTTCTTGATCGCTTCACGCATGTGTTCACTAAGTCCTAATCAAAACACAAAGCTCTATCATAAACCAGCTAACAATAGCGAGGTAACACCTTTGTCATTGAGAAAACCAGCTAGTTACTCCGTCGGATTGCCATATAATTTTCTTTCTTTCGCTGCAGACCCGAAGTCTGTCGTGAAATACCAAGTATACACTTAGTTGCAGTGTTAGGCAATAATGACTGAACATAATTCTTTTTAATTCTTTTAGCAATTTCAGGCTGTGTACTAATTTTTCCCTTTTGATTCGGTTGTCATGCCTACTTACAGAGAATAATGCAACAGCATTCCAGAATGTTGTATTTTGAACTGTGAGTTGTGTTGACTACTCTTAAATGTAAATCGTACATTCTGAAAGCAATCATAAACTGCACTATAGTACGAGTTTACGCCGTTACTATCGTAGCTACTCAAAGCTACCGTCCTATGTATATGGATTGCGCAGTATCTCCCCGGGTACTAAAATTAGCATCTTCACGCTACTCGGGTAATGACTTAAACTCGTCCTACAAAGGGAGGCTATAAGCGGAAGCGGGATTTATATTTTTACTCGACATTTTATGTCAAATTTTGATGAAATAAACGATGTTTATTAAACTATACACAATATTTAGGCGCTCCGAATTAATAATTTCACTCTCGCGATTATGGATATAAGGTATACATTAAGCATAGACGTAGGATGGTAAGAATTTGTTGCATGAAATTGTGTTCTAATTTATTTCAACTTTTTCTAGAAATTCCAAGTCCCAGTTTTGGTGCCTTGTCACGTTACCCCGGTTTATACTTTTGGGAATTTGGACCTACTATTTAATCGAAAATCAAGATTTTTTTTTTAATCGATCGCGATATTTCAAAGCAAAAATCGTGCAACCCTAACTATTAAGTTGGTCAAGCAAGTTGGATGAGCCCAATTGATTTGTAGAATACCTATGGAATGGATCATTTCGATGTCAAGCTTGAAATGAGACAAACGAGTCTTTAATTACCATTCTCTTCAATTTTAACACATGTGCATTGACCTAAGTTATATGTATTCACAACACAGCAGAGATTTTCTTGACAAGTTCAGGGATTTCATCATTATCATTCAAGTGCACTAGCTTTAGTGTCTCGGGAATGTGTTTTTGCAAGCAAACGATACTTGCACAAGCAGTTATCTATAGAACAATGACACCACCAACGAAATATTCCTGTAATGTTCGGATCAGCAGAGTCCGTTTTGGTCGATTGTCACAACTCTCTTTCTAACCATTATCAGTACCATCAGATGAGCTAGTAGCATACATAGCTGTAGAATCAAAATGTATATTGTCTATGAAGTTGCAAGTATCTTTATAGAGTTCCATATTCTAGCAGAATTCACCTTTCCACCGTATCCATCCATCATATGACATCATAATCAACTACCGTATTTCGCCTAATTGAAGCCTATGCTCTAATAAAAGCCCACCCCCTAACTTTGACATATGAGCTCCAATGATTTCTTAGCAGTTTCAAAATGACAAAACTCTGTATTAGAAGCCCACCCACTAACTCAGCAGATTGCATAGGAAAATCTTTTTAAGAGCAAATTTGTAAGAATAGCGTGTATAATAATAACAATCGTGTCACAGGGTGTGTCTACTTCACACCGATCTCTGCCATGATACATTTCCGGCCCCTCAATATAGGCCTCGGATTTGTAAATCTCGACCACCCCCCCCCCCCCTATTAGATTAATACTAATAGTAGGCCATGTATGTTCAAGATATCAAAGTTTATTCCACACCTTTGTAGTCGAAATGTGCATAAAACAGTCTTGGCGTGATTAAATACCTTCCTTATAAATATATTTTAAGGTCAAATTTATGTACCAAACAAGCAGTATTGCGCATCAATTTTGTAATGCCGATCAACATTAAATGATCCAAAATGAATTATTACGAATGACAATATAGCCAGCTTCTTATGTTGGCGAGCCAGCGGCTCTTTTACGATTGGAGGCGGCGTTTTCTCGGGAGATAGTATATGCTAACGGGAGTTTATCAAACGGGTACCCGTTATTCAGATTAGTATGATACTCAGTTCCTATTGCGCAATGATAATACATAAAAATTTCTCTGAGTTCTGAGTCCCCAATATCAGAATATTTATATCCGAGTACTCGCTCTAAAATAGACTTCAATTGGATGCGTGCGAATCATGTGATTTGTATTTTTTCGCCACGCCATTTTATATCAAATTGTCCTCAAATCAAATAATTTCACTTCCCCGGTGATGTTTTGAGGTATACATTAAACAGGTGTAGGCGGTGGGAATTTTTACAGGAGAAAATGCATTGGATTTCCGTGGTATCAGTTTCAGAAAACTTTTTTGGGACAACTCTAATATAAGTCCACCCCCTTTCTCAGAGATGTTGGATTGGAAATTGAACACCTCTTACCCTAATGGAAGCCTAAGCTTCAACTAAGCGAAATATGGTACGTGACGTATGGAATGACATCATAATCAATGACACCATTATGACATCATGAATGACATAGGTATGTCACAAACGCATAGTTGAAGACTGACTATGCATTGTTGTACGAATTGTATGTCTTTACAATTTAATAAATATCCTGTTGAATATTTTGAAACTAATTTGACTGGGGGCTGTTGCTGCCATAGGCAGCTAGGCTTGCACGATATTGTCCTAGGAGGTATTGCGATATATCGTGGTGAGAAAATCGCGATATTTCGATATCGTATAGCTTATTTTATGGCATAAATTCATGGTGTGAATTGGTCTTGGGTTGAGTTGGACTGCACGGTTTGGCTTATGTAGACATGTCGGCTTCGCTATGAGTTTTCATATCAGTTTTAACCGAATATGACTTCATGTTTAAAGAACGATCGTTAATAACACGAACACAGGAAATTTCCTGGTGTAAATCTTTGATGCCTTGGTTTAATGTATACCTTGTCCATCATTGCGGGAGTGAAATTATTACATTGGACAACCCAAATATTGTGTACTCTGTTATAACCATAGTTTATTAGATCAAAATTAATCTAAAAATTTGACATTTCATATCGTCTTTGTGAAAATTTACAAATCACGTGATATTAGATCCATAGATATCTAATGTTTAGATCTGATCCGCATTTAGTGAGTTCCCATTTACTAATAATAGTTAACATCTCGGATAGTTCACCTTGCTGGCTAAAGCGTGTATACCATCTCATTCAGCTATCACATTTGTGAACACACCACCTCTCGCCTCCAAAAACAGAAGAGCAAGCAATATCACGTGATTTATATATTTTCGCGACACCATTTATTGTCAAATTTAGGATTAATTTAGATTTTATAAACAATGCTTATTAAGAAATATACAATATTTATACCGTCCCAGGTAATAATTTCACTCACGCGATCATGGTTTTGAGGTATACAGTACGGCGGCAAGAAATTGTACCAGTAAATTGCGTTCAATTTTCGTATTATTAGTCCATCTTTTAAAACAATTTTAAAGAATGAACTTCAACTTTTTCTTGACCCATTCCTAATATAAGCCCACCCCTCTCGCAAAGATGTTGGTTTGGAAATAAATTGAACAGCTTGCGGTAATAGAAGGCTACGCTACAAATACATGACAAATAGGAAGAATATGGCGTGACAGTAAAATTTTCGCGATATTTCGATTTTTTTTCAAGATCATATCGTAAAAAATCATGGCTGAAAAAAAAAATCGTGATTTTCGATATCGGACAATCATGCAAGCCTATAGGCAGCAACAGCACCCAGTCAAATTAGTTCCAAAATATTCTCCAACTTAACTTCATAGTTTTCAGACAATTGATAGTCAGGGCATTCAGGGATCGATCAATCCTAACACGGCAGTGTGGGTGGAGTTTAGCTAGTGATGGGCAGGGCATAGCTAAAACTGGAAAGGCCCATTGTCTTGCATGTAATCCACCACATCCTGGAATGAAAGTTCAGGTTAATAACTACTTATTGAGAACAGTAGTTTGGTTCTTAAGTCTGAATTGTCTGGGCTTGTTTTGTGGGCCCCTTTTATACCCTTTTTGGCGGCCTGGTGTTGGCAGCCTTTCGTGGGCGGCTTTGTGGTTGTGCACATGTGTCTGGAATGAAAGTTCTGCTGAATATACTTCTTTGGTTTTTAATGCACATGCAGCTGCTGCAATATTTCACTGTCCAATGAATCCTATGTAGCAATCATAATGGTACTCTGGATCTGATGCATGCAAGTCAGCCATCGCTCCATGGATTCGCACACGCACCCTGCTGCTATTTCATGACCTATTTTATTAAATATTTGGAGATCCTCTTTTCTATCCAGTCATACAAACAGCAACTTTTCTCCGCCGATCTGGATATCTGGAATCTTTACACAAATACTCGATGTTACAAATTAGACAATGTTGTCTAAAGTTAAATTAAGAAAGTTCAGACTGCTACTTTGGTGGAGTAGGCTTGCCGATTAATATGATAGACATTACCAAATGAGGAAATATATGTAGAAACACAAGTGTTATGAAATTTAATTTGCAGATTCACTGAAATTCGCCATTCTGAGGAATGCTGAAGGAAATTATTTTACAGATTCTTTGTTGTCCACCAGTAATTAAATCAGTATGTTTTGTCACACTTAAAGATTTGGATGGCGCCATGTTGTTGTAGATGTATTTAAACCTGAGAAGAATGGATTTTAATTTAATGTTCGATATTTGAAGATTTCAATAGTATCATATATAGCTGTAGTTTTATGGTTAATCAATTAGCACTTTATGGTGTATGCATATACAATGTCAAAACAATTAATTGTAGTAAAAAATTGGCATATTTAAGGATGTTTATGATCCAATCATGATTGACCGCAGATGACATTTCTTGAGAAAACTTCCTTTGACCTTAATATTCGATTTTCGCAAAAGGGGAGCTGCTAATAACGTCATAAAAGAGTTGCCCAACGATGCCAAAAGGACACCCATCAGATTCCTGCACTATACATACAGCGCTACCAATTAAAGCAATACAATCGTATTTGTATGCAACTTTATGATCAGACGATATTTTTTAAGTTTTCTCTTAGACTAACAAGTGTGTTCTGAAAACCAAATTAGTACATATTATTTATTAACATGTTAAGCCTCATTTGACAAGAGATAGGTATTTCTATTATTAGGGATAATGTTCCTGAACCCCTTAAAGTTTTTCTTGATCTATTGCCTGCAAATAACTTTGTACTGCTCCTCATTTGACATACGTTTCATAGTGAGATCTAGATACAAGGTACTCACAATCTAAATTTTAGCCAGTATCACAAAATGGTAATTGCTACATAGTCAGTTAGAAAGAAGAAATGCTAGTGTACATTTGATTAACAATGTTGCCGAAAGCTGGTGTTTTTATAGACAGCAATGAAGCGGAATAGTTTATTATTGCTTCTAATAGGATTAATTTCTGACCTATACTCTTAACAATAAGCTTCAGAGATCTCTATCCGTGTTTCTAAAAATAGTGCAAAATCCAAGATGTCTGCTGTTCAAATTAACCAATGAGCTCCCTTTGAACAAATGTGGATCGCTATTTTCAATCATTCTGGCCCCTGGAACAGATATGTCGGCTAAACCGTTTTGATTATCGTGACCATCACTAGTTTTCGCTTAGGGAAAACCGTTTATCCCTAGACTGAAATACATACATATAGATGGCACTGTGTTTATTATATGGTTCCACCATCTTGTCAAATTGTCCAGGACTATAACATAAGCAAGGAGAGATAAGCGAAGTAAGATGTGTGCTATGTAGGAGATGGCAGATGGCATATAACTGTATTTAATTGTAGTAAATTGGCACCAAAGGATAACCCTGGAAGTTAAATTAACCAAAGCAACTGATTGATATCTCTATGGATAGCAAAGCAAAAGAAATACAGTACAGCTAAAAAATAAGTCAAAATGTTTCCAAAACAAAATGAGAAACATGTTAATTAGTATACTTTTGTACATAATGTAAGAAATATTCTATTGAATATTTTGCCCTTAATCTGATTGAAAACCATTGCTGCAGCCAGCAATGCCCAGCAATGTCTTCCAATCAAATTAAGCTCCAAATATTCAACAGTACACTTTATTTTGCTTTGGAAACATTCTACCTTATTTCTGACCTGCACTGTAAACCTGACTGATGAAGGAAAAGAAGCTTAGTAACCAAGTATATAGGATACGAGTACAATAAAACCTGTCATGCGACCATCTTATAAAAAGTCAACAATTAGTCACTATAGACAATTAATACAAGTTACTTGTCATAGCATATGACATATGAAGTCAAAATCTTATCATTCTTTAAGACAGGTAGTATTTCAACCACCTGTCTTAAAAAACACCATATTTTGGCTCCAGATTAGAGATGGTTTCTCGACAAGGTTTGACTGTATATTATAGTTATTGCAATTCTATCTAAATGTGGATGCAATACTGACTTTATTTTTTATCAGAATGTGACAGAAGAATCCCTTAAAATTAAATATACAAAATATCATCCTGAAGCTCAGTTCAAATTATTGAACTGGCAATGTGAGATAACATATAAATTTCAGCCATACACAGAGTCCTATTGGGAACACTAGGATTAGCACTGAGATTATATCTCTAGTATTCTCTACTTGGTTTGTTACTTAATATTCACTGATCAATAGATGATTTCTTATCTTTGCTCAAAACTCAAAAGCAGGCATGTACATAGAATGCCTCAATGACAGCACCTATACCATGTTGAATATATATCTCACGTCTTGTTGATGTCTACATGTTTTCTTGTGATCAAAATGCTACAAACTTGACTGGCAGCATAACTTTAACCCTTTAATGGCCACATTTGCTAATTTTTTTAAATATCTGCCTATTTTATGTTCATTTACAGGTCAAAAGAATTCAATTTTTGAAAATTCATCACTGGAATGACTGGCTCGGTTATCGTAAATGGACATAACAGAAGACAATAACAGAGCCCGGTTGGACCATTAAAGGGCTAAGAAATACACTCAGCTCTCGCTGCCTATAAAGGGTTTTCTCTGTCACAATATGAGACTATTGCCGCATTGATTATTTACAATAATGAGTCTTAAGCAGAAAGTGGAGCGGTATATTAGTGTTTGAGTATAGATCTTGTGGGATTTAGACATACAAACGTAAAAATAAGAGTGGAGCAGGACATCTGAAAATGATTCTGGAAGAAATATAACAAAAATGTATTATTGCACAGACACTCCAGAGGAGATTATGCTGCCAATTGGAAAGGGATAGTAGCCCAGTAAAGATAGCATTCAAATTCAGGGACTCTCGCAGGGATTGTTGAAATCTGTAGCCTTGTCGAAAGATTTGTGGTACGGTTACTCTGTCCTAGGCTTTAATATTTGATGTATGACTAAAAAAAGAAACAATAGTAATGACATAAACAATCAACTATTGGGTGGTCCTGAAAACCAGTTACAATGCTGAATGCCAGTTAACATTTAATAAACCCTTCAACTCCACGCACCAGATGAGAGAAATTCTTTATATTATCAGAAATATTCTGCTGCAAAGTTTAAAATAGATTTGTCTAGAATTCATTGCTGCTCTAGACAACACCTATACATCTGTATAGAAATGTAGATAATAGTGCTTCAGTGTTTAACCTTAAATGGTTATACCGGCCAAAACTGGCCTCTGCCATGGTCTTATGGTCTATTTACAGGCCAAGAAAATACAATTTTTTAAGTTTACCACTGGAATGATAAAATTTCAAAAACTGTATTCTCTTGGCCTGTAAGTGGATAGTCAACACAAAAATAATAAAATCTTCTTGACCAAATTTGACCAGTAAAGTGTTAAGTGTCTACTGGATCATCTGTTTTTCTAATGTCCATACCTAGTGTCTTGCTTTCACTTCTTTCCAGATGATCTGATATGAAGATGTCAAACATTTGTGTTTCCGTGAACCATTGTAGGAATTGTTTGATGCCCACAGTCTTCGCTGCATTGATGAACTCTTCTTTCTGGAAGTATTACAATAAACATTCAGTTAATCGGTTAATGGCTGAGTCAACCCAAAAACGAACTCTCCAGTAATCTTGAACATTTGCAGGTGATGAGAAGCCTATTTTTGAAAATTTACCACTGGAATGCCTGGCTTGATAATCAAGCCAGTCATTCCTTTTTGTGTCAGAACGGGGCCAGGACAATTTTATCATGAGTTGTCTCTCTCTCTTTTGCGCTAAAATAACCGCATGACAACATCTTTTTGAAATTGTGCTGCCTGATTTTGTCAATAAATCAACCATTGTGTGTTCTAGGTATGTATTTTGTTGGTAGGAATGATACTTTGTGTACCAGTAACCTGTTTTCGTATGAGATTTCCGTGGTTTTACATTGTTTATGATTGTGATGTCATAATTTGTGTTTTATAAGCGGTTGATAAATCTGGTAGCTTTGGGTCTTTTGCTTGGCAAAATATGATTTGTCATGAATAAGCTGGCAGTGTTATTGCAGAATGTACAGTGCCATGCTCTGTATTTTACCATATAAAGGGGAGGGGCGAACTCCTCCCATGTGTATACCTTGAAATGGTTTCTGTGATGATAAACGCTCGAGGTCATTATATTCCAATTGATTATGAATTTTTAAGTTCATACTTGTAAACATGCTCGTCTCATGAACCAGCAGTGAGTTATCTCCCCTGAATCCATTCTGACTTAAATTCCATGGTCAATGTATATTTATAAATATTTAGTTTCTGTAAATTGCTTGTCTGAGTATGAAGCAGACATTGATAATGTCAAACAGTATTCACGTTAAATTTATTTATGTTATGAAAGCTTTATATAAATTTCCTGGAATACAGTGTTGACAGTGAATGTTAATCGGATCTGATTTTCATGGTCTCATAAATTGACATTTGAGAATTGGGTTACGGTTGGTGAAGTTTTATTAATAATGAAACACTATTCCCTCGGCTAACTGTAAAATACTGTGTAGGGCATCATGTGATCATTGTGCTGTGATGTGAAATGTTTTTAGACATCTTACTGACAGATTTTAGACACCAACCATGTGATCATTGTGCTGTGATGTGAAATGTTTTTAGACATCTAACTGATAGATTTTAGACACCAACCATGTGATCATTGTGATGTGATGTGAAATGTTTTTAGACATCTTACTGACAGATTTTAGACACCAACCATGTGATCATTGTGCTGTGATGTGAAATGTTTTTAGACATCTTACTGATAGATTTTAGACACCAACCATGTGATCATTGTGCTGTGATGTGAAATGTTTTTAGACATCTAACTGATAGATTTTAGACACCAACCATGTGATCATTGTGCTGTGATGTGAAATGTTTTTAGACATCTAACTGATAGATTTTAGACACCAACCATGTGATCATTGTGCTGTGATGTGAAATGTTTTTAGACATCTAACTGATAGATTTTAGACACCAACCATGTGAGCATTGTGCTGTGATGTGAAATGTTTTTAGACATCTTACTGATAGATTTTAGACACCAACCATGTGATCATTGTGCTGTGATGTGAAATGTTTTTAGACATCTAACTGATAGATTTTAGACACCAACCATGTGATCATTGTGCTGTGATGTGAAATGTTTTTAGACATCTAACTGATAGATTTTAGACACCAACCATGTGATCATTGTGCTGTGATGTGAAATGTTTTTAGACATCTAACTGATAGATTTTAGACAACAACCATGTGATCATTGTGCTGTGATGTGAAATGTTTTTAGACATCTAACTGATAGATTTTAGACACCAACCATGTGATCATTGTGCTGTGATGTGAAATGTTTTTAGACATCTAACTGATAGATTTTAGACACCAACCATGTGAGCATTGTGCTGTGATGTGAAATGTTTTTAGACATCTAACTGATAGATTTTAGACACCAACCATGTGATCATTGTGCTGTGATGTGAAATGTTTTTAGACATCTAACTGATAGATTTTAGACACCAACCATGTGATCATTGTGCTGTGATGTGAAATGTTTTTAGACATCTAACTGATAGATTTTAGACACCAACCATGTGATCATTGTGCTGTGATGTGAAATGTTTTTAGACATCTAACTGATAGATTTTAGACACCAACCATGTGATCATTGTGCTGTGATGTGAAATGTTTTTAGATATCTAATTGATAGATTTTAGACACCAACCATGTGATCATTGTGCTGTGATGTGAAATGTTTATAGACATCTAACTGATAGATTTTAGACACCAACCATGTGATCATTGTGATGTGATGTGAAATGTTTTTAGACATCTTACTGACAGATTTTAGACACCAACCATGTGATCATTGTGCTGTGATGTGAAATGTTTTTAGACATCTAACTGATAGATTGTAGACACCAACCATGTGATCATTGTGCTGTGATGTGAAATGTTTTTAGACATCTAACTGATAGATTTTAGACACCAACCATGTGAGCATTGTGCTGTGATGTGAAATGTTTTTAGACATCTAACTGATAGATTTTAGACACCAACCATGTGATCATTGTGCTGTGATGTGAAATGTTTTTAGACATCTAACTGATAGATTTTAGACACCAACCATGTGAGCATTGTGCTGTGATGTGAAATGTTTTTAGACATCTTACTGACAGATTTTAGACACCAACCATGTGAGCATTGTGCTGTGATGTGAAATGTTTTTAGACATCTAACTGATAGATTTTAGACACCAACCATGTGATCATTGTGCTGTGATGTGAAATGTTTTTAGACATCTAACTGATAGATTTTAGACACCAACCATGTGAGCATTGTGCTGTGATGTGAAATGTTTTTAGACATCTTACTGACAGATTTTAGACACCAACCATGTGATCATTGTGCTGTGATGTGAAATGTTTTTAGACATCTAACTGATAGATTTTAGACACCAACCATGTGAGCATTGTGCTGTGATGTGAAATGTTTTTAGACATCTAACTGATAGATTTTAGACACCAACCATGTGAGCATTGTGCTGTGATGTGAAATGTTTTTAGACATCTAACTGATAGATTTTAGACACCAACCATGTGAGCATTGTGCTGTGATGTGAAATGTTTATAGACATCTAACTGATAGATTTTAGACACCAACCATGTGATCATTGTGATGTGATGTGAAATGTTTTTAGACATCTTACTGACAGATTTTAGACACCAACCATGTGACCATTGTGATGTGATGTGAAATCAATTCATGGTGTAAGTGGGCTTACACTCTGACTTGATTTGACATTACATCAAACTGATACAGGTTGGACGCCGTAGTAATCTTTGAGCTGTGAAATATTGCTCTTTCTTTTAATACAAGAGGCCCAAGGGGCTTGTATCGCTCACCTGGATCATAGGCATTTCAACAAGAATGCTCGTTATCAACTAATTGGCCACCAAACCGCTTATCCAACAGTTTCGAAAATCGCACATTTGAGATCAGAATACCCAAAACACATAAAACCAATTTTGGCCTCAAAATCCATCAAATAAAAAAATCTAATATGGACGCCAAACATGCTATATTTTGATTGGTCCGTGGTGTCCAGGTTTTTGGATGGATCAACTTCCCTTGAATAAACATTAATGGCCCTTGGTCCCTAATCATATCTGCCAAATTTCGGCCCGATCCCTTCAGCGGCTCTTGAGAAGTCGTTTTCGATACAGCTAGGTCAACCAAGATGGCCGCCAAACCATTTGACAAATCAAGTTCCCTTGAATAAACTTGGTTCAGCTCTTGCCCTAAATCATATTTCATCAGGTTTGCATCAATCACATAAGCGGTTTCGGAGAAGATTTTTAGACATTTCTAAAAATTGGCCAAAATCCAAGATGGCCACCGGCCCAATCAGCTTCGTTTGAACAATCTTGAATCGCTACACCCTAAGGATGCTTCCTGGCAAAGATAATTGAAATCAGCCAGGTAGTTCTCGAGAAGAAAACATTTTAAATTTCTCATTGCTTTAGTATGGGAGCTTTTGGCGGGAAAATGAACCAAACCGTTTATCCGACAGGTTCAAAAATTGCAAATTTGTGATCAGAATACCGCAAAACACATACAAAACCAATTTCGGCCTCGCTATATTATGATTGGGCCACGGCGGCCATGTTTTTTGACGGATCAACTTCTCTTGAACAAACTTTAATGGCCCTTAGGCCCTAATCATATCTGCCTAATTTTGGCTCAATCCCTTCAGCGGTTCTGGAGAAGAAGTCATTTATGCTACAATTAGGTCAACCAAGATGGCTGCCCAATCATTTGACCAATCAAGTTCCCTTGAACAAACTTGGTTCAGCTCTTGCCCTAGATCATATTTCATGAGATTTGCATCAATCCCCTAAGTGGTTTCAGAGAAGATTTTTAAAGACGTTTCCTAAAATCGGCCTAAATCCAAGATGGCTGCCAGCCAAATTGGCCGATCGGGTTTCCTTGAACAAACTTGGATCCCTATGCCACAAGGATGCTTCCTGCCAAACATAATTGAAATCGGCCGCATGGTTCTTGAGAAGAAGTCGTTTAAAGGAAAAGTTGTCAGACGATGGACGACGGATGAACGACGGATGGACGACGGACGGTCGCCACGGCATAAGCTCACTTGGCCTTTCAGGCCAGGTGAGCTAATAATAGTGTGATCGATTGTTTTGAAAATACCTTAATCTTCCTAGGGTGCCATTATGTATTTTCAGAGTAAATATATCTCATTTCCCTGAATTTGGTTTAGTTTGTTTGAATTCTGCAGTTGAAGGATTCATTTATCGCACGGTGTTAGAGGTTTATGTTTCTCAGTCATGTATTTTGTTGATGTACATTTGATGAACATGATATATTATCATTATTAATTTGATCATGAGTTGTCTCTGTTTCTTTTGCACTAAAATGACCGCATAACAACATCTTTGTGAAATTGTGCTGCCTGATTTTGTCAATAAATCAACCATTGTGTGTTCTAGGAATGCTGTGTTAGTCGTGGCCAACCCATCCCACCCTCAGTAGCCTCCACAGACCCTGGTGGATGACGGTTACATATAAATTGTATGTCTTTGTTGAATTTACAATTTAATAATCTTCTGTTGAATATCTTGAAACTAATTTGATTGGGCACAACAGCTAAAGTTAAATTACTTTCAAAATATTCAACAGCTTGCCTGTATAATTACCTTGAAATTGGGATTCTGTAAATCCAGGAGTCAAAGTATATAAACTGATTCCAACACACGTACAAAGTAGGTAGAGCTTAGCTAGAAATGGGCAGGGGATGCAGAGCTGCCAACCACCCCCCCCCCCCCACCACCCTCTTCAAGCAATCAGTAGTTTCAGGTGAAATAAACGAAATCTAGGATTTCTTTTTTCACGAGAGAGTTGATACTTACCTCCCTAATACTTTTGATATTGCTAAATATTGGCTTTCACTCAATAAACACTCAGATTTAAAACAGTTAGGTGCCCCTACTGGGCAGGGAGTCAGAGCGTAGTCTGGCGGATGCCAGCCCCACCACCGCGCATGCGCAGACTAGCACTTCCTCTGACTAGATTATTGGCTGACACACATGCAACTATTAAGAGCCTGAAGACCGAGCCTCTGTGGGGTGGAGAGGCCGGGTCCGTATCTAGGGAGGTAAGTATCAACTCTCTCGTGAAAAAAGAAATCCTAGATTTCGTTTATTTCACTTCAAGAGTATACTTACCTCCCTAATACTTTTGATATTGCCAGAATTCGAAAGTGAATCTGGCGGGAGGGAGGCGAGGTCAAAAGACCAGCTCATCCCTATACGCTTTTCTGCGTTTAAGGCACTTAAACTTCTGAAACTGTAAGAAAAAACAGTCAGGATTTGACTAACCATCGGATAACACCACCGATGTATGAGAGATGACCGAATGTCATATGCGCTCCCCCCCCCCTCCTTCCTGGGAGGAAGAGTCGACTGACCTCAATGTCCTATACGCTCTCTACGTACAAGTGCCATGTACTACAGGACAGAGACGAAAAAAGCTCCATTTTCGTAACTCTCAACAATGAACCACACAAATACACAAACCATCACCATATTAATAACGGGTAATCGTGACAATACAATCAACAACGGACAACACATGAACAAGACTGACCTTGTTGAAAATGGCTGCTGACATCATCTTCCCATTGGTAAAGACTGATGCAGTCCCAAAAAAGTGGGTGTTTCCATAAATTAATTGTGAAATATATAAGTAATGAGGAAAAACCTCCTCAAAAAATATAAACCGATTTATTTTTTCAAAACCGACAAGGCGAGAGGATTAGAGGTGTCACGGAGATAATGGTCTGTAAAACTTGACTCACAGTGCCACTGAGCCACCGACATAATATCATCCACAGGGACCCCATTAAATAGGGCCGTGGATGTCACTACGCCGCGGACACTGTGAGCCTTGGCCACGTCAACCTGCTTCCCGGTGACGGATTTATGGCAAAACTGAATGCATTCCACAATCCACCTGGAAATGGTGTCCTTAGAAGCCCTCCCATGGGGTTCAATATATGACAACCATAACGCTGACTGGTCGGTGCGCCATGCCGCCGTACGTTGTTTGTACCGGCGCAGCGCCCGGACGGGACACCATGCTTTAGAATTAGGATCATATCTAGTTAAAGCAGGCAAAATAATAGGTTGACCTGGATATTTCAACGACTGATTTTTAGCCAAGAAATTAATCCTAGGTAGCAGCTTAAGGCCTTCCCCTGAAACCACAAAACGGTCATCCTCGGCTGATAAGGCATGAATTTCACTCCTACGCCTAGCCGAGGCCGCAGCAATTAAAAACACAGTCTTCAGTGTTAATAGTTTCATAGAAATGGAACTAAGTGGTTCAAAAGGCTTATCACCTAGTACTTGAAGCACTAGCGATAAACTCCAAGACGGAATCACAGGAGGATTCCTTGGTCTTAGATTGCCCATGCCTTTAATTAATACATTCAATGTATTTACTTCATCACTTCCCCTCTTAGCCAAGCAAGGAATAACAGACATTAATGCTGACTTATAACCAGCAATAGAGTTAGGCTTGAGGCTATAGGCATCATAGAGGTGACAGAGGAAATCAGCTACTACTTGAATAGATGAATCCATTGGATCAATACATCTTTTTGAGCACCATTCTGCAAATCTGTTGATTTTATAATTATATGCTCTGGAGGTTGACCCCCTCCTGGCTTTGGCCATAAACATGGCTGCTTGCTCAGAAAAGCCCTCCTTAATTCTAGATTCCTTGACAACATCCACGCAGTCAATCTGAACATTGACGGATTGTTGTGAAGGGCCTTGCCCTGGAAGATAATATCGTCCATCAGAGGCAGAGGAACCGGATTGCAGACCAGAAGGTCCAGCAGATCCGTATACCATGATCGGCTTGGCCAATCCGGGGCGATCAGAAGCACTTGGCATTCCTCTTGTCTGATTTTCTGAAGAATTTTTGGAATCAGGATTGCTGGAGGGAATGCGTATGCATACATTCTCCCCCAGCTGATAGCTAACGCATCTGTTGCGAAAGCGCTTGGATCCGGAATCGGAGAGACGTACGTCGTCATCTTCGCATTCTTCTTCGTTGCGAACAAATCGATGTTGGGTTTCCCCCAATGGTCGAACAGACGATCCGCCACACATTGATTTAGTTGCCATTCCGTGGGTAAAACACTCATCCTTCGGCTCAATGAGTCTGCTAGCAGGTTTAACCTTCCCGGAATATGAACTGCTTTCAAGGTAATCTGGTGATCCAGACACCAACAAAGCAGTTTCCATGTCATCATACAGAGACTGGGCGACTTCGTTCCGCCCTGGCGGTTTATGTAAGTCACAACTGTTGAGTTGTCTGAACGAATAAGAACAATCTTGCCCTGAACTTTCTGTAAGAAATGTTCCAGGGCCAGGACTACTGCTCTTAGCTCCAGTAGATTTATATGTTCCTTTGACTGTTCCAGATTCCAAAGCCCTGATATCGTGGACTCTTCCAGGCAAGCTCCCCAGCCCTCCATCGATGCATCTGTATACACAGTCACCTGAGGGTGGGGAGGGGTTAGCAAAACCCCCGGCAAGAGATTCTCTGTATTCAACCACCATTGCAGGTGGTGAATGAGAGGCGCCAACACTGACACATTCGAGTCCAGCGAACCTGTACTCTGGGTCCATTGTGTCATGAGAAATAACTGGATCGGCCGCCTGCGTAAGGCGGCCTGAGGAATGACTGGTTCCAATGAAACCATCAACCCCAGCATTCTCAAGTAAACCCGTGCCAGGACATGACGACTGTCGCACACTGACTGAATTAACGAGATGAGTTTCTGAACTCTCTCCTGAGTAGGATACACATATCCTGTCTCTAGATCGAAGAACATCCCCAGGTAAACAAACTTCTGGGATGGAGTCAGCACTGATTTTGGGAAATTGATCATCCAGCCTAAGTCTGTGAGAGTTTTCAAAACAATCTCCAGATTGGCCGACAAACTTTCCCGGGTGTGCGCTTTCAACAGCCAGTCGTCTATGTACGTGTGGACTGCTATGCTTCTCCTGCGGAGGTATGCTGTGATCGCAAGAACCACACGGGTGAAAACCCGAGGAGCCGTGGAAATTCCGAAGGGTAACACCCTGAATTCCCACTGTCTGCCCTGGAATGCAAATCTCAGGAAGCGACAGAAACTCCCGTGGATGGGGATGTGGAAATAAGCGTCCTTCAAATCTATCGACGCCGTCCACATCCCCCTCTCCAACCCCGCCAACACCGAGCGCACCGTTTCCATCTTGAAACTGGGCGTCTCGATGAACTTGTTCAATGGCTTGAGGTTGAGAATCGGTCTCCACCCTCCGGTGCGTTTTGTTACTAAGAACAGGGTTGAATAGAAGCCCGGACACCTTTGTGCCGGCTGAATAGCTCCTTTTTGTACGAGGGAATTTATCTCCTCCTCGATACACAACCTTTGCTCTGGCTCTCTCGGAATGGGAGTCCAGACTGGCACTAGAGACAGTCGCGACGGCGGGCCTGTCATCCACTCTGGATGATACCCGACGGAAAGCCATCGCAAGACTAAACGGTCCTGAGTCAACCGTTCCCACTCTTGCATGTGGACGGCTAGCCGGCCTCCCACCGGTCCACCTAGGGACCGCGGTGGACACAAGGCATGCAAGAGCGGCACTGTCTCCGTTGCCATACACACCGGAGTGGTTCTTACCGCGGTAAGCGTCCTGTCAGGACCGATAACCACGCCCAGATCCTCGCGCGCCCCGCCCCGCCCCGCGCGCACCTCGGTGCGCGGGCGGCTGCCTGGCTGACGGCGCCTGAGGAACCTGCGCCCCCCTCGCTGCTGGCCGAATCGCACGCGGCCGAGGCCGACGCTGCGACGGTGGCTGGCCTCTGACTTGGCCAGCACCACCTCGAGCCTGCAGGGGACGATACGCAGGGGCCGCGGCGCGAACGTTAGCACGACGCAGCACTTCAAACTGCTCGCGCAGCGCCCTCTGGTTATTCACCAGGGTGACCGTCTCCTGGAGGTGGCGACATCCCTCACCTCCAAAAAGACCAGGACCCGTCATAGGCGTACGGAGTAGCCTATTGTACAGGTCCTGAGACGGGCACAGATTGTCCAGGGCAAACGTGCGTCTTGCCCGGACACTCCTGGTCACCGCCCGAGTCATACAGTCCAGCGCCAGGTTAATACCATCCTGGATGGCTCGCTGGACCGTGACCGGGCTTGGCTGGCGCGATGCGGATGCCGTTACTACCCCCTGTAACAGCTGGGAGACGTGGGACAGAGCGGCAATCGAAGCCCTCCCACTCTCCTCCGCATCACGGTATTCGCCGAACGCAACGCGTTCGAGCACAAGACCCCCGTGTCAGAACGGGAGCCTGGCCGCGCATCCTCACCCAAAGCCGCGCGGTCATCCACGCTGGGCTTGGGTACCACACCGTACCGCTGGTAATCCAGGGGCACGATGCGACAACGCCTGGCCACCTCGCGAGGGGCCTTCGCGAGACGTCCACTCGAGTTAATGGACGTCTCCGCCGCCTTGAACATGTCAACGACATGCTCCGCCAGCGGCAGAGAAGGCATAGCGTTAGCAGTCGGTTTCCCAGCTAACCACGGCGTGTGAACACGCTGGCTAGCCGACTGCTCCACGGGCAGATCAGGCCTAACGCTCACCAACCACTGGCAAGCGTTATACCAATCCTCCTCCGTGGCTAACTGCGAGCGCTCTACAAGACGGGGTCCTTCGTCTTCCTCCTGAGCGCAAGCAGTAGAGCTTGACGGCGGGTACGCTGATACACCTGGCAAGCCAGGGAAAACATGCGGGCCTGACAGCACCGGCATGAGAATATCACTGGTTTGACCAGGAGCAGGCACCGTGGCAGAGCGCGGGGTATATATAGCCCCACCACGGGCCCGGCCAGCACCAGCAACACCCTCGGCAAGCCGAGGTATGCGGTACCGCTGGCCATCAGCAGCGCCCTGGGCCACCACCTGAGCCGCGGACTCTACTCCAGGGAGAGTAAAACCGTGGAAGAAGCCGCCTGTATTCCCCGCGAGGGGTGCACAAACGTCTTCATCCATGTCCACGTCGTCAGACGGCGACCATAGCAGGTAATCCTCATCACCCTGGTCAGAAAGATTAGACCCCGGGTCAGCAAAGAGAGCTAACCCGGGCTGACCAGGAACGGTGCCATAGGAGGTACTGGCCACCGCGGCATGCGGATACCCCTGGACTGATAAGCAGCCCGCGGGTTCCAGCGACAACCGTCCACGGTCCCCTATCGGCGCGGCAATAAGCCTGCTGCCAGGGTCGTGGAACGCCCCCTCTAATGGGGCCACCTCTGAATCGTCGAACAACGGAAGCGGTCTAAGGAAAATCGATCCAGAGGCGGGGATTACCTGCTCCGAAGCCGATGATGAGGACAGTAAAGGATTTGGTCCAGGAAGCATGCCACGAAGCAACCCTGGAACCAAATCCTTTATTGTCCTCTTCATCTCTCCCAACATCTCGGTCCGGAAGGCCTCCATATCCACCGCGGACGAGACCTTCCCCTTACCCTTCCTACTTACAACCTCTCGTTTCCGCTTCTTCTTCTTCTCCTCCTCTACCACCTTGTCCGTCGCCTGTAAGCAGCACAAGAATTCGGACATTAACTCGCCCCCCCAGTGCTTACATATGTCACAATTAACCAAGGGACCACAAGGGCTACATAGATAGCACAGATGAGGCCAGAACTTTTCATGAAGAAAACGTCCACAGGACGCGCAACCCGGTCCCTGAAACAGGGCAAAGGACAAGGAGTATGAGCAACTAGTTAAGCCTAGAAACTCAATCCAACTCAAAGAGAAGGAAAACGATCATAAAGATCAATATACATCAGAAACCAGCATAGCGCTTGAATTGCTGATAAATACATAGCCAGGCTGATTATGACGTCATTAATCCCGTGACAGGAAAAATTCGATCCCAACAAAACATCCAAGTGCAAGGACGAATTGTATGCTGAATGGATAAGTCGACTACACAACCATCAGATACATATAGATAACTCTTTTCTGGCAAAAATGTTAATTATCTCCCTTTGTTTGTTTACAATAATTAACATCACCACATTATCAATAACTAGATACCTGACACTTTGTATAGACAAACCATCCAACGTGACGAACCGGAGAACTCCACCATCTGCACGCCTCTTAACTCTCTCCACCTCATGGGGAAGGAATTGGATCAAGAGGGCAAAGTGAGAAGACCTTTATACTAGGCCTCCAACTCACTGGACATAATTTTTCATTTGGTTAGATAACCTAACAATGTTAGTAGGAAATGGAACCATGGTGGAGAGAAAACTAACTCTCTGCTACTGTGATGTCACCACCTAGCGTCATACAGACCTGTGGACATAAACAGAAAGAGAAATTAGCCCTAGGTAGCACCGAGTTGACATAAACCAACTAACCAAGGCGCTTATCACGGTAAACGCGAGTCCCGGAAACACAATACACCGGGAAGAAAACTCGCTAATTTTACTAGAAGTCACCTGATTTAAAGGTCCTAAGTCCTCCTGTGGCGAAGTGTACCCTCCTGCCATCTAAATCAGATACTATCACTCCAAAATATACACCAATTAACAGTTTAAGAGTAAGAAAAGCTTATGACTCAAAAAGACATGTGTGTTCTCTTTGCCAATAATCTAGCAAAGAGGAAGTGCTAGTCTGCGCATGCGCGGTGGTGGGGCTGGCATCCGCCAGACTACGCTCTGACTCCCTGCCCAGTAGGGGCACCTAACTGTTTTAAATCTGAGTGTTTATTGAGTGAAAGCCAATATTTAGCAATATCAAAAGTATTAGGGAGGTAAGTATACTCTTGAAGTGAAAAAACATGATTTTCAGTAGTTTCACACACTCTTTCAGTAGTGGATTTTCAGTAGTTTGAGGAACCTTTCAGTAGTTCAGTAGTTATTAAAAAAGCCGCAAAACACATGATTTTAAACACGGTGAGAGAATATCTATGAAATTTTACCACTGGAATGATTGACAGTTATCGAGTCAGTAATTCAGGTGTTAAAATGTAAATATAGTCATCTAGAATTGTGTGAGTTAATTTACCATTACATTTTTGGACATAAATTTTTTTTATTGATTTGCAATGTGCATGTACATGTATGTATCACCTTTTTCTGTTCTTTAAAACCGGTCATCGTTCTGTATATTCTTGCTTATACACATGTCTTTTGAACTGTTTTTTACTGGTATTGCAGCATCATAAGATTGCGCGGAGTGCTTCCACAAAGTTTGATGCTTATTTTCCATACTTAGACACCAAAATCGGAAAACAAAGACTGAAATCCACTGTGCACAAAATCTCATTCCGCGATCACAGAAATATATATTACCACGAAACTAATGTTACAATATTTCGGTAAAGACTTATTATATTAAAATATAAAAAGATTATTTAGATTTTCTCACGCTTTGATCGGATGATTTCCGATTTACATCCATATATTTATATAGTTGAATTGCATATCTGTAGCCATCATAAACAAACAAACTTCCGGGATTCTCGTATAGTTCTAACTTTCGCATTCTATTAATCCAACGCTGTAATAGGGCAAAAAATGCTGATTAACAAGATTAGAGAATCTTGCCATGCTGTCTCATAGATATAGAATAGTCATAGAGCATCTATGCTAATTCTATTACATAGTTGAATGAAGTGTCAGATTAATATAGCCAATACAATTTCATTTCTCATAAAAAATATAAATTTGCCTCTATTCAAATTCTCTTCCAATTATCAAAAAAGAATTGAGTTCCTTTCGGAGGCTACATATGTATATAATATGCCGAAATAAAGGTATGATTATAAGCACTCTACTGCCATTTTAATTCTATGGGCTGTTCTCAAATGTCGGCTAGATTGTGCAATTATCACATCTTGACATAATGGAAGCCGACATGTTTTGATAAGAGGTCGCCGTTTTTATAGACCCACAAACGGAAATTCGTAATTTTACCACCTTGTCCGTATTAACGTAATTGCAATTTTTTATTTCCATATTTTCATACACAGTTTATGTACATGCGTAGTTTGGATGCTATTTCCGTACAAACTTCGGACAATCCGTAGGGGTTGGCAGGTCTGGGGATAGCTAGATATGGGCAGATCTAAGCCAGAAATGGATCCCTTTATTAATATAATGCATTGCTCATAAACATCGCCCTTAGTACCAAATGATTGTAGTTCACTAAGACAAGTGGTCTTAAAGAACCACATTCATTTGACCCTAAATGACGATGGTCTCTCGAGCAAGTTGAACAGCATATGCTCTGCTGCATATAGTATGCTATAATACAAACCTCAAAGACTTTCTGTCCATCTTGTCCAGTGATAATGTGGTCACTAAAGTGACCAGCCACTTCTATGAACAGCCTAATAAATGCCTCAGAGATCATTAGATTCTTTGACCGTTCAGCCTCTGCAACATAATATTAATAGAAACTTGATCAAGCACCTCTATGGTATCATCCGAATTCCTTTTATAAGCTTTTCACACAATTGTTATTAAGAGTATTTTACCAATATTGCCTGGTCTATGTCATGAAATTTTGTGATACAATGAATAGCAAAATGTATTTCCCTTAAGACATAAAAAGACATTTGACACACAAGAATTGACATTGCCGTCTTCAACTTTAGGTAGTGCTTGAGAAAAATAATCTACATAATAAGCAGAATCTTAAACTCAATCAAAATGATCAATCTTAATTAGTAAACAAGAGGCCCAAGGGGCCTGTATCGCTCACCTGGACCATAGGTATCTCAACTAGAATGGTCATTAACAATAAGTAGAACTCTAATGATTTGAGCAGACTTGTAACAAGAAAACAGAGGCCATGTTTCTTTATGTATCAACTTCTCTTGAACAAACTTTAATGGCCCATAATCATCAATATCATCTCCCATATTTCGGTCCGATCACTTCACCAGTTCTGGAGTAGTCATTTTCTCGAAAACTAGGTCATCCAAGCTGGCCACCGAATGATTCGGCCAATCAAGTTCACAAGTGAACAAATTTGGTTCAGCGCTTGCCCTAGATGATATTTCTTGAGTTCTGAATCGATCCCTCAAATGGTTTCTGAGAAAATTTTAAACGAAATTTTAAAACATCGGCCAACATCCAAGATGTCCGTCAGCCCAATTGGCCGATTGGCTTCATTTGAACAAACTTAAATCTCTATGCCCTAAGGATGCTACCTGCCAAATATAATTGAAATTGGCCCAGTAGTTATTGAGAAGAGATCTTAAATTTCCCATTGCTTTAGTATGGGAGTTTTTGGCAGGAAAATGATCCAAGATGGCCGCCAAACCATTTATCTGACCATTTCAAAAATTGCAAATTTGAGATAAGAATACTCAAAACCACATAAAACCAATTTCAGCCTCAAAATCCATCAAAATCACAAAATCCAATATGGCCGCCAAACACGCCATATATTTTGCTTGGCCCACGGCGGCCATGTTTTTTTATGGTTCAACTTCCCTTAAACAAACTTTAATCGCCCTTAGCCCCTAATCATATCTGCCAAATTTCGACCCGATCCGCTCAGCGGTTCTGAAGAAGTCATTTTCGCTAAAACTAGGTCAACCAAGATGGTCACCGAACCATTTGACCAATCAAGTTTCCTTGAACAAACCATTTGACCAATCAAGTTTCCTTGAACAAACTTGGTTCAGCTCTTGCCCTAGATCATACTTCATGGGGTTTGCATCAATCTCACAAGCGGTTTCGGAGATGTTTAAAGACGCTTCTAAAAATCAGTCGAAATCCAAGATGGCCACCGGCCCAATTGGCCGATCGGCTTCGTTTGAACAAACTTGAATCCCTATGCCCTAAGGATGCTTCCTGCCAAATATAATTGAAATTGTCCCAGTAGTTCTCGAGAACACATTTTAAGTTTCCCATTGCTTTAGTGTGGGACCTTATGGCGGGAAAATGATCCAAGATGGCCACCAAACAGTTTATCCGACCCTTTCGAAAATTACAAATTTGAGATCAGAATACCAAAATCCATCAAATAAAAATATCCAATAAGGCCGCCAAACACGCTATATTTTGATTGGGCCACGGTGGTCATGTTTTTTGACAGTTCAAATTCCCTTGAACAAACTTTAATGGCCCTTAGTCCCTAATCATATCTGCCAAATTTCGACCCGACCCATTCAGCAGTTCTGGAGAAGTCATTTTCGCTAAAACTAGGTCAACCAAGATGGCTGCCGAACCATTTGACCAATCAAGTTCCCTTGAACAAACTTGGTTCAGCTCTTGCCTTAGATCATATTTCATGAGTTTTGCATCAATTCCTCTGGCAGTTTCGAAGACGATTTTTAAAGATGTTTTCTAAAATCAGCCAAAATCCAAGATGGCCGCCAGCCAAATGGCCGATCGGCTTCAATTGAACAAACTTGGATCCCTATGCTCTAAGGATGCTTCCTGCCAAAAATAATTGAAATCGGCCCAGGAGTCTTGAGAGGAAGTTGTTTAAAGGAAAAGTTGACGGACGGACGACGGACAGTCGCCGTGGCATAAGCTCACTTGGCCTTTCAGGCCAGGTCAGCTAATAATGGCTAGTTTAATTATGAAAATCTGCGACAAAACTTGATATTAAAGACCCAAAGTCAAAGATTGCAATATTTAGGCTCCTTCCAGGTCGTCAATTTAGTAGTTTATCTGTACACATAATACCAACCGTAATCTACTCTACACATATTCAGTGCTGTCTTCAAGGCCTTCTGTAGCTTCCTGGGTAATATCGTTGCTTCATCACCAATTGTCTGAATAAGGGCTTTGCCGTCTAGATCAATAATCACCAACTGAAAATGAAGTTGTTGATAAAACACTAAGCTTGGGATATCCACACAACTTCTGAGCAAAAAACTTGAAGCATGATATATGTAATTGCATATGTGGTTGGCTACAGTCAGTTGCAAGAACAATAAGAATATATGATGGCCTTTCAAATAAACAAATCAAGAGGTCAGAGCTTGTCTTTTTTATTTGGTGTGGGAGAAATGATGTTGCTTTGTTAACCCTTTACTGGCTAAGTCAGCCAAAACCAGCCTCTGTAAAATAACTTTTTCTTGTACTGCAAATGGGCATTCGAAAGGAGAATATCTTGATATATACTTGTGCATTTGTGAATATCCGCAGTCTTCTCTACAAACTGATGATGAATTCCTGTGTGATATCTGTGCTTATATTTTTAACATTTGTGGAATTCCTAGTTTTTATTGTGTTGCTCTTGAAGTGACTGCAGATAAGAGCCAATGCGCTGAACAACACTAGTATTAACTGACTGACCGCTGCAAGCCACCAGACAATAATTTTAATGGGAAATAACTCTGGGCATGCTGAATAACTTTCAGTCATTTTAAAGCACATGGAAAATGTAGTCTGTAGAAATTCATGAGGCAAACAGTTGATTCCTCAGATGAAATTTATGAATATGCTCCCATATTTTAACCCTTTACTGATCAAGACAGTCGAAAACACACTTTAAAGTGGTCTTGTGAGGACTTGCGGTCAATAACGAGTTTCAATTAATTTTATGGTCTACTACACTATTTAAACACAATAGCGTCATTTTGGAGTGAAAGAAATATGTTAGGCAGCCCAAATAACGAGACTAAATGACGCCTCAATCTGAATCACACCACCACTCGCTGTGACGTCACACCGGGAACGGCGCTGCGAGCTGGGCCAATATTTCTCTGTCTGTAGTACAAAGGTAACATATTTTAAAACGTGCGTTTAACAGGATAGACTTCACCTACCATAACATAAATTATGTCAGGTTGAAGGCAAGTCTTTATTTATTGATATTTATTAATTTTTAATGGTTTCATGGATAGCTATATTCGCATAATAATAGGCCTATAACTACGGTAAACCATGGGCAATGCTGAAAATCGGCAATATTTCAATGCATGTGACAAATACTAGCTGTAGTCTAGTAGGCTTAATTGCGGATCCATTACCATTCTTGAAAGGACAGGGTGTACTATGTAATATCTGGGATGGATGGATGTGAGTGTGATGATCGAGGTTGGTGGGAGAGGTTGACGATGGCTGTAATTGTACTATTATTCATATCTAAATGTATATGCTACAGAGTGCAGTTACAACTTTTTCTGAAGATTACGAATGTACAATAAGTGTGTCAGTGTGTCCTATGTGAAATTTCCCGTGATTACTGATTAGAATGTAATTGTTTACCTATAAGCTTTTGGCAATGTGTTTGTATAATAATAATGTAGAGGCCTGTACGGGTCAACACGTACGTTGGTGTGTGTGTGTGTGTGTGTGTGGGGGGGGGGGGGCGTTACGCATGTGACAACCATATGAACTATATCGTTTTTCAAACCAGCTTCTTCCATGTATGGAAGTAGCATACACTCATATTTCAATGTTATGAAAAAGCAAAACTGTAGCGGATGAACAAATTTTAAATAGGTAGGTGAACTGACAGATGTTCAGAGGTAGCTAGCGTATCATCTTTACTTACAGTGCAGCTCATAAATAAGCTTAAATGCTCCCAAAGCAAAAACACAAATATGTTAGTTAAAACCATATGAACACGATACAAGAAACGTTATGTTGAATATTTTGAACACAATTTGGGTTGAAATCCAACCCAATTATGTTCAAAATATTCAACAGTGTATGTTATTTAAGTTGTACTATAAGTGTGCGGACGGCAGTGAAAGCCTCGCTACGCACCTCGACCGCTGCCTAAATTGTAAAAAAACACCCGTGTACTGTCAATAATATGTCAATGTAGACTATACGCAAATAGATTAGTTTAGATTAAATTTATATTTACCCGACATTTTAATTAATTTTAAACACATAACTGGAGTAAATGCTATATTGCAATCATAAATTTATTCATAAGCCTACACAATGGTAAATTGCAATCGTACGTGCACTGAGCGGTGTAGGCCTACCTAACTATCATTTAAAAAGTTGTACATTTGTGTACATGCATGCCTATATCATCTATGCAAAATCTCTGCAGTCAATCCAGAAAGATAAGATATATATGCATTTGTAGAATTGTATTCCAAGAAGTGTGTGGGTGGGTTTGATTAAATATAGCCTAATTCACTTACACGAAATCAGATGTTACTGTCACCTCTAACAGGTCTATACGTTAGAATTGTGATGACAGGCACCGTGGCCATGAAGTCTGTCCTTTAAGTTTAATCAACAAAAACATCATCAACTTCGATATTATTGAACCTTTGTGCATCTCGAACAATGTAGTGTCCCTGTGTGAACAATGAATTGTCAAAGAATAGGTGCATAGGTGCCTAATACACGCAGCAGTAGAGAGCCTATAGCTATGCTCCCCGAGATAATAATCTAGACTAACAGGAATTGGTGTCATCCCGGTGTGACGTCACAACTCTAGCGCGATAGCTAAAACGTTTGGTTGTCAAGGTGGTTGCTATATGTTTATCTCAGCCTTGGCTGGGCCGATTACAAAAATTTAAAAAGCATTTTGTTCTTCTAGTAAAGGAGAACCTGTATTATGATTGTCAAGTTAATCAGAGCGATCGAGTATCTAGTCCTCACAACATCTTTAAAGTGGTCTTGGGAATATTTTTTTTTAATTTTACGACTGGATTGCTAATCGAGCCAGTCATTCTAGTGCCAAACCTTTAAAAACAGCCTTCACTTGATTGGCAAATCGACATTTACTAAGAGAAAATTTCGATTTTCATGACAAATCACAACCATTAATGGGTTACATTTACGTATATCAGCAAATCTCTCTTCAAACTACATATGAGCAGTGTCACAATGATGAATATCTCAATACCTCCTCAGTGGGCATTTGCTGAACCTTGGATAGCTCTGATGATAGAATACCAATAATGTATGGTGTTGGTGAACAGCAGATTTCTAGTAGTGCCGGTGGAAGTACAGGTATATAGGTATGTTCCCAGGTGAATGGATAGAGCAAGGATACTAATGCATGAATAGTTGTCGAGAGCAAACTGAAATAAAACAAATACAGATGCATGTTTATTCACTAAATGTACTTGAAGAGTAATATCAAACTAGAGGACTGCATCTGTATGTCGAGCTCTAGGGACATTTGTGAGCAAGTGTGAACCATAGTTGTGACGCATGCCACTCACACATTTGACAGACACACAAATGACTGACAGACAGACTTATATTAGTTGCAAGGCACAACTAAATACATTAATCCTTCAACATTCATATCACCCAAAAATGACATCTGCAGTGGTGTTGAGAAATGGCCATTTGCAGACCAACAGAAAACTATTTTTGAAAATTTATCATTTAGAATAGCTGGCTCGATAACCTAGTCAGTCATTCCAGTGGTAAATATTCAAAGATAATCTTCTCTTGGTCTGCAAATGGCCATTTTATATAAGATGATTTAAATTTTCTTGAACAAATTTAAGGGTTAAAAGGGTAACATTTTTCTAATTCTTGGTACATGCCACACATAGCACGCTATTCGGCTGGCAATGTTGAGCAATCCTCTGCTTCGCATATGGCTTGACAATAAATCAGTGGGCTAATGCAGCATGTAGATATGTGCTAAAGCTTGGCAAAAGCAATACAGTTACTCTTTAACACGTTAAGCCCTAAATTTGTTCAAGAAAACTTAAATTTTCTCAAAGAAAATGTCAATTTGCAGAGCAAGAAGACTATTTCTGAAACTTTACCACTGGAACGACTGGTTCGGTTATCGAGCCAGTTATTCCAGTGGTAGATTTTCAAAAATAGTCTTCTCTTGGTCTGCAAATTGACATTTCTAAAGACCACTACAAAGCTGTTTGTGGCTGATATGAATGAACTGGTTAATGGTGAATCTGTATTCCCATGATGAGGAGACAACCACAAACTAACACACTATCAGAATTATACATAATCAATAACTAATAATAAAATTAGATGTATAAATCTATGAGGCTACGCCACTAGTTATTTCTATTTATACCAGTTTATGGAAAAGAAATTAAAGACTAATCAGCACAGTCTTTTTCCATTTATTTCAATACCTGAGTTTAGATGATGTGAAAAGTAGCTTTCTTTCCAGAAGTAGTGATGAGAAGACTTTAACCATCTTATCAACTCCCATCACTGAGAATAACTGGTCATAATCAACCTGAAAAGTAAATTAACCATGCTTGTATTAATGCCAAAAATAAAGTTCTCTTTAGCAGCTACTAGAAGATAGACTGATGTACTCAATGGAAACAATATAATAGCTTAAGCCTTAACACTCTGATGTCAAAATTTAAAAATTTCAAATTAAATTAAACAAGAGTCCCAAGGGGCCTGTATCGCTCACCTGGACCATAGCCATTTCAACTAGAATGCTCTTTATCAATAAGATGGCCACCAAACCGTTTATCTGACAGTTTCGAAAATTGCAAATTTGAGATCAAAATACCCAAAAACACATAAAACCAATTTCGGCTTCAAAATCCATCAAATAAAAAAATCCAATATGGACGCCAAGCATGCTATATTTTGATTGGCCCATGGTGTCCAGGTTTTTTGACGGATCAACTTCCCTTGAACAAACTTTAATGGCCCTAGGTCCCTAATCATATCTGCCAAATTTCGGCCTGATCCCTTCGTGGTTCTGGAGAAGTCGATTTCGATACAACTAGGTCAACCAAGATGGCCGCCAACCATTTGACAAATCAAGTTCCCTTGAACAAACTTAGTTCAGCTCTTGCCATAAAACATATTTCATCAGGTTTGCATCAATTCCATAAGCAGTTTCAGAGAAGATTTTTAGACGTTTCTAAAAATCGGTCAAAATCCAAGATGGCTGCCAGCCCAATTGGCCGATCGGCTTCGTTTGAAGAAACTTGAATCTCTACACCATAAGGATGCTTCCTGCCAAATATAATTGAAATCGATTAGCTAGTTCTCGAGAACAAAACATTTTAAATTTCCCATTGCTTTAGTATGGGAGCTTTTGGCGGGAAAATGATCCAAGATGGAAGCCAAACCGTTTATCTGACAGTTTCGAAAACTGCAAATTTGTGATCAGAATACCTACAAAACACATACAAAACCAATTTCGGCCTCAAAATCCATCAAATAAAAAAATCCAATATGGCTGCCAAACACGCTATATTTTGATTGGCCAACGGCGGCCATGTTTTTTGATGGATCAACTTCTCATGAAAAAACTTGAATGGCCCTTAGGCACTAATCATATCTGCCGCATTTCGGCCTGATCCGTTCAGCGGTTCTGGAGAACAAGTTATTTTCGTTACAACTAGGTCAACCAAGATGGCCGCTAAACCATTTGACCAATCAATTTCCCTTGAACAAACTTGGTTCAGCACTTGCCCTCAATCATATTTAATGAGGTTAGCATCAAAAGTCATTTTTGCTACAACTAGGTCAACCAAGATGGCCGCCGAATGATTTGACCAATCAAGTTCCCGTGAACAAACTTGGTTCAGCTCTTACCCTAGATCATATTTCATAAGATTTGCATCAATCCCCTCAGCGGTTTCGGAAAAGAAGATTTATAAAGACATTTCCTAAAATAGGCCTAAATCCAAGATGGCCGATCGGGTTCATTTGAATAAACTTGGATCCCTATGCCCTAAGGATGCGTCCTGTCAAATATAATTGAAATCGGCCCAGTGGTTCTTGAGAATAAGTCGTTTAAAGGAAAACTTGACGGACAACGGACGGATGGTCATCACGGCATAAGCTCACTTGGCCTTTCAGTGAGTTACTAATGAACTGGTGTTCATTTTTCTACAAATTTAACCCTGAGCACGGCGATATCAAAATTTTTAATTTTCAAATTAAATTAAATGATGGACTAATATAAATTTTTCAACAAATTTGGTATAAGATGTGCTATCGTACACAACAACATCCTCCACCAAAATTGTTGAAAAATGTACACCAGTTTCTTTGCTATCGTCACAGTAAAAGATAGAATATTGACATCAGTGGCAAGGGCTAACTTTTAATGACCAAGCCAGCAAAAACCAGCCTCTTCAAAAATAGTCGCCTTTTGTCATGCAAATGGAGATTTAATAAGTAAGTTTTATTATTTTCTCGACAAGCCTTGGCCATTTCAAAATGATGAAGAAGAATACAAGTTGATACTTTAACATGATACGAGCTAAGGAGAAAAGCAATGGAGAATTTAGTCTCAATTCACAGAAAGCGCTTTAAGCGAGATAATTGTGAATAATGTTGAATAATTTTAAAACAATTACTCTGAGAGCTGTTTGATAGTGACTCAAAAAAGCATCCGCTTTTGTTTCTACGAGAATTCTTAATACTTACCAGATGTACTATTATGATAATGTCTATTATCCAGTCTAGGTCAAAATAAACAATTAAAACTCCGCACTCTCCTGGTCCTGCCCATACTGTGTCCGGGAATACCATAGCCGCAGGTACCGAGTCCATTCCCAATCACAGTCAGATTCGTCTTATGTTTGCCTTGGCAAACTGCGAAAGCAGCTCAGCCTCACCTCAGCGGGGCGGCTGAGGCAGGGCCATAGTACATCTGGTAAGTATTAAGAATTCTCGTAGAAACAAAAGCGGATGCTTTTTTGATTCTACTTCGAATAATACCGGTGGGAGGAGGTGAGGCTCGAACCAGCACTCATCAACCATCCAACAGAGAAGGTTGTGAAGAGACTAAAACCCTGGCATACGCTTGGGTTCTGCTATCTGACTCATAGAGTGCTAAACTTCCATGGTCTAGACCGCGCTCCCCCCCCCTCTTTTGTCCGCACAAAACCAGAGGGATGTCCATGGGGATGCAACACCCACCAGACCCGTGTCAGCCCCAAGTCTCAGCTAGGGCAGTCCAGTAGAGTGCAAAGAAGCTACTACAACTTCAAATCTTTGAAAAAAACTATCAGTATATCGATTAGATTTTCAAATTGGAATGAGTCTCATGTCTGTATGAGAGGATAAATATACTCTTGTACCAGACTATTCACTTACTCAGTCTGGTATTTCGACTGGAAGTAAATATATTTATAGTCACTTAATTAATGTAAACACTCACCATTTTTGAGTGGTCGATCTGTTATTGATCATCACAGGAGCTAGGCCCAATCCACGGTCGTACTCAGTCATGTGCATAGCGCTTGGTCAGTGTAGGCGGAAGTCCTTTGTGATGTGTGCGAAGTAGTGGTCGGACGTGGCTTAGTTTAGGTTCGACAGATTGGCGACGGCTACTGGATTAAGTGTGCTGGAGATGTCTCGAAGGTAGAAATCAGTGAATGACGACTCGGCATGCCATTGTGCTACAGACATCACCTGCTCTAAAGAGACACCCTTATAAAGGGCCGATGATGCTGCTAGTGCTCGGACCTCATGGGCATTCGCACGATCAATCTGCTTTCCTGTAGCGATCTTGTGCGACATCTGAATAGCGTCAACTATCCAACGAGAAATAGTATCTTTCGAAGCACGTAAATGGGGAGCTTTGAGACATAACCACAGAGATTTCGGGTCGTCTCTCCACTCAGAAGTACGTTTCTTATACATCTTTAGACATCTGACAGGACACCAAGCACAAGAATTTGGGTCATGTCTAGTTAAACTTGGCAAATTGATCGGCTGTCCTGGATATTTAAGTGACTGATTCTTTGCCAGGAAACAAAGACGTGGAAGTAATCTTAAACCTTCACCCGTGACGACAAAACGGTCTTGTTCGGCAGAAAGCGCATGGATCTCGCTTCTCCTTCTCGCCGACGCTGCTGCAACCAAGAAAACTGATTTAATAGTTAACAGTTTAATGTCAATAGTTCTAATCGGTTCAAAGGGAGCATGCCCTAAAACCTGTAGAACAAGAGATAGATTCCATGATGGGATAGGAATTGGCTGTCTAGGTCGCAGATTGCTCATTCCTTTAATAACTTCATTCAAGGTGTCATTCTCTACTCCCCCAACGGTGAGACTAGGAATGACAGAAGCTAATGCAGACTTATATGCTGCTAGGGTAGAAGGTACAAGTTTGTCAACTTCGTATAAATGACAGATAAAATCTGCTACGTGTTGAACAGATGCAGAAAAGGGATCAATATCTCTTCTCTCACACCACTGTGCAAATTTGTTGATTCTATAATTATATGTTTTTGTGGTAGAAACTCTTCTGGCCGAAGCAACAAACTTCGCTGCTTGCTCAGAAAAGCCACCCTCAATTGCACGCTGCTTGACAACATCCATGCAGTCAATTTGAACATTTCTGGTCTGTCGTGAAGGTACAGACCCTTGTTCTGAGAGATTACATCTCTTGTGTCTGGAAGAGGGATTGGACTGCAGACCAGAAGGTCCAGCAGATCCGTAAACCATGATCGGCCTGGCCAATAAGGAGCGATCAGTAGTACTTGGCACATCCCCTCTCTTATCTTTGCCAGAACTTTCGGGATGAGAATTGTTGGAGGATACGCATACGCGTACATTCCCTTCCAACTTATCGCCAGTGCGTCTACTGCTAGAGCCAACGGGTCCGGGATCGGTGACACGTACGTGACCATCTTTGCGTTTGTCTTCATCGCAAATAGGTCGACATTCGGCTTGCCCCATTGTTTGAATAGAACCTCTGCTACCACTTGGTTGAGCTGCCATTCCGTCGGACGACAAACCGTCCTTCGACTGAGAGCATCCGCTAAGATGTTCAATCTTCCTGGAATGTGTGCTGCCCGAAGAATAATATTCCTCTCTTGGCACCACAGCAGAAGGTTCCAAACCATCATACACAACTCCGGTGATCTTGTCCCGCCTTGGCGGTTTAAATAAGACACCACTGTTGAGTTGTCTGTCCTTACCAGGACAATTTTGTCTTGAACTCGACCCTCGAACTTCTGCAGTGCTAATACCACCGCTAATAGCTCGAGTACATTGATATGTTTCTGCGCATTGGTCCGATCCCATTCCCCGGACACTGACTGATTGTCCAATACCGCTCCCCAACCTGTCAACGAGGCATCCGTGAACATGGACATCTGAGGTTGAGGAGGTTGTAGAGGAACACCTCGCAGGAGATTCTGTTCCGACAACCACCACTGAAGGTGGAATATCAATGGTTCTTTTACTGGTATTCTCAGAGATAACGGATCTGTTCTCTGTGACCAGAACGACATCAAATACATCTGAATCGGCCTGCGCCTGAGCGCCGCATATGGCACCACCTTCTCCAGAGATACTAGCAAACCGAGTATTCTGAGAAATTGACGTGCCGTCAGATAGGCTCCTAGAGAAACTGACTCCAATACTGCAATCAGGCTTCTGACTCTGCTCTCCGCCGGAAAAGCTACGCCGTCCCTGAGATTGAAAAAAATTCCCAGATAAACAAACTCCTGGGATTGAGTCAGTTCTGATTTCTCTAGATTCACAATCCATCCTAGCTTCTTTAATAAGTCTAGGACTACCTTCAGATTGCTGCGCAGAGTGACTGGATTCCCCGCCTTTAGCAGCCAGTCGTCTATGTAAGTGTGAACAGCTATGTTTCTCCTGCGAAGTAAAGAAGTCATGGCGAGAACCACCTTGGTGAAGACCCTCGGAGCCGTGGTCAGGCCGAATGGAAGAGCATTGAATTCCCAAACATTGTCTTGGAATGCAAATCGCAGGTACTTCTGAAAGGGAATTGACATTGGAATATGAAAATAAGCATCCTTCAGATCTATTGATACCGCCCACATGCCTTTCCTGAGCCCTGTCATCACAGCTGCTACCGTCTCCATCTGAAACCTGGGAGAAAGAATAAATTTGTTCAACGGTTTGAGATTGAGAATTGGTCTCCACCCTCCGGTACGCTTCGGAACTAGGAACATAATCGAATAGAAGCCCAGTGATGACTGATCGGCTACCAGGTGAATCGCCTTCTTCAGACGAAGCGATTCTATCTCTGACTGAATGGCAACTAGACGGTCTAATTCCCTTGGAATAGGAGTCCATATTGGAGTCGAGGTTAACGGAACTAACGATTGATGGATGAGCCAGTCCGGATCGTAGCCGTTTCTTATCCACTGACAGACTAAATAGTCGCGCACGACCTGTTCCCATTGGCTTAGGAATAGCTGAAGTCTGCCTCCGACGGAAGGAATCTGCACACAGTTGTCGGTCGAGATTAGCCGACAAGACGCTACATCGCATGGGTGAAGATTCTCGACTCCATTTGTTTCCAAAGCCGCCGGTATTGATTCCGCCGGAAACCCGTCAGGAACGAGCCCCACGGCCGCCCCGCGGCTTCTTGTGGTATGACGGTCCGGAACCGCCGCCGCGACTATCCTTACGGTAGCAGCCACGGCCCGAACCGCCACCCTTCCTGTCGTCCTCATACGGCCTCTTACTAGAGGGCTTGTATGTGGACGAACGGCCAGGCCCTTGTGCTCCGGATGGCCTATGGGCATCACGGGCAGAAGGACGGAAGGGCGATCTAGGACGCTGCCTCTGCTGGTCCTGTCTGTGTTGACGGTAGGACTGTTGCGGCTGAGTCCTCTTGGTCGACTTCCACGACTTGCCGACCACCTCTTGCTCCGCCACCATCGATGCAACTTTAGAAAGCGCTTGTCGTGCCGAGCCGCCGAACAAGCCTGGACCAATGAAAGGCGCAGAAGATAACGCTGCCCTCATTTCCGGTCCTGGTTCCACACAATCGAGAACCATTCTCCGCCGCTCTGCTAAAGTTCTTGTGATCACCCTGGCCAGGCAATCCTGAGACAGGCGCATGGTGTCCCGAACAACTCCGGGAGCAGCCTCTGGCACCTGTCCGCCTTCCGCCGTTCAGTCCAGCATACCCTGCAGGACGGTACACCCGTGCGACAGCGCAGCCATGGCTGCCCTAGCCGCATCCTCAATGAGCGTGAGCTCATTAAACGGGTCTTTGTTGGTCTGGGAAACCAAGGGACGTGACCGCCCCTTGGCCTTCCCAGCCAACGGCCTATTCAGCGCCTCACGTTCCGCAACGGAAAGCCGTGGAACCCTGGCGTATTGATGATAGGCCTGCTCCGGAAAACGGACCCTACTCCTTATCCCCTTCGGGGCCTTGGGCAATGCATAGTCTGGCTGAACCAGACGATATGCCGCAACTTCCAACATGTCAGAAGTCTGCGAGTCCAAGGGGAGTGTAGGCATGGCCGAAGAGCCACTGGACAGAGCGCTAGCCGCACGCTCTGACATCCGCTCCATCGCCGGATCGCGCTGAGATCCTAGATCTGATGCCAACCCGAGACTATTGGTCATCCATCCAAGGACCTGCACCCATTCAGCCTCGGCGCAGAAAGCGGAATCGTCCATTAAAGAACTTCCGTTTTCATCTTCCCTCTCTCCCTTAGATGAGAGGGCCACCGACGATCCATGCTGAGCGCTACGATAAACGTCTCTGCCAGGACAGAGCGCATCCGTAGCGCGACTACCAGCGGCACCGGTATCCAACGACCCGTCGGATACGGATTCTCCGCAGTCCATCGGCTCCAACACGGGATCCGGGACTACGACCGCCTCAATCACGGCTGGCACGGTAACTCCGATAGGAGCCGCACCCAACGCCGTCGGGATAGCCGTCGGAACCGCAAACCACGGCTCCGCCGGCATATCCGGTTGCACAAGTGACGGATGAAAAATGCCCGACGGAACGTCGACATCACCATCCGCCTGGCAAACCCGTACAAATCCCGAGGGAGACCCCTGGGACGTACTCGGCATTGCCGACATTGAAAGATCCGGCATGCCGGAATCTTCCATCAACAGGAATTCTTCTTCCTCTACCGACGGCTCTTGAGCCGAGGACAGAGAAAGGTCAGGTGCATGGCCCTCAGCAAAACTAGCCGGACCACCTAATGGTTGCCCTGCACCAGCTTGCCTCACCGGACCCGTGGACTGTAATGAATCAAACATGGCCTTGAACTGGGCCGCCCATACGCCCAGTGCTGAATCCATCCTCTCATTCAGCCGACCTTCCAGTCCAACCAACGACGCCTGCTGACGCTTCACTGTCTTATCCTTCTCTATGCGCTCCAGCCTCGCCCGTCGATCCCTGTCAAACTCAGCCACCATTGCCGACGACCACTTGGCGCACACATCACACGGACTGCCGACCTTACACCTCGCACACGCCACACAGTGATGTCCAAGATACTTGCGTTTCATGAACCTATTACACTTCTGGCACAACGTGTCCGGGTTCTTCGGTTTCTGCGAACACAGAGGAGAATTAAAACGCTGCACATGACAAGTGATGACGAGCAATACGCACAATAGACTTGATAGTTAAGATTTCTTAAACACATTAACTTTCTCTTAAATTAATGATAACAAGTCTTAGGCAGGAAATATTTGAAACTTTTTTGAGTGAAAATTTTACAAAACACAACTCAGCCTTTAACTAGCGTTAAATAACCAAGAAAACCTCGCCGATCATTACAAACACCCTCGACAATGAAGCGAGAGCTAAAATCGGCGATAACAGAGTGCCTGGATACCCCAAGCCAATAACGACATATTACATGGGCGCCGCCATCTTGGCTAAGGACGCATCCATCTTAGAGGAACCGAGTCGCAAGAGAAATTAACCGAGTACCCGAATTAAAACTAAAAGTTAACGGGTACAGAAGCGACTCCAACAATGGCTACCATTATAAAGCAATGTGCCAATTTAAGGAAATTTCAAACAGTCATTATGGCACGAATGTATAAATTCTAGATTGATACAACCTGCCCCTGTGATGATTTTCCAAGTTCCTCCATTAGTCCAGCGATGGTTTTCACAAACACGCGCTAAAACTGCTTAATTTATCAATTAAATGACACTCTAAACACATGCGACTTGAAACAAGCGCAAAATAGACGAATCTGACTGTGATTGGGAATGGACTCGGTACCTGCGGCTATGGTATTCCCAGACACAGTATGGGCAGGACCAGGAGAGTGCGGAGTTTTAATTGTTTATTTTGACCTAGACTGGATAATAGACATTATCATAATAGTACATCTGGTAAGTATTATTCGAAGTAGAAACATTGTACTTATATTCTTTTCAGTATAATCAGAATTGTCTATAATGTGTAGGTAGAGCATGGATGGTTGTGTCTATAATTTCTCTCTCTCTCCCCCACCCCTCCCCTCCCCCCCTTTTCCCTCCCTCCCGCTTTCATTGCTTGCCCACCCACCCACTCATTGACTCAACCAAATAATTCCCATAAATCACTACCAACCAGAACAGTCCGAGATTGCAACCTTTCTGTTTTTTGGATTTTCCAGATTTGCATAGATCCAGAATTTGATTCAATCGGGATCCAGGTTCTTTTACCTGGATCACAGTTGAAGTCTGAAAATCCTCTTGCACAGCAAGTTCCTTCATTGTGTTAAAATTTGAGCTATTTCTAATCAATAGTTTTGGAGATACAGCTCCGGACAGACGGCCGGCCGGTCAGGTGGTAAGACACAGACAGACAAACAAACAGACAGACAGACAGACAGACAGAGACAGACAGACAGAGACTGATTAGGCGTGCACGATTTTTGCTTTGAAACATCGCGATCGACTTTTGGGGGACTCTCGTGACCAGTTAACTTGCGCAGAGGTCATTTATGATTGGCATTGAAACAATTTCACTCATAAGTTATTCCATCACAAGTTAGTTTGTCACGTTGCAGCTTGGATGGATAATGTTAAACGGAATCCCCTAGCGTACGCCTCAATTACAAGTCCTAACTGGCCACTAGTTTTGGGCAGTATCCTCCAAAAGTTGACAGTATAATTGAGTACAAATATGAATTACTGACTTTAGCATAGAATAGAAAGTACATAATGCAGTATCAATACTCTGATCTATTGTATATAATGTTTATTTTTTTAATTTTGCTAACCAATCGTTACCATGGCTTAATGCAGTGTACACACAGGGTAACCGTTAGTTATCTGGGGTCAAATCAAGTGCCATGTACACACTGAGTAACTGTTTGTTACCATGCTTAAATGCAGAGCATACATTAATACAGAAGACTGTATTAAGTGTATTTATACATAAGTGGTAATCGCGTGTTACCAGACGGCAAATGCAACGCAAACACATGGTAATCGCTAGTTACCATGTATCAAATCAATGAAATGCACACTCAAGGTCTTAGTCACTCAAGTATCAAGGATGCCTAACAATGTTAGGTAACCAGGCTATAGGATTGTTAACCAGGACATAGGATATAAGTGCAGGAGCTTCAATCCTATGTCCTTTTATGCCAAAATAAATATGTAATTCATATCCATGTGTTGTGTTATCTGTGCATGTGTTAACCGTGGTAACGTGACTTGTTTCTAGAAAAAGTTGAAATAAATATTGTTACAAAAACACCACAGAATTAGAACACATTTTCTTACGAATTCTTACCATCCTACGTCTATGCTTAATGTATACCTTATATCCATCATCGCGGGAGTGAAATTATTAGTTGGGACCGCCTAAATATTGCGTATAGTTTAATAAACATTATTTATTTCATCAAAATTAGAGATAAAATCTCACCGAGAAAGAAATATAAATTACATGATGTATCAGCTTCCGCTTATAGCCTCCCTTTGTAGGACGAGCTTAGGTCATTACCGGAGTAAGGCGAAGACGCTAATATTAGTACCTGGGGAGATACCGCACAATTCACATACATAGGACGGTAGCTTTGAGTAGGTACAAGTGTAACAGTGTAAACTCATCATATATAGTGCAGTTTATAGTTGCTTTCAGATTGTATGATTTACAATTAAGAGGAATCAACAGAACGCACAGTTCAAAATCAAACAATCTGGAATGCTGTTGCTTTATTTTCTTTAATTTGACATGACAACCGAATCAAAAAGGAAAAATTATTACACCGCCTGAAATTGCTAACTCTTGAATTAAAAAGAATTATGTTCACTGATTGCCTAACACTCTGCAACTAAGTATATACTTGGCATTTCACGACAGACTCAGGGTCTGCAGGGAAAGAAAGAAAATAATATGGCGATTCGACGGAGTAACTAGCTGGTTTTCTCAATGACAAAGGTGTTACCTCGCTATTGTTAGCTTGTTTATTGTAGCGCATTGTGTTGTGATTAGTAATTATTCGACACGTGCATGGCATGGCGGGATATAAACACAATGAACACAGGCGTGAATCGATTATAATTGTACTCATGTACTGATAAAATGCCACGGAAAAGTACACACTTAAGGTTTTTAAAAAACATGAAATTTTTGACGATTTTCCGATTTTTCCTCAATTACATCATAAAAATCGAAAAATCGCGCAAGCCTAGACCAGATAGCAATACGTGTTACCCCTCTGGGGTGAGAGTAATAATGTAATTTACTTACATTTTCTAGTCTGATATCTGACTGTCTGTTAAGCACAATAGTTTCAACTTCAGCCTCGACATTCTGCAAATAAAATAAACAGGTGATGATAAATGTAAATAAATTATCATCAAATTAAAGATGAAACAAATAGTCTATTTTTATGAACATTTTTCATTTAAATTTCTGAGAATCCTGGATGCAAGGAGATAAATGTGGAATATGCAGAAAATTTGTAACATGATTGGAGTGATTGCTGTTGCTTCATGTCAATTGGATTATTCTCCAAATAATGAGTATGAGTGCAATGATATATAGAGTAAATATTATACACACAATGAAATGTGTTGTAACCGTAAATCTTAGTCTGTCTTAACCGCTTAATGGTCAAGCCGGCCAAAACTGGCCTCTGCAGATGATCATAAGAGATGAGGAATGTCTATTTACAGGCCAAGAGAAGATTATTATTGAAATTTTACAGCTGGAATGTCTGGCACGCAAAACTTTTCAAAAATCGTGTTCTCTTGCCTGTAAATGGACATTTACTAAGCAAGAATTAAACCTTTCTTGACCAATTTGAACCATTCAAGGGGTAAATTACCACCTTAAGTAGCACCAAGAAGTTGTTACTAAAGACAGACATGTTCCTCATATAAGCCACTCAGCACAGATTGTGTCTTAAGGGTCCCACAAGATGATTACGACCAGCTGTCGTAAGAAAACACTATCTTTTGATCCAAAAGCCAAGCAATTTCCTGAGTGGGCTTGACTATAAGTCATTGAGATTAATACAACAAACTAAAAGACATAAAAGCACAGGAATTCCCCACACACCTCACAACGATAGCTATTTTGGCTTAAGCCATGAAGGTATATCTGATAAGTGATGCAGATTCCACCTGCAACCACACCATGTCTACATCAGATGTGACTATCTATTCATTTAAATAGCTTCGATTTGAGGCATGGCTTAAATTTGAATAACAATTGTAATTACCATAGATCTTATTTGTACAGATTTTCCTGGACTCGGCAGAGGACGCCCAAAAGCAGATGCTATCAACTCCTGAGCTTGGTCAAGGGAATTAGTCCTACACTTCTCAATCTCATCAAGAAGCTGAAAATATGTCAACAATATATATTATATATAAAACCATCCCTTAACCATCTAAACGAAATCTAGGATTTCTTTTTTCACGAGAGAGTTGATACTTACCTCCCTAATACTTTTGATATTGCTAAATATTGGCTTTCACTCAATAAACACTCAGATTAAAACAGTTAGGTGCCCCTACTGGGCAGGGAGTCAGAGCGTAGTCTGGCGGATGCCAGCCCCACCACCGCGCATGCGCAGACTAGCACTTCCTCTGACTAGATTATTGGCTGACACACATGCAACTATTAAGAGCATGAAGACCGAGCCTCTGTGGGGTGGAGAGGCCGGGTCCGTATCTAGGGAGGTAAGTATCAACTCTCTCGTGAAAAAAGAAATCCTAGATTTCGTTTATTTCACTTCAAGAGTATACTTACCTCCCTAATACTTTTGATATTGCCAGAATTCGAAAGTGAATCTGGCGGGAGGGAGGCGAGGTCAAAAGACCAGCTCATCCCTATACGCTTTTCTGCGTTTAAGGCACTTAAACTTCTGAAAATGTAAGAAAAAACAGTCAGGATTTGACTAACCATCGGATAACACCACCGATGTATGAGAGATGACCGAATGTCATATGCGCTCCCCCCCCCCCCCTCCTTCCTGGGAGGAAGAGTCGACTGACCTCAATGTCCTATACGCTCTCTACGTACAAGTGCCATGTACTACAGGACAGAGACGAAAAAGCTCCATTTTCGTAACTCTCAACAATGAACCACACAAATACACAAACCATCACCATATTAATAACGGGTAATCGTGACAATACAATCAACAACGGACAACACATGAACAAGACTGACCGTGTTGAAATGGCTGCTGACATCATCTTCCCATTGGTAAAGACTGATGCAGGCCCAAAAAAGTGTGTTTCCATAAATTAATTGTGAAATATATAAGTAATGAGGAAAAAACCTCCTCAAAAAATATAAACCGAGTTATTTTTTCAAAATCGACAAGGCGAGAGGATTAGAGGTGTCACGGAGATAATGGTCTGTAAAACTTGACTCACAGTGCCACTGAGCCACCGACATAATATCATCCACAGGGACCCCATTAAATAGGGCAGTGGATGTCACTACGCCGCGGACACTGTGAGCCTTGGCCACGTCAACCTGCTTCCCGGTGGCGGATTTATGGCAAAACTGAATGCATTCTACAATCCACCTGGAAATGGTGTCCTTAGAAGCCCTGCCATGGGGTTCAATATATGACAACCATAACGCTGACTGATCGGTGCGCCACTCCGCCGTACGTTGCTTGTACCGGCAAAGCGCCCGGACAGGACACCATGCTTTAGAATTAGGATCATATCTAGTTAAAGCAGGCAAAATAATAGGTTGACCTGGATATTTCAACGACTGATTTTTAGCCAAGAAATTAATCCTAGGTAGCAGCTTAAGGCCTTCCCCTGAAACCACAAAGCGGTCATCCTCGGCTGATAAGGCATGAATTTCACTCCTACGCCTAGCCGAGGCCGCAGCAATTAAAAACACAGTCCTCAGTGTTAATAGTTTCATAGAAATGGAACTAAGTGGTTCAAAAGGCTTATCACCTAGTACTTGAAGCACTAGCGATAAACTCCAAGACGGAATCACCGGTGGATTCCTTGGTCTTAGATTGCCCATGCCTTTAATTAATACATTTAATGTATTTACTTCATCACTTCCCCTCTTAGCCAAGCAAGGAATAACAGACATTAATGCTGACTTATAACCAGCAATAGAGTTAGGCTTGAGGCTATAGGCATCATAGAGGTGACAGAGGAAATCAGCTACTACTTGAATAGATGAATCCATTGGATCAATACATCTTTTTGAGCACCATTCTGCAAATCTGTTGATTTTATAATTATATGCTCTGGAGGTTGACCCCCTCCTGGCTTTGGCCATAAACATGGCTGCTTGCTCAGAAAAGCCCTCCTTAATTCTAGATTCCTTGACAACATCCACGCAGTCAATCTGAAGATTGACGGATTGTTGTGAAGGACCTTGCCCTGGAAGATAATATCGTCCATCAGAGGCAGAGGAACCGGATTGCAGACCAGAAGGTCCAGCAGATCCGTATACCATGATCGGCTTGGCCAATCCGGGGCGATCAGAAGCACTTGGCATTCCTCTTGTCTGATTTTCTGAAGAATTTTTGGAATCAGGATTGCTGGAGGGAATGCGTATGCATACATTCTCCCCCAGCTGATAGCTAACGCATCTGTTGCGAAAGCGCTTGGATCCGGAATCGGAGAGACGTACGTCGTCATCTTCGCATTCTTCTTCGTTGCGAACAAATCGATGTTGGGTTTCCCCCAATGGTCGAACAGACGATCCGCCACACATTGATTTAGTTGCCATTCCGTGGGTAAAACACTCATCCTTCGGCTCAATGAGTCTGCTAGCAGGTTTAACCTTCCCGGAATATGAACTGCTTTCAAGGTAATCTGGTGATCCAGACACCAACAAAGCAGTCTCCATGTCATCATACAGAGACTGGGCGACTTCGTTCCGCCCTGGCGGTTTATGTAAGTCACAACTGTTGAGTTGTCTGAACGAATGAGAACAATCTTGCCCTGAACTTTCTGTAAGAAATGTTCCAGGCCCAGGACTACTGCTCTTAGCTCCAGTAGATTTATATGTTCCTTTGACTGTTCCGGATTCCAAAGCCCTGATATCGTGGACTCTTCCAGGCAAGCCCCCCCAGCCCTCCATCGATGCATCTGTATACACAGTCACCTGAGGGTGGGGAGGGGTCAGCATAACCCCCACCAAGAGATTCTCTGTGAGCAACCACCATTGCAGGTGGTGAATCAGAGGCGCCAACACTGACACGTTCGAGTCCAGCGAACCTGTACTCTGGGTCCATTGTGTCATGAGAAACAACTGGATCGGCCGCCTGCGTAAGGCGGCCTGAGGAATGACTGGTTCCAAAGAAACCATCAACCCCAGCATTCTCAAGTAAACCCGTGCCAGGCCATGACGACTGTCGCACACTGACTGAATTAACGAGATGAGTTTTAGCACTCTCTCCTGAGTAGGATAAACATATCCCGTCTCCAGATCGAAGAACATTCCCAGGTAAACAAACCTCTGGGATGGAGTCAGCTCTGATTTCGGAAAATTTATCATCCAGCCCAAATCCGAGAGAGTTTTCAAAACAATCACCAGATTGGCCGATAAAGCTTCCTTGTCGTGTGCCTTTAACAGCCAGTCGTCTATGTACGTGTGGACTGCTATGCTTCTCCTGCGGAGGTATGCTGTGATCGCAAGAACCACACGGGTGAAAACCCGAGGAGCCGTGGAAATTCCGAAGGGCAACACCCTGAATTCCCACTGTCTGCCCTGGAATGCAAATCTCAGGAAGCGACAGAAACTCCCGTGGATGGGGATGTGGAAATAAGCGTCCTTCAAATCTATCGACGCCGTCCACATCCCCCTCTCCAACCCCGCCAACACCGAGCGCACCGTTTCCATCTTGAAACTGGGCGTCTCGATGAACTTGTTCAATGGCTTGAGGTTGAGAATCGGTCTCCACCCTCCGGTGCGTTTTGTTACTAAGAACAGGGTTGAATAGAAGCCCGGACACCTTTGTGCCGGCTGAATAGCTCCCTTTTGTACGAGGGAATCTATCTCCTCCTCGATACACAACCTTTGCTCTGGATCTCTCGGAATGGGAGTCCAGACTGGCACTAGAGACAGTCGCGACGGTGGGCCTGTCATCCACTCTGGGTGATACCCGACGGAAAGCCATCGCAAGACTAAACGGTCCTGAGTTAACCGTTCCCACTCTTGCATGTGGTCGGCTAGCCGGCCTCCCACCGGTCCACCTAGGGACCGAGGTGGACACGAGGCATGCAAGAGCGGCACTGTCTCCGTCGCCATAAACACCGGAGTGGTTCTTACCGCGGTAACCGTCCCGTCAGGACCGATAACCACGCCCAGATCCTCGCGCGCCCCGCCCCGCCCCGCCCCGCGCGCACCTCGGTGCGCGGGCGGCTGCCTGGCTGACGGCGCCTGAGGAACCTGCGCCCCCCTCGCTGCTGGCCGAATCGCACGCGGCCGAGGCCGACGCTGCGACGGTGGCTGGCCTCTGACTTGGCCAGCACCACCTCGAGCCTGCAGGGGACGATACGCAGGGGCCGCGGCGCGAACGTTAGCACGACGCAGCACCTCAAACTGCTCGCGCAGCGCCCTCTGGTTATTCACCAGGGTGACCGTCTCCTGGAGGTGTCGACATCCCTCACCTCCAAAAAGACCAGGACCCGTCATAGGCGTACGCAGTAGCCTATTGTACAGGTCCTGAGACGGGCACAGATTGTCCAGGGCAAACGTGCGTCTTGCCCGGACACTCCTGGTCACCGCCCGAGTCATACAGTCCAGCGCCAGGTTAATACCATCCTGGATGGCTCGCTGGACCGTGACCGGACTTGGCTGGCGCGATGCGGATGCCGTTACTATCCCCTGTAACAGCTGGGAGACGTGGGACAGAGCGGCAATCGAAGCCCTCCCACTCTCCTCCGCATCACGCAACGCGGTATTCGCCGAACGCAACGCGTTCGAGCACAAGACCCCCCTGTCAGAACAGGAGCCTGGCCGCGCATCATCACCCAAAGCCGCGCGGTCATCCACGCTGGGCTTGGGTACCACACCGTACCGCTGGTAATCCAGGGGCACGATGCGACAACGCCTGGCCACCTCGCGAGGGGCCTTCGCGAGACGTCCACTCGACTTAATGGACGACTCCGCCGCCTTGAACATGTCAACGACATGCTCCGCCAGCGGCAGAGAAGGCATAGCGTTAGTAGTCGGTTTCCCAGCTAACCACGGCCTGTGGTCACGCTGGCTAGCCGACTGCTCCACGGGCAGATCAGGCCTAACGCTCACCAACCACTGGCAAGCGTCAGACCAATCCTCCTCCGTGGCTAACTGCGAGCGCTCTACAAGACGGGGTCCTTCGTCTTCCTCCTGAGCGCAAGCAGCAGAGCTTGACGGCGGGTACGCTGATACACCTGGCAAGCCAGGGAAAACATGCGGGCCTGACAGCACCGGCATGACAATATCACTGGTTTGACCAGGAGCAGGCACCGTGGCAGAGCGCGGGGTATATACCGCCCCACCACGGGCCCGGCCAGCACCAGCAACACCCTCGGCAAGCCGAGGTATGCGGTACCGCTGGCCATCAGCAGCGCCCTGGGCCACCACCTGAGCCGCGGACTCTACTCCAGGGTGAGTAAAACCGTGGAAGAAGCCGCCTGTATTCCCCGCGAGGGGTGCACAAACGTCTTCATCCATGTCCACGTCGTCAGACGGCGACCCTAGCAGGTAATCCTCATCACCCTGGTCAGAAAGATTAGACCCCGGGTCAGCAAAGAGAGCTAACCCGGGCTGACCAGGAACGGTGCCATAGGAGGTACTGGCCACCGCGGCGTGCGGATACCCCTGGACTGATAAGCAGCCCGCGGGTTCCAGCGACAACCGTCCACGGTCCCCTATCGGCGCGGCAATAAGCCTGCTGCCAGGGTCGTGGAACGCCCCCTCTAATGGGGCCACCTCTGAATCGTCGAACAACGGAAGCGGTCTAAGGAAAACCGATCCAGAGGCGGGGATTACCTGCTCCGAAGCCGATGATGAGGACAGTAAAGGATTTGGTCCAGGAAGCATGCCACGAAGCAACTCTGGAACCAAATCCTTTATTGTCCTCTTCATCTCTCCCAACATCTCGGTCCGGAAGGCCTCCATATCCACCGCGGACGAGACCTTCCCCTTACCCTTCCTACTTACAACCTCTCGTTTCCGCTTCTTCTTCTTCTCCTCCTCTACCACCTTGTCCGTCGCCTGTAAGCACAAGAATTCGGACATTAACTCGCCCCCCCAGTGCTTACATATGTCACAATTAGCCAAGGGACCACAAGGGCTACATTGATAGCAAAGATGAGGCAAGAACTTATCATGTAGAAATCGTCCACAGGACGCGCAACCCGGTCCCTGAAACAGGGCAAAGGACGAGGAGTATGAGCAAACTAGTTAAGCTTAGACACTCAAACCAACTCAAAGAGAAGGAAAACGATCATAAAGATCAATATACATCAGAAACCAGCATAGCGACTTGAATTGCTGATAAATACATAGCCAGGCTGATTATGACGTCATTAATCCCGTGACAGGAAAAATTCGATCCCAACAAAACATCCAAGTGCAAGGACGAATTGTATGCTGAATGGATACGTCGACTACACAACCATCAGATACACATAGATAACTCTTTTCTGGCAAAAATGTTAATTATCTCCCTTTGCTTACTATAATTAACATCACCACATTATCAATAACTAGATACCTGACACCTTGTATAGACAAACCATCCAACGTGACGAACCGGAGTACTCCACCACCTGCACGCCTCTTAACTCTCTCCACCTCATGGGGAAGGAATTGGATCAAGAGGGCAAAGTGAGAAGACCTTTATACTAGGCCTCCAACTCACTGGACATAATTTTTCATTTGGTTAGATAACCTAACAGTGTTAGTAGGAAATGGAACCATGGTGGAGAGAAAACTAACTCTCTGCTGCTGTGATGCCACCACCTAGCGTCATACAGACCTGTGGACATAAACAGAAAGAGAAATTAGCCTTAGGTAGCACAGAGTTGACATAAACCAACTAACCAAGGCGCTTATCACGGTAAACGCGAGTCCCGGAAACACAATACACCGGGAAGAAAAACTCGCTAATTTTACTAGAAGTCACCTGATTTAAAGGTCCTAGGTCCCCCTTTGGCGAAGTGATCCTTCCTGCCATCCAAATCAGTGACTATCACTCCAAAATAACACCACTTAAACAGTTTAAGAGTAAGAAAAAGCTTTTGCACAAAAAGACATGTGTGATCTCTCTGCCAATAATCTAGCAAAGAGGAAGTGCTAGTCTGCGCATGCGCGGTGGTGGGGCTGGCATCCGCCAGACTACGCTCTGACTCCCTGCCCAGTAGGGGCACCTAACTGTTTTAATCTGAGTGTTTATTGAGTGAAAGCCAATATTTAGCAATATCAAAAGTATTAGGGAGGTAAGTATACTCTTGAAGTGAAAAAGGTCTGTCTGTGTGTACTGTGCGTGTGTGTGTGTGTCTGGAGTAGTATCTAAAAAAACTAGTGGTCTGAAATTTTAACACAATAAAGGATCTTATGGGATCTTATGGGAAAACAACATTTCTATTCTTGACTCTTGGCCGTGATCCAAAATAATATCCTGGATCCGGATTGGATCAAATTCTGGATCAATGTACATCTCAGAAACTACTAGTCTGATTTGGTTCAAAACTTAAAAGAAGGGGGAGGGGTGTTTCAGCACATTTGATCGAAAAAAATCTGGAAAATCCAAAGGATCTGGACAATCTAAAAAGCTTTTGGAATGTCACAAAAACAGAATGAATTTGAAATCTTTGATCTTTCATGTTTAGCAGTCAAACACATACATGGTTTTAAAATTTGTACGCGTGTGCTTGTCATACTACAGAATTATGATTCCAAATAACTTCAACTGGTTGTTAAACAAATAGCATGAATGGCAATATAATTTGTACTGCATACTGTCTTGAAAATAATGCTTAACTTACAGCTTTGTATAGATTGAATGCATTGACTGGACTGATGATACAAGCCACTTCTAACTGTCTCCTGCCCTGCTGCTGCACCTGGTGAAGAAGTGCAATAAGACTTGCCGCTTTACAAAATATGAAGCATGTGGGATTGCAATTTCATAACAAAAGAAACCAAACAATTTTAAAAGTAAGAATACCTGCATGAACCAGGATATTTATTCATTGATGCCGACTTCTACAGTTCATGCACAGGTTTCTATGTCCGGAGAAAGTATTACAATTTAAAAAAGACTTTTCTAGACCCGAAATATATGGAAAACCATACATTGTGTGCAAAAGGTTTAGGAAACACATGGAAATTAAAATATTGTCAGCCGAGATTCTCATTCTTGTAAAAAATGTAGATATCATTCAAAGTAATACAGATCTTGGATACTAACTCAGCCAAAACTGTACTTTGATATGGAGTGATTGGAGAACTTATAAAATGGGTCTGGAAATTTATAAATTAGGTTTGCCCATCATTTTTTAGGTGTATAAATATGGATATAATTCTGAATCTGCTTTCAGGAAATACAGCTGCTTATTTCTACACGCACGCGCACACACACACACACACACACACGCATGCACGCACGCACGCACGCATGCACACAACAGACACACACACACGCACAAACACTAAAAGGATGAATGAGGATGAATGGCTGTAAATACATACCGAATATCTCTTGCAATATCCAAATACTCTGCCTCCATCTTCATTAGTCAAAACAAACGAATATGTCTCACTGAAAAAACCATAATTATATACAGTCTCTTCCAAAACAAATCTTTACAGGATGAGGATGTGTTTACTAATAGTACAAGGATACAGTCAATGGCAAAATTCACATATGAGACTTCTAGACGCTGTTTGCCATGTTTGGTTTGAATTACCGGTAATGTTCAGGTTTATAGAGGGTTCAATTGGGAGGTCTTTTACAGTTTATCTATTATATCAGAAACTTCCAGATACCAGTTAAATGATATATGTAGACACCACCAGGATAGACTGCGCAAATTAGGTTTTCTTAGACAACAACAGCTTTCTGCAAAACTGTGTTCAATAACGACACCAGGTAGAATTAAATGACAACCACACAATATTAGTGTTGCAATATACCTTTGCTTAGGAGCGATTCTGGGGTTGATAAACTCTGCATCAGGAAAGCAAAACTGTGGGATTGTCACATTGATGTTCACCTGGTAACAAAATACATACACAGGTTAATATATAACTACTTATTGAGATTAATACGTAACAATTTATTAGCCCTCAGTATTGTCGCATGACCAATGCTGTTATTTGATTGGTTAAGATCAGGGATGGATGATCTGGTATCTCCCTCACGCGAGGAGGGCAATACCACATAAAATTTTCTACACAGCTGTTGATAGAGGATCTAAAATGAGACCCCACATCACACCCTATTTTATAAAATGAATTTAGCATGCAGCTAAGCCTGTATCATAAGACCACCTAGTGTACTAGAACATGGGCAACGCTGTGCTCATGTCGGAAAATTTCCATCTAGCTCAGACATATATGGCATCAAAACACTTTCAAGTAATTTAGGGTACACAGACACATTATATTTAGCTAAAATGCATTTAAACCAAAGAATATCCCATATTATATGTAACAAGCATATCATTTATTGATTTCTGATACCTTTAATCCTTATCCTGTTTCAAATATAAAGATTTTAGAACGGCTGCTGTATTAAATAAATTACCCAATCATTTTATAACAATCATTGATGTTGCGACTAGTATTGAAGTCTGTTTGTCTGTCAAGTGTTTGCTATTTCTGATAACCTACGCAAGGACACAACTATAGGATGCTATCTTGTTTTCAAAGGTGTCATTGACGATAAAAAACAAAACAAAATACTTTCACAACACTTTGAAGTTTGGAATTATTTGGTTAAATTTAACCCTTTAACACTTATATCGGCCAAAAACGGCAGTGGTCTTGAGAAATGTCAATTTGCAGACCAAGAGAAGACTATTTTTGAAAATTTAGCACTGGAATGATGAGATCAATAACTGAGCCAGTTATTCCAGTGCTAAACTTTCAAAAATAGTCTTCCCTTGGTCTGCTAATTGACATTTTCTTTGAAAAAATTGAAATTTTCTTGAACAAATTTACGGCTTAACCCTTAGCACTCTGATGTCAATATTCTATCTTTTACTGTGTCATTATCAAAGAAACAGATGTACATTTTTCAACAATTTTGCTAGAAGATGTTGCTGTCTAGGACAGCACCATCTCCCATGAAATTTTTTGAAAGTTCACCTTTTAATTTAATTTGAAAATTTAAAATTTTGACACCAGAGTGGTAAGGGTTAAAGGGTTAAACAAGAACACACATTTCATCAACTTACAACAATATCATGACGGACATTTGCAGACCGAGCGAACTTTAACAAATTTATTTATCACTGGAATGACCAGCCTGGTTATCGAGCCAGTCATTCCAGCGGTAAGTTTTCAAAGATAATATTTTCATGGTCTCCAAACAGACAGTTCTCAAGACAACTGTAGAAGCCATCTTTGGTCGGCTTGAGTGTTAACTGGTTAACATGGCACACAACTGTAGCTTGAATTAAGATGCACCACTACCAAGAGTGTCTGACCATAGGTGAAAGAACACTCACATTACACCCCACGTTACAGTTGATGATATTCAGTTTACTTTTCCCTTGATGTTCAATGGAAAAGTTACATGGATCTCTTTTTGAGATGTGATCCACTTTTAACTGCTCTTTGGAAAATTGCCACTGGAATGACACTCGATAATTCCAGTGATAAATTTACAAAAATAGTATTCTCTTGGTCTGCAAATGGTAAACATTTAAATTTCCTTACATTGCTTACAATTAATGTCTACTGCAGCAGGGAGAGATATGTCCAATGATCGTTTTAAACGCAATTAAGGATATATTTTTTCACGACAGTTAATACTTACCATCACAAAGACGTTTTGATATATGCTAAAATATCAAACTGGCTTAATTATACACAAAATTAACAATAAACCTGCCCCTAATAGGCAGGTAACTAGCTGTCAGATCACGGTGCAAATGGAAGCCCGACTGTGCACGCATGTACCATGTGATAGACCATTAAAATCATTGACTTACAATTAGCATCTGTGTAATATGACAGTTTTTTAAAAAGTTTTCTTTAACTTTCTCTTGGATATTTAAAAACCTCAGGAGTAGCTCGTCTGACAAATGATCACAGGTATCACCCCTGTAACCAAGGTCACATGTGCTACACCTGGAGCGCTCATGACAAGCAAACAAACTTTAATGTAGTGGCGACATGAAGGGCAGTCCAGAATTTGGTTCTGAAATGACACATAGACACTACATTAAGTTTTTAGTCGTTTAAAGAAAATAAAAATAAAAAATAAATAAATTACAAGTTGGATAAAATTTTGAAACCTTTCCAAGAAGGAAGTTGCATAGACAATACCTGGACAATAGGCATTTCAACTAGAATGCTCTTTATCAACAAGATGGCCAGCAAACCATTTATCCGACAGTTTCGAAAATTGCAAATTTGAGATCAGAATACCCAAAACCACATACAAAAACAATTTCGGCCTCAAAATCCATCAAATAAAAAAATCAAATATGGACACCAAACATGCTATATTTTGATTGACCCATGGTGTCCAGGTTTTTTTACAGATCAACTTCCCTTGAACAAACTTTAATGGCGCTTAGGCCCTAATCATATCTGCCAAATTTCAGCCCGATCCCTTCAGCGCTTCTGGAGAATAAGTAATTTTCACTACAACTAGGTCAACCAAGATGGCCGCCGAACCATTTGACCAATCAAGTTCCCTTGCCATAAATCATATTTCATGAGGTTTGCATCAATCCCCCAAGCCGTTTTGGAGATGATTTTTAAAGACGTTTCCTAAAATCGGCCTAAATCCAAAATGGTCGCCGGACAAATTGGCCGATCGGGTTCATTTGAACAAACTTAGATCTCTATGCCATATGAATGCTTCCTCCCAAATATAATTGAAATCGGCCCACTGGTTCTTGAGAAGAAGTCGTTTAAAGAATTCCCCATTGCTTTACTATGGGCCCATTGCTTTGGTGGGAAAACAAACCAAGATGGCAGCCAAAGCGCTTATCCGACAGTCTCAAAAGTGGCATATTTGAACTCGCCACACTGATAAGCATATATAAAGCAATTTTCGCCATCAAAATACATCAAATACAAAAAAGCCAATATGACCTAGAAACGCTGAATTTTGATTGGTTGATGGCGGCCATGTTTTTTAACGAACAAACTTCCCTTGAACAAACATGAAAGGCGCTTGATCCCTAAGCATATTTACAAAATTTCAGCTCTATCCCTTCAGCGGTTCGGGAGAAGTCGTTTTTGCGAAAACTAGGTCATCCAAGATGGCCGCCAAGCAAATCGGCCAATCAGGTTGACTTGAACAAACTCGGGTCTACCGCTGCCACAGATGATGTGTTATAAGGTTTGAATCAATTCCTCCAGCGGTTTCGGAGATTTTTTAAAGTGTTTCTAAAAATCAGCCATTTTGGCCGACTGCCATCTTGGATTTTGACCGATCCGCTTCGTTTGAACAAACTTAGATCTCTATGCCCTATGAATGCTTCCTCCAAAATATAATTGAAATTGGCCCAGTGGTTCTTGAGAAGAAGTCGCTTAAAGAATTCCCCATTGCTTTACTATGGGCCCATTGCTTTACTATGGGCCCATTGCTTTACTATGGGAGCCAATGGCGGGAAAGCAAACCAAGATGGCAGCCAAACCGTTTATCCGATAGTCTCGAAAGTGGCATATTTGAACTCCCCACACTGATAAGCATATATAAAGCAATTTTCGCCATCAAAATACATCAAATACAAAAAAGCCAATATGACCAACAAACACTAAATTTTGATTGGTTGATGGCGGCCATGTTTTTTAACGTACGAACTTCCCTTGAACAAACTTGAATCGACCTTGGTCCCTAAGCATATTTACCAAATTTCAGACCTATCCCTTCAGCGGTTCGGGAGAAGTAATTTTCGCAAAAACTAGGTCATCCAAGATGGCCACCAGGCAAATAGGCCAATCAGGTTGCCTTGAACAAACTTGGGTCTACCGTTGCAATAGATGATGTGTTATAAGTTTTGAATCAATTCCTCCAGCGGTTTCGGAGAAAATTTTTTAAAGTGTTTCTAAAAATCGGCTATTTTGGCCGGCGGCCATCTTGGATTTTAGCCGATCGGCTTCATTTTAACAAACTTGAATCTCTATGCCCTAGAGATGGTTCCTGCCAAATATAATTCAAATCGGCCCAGTGGTTCTTGAGAAGTCGTTTTAAGGGAAAAGTTGACGGATGGACGGATGACGGACGGACGGTCGCCACGACATAAGCTCTCTTGGCCTTTCAGGCCAGGTGAGCTAAAAATACTTAAATAATTAAGTACATAGATCAAATTATGATGTCATATTCCTTGTGGAGCAATATTTCATTAACGAATAAGAATAATCAATCAATGTTGACCGATTCCCAGATAAAATAAAGAATGATTATTATTGAGCATGCTTTCACGCACACAATCATGTCAGCTTTCACCTATCTAAGAAACACAGAGTGTGAAAAACTAATAGGATACCATGACCGAGAAACAGCTATCTAACTCGGAATGTGAAGAGTATCTAGACTGGTGTACTAGATGCGTGTGTGAGAAACCGCTGATTTTAGATGCATAAGGCTGTGCAAGGGCGGAGAGCTGTACTGGTTTCTTTTACATAGCCGTACAACGTCCCCAGCAAGAAATGGAAATCACTGCCCTTTACCATATGTGATCCTTGAAACACAATACTCCATAAATTACAAAACTTAGTCATATGATATTAGATACAAAATATGACTAATAAGAGGCCCAAGGGGCCTGTGTCACTCTCCTGGAGCATTATGCATTTTTGTCACAATTGTTGGTGGGTGGTTTAGTAGTCTTATCTCCAAAACTTCGGCACAATCCGCTGTGGTTCTGGAGCCGTTTTGGCAAAAATTAGGTTATTCAAGATGGCCACCAAACCATTTGGCCAATCAAGTTCCCTTGAAACAAACTTGGTGCAGCTCTTGCCCTAGAAGATATTTCATGCGTTTTGAATTGATCCCCCAAGCGGTTTTGGAGAAGATTTTTAAACACATTTTAAAGCGGCCAGTTTTTTTGACGGATCAACTTCTCTTGAACAAACTTTAATGGCCCTTAGTCCTAATCATATATCACAAATTTTGGCATGATCGCTTCAGTGGTTCTGGGGAAGAAGTCGTTTTTGCGAAAGCTAGGTCATCCAAGATAGCCACTGAACCATTTGGTCAATCAAGTTCCCCTGAACAAAGTTGGTTGAGCTCTTGCCCTGGATCATATTTCATGAGGTTTCCTTCAATCCCTCAAGCAGCTTCAGAGAAGACGTTTTTTAAAGGCATTTAAAAATCTGACAAAATCCAAGATGGCCGCCGGCCAAATTGGCCGATGGGCTTGGTTTGAACAAATTTGGATCCCTATGCCCTAAGGATGCTTCCTGCCAAATATAATTGAAATCGTCTCAGCGGTTCTTGAGAAGAAGTCGTTTTAAAGGAAAAGTTGATGGACGGATGGATGACAGACACACGACGGACGGTTCCACGCCATAAGGCCAGGTGAGCTAAAAACTAGATTTTTTAACAATCCCGAAAACTGGTATCACATGATATCTAAATTATGGACATTACACACCTGGGAAGGCAACTGTTCCAGAATCACATGCGGTCGAGGGGAATGATTTCATATTCGACATCCTAGCTTTATCACTGTCTTAAAAATTGCTTATAAATAAATTTCACAATAAAGACTGAATCAGAAATGTGGTCTGTTTGGAAGCAATTTAAATAGCTGGTGATCTGTCCTACAGCGCATGTGCCGTGCTTGTGTGGTCAGGCTTCCGTTTGCGGTGATCTGACAGCTAGTTACCTGCCTATTAAGGGCAGGTTTATTGTTAATTCTGTGCATAAATAAGCCAGTTGGATTTTATTAGTATATATCAATCTTTGCATGTGATGGTAAGTATATTCTTGAAGTGAAAGATGCTAAATTAACAATGAGAAGTAAGAGGTAAGATAAGAAAGTGTATATATTCAGCGATATTTATTCATAAATTGTTGGCTATGCAAAACACAACATGCATTTATCATGCTGGAAAGTAGCTGGGAAAATTTACAAATGAATCCCAATTTTGCAAACTTACATTGACAAACAGCATATAAGATAAACACTATCCAAATACATAAACAAAAACACACACATTTACATATACTTCAAACAGCCCATAAGCTCAGATCATAAGCATAATTGTGAACAATACAAACAGTGCACAAAAATTGTAAGCCAGGCACATGTACTTTGCTCCATTGATCGACATGCTAACTCACCAATGTTGAACAAATTAGTAAATGCTTTTCTGTAGTAGTAACATTTTTCCTCTGTGTAAGCATTAATAAGAGAATAAATATTTGAAAGATTTGTTATGTTATAATAATAGCTCACCTAAATAACCAGAATGTTCAATTAATGGCACACCATTACAAATCACCACAGTTTCAACAACATTGACCTTTTGTTCCTGCATACATGGGGTGGAAGTCAATATAAATGTCATTTTACAAATCGCAATCATATGGGTAGCTCTAACAAATTTGGTTGAATTCCACCAACTGTTCTTGAAGGATATAGCATGATGGACAGACAGACGGAGGCGACCGCAATATTCCTGATGTCTTCTTCAAAATGCATGGGGATGTCTAGTACATTTAGAACAGAGTGTTTGCGACCATTGCACTTGCTTCTGCAGTAATACAAGCTCATCATGGTTATTGGCAAAGCTCATCACCCATGCCAGCTGTTTTTAACCCTTAAGCCCACACAGACCAGAACTGACAAATTCTTACTGATTTAAGTAATATTCTGTTGTATATTTTGAAAAATAAATTGGCTGGAAGCTGTTTCTGTTTATGGTAGCATCAGGTTCCAGTCAATTTAGTTTCAAACTACATTGTTATGTTGATGACACGTCATCGTAAATCCCCATGTTCACAGCTTTGACCTTTATACCCTACCACCTGGGTGGACCCAATTATGTAAATGTACTCTTGCAGATCTAGTATACATAATTCACATACTAAATTTGGTTGAATTCAGTCCAAAAGCACTCCCAACTCATATGGGTACAGCATTTTCCCTATTTTAACCGCCCCTCCCCATTATACCATCCCCTTGTTTTTGAGATCTGTGAAGAAAAAAAAACTAAGCTCCAAATTCCCAAAAGTACAGAATGACGGCAAAAAAAAGAAGAACAAATTAGCACGAAAATTTAACACATTTCCACGCTAAATATTTCATACCGTTTTTGCATATGCTTAATGTATAGCGCATATATATCCATAATCGCGAGAGTGGAATTATTAATTGAACCCACCTAAATAGTGCTTATACTTTATTAAACATCATTTATTTCATCAAATGTAATCCAGATTTTGATAAAATGGCGACGCAAGAAGAGAAATAACGATTTTTGTATGACGTGATGTATCAGCTTCTGCTTTAAGTGGGATGACTTAACCCTCTGGGCCCTAACAAGAATTTACAAAAAAGTGCTAGAAACCCTACAGCCAAAAGCTAGAAACTTGCTTAGAAACCTAGCCTGTTAGCGGTAGTGGAGTGATAGCGGCGTAGTGCTACCATGCCAACTATATTAACTATTTTTGGCAAAGTAACAGATCACTATACATAAAACTATATATCATTAGAAAGGGCAATAAAATACCTTTAAGTACATATAAAATTTGTATGAATAAAATATATTTTAGTTAGTCAACGTGCCTCTCAAAATGGCCACACCTTATAGGATAAATACATTGGTCTATTTTTGCAAAGTTTATCGAAGTTTTTTTAAATTTTACAAATGCCATTGATAAATTTAATCACAATGGTATTAAAACTAACCGATACCAAAGTTTCGTGAAGGTTTTCATCCGATAAGATGTGAAAATGACAATTATGTTATGTCATGGTACCGTAAAATTTCGACAAATTCCGGTCATGATTTTGGGGGGAGGCCGGCCTCATTCAATGTTGAATAATTCAGTTATACATAATCGAACACATACCAGGGTTTCTCAGCGTTGACAGCGAATAAATGGCAAATTTTATGCTATGTAGCATTGCTGGGTGCACTCAACCGTTTAAAAAGCAAACGCGAATGTTTTACACTAAGATTCTATAGCATCGGACATTTTTTCGTAGCGGCGTCCCAAATAGGAATCGTTTATCGTGAAAGATCGCGAGAGAACGACAGGAATTTGTAGAATTGTACCCGTATCTAATATACGAGTACCAAGCTCATTACCCGTTATTGGCAACACCGTATCACGTACTATAAGATTGATGCATCTGATTGGTCGGGAATACATGAATATAAATTTTTCCGGCAAGATGGCGACACGATCAGCTGTTTTGCAAAACAGTTGTGTGTTCAAATATGTCAATCTATGTATATTTCTTGTACGCCACAAACTAAAAAGTAGACAGATGACTAGATTAACGATATTGCCAATCGGGAAGTGGGATGCCGATATATTTGACAACTTTCGCATCTCAACTCGGCCTAATTAATGCTAGTAATTTGAAGAGTAAGTTATCTCGGAAATTGTAAACAAAGACACGCATCGATGATTGAGATTATCGGATTGTTTATCTATAACCTTATTGTGATTTCGCGACCAGAGGTAAACGAAATTGATTTATATATTATTGGTTCAGCTGCTCTCTTAGCACAATCTATAACTTTCTCGGTTAAATTAGTCATTGAGTAACTGAAAACTTACAAGTAACAGCACATTTACTAATAATCATTGATGACTGGAACTTACTAATAATTCCTTAGAAAACAAATATTTCACTATTGCCCTGGTTACAAACATTCTATCACCATTTACTGTGTGGCCAGTATCCTCTGATCAAAGATATAGAGAACCGGGGCCCTGGAATAAACTTGTGTGCCCAAAATCAAAAACAATTGTCACATTTGAACCTAAAATTCCAGAACTCCACATTTACAGTCATTATAAATGTAAGATGTTGAATATTTTGAATCCAATGTGAAGCTGGTGCTGCCTTAGCCAGTTTAATTAGTTTCAAAATATTCAACAGAATTTTGAAACAATCGTAGCAAATTTATTATTCGCTCTTGTCGATTGAAAAGGTTAATCCAGTAACTAGTAGTCATACTCCCTCGTTGGACGATATATGCCCACCATTTATTATATTATTCATTTCATTTATGCGCTAAAATCTGAGGGTGGTGTATGACCATAACACCCGTTGTCGGGTCATAATGTTTACCAGTATATCCCTTAGTCGGAGTCTGCTCTGACTCAACCTGCTCCTGTGACAGATATTTGGACAGACTGTCAGTCTGTGACAGTCTGTCCAAATATCTGTCACTAGGACGGGTTGAGTCATAGCAGACTCGGACTATACACCTGTGCAAAAGTTAAGCACCAGCAAAAACAATAGAACGTAGAAACATGATGGTACAACTAGGCTGCCATACTTTTTGTCCCCGCGTTAGCTGACATAATTTCAAGTACGAAATGCACATGCATGCATGACTTCACGCCGCTTGATGTCCGTGCGTGGCGGGAAACAGCACACGTGTTCAGTTATGTAAAAGTCCAGTTTGAGGTGTAGAACATTACATACAGATTTAGGCGACAAGATTAGGAATTTTGTGTTCATGACCGTGGTTTATTTGTACAGAGAGAATTAGCTCTTGATTGTGAACCGCTATGGCAAGACGAAGGTTAAGTGATCGTGTGAAATGGCAAATCATAGGCATGCATACCACTGGTATGTCATGCAGAGAGATTGGCAGACAGCTGAGCATTAACCATACTGTAATCAGTCGTTTGATTGCAAAACATGGGCAAACTAACGAGGTGAACGACAGGCCTAGATCTGGAAGACCGAAGAAGACTACTGCCCGTGATGATCGAGCCCTAGTACGCCTTGTTAGGAGATCTCCATTCACCAACAGCAGAGTGCTCAGCCAGCAATGGGAAACGTGCAATAGAGTGTGAATGTCTACCGTCAAAAGGAGACTGTATGCTGCTGGCATGAAAGCTAGGAGACCTGTCAGACGTCCTCTCCTCACTGCACACCACAAAGAGGAGCGTCTGAGGTGGTGCAACGAAAGAAGACACTGGAACATGACATCCTGGAGACGGGTACACTGGTCCGATGAAAGTCGGTTCCTGCTTCATGCCACAGATGGTCGAACTCGTGTATGGAGGTCCAGACGCACGGCGTACGACCAACGTTTGGTGGAGGTTCCGTTATGATATGGGGGTGCATCTCATTTGATTGTAAGCTGGATCTGTTGACTGTACCTGGAACACTAAATGGACAAAGATATCAAGATTCCATACTGGATAGAGTTGTGGTCCCTCATTTTGTAAATCATGCACCTGGAACCCACCCTATATTCATGGATGACAACGCCCGACCACATCGTGCTAGAGCTGTGCATGAATACCTCCGCCAGAATGCCATCGAAACCCTACCATGGCCAGCAAGGAGCCCTGACATGAACCCTATTGAGCATATCTGGGACATTCTGGGAAACATGGTGAGAAGGAGGGATCCTCCTGTGCAGAACCTACAGGAATTAACAGACGCACTCCGTCTTGAATGGCAACGAATACCACAATGGCGTATCAGTCGGTTGGTGACCAGCATGAGACGTCGTGTCCAGGCCGTCATCCAGGCACAAGGTGGATATACCCGGTATTAATAATGACAGTCTCAAACTCGTGCACAGATGTTAAACTTCGTTTTCAGACACCATTAATGACAATCTAGCCACGTGTGTCAACTGTAGGGCAATAGTTGTCAGTTGTGTCAACGTAACCATATTCAGGCCTCGTTTTCAAGTTCAAACAAAAACATACAGTGTTTCCCCACCATCATAATCAGCATTCCTCTAGTTGCATTATTACCTCTTGCACTAAGGTGGATGGGTACATAAATGTTTATGCTATTGCTTTCTTCATAGCACATGAATATACCCTCGCATGTGCGTAAAAATAGGGTGGTGCTTAACTTTTGCACAGGTGTATATATATATCCCTATGACCTTGCGCCGTACATGTATATTGTTAACCATTTAACATTTGAGTCAGACCAAAACTGTTGCAGTTGTCGAGGAAAATGTAAATTTTCCGACCAAAGTAAGATTATTTTTGAAAATGTATCACTGGAATGACTTGCTCTTGGTCTGCATATGGGCATTGTCTATGAGAAAATTTAAATTTTCATGAAAAAATTTGATTGTTAAAGTCTTAATATAACACTTCTAGAATTTGGATATTCCTAACTTATTCTTCCTATTTTTTGCAGGTGACTGATGGGCGATGGCTTCTAAACTCTAAACGGACTCAGTTTTTCCTGCTACGCCAAATGGATTTACTAACATGGATTTTATAAAAATAAAAATTTGATGACCTGTGTTACTCTATAATCTAATTTTTGTATGGAAACCGTATATTTGAACTAAAACATGATGATGTACGTTCGAAACATGATCAGCTACTACACACATCAATGGCTGACAGCTATGCCGGCGGCTGTTCTGGATCGACTACCGACAGTTATCAACCATATTCCTGAGGGCTCAGCTAATGTGCATCTCACATAAGCTCTATGTATCATTTGACATTGGGTGGGATTTGAATCAAATATCAATAAATTAAATTTAATCTCTTAATTATACCCACACGTTTTGAAAAAACTGCAGGGATATTACAATCACCTCCATCTGTCTGTCTGTCTATCCATCTCCTCAGAAAGCTTTTGGTAGAATTCAATCAAAGTTATTGTGTAAATTACCGATATGCTTGTGGATTGGGAGACACCATTTACACTAGGCTCCATTCCCAGAGGGGGGGGGGGGGTTGATGGAAGACTGTCAAAGTTAAAGGAATATAACCAAATCTGGTGATTTACCATATCATGGCCCTATGGGTGTAGAATGTGAGACAACCTAATACATTAGGCTGTGACACTGCTCGGGTCAGAAGAGGCTGATGATGGGGGAGGGGCAAAACGTCAACTGAATTTGTTATGTGAGTAGCGGCGACAGCAGAGTGAAATCTACACAATGTAACGTGCACAAGATCAAGGTAAGAGATGAATTGACCATATCTCATTTTAATGGGAAAAAATTAAAATTTATAAAGGAAAGCTGGTGAATATTTTAGAATTAGTTTGCCTTTGCTGACCTGGTGAGTTGGGCAGCAACAGCTTTCAGTCAAATCAAAGTACTTGAAATTGGTTTCAAAATATTTACCAAGTTAGCGGTATCTATGGTTACCATGAAATTTGGAATTCAGGATTCAAAGTATATAAACTGATCCCAACACGCGCAAATCATCGATGGAGCTTATGTAGAGATGGGCGGGGCATAGCTAAAAAATTATCCATTAGAAAATCTAAATTTCTGCTCTGTCCTTCCTTTTGTCAATTCCAGTTTTTACTATGGTTAACCCTTTCGTGACAAGTCCTGAAAACAATGTGGCATGGCAAATGATGGTTGTAGCCTAATTTCTCAATCCGAAAGAAAATTACATTTTAGTATGATGACTGAATTAATTATACCTACCAACCTTGTCTCTTTGAGTCCATTCATTATCCCCATACCTACCTTGTCTCCTCGAGTCCATTCATTATATCCATGTTTTGAAAAAATGGGGATATAATTGCCACCATCCACTTATCTGTATGTCCATCATGCTATCTCCTCCCAAACAGTTGGGTCGATTTCAACCAAATTTGGTATACCCATTTGATTGCGCTTTGCAAGACAACATTTAGATTTGGCCCTGCCCACTGAAGGTCAGGGGGTGGGGTCCAAAGTTCAAATATTCAAAAAAAATGTCTGTCATATTTTACTCCCAAACTGTTGTGTGGAATTCAAAGAAATTTGGTGTGTGGGTTGCCCATATAATTGTGGATTGCCTGACATTTATTTCTTTGGGTTGGAGAAGGGGTTAGAAGGTCAAGAAATTTATTGTAAGCAGAGATTGGGATCTTCCACATTTATCTAGATTTCTGGATTTTTCAATCCACTCCAGTCTCTGTGTAATGAAACTAATTCAAACAAATTTGGTATGTGATTATGGAGTGCAGAGGATACGGCCCCAGGGATGGGATGGGTAAAGAGGTCAAAGTGGTGAGCATGGGGATTTGCTATAATGCGTCATCGACCAAGCAATCTAGTTATCACTCACTTACCATCATTATCGAAGACATTATGCTTGATAAATTGATAAATAACATTATGAACAGGAGTAATCAGAGATTGAGACCACCCTACCGTTTTTGTCATATCCAAATTTGTTAAATCTTTATGTATGATCACACAGGTCACAGCCAAAGTCTGGAAACCCTTGTTTAGGTTATATTGGCTTGTTGTGTTAAAATTTTAAACGAATCGGATCAGTAGTTTTTTAGATGCAATACTGGACGCATGCACACACATAATACCCTCTTTCCCCTTAGGGCAAGGGTAATAATCCAGGAATGAATAGCAATAAAGATCAAAAGTACCTGCAATCTAAAGAAACAATCTGTTGCGTATATTTTGACAAATTTAATTGGAATCTATTGTTGTCCAAAACAACAACAGTTTCCAATCAAATTGGACTCGATATATTCAACAAATCTACTATACATAGTCCAGTCTGATTACCTAAGATGAGATTCTCTCTCTCCCTCTCACTTCGAGTAAACTTTATTTGATATTTACACTGATAGCTTACAAATAATACAGTACTCAACCCTTTAATACGCAAGCTTTACCCATCTGGAACATGTTGTCACCTAATGCAGCAACATCTTCCAGTCCAATCGGTCTCAAAATATTCAACAATTTAATCACCAGTCCTACTAAGTAATATGACACTCTTACATAGAAGAAACTGTATTTGACATACATGTAGTTTACAATGGCAGCTTATACAATAAGTGATTCGAAATAAAATGGTACAGTAGATTTACATCAAGCGCATCAGATTTAACCCTTACCACTCTTATGTCAATATTCTATCTTTTAATGTGCCAATAGCCTGGAAAACTGGTACTGTTCTACTTCTGCTAATAGAAACTGGTGTACATTTTTTAACAACTTTGGTTTAGTAGACGATGTTGCTATCTACGACAGCAACATCTTCCACCAAATCTGTTGAGACAAGAACACCAGTTCTTTTAATTTAATTTGAAAATTTAAAATTTTGACAGAATGGTAGGGGTTAATAAAATAGTGCAGAAGATAGAATTACAGAATCATCATTTTCATGAAATCTCAACCAGATAACTGTCCTATTCGCCATATGATCCTGAAGAAAAAAAGAGGAGAAACATTTATAAGATGAAAGAACAATAGAAAACGGAAATAAGACTGGAACAGTCAACAAAGGTGATTTCAAATGGCAATAGCAAGCTAATATGTCTCATGACTCGCATTACTTTAATATTGCATGTTACGGGCCCGTATTGACCCAGTAGCGGTCCCGTAACATGCGGTATCATGATAGATGATTGAGGAACAGAAATTAGACCGTAGACAGACGCACGACAATATCTCCCTAGAAGCTAAATGACAGGTGTGATATAATGGTATTAATGGGCAAGCTATGTAAGGATGCACTTTAAATCTTGTAGGCGTCAGTGTAGCTATTCAGCTGTATGTAATATTTTACCGACGCAATTATAAATTAGGTTAGACATTCTCACTAAGCGATTCCGGCCATCAGGGAATCGAGTACCCGGTTAAATAAAGGAATCGACACGCTATCGTTGACGCTTTTACGCTAGGAATTTCATTCACAGAAAACTATTTATATTTTCCCGTAGAAATTTGTAAACAAACTGAATTGACCAATCAACAGTGGATTTATAAAATTCAATCATCTGACGTAATGTAACGCTACGTTTGATTGGATAAAACGCCCGTAATGCTTGTGTATTTAGCGATCGAAAACTGGTGCTCTTAAAGCCGTCCAGACAGCGCGTAGTTTTCCACGTCAATTTGTTGAAAACCGTCCAGACGGCTCGTAGGTTTATTTGTACGCTTTTTGCGCGCCGTCTAGACGGCTCGTAGGTTCCTTAGGGTTAAGGTCATTACTCGAGTAGTGGCAAGACACTATTATTAGTACCCGGGTAGATACTTCACAATCCACATACATAGGAAGGTAGCTTCGAGTAGCTACGAGAGTGACGGCATGAACTAGGCCTATGGCGGAAGCTGATTAATACTCGGAAGAATCGTCTGCGTTTTACAGACCTAATTTAATGGACTCGGAAACTCGGAATGTACTGTCTATATATATATATACGTGAGCATTATACATTTATATCCGACTCGCCTAACGGGTACCGGACAAAATAACGGCGATCTACGGTGAATTTTTCTCCCTAATTAAGCCGCCCCACCCACCCCCCCTTACGCGACCGCTAACCGCCTGGCGGTTAAATTAGGGAAAATACGGTAATTCACATACTAAATTTGGTTGAATTCAGTCCAAAACTTTCCAAAAGGAGTTGCATTACAATTGATGTCCGCACAGACGGTGCGCGCGCACGCACGCACACACACAGGCATAAGCCCCCCCTTTTCGTAAAATAAAGTGGGAATAAATATTCAACAGCTTTCATGTATAGATCGTCTTCACGCGATCCAGGTTTTGATAGAGCCCAGGAACATCAAAACCTTGACCAGTGTCAGGTATTAACCAGCCAATGAGATCTACTAGACAAGGAAAGATGATTTTTTTTCATATAGACGAGGCAGCTTTAATAAAGTCTGATGAATATTTTTGAAACTAATTTGACTGGGCACTGTTGCAGCCATAGGCAGCAACAGCCCCCAGTCAAATTAGTTTCAAAATATTCAACAGCTAAACTATACAGTTACCTTGATATTGGGCAAAGCGTGGACAGAGCTTAGCTAGAACTGGGCGGGACATAACTAAAAGTGGATTCATCCATTAGCATCATCCATGCTGGTTGGTAACCCCCTTTGCATTACTGCAAGTCACAGAGCTTTCATGTATAGTTCTCTAGAAATTGAGGTACTGGATAGAAAATGTCCATTTGCAGACCAAGTGAAGACTATTTTTGAAAATTTATCATTGGAATGACTGGCTCGATTATCGAGCCATTCATTCCAGTGGTAAACTTTCAAAAATAGTCTTCTCTTCGTCTGCAAATGGACATTTCGCAAGACCACCGCAGACGCCGTTTTTGCTGATATGAGTGATAACGGGTTAAGTCATGTGATAGTATGCCTTCACAGGCCACTGAGCATACTGTCATAGTGTTACACCAGTGACAGCCAAATTCTCCACTATCAACTATTCTGAGATTGCTAACAAACTTTATTAACCCTTTAATGGTCAAATTTAGTAATGAAAATTTCAATTTACTTATAGAAAATGTCCATTTGCAGGCTAAGATACCATTTTTGACAAATTCACCACAGAACGACTTGCGCAATTATCAAGCCAGTTGTTCCAGGGCTAAATTGCAAAAAATGGTCTCTTGTCTTTCAAATGGTTATTCAATAAGCAAATATTTTTATTTTCTTGACCATATTTATGGTTAAATAGCTACCGTTAAATCCCGTGTATATTGCGCTATCGTGCATAGTGCGCACCCCTAAATTTAACCAAAATCGGCCTGAAAAAACGTTGTTTTCATGTATAGTGCGCAGTAAGATTGAGAGACGTGTGAACGAAAACTGGTAACAAAAAAATCAATGACTTACTACGTGTCGAAGAGGCTTTCTGTATAAAATCTTGTTTGTGGCATGCGTTACTCTGTTGTTTAATCATGGGAATATCATTCGCCTACACTTTTAGCAAATATTTTATATTAAACTTTATTGAATGATATAAAAATACAAATATAATTTCCATCAGAACAGGTTAGAATCCGAATTTGATTTGATCAGAGCTCATTAACATAAATGGTCGTTAGAAGTTTTGTGCGCTGATACTTGAGAATAAAATCGATTTTAATTTTAAAAAACTCAAATCCATTTTGGCTCACTCTAAGTGCCAGTAATTACTTTGATAACTATTTCAAAGGCGAACCCATGAGATTTTGTTCAATCATATACGCAGTAGATGAGTGGTTTCAAGACTCGGTTCACCGGCAGTGTAGTCAGGTGGTGGGGCGGGGTGGGTGGATTAACGCGGTCAGAAGTACAATAAACAAAGGTGATAGAGCTTACCGCCTGCCGTTTACAAAATCGACAGTGATCAATTGTGGGTATTGTTTGAGTGGGGGTGGGGTTTATATAATATATTATAGTATATCATCATCATAATATATTATAATATAGTGCTATAATCTACTTTATTCCACACATTGTTTATTAAATAAATTGAATTATCTTCAAGTTGAAATGATTTTCTATTCTCATCTTTTCGTTTCTACAGTTACTTCATCATACGTTGATGGCTGTGACCTTTAACCTTAACCTGTCAATCATAATCATCCTGCCCGCCGATTGGTCAAAACATTGTGCCGTTTAGTACATATAAAACATTCCTTTCTATATCTATGTAAATGCTAGATCACCTTGAAAAACATTGGCTCTATCATTCTTTTTTTAACACATTTATGTCCGTATCTGTGTAGTAATCTATGGATTCTAAACATCTCTACGTTCAACTTGGGAAGACAGGAGTAACCTCCCTTTATAGAAATAAATTAGAACAAATTACAGGAAATAATGGCGTTGTAAAAAAGTTAAATGATGGTTTATTTGATCATTTTACAACACTATATGGTATTTAATAAAGGTATAACACAATATTTAGACAGTAGTAAGACATTTTTACGATCTAGTTGAGATAGTACCATTATAGACATATTAGAATGCGATCGTTATTCCCGATCCATAAAATCATATTTCAGCCCTGAATTTTGCGATTCTGACGAAAAATTCTGAGGAAAAAAATGTGACAAATATTTATCCTTGTATATAGTGCTCAGTAGCTTTTTATAACATGTATTTGAGCAAAAAAGGGTGCAGTATACACAGAATTTAACGGTATTTGTGCATCACTCACCAGTTCCGGGAATTTATGCACGATCTCTGGATGGTAACCTGGAGCGCCTTTCTTTCGATGAACACCGACTATAAGAGCACATTCAAAAAGCTGTGGATAGATCTTCTCCTCGTATACACGGGCATTCCTTATATGGGCATGCTATAAATAAAGCATACAAAACAAAGCCATTATCATTTGGAAGCTACCAGGCGTACCTTGACTTTTTAATTATAGAAGTTTTTATATTATCTCATCAATAAATGGTGTGCTCGGCTTTGCTAATCAGTGATTATTGTTCAAACCTGTCCTTAGTCTCTACCACAGCCTCTTGCCCAGCGACAGTCGGTTAATGTCTGCGTTAAATGCAGTGATTGGCTTACATGGTAAACCCTGTCAGCCAATCATAGTTATCAACACACCAGACAATGAAGACCATGAAGACATAGTGTCACACATTAATATTATGAATTATGTGATGTCAAACGACTATTATGATGTCACATTTGACTGGGCAGTGGGCATTTATTGTCCCACTAAGGAAATTGCTTTTCTTTTGTAACAAAAATTTATGGAATGAAACAAAAGATTCTAAAGATAAGATGGCAGTAAATTTGTAAATGCTTCAATAATCTTGATTTCAAAATGTGACAGAATTACTTAAATAACCTTGATTTCAAAATGTGACAGAATTATGTCTTCATATTTATGCATTTAGGATACAATTTATTTATTGAGTCAGCAAAAGCATAACTTTATTGGCCATATACACTAAACACTACATACATCTTTGAATACAACTTCTGTATTCTCAAAAACCTATAATTATATATAGTCTAAGTGACTATTAACATTAATCTGAATACAATATTATAGGTGTTGTGGAGATAGATTTCTTATTAGCTATTAGCCCTTTAACACTCATATCAGCCAAAAGCAGCTTCTGCAGTAGTCTTGAGAAATGCCCATTTGCCGACCAAGAGAATTTTTTTGAAAATTTACCACTGGAATGCCTGGCTCGATAACCGAGCCAGTCATTTCAGTGGTAAAATTTTCAAAAAAAGTCTTCTCTTGGTCGGCAAATGGACGTTTATTTTTTAAAACGAATTCAAGGGTTAAATGTATGTATAAGCTAGCAAAGAAATAACAGTAACTATTTACTGATTGTACAAACCGTCTTATCTCTGACTGTGCTGACATACTGTACACGCCTTTGAATTTCACGGACATCAACAAAACTGTCATTTTCAACTAGAATAAAAACAAAGTACAGTGAAACATGCACCAAAGAACACCTGAATATTTGGACCACCAAATGACCAGCTGTTCTTTCACCCTTTAACAATCAAGCCGGCCAAAAATGGCTTTTGCAGTGGTCTTGAGAAAAGTGCATTTGCAGAGCAAAAGAATATTATTTTTGAAAATTTAGGACTACAATAACTGGCTCGATAACTGAACCAGTCATTTCAGTCATAAATTAAAAAAAATAATCTCTTGCTCTGCAAATTGACATTTTCCATGAGAAAATTGATTGAACTTTTCTTGAACAAATTTGGAGGTTAAAGGGTTAAGAGAGTTTGCTGAAAGGTCACCTGTCTTAACACTTTGACCCTCGAATTTGTTCAAGAAAATTTCAATTTTTTCCATAGAAAATGTCCATTTGCAGACCAAGAGAAGACTATTTTTGAAAATTCAACACTGGAATGATTGGCTCAGTTATCGAGCCAGTCATTCCAGTGGTAAATTTTCAAAAAATAGTCTTATCTTGGCCTGTAAATGGACATTTCTCAAGACCACTGCAGAAGCAGTTTTTGGCTGATATGAGTGTTAAATGGCTAACACTTTAAACCTTTAACCCATACAGACCATAAACAAAAAAAATGTTATAACCAAGGGAATATTCTGTTGAATATTTTAAAACTAATTTGACATGTAACTGTTGATGCCTATCGTCCTGAAATTGAGACACTGAAATTTCAAGGGCTAAAAGGGTAAAGAGTCAACCTGATTGAAAATCTCATAAGCCTTACAAAATGTCCATTTGCAGACCATTAGGAGAATATTTTTGAGAAGTTAACACTGAAATGACTAGCTTGATTAATGAATTAGGCATTCTAGTTGTGATCTTTTTAAAAATATTTTTCGCCTGGCCTGCAAAAGGATTAAGTTTGCTTACACACTGACTAACCACTGCCGAGTTCTGCCCAACTAACTCTTTAAAGCTTTCAATGACACATCCCAGAAAAATTAAGTTCTTTATGATTTATAGCATATTCTATGGAATATTTTGAAATTAATACTACTGGACGCCATTGTTCTCCCAATATTCAACAGCTTTCCTGTTTGTTTGCCCTGAGACTGAGACATGGGGAATTTATCTGTGAAAGGGTTAATAGACAAGCCAGCCAAAATCATCCTTTGCACTGGTCTTGAGAAATGTCCCTTTGTAAGCCAAGAGAAGAGGAGAAAAGAACGGACGGACAGTTTTGGTCGGCATAACAATGGACCGTTCCAGTTTTACCTATTCCCCCCGCCCATCCCTAGTTACGCTCCACCCACACCTCGCTCGTTTTTCTCGACTATCAATTTCCAGAAAACTATACAGGGAAACCTGTTGAATATTTTGAAACTAATTTGACTGGGTGCTGTTGTTGCCTAAGACAGCTTTAGTCAAATTAGTTTCAAAATATTCAACAGAATGTTTATTAAATGGTAAGGACATACAATTCATACATGTCGGAATAAATTAAGCGCTAAAGATGGACTATATCAAGTCATTCATGACATGATTATGACGTCAGCCTACACGTCACGTAGTTGATTATGACATCATATGATTGAGTGAGGAAATGGATTCATGAACTAACCCTTACCACTCTGATGTCAATATTCTATCCTTTACCGTGTCTATAGCAAGGAAACTGGTGCACATTTTTCAACAGTTTTGGTGGAGGATGTTGTTGTGTACGACAGCAACATCTTATACCAAATTTGTTGAAAAATTAATATTAGTCCATCATTTAATTTAATTTGAAAATTAAAAATTTTGATATCGCCGTGCTCAGGGTTAAAAGGTTAACTCTGAACTTGTGTGAGATCCTCTATATGTATGCGATTAATATGGTTAAAAGGGTTATTTACCAGAGTTCCTGTCAAAGTTGCTATCAAATTCACTACCACTGTTTGGACGTCGACGGAAAATGGCAAAAGCCTGGTTGATCTTCTGCCTTACCTGAAAAATATTAGTATTTAATTTGTATCTTTATATTGTAGTTTCCCTATTGTCAATATTAATATCAAACGAAAAGGATTTAATCGAACAACACTTATTCAGATCATCATTCAAATCATACCAGTAATAAAATTACAGAAAAGTTTAGACTGTAAGCTGTTGGTATCTAAGACGCGAAATCATCAAATCGTAAAATAAGTTACAGTTTACATGTACTGGTAAGCATGTACTGAAACTATGATAGTGAGGTTTCGTGTAGAAAATGATTAACCCTGTGCTGCCCGTAATCCAGACTGTAACGGATCAGGCCGACTCATCCTTTACTCGTAGAATTAACAAAAAATTTCCTGGAAGAGTGCTCTCCCTTTAGCTGCTAGCTGTCTGTTTTATGCAGGCATATTTGTGTGGTCAAATACTGTCCCAGTAAACGCATTATTTTAAGAAGATTGGCAGCTTGCCCACGCGTCAAATGCAGTAACATCACAAAAAACTTGTCACAAGGAATACAGATATTTAATTTATAATCATACAGCATTGTCAGATATGCCATTGATGAAGTATGGGGTGGCCTGGACCATTAGTCTGGAGTGAGCATAGATTTTTTTCAACAAGATTTTTTCCATGATTTTGAGAAAAGATTTTAAATTTACAAAATATTTTGAAAATTAATTTACTGGTAGGCCACACAGAACATTTTGTAAATATATTCAGGCATGAAAGGGTTAACTAGGTACCACACATGCACACGAGGCTTGTGAGATTATTGCTTTGAGTGATCACGATCGATTATTTAAGAATTATTGTGATTACTCGATTAATCAGCTTGGGTACAAATTACCAAGACATAACAACAACAACAGCATATCAATAACGAAAGCAGTGTTTAGAGAAGTCCATATGCAGGCCAAGAGAAAACTTTATCACTGGAATGACCCTGTTTGATGCTTGAGCCAGTCATTCCTGTGACACATTTTCAAAAATAATCTTCTCTTGGCCTGCAGGATGGACATGCATTCATTGAACAAAATGTCAATTTTCGTGACTGCATGATCTCATCAAAAAGTAATTATAAAAGGTAGGAAATGAAACATTTTATGCAGTAGAAATTACTCATGATTATTTGACTCTAATTTTTAATCATATAAATTCAGGATTTAAAAAATAATCGCGATCTTCGATTTAATCATATAATCGTGCAAGCCAACTCACACTCACACACACACACACACACACACACACACACACACACACACACACACACAGATCAAGGTGAACAATAACTGTTTAAACATACAATATTGAGCTTCTTCTTCTGTGACTTCGGTGTGTCTGCCTCAGCCTGTTGTCCTTTTGGATCAGAGAGCAGTCGAAGAAATCCCCGAAGACGGTTCTTTGGAGGTGGAAGTTCAGTTGGCCGGCGCTGTAATTTTAAGAATAATAACAATATTGAGATTGCAAAAATATGTTTATCATATGTACCTTAAGGTTTTACAAGACAAGCAGAATTGAAAAATAAGATGGCCAAACAAGCGGTTCAATGGCCAAGGGGCCTGCTTCATTCACCTGGAACATTCACAATTCAAGTGGAAAGGCTATATCTTACATGTAGATTCTATATTTTCTTGACAATGTGGCCAGAAACAGAAATTTCAGTTTTAAAAGCACAGATTATGGCCAGGTTTTCAAATTTTGGCATAAATGTTTTGAAGGCTACCACCATAACGTCCTTAGATATTAAATTACAAACTTGGTTCAAATCGGCCCCTCAGTTAATGAGTATTCATTTAACCAATTTTCTGGAAATTTTTCAGAAATTCAAGATGGCCATTGAAGAAAATTTACCAATCAAATTTCTGTATAGAAGTTCATATATTTTGCACCATCCTATGATCCTTCAAGACCAGATGGCCACCAGCCAAATTTGTCGATCAGCTTCATTTGAACAAAGTTGGATCTCTGTTTTACGGATGCTTCCCGCAAAATATAATTGAAATCGGCCAAGTTATTCTTGAGGGCCAAGTTGTTCTTGAGATGTTGTTTAAAGGAAAAATTGACAGACTGACGACGGATGGTCGCCAGGGTATAAGGTCACATGCCCTTTAATGACAGGTGAGCTAAAAATGTAATAATTTTCTGGATTTTTTCACATTTTTCTCAGATCATGTCCAAAGTTGCAGAATCGTAGAGGCTAGTGGATGGTCACACCCTTTGTGTGTTAAAATTTGAGCCAAATCAGAACAGTAATTTCTTAGATATCCATAGATCCAGAATTTGAACCGGAAATTCTTACATGACAAGTTGCTTCGTTGTGTTAAAATGTGAGCAAAATCAGATCAGTGGTATTTTAGACACAGTTCCAGACAGACAGACATGATCGCAATACCCTCATTCCCACACGGGGAGAGGATAATAAGATTATCGTATTACACACTGTTAAATTGGCTATCTAGAGTGTTAGTGATGCAGTGGACACACACATGCACGCACGCACACACACCACCATCACACACATCCCACCCCTTCCGTTGAACCCCACCTTTCGCTGAATTCATGCAATTACATGCAATCTTGAAGTTTGGTGAATCATGAGTTGATACTACTTACAAGTATAATGCATCCATACTCCAAGACTGGTTAATGTATACAGACTCAAACTAAAGCCCAGACAAGAATTGTCAAGTCACGATCAGTAAACCGTGAAACGTAGGTCAGGTTGACCAACTTTTGATATGCGACATAACAATATCCTACAATGCATCCATACACCAAGGTTGGTTACTGTACACAAAAAACTCTTGTACTTACAGCCTGGACAAGAATAAACTATGATGGTCACTGGTCAGTAGATCATGAAAAGCAGGTCATGCTGACCTACTTTTGATACATGGTACACTTTTAGGCTATAGCGCAATGATATACCAAGTTTGGTGACTATACATGAAAACCCCTTGAAAATATGGTCTGGACAAAGCATCGGGGAGGGATGCATGCATGGACAAACGCGCATGCACGGACGGACGCAAAGTGATTACTATATAACCCTGCAAGCGGGTGGTATAAAAAGTATGTAATAATGTTTTCCTAGTTTTATATCTTACCAAGCTTTTCCTATGGCGTTACAGCAAAGCAAAAACAATCAAGGATTGCAGACTGATTGCAGACTTCACTCTGCTGTATTTGTCACATACACGGAGACATATAAACCTGAATGCAATACTCTCTCCCTTACGAGGCGAGTGTAATCAGACATTCCACAAATAGAAACATCTCCCACACGTGCTACTGATTATACAATCTTACCATAGCTTCAACTTGAGCCGCATTGGCAAATGGAAACCCTCGTCTTTTGAATCGATATGGAATTGCATATCCCTCAGCATCAACATAGACTTCAACGTCATTTCTCGCAAATGTGTCATCGAGAGCCATAAGACGACATGCTGCTATGGGATCCATGTATATTGGACTATCGGAGCCATCTGGATCGGTATATAAATAGTCATCACTACAACTCCTCCATAAAGAACTTTGGCTACAAGGTTTCATTTGATGCGCTAACTCTTTGAATGAAGCAGTTTCCTTTAACGAAGACATTCGTGATTTGGTTTCAATTGGAGAACGTAATTGAGATGCTATTGAGGATGATATATTTACACTAGCAGGAAGTGTTTGTAAAGATGAAGTAGCAGGCGTAGCTATAGGAATATTATCTTTGATATGTGACACTGATGATGACGTGGATGAAGGTGAAGATGTGGCAAATAGCTGGGATGATATCGCAGAAATATTACTTGCTACAGACTTTGGTACCAGCATTGGTGATATCCCGCGAGCACTTGGTTGTCTATCAAGACTGGAGGAGACTGTAAAGTTTCCTTTATTTAATGCCGCTGTAGAAGTTTTACAAAGTGTACTAATATTTGGCGCATTCACATCTTTGATATTAAAGGTAGGCGATGATGATGATGACGATGATGATGATGCTGTAAGTGCAGACTTGGACAACGTAGCTGCCGCACCTGATAGCCTAGTGGAAGCATTAGCCTGTGATGATTCTGGAAATAACATAGTCATGCCTGTCATAGCCCCTTTTGATTTTGCTCCAGTAATTCCGTCCTTATCAATACCAACACCACCACCTATAGTCAGTATTGGTACAGGTGATTTACATGTACTTAGAGATGAAGCAGAACCGTTACCTAAGGTTCCTACTGTACTTGGTTTTACATTTGGTGAGTTTGACACAATAGCATTATTACTATCTTTATTCACATTTGGCACCATGACAAAGTCATCAACAATTTCATCATACATGTACATTGGATTAGTGTAACTTTTTCTCGGACTTGGGTTGCTTTGTGAGGATTCTGAACATGATGAATCAACAGAACGCATACTACTCCGGTCTAAAGATCTAATAAATTCACTGATAGAACCGGCATCAGATGATACTGATGGAGGTCGAGGTCTTGGTGGTGGAGGCCTTTTTGGTTTGTCTGGTTTGGGTGATGCGGTGTTTACTCTAACTCCAGCTACAACATTGTTCACTTGATCTATCTTCTCCTTTCGTGCTGTCGTTCCTTCGTAAAGTTCATTCTCGCACACAACAACATTTGCACTAGAGTTTGGAAATAGATTTGTATTTGTAAGAGCTGTGACATGACTAGAATTACCACTAGCACTACCTGCTGATATAGTATTTGTATCTGTTGTCTGACCACTTGGAGATGGAGATCCTTTAGGAACTTGTATTTGCATTAGAATATGCTTAGCCTGTAGATAGTCATCATGAGCATGTGTTCTGGGTGGTTTCCTCGGAGGAGGCGTGTTTGTGCCAGATCTTAGTGGATTTGATAAACTGGAAATTAGGCTTGCATGTTCCTTAACATTACCTGGCTGGATAATACTAGATCTTGATAAAGTTTGACAAAGCGGTAGTTTCTGCGGATGAAGGGTTTGGTTAGGAGGAGGCGGTGCACGAACCTTCTTCGGTGAAGATCTTACAATAACTGTATGAGCTAGTCCACCTTTCAAGTGTGAGCAACTTATGTGTTTAGGTTTTTCATCTGCATTAATGCCACCTTTACTTACAAGTGTATGAGTAGGAGACAGACCCTTGTCAACTGCATGTACAACTGGCTTGCTATGACTGGATTCTATATTTGCAGCACCCTGAGCAGAGTCACCAACACTACAACTGCCTGGGAAAACATGTACCTGAGGCTTTTGTGGTAATGAGGGTTTCTCGTGTTTTTCAGCAACTAAATTTGTCTTTACTGCACTTTTAGATTCAACATTTGGCTTCTGTGTCTGCTCAAATGCTTTAGTTCTTTCCAACACACTTATCCTATTCTCAGCAGAGTCTGTTACTGTTAGACTATTACTTGTAGAGCTCGTTTCTGGGGATGGCTTTTTCTTGCGCACAACAGCATACAATGCAGCAATGTCCTCTGGCTTAGGTGACTTTGGCGATGGGACTGGAGCAGGACGCTGAGGGTCAAGACTAGTTGTATCTAACTCCTTCACAATGTTTGGATGGACTTTTTTTGGCAGAATTGGTGGATTGTCATCTATGGTACGTGCTGTTAGAAGTATTTCTGCTGCTATACCCTCATTAATGTAATCATGTTGAGATTTAGATGACTGTTCACCTTGTTGGTTTGTCTGAAGTTTTTTATTCAATTCAGCTGCCAAATTAAGCTTAGCTGGAGATGAAAATGGCGAGCTCTGTTGGTCGACAGGTAAACTTGGCAAGCAATAACTAGGATTATTGAAAGGATTTTTGGGTTTAATTACAGCTTGTGTTATGTGTTGTGGCACATTGTCTTTTGGTATATTAATATAGCTTGCATTGCTACTAGCTGTGTTAGCATTCTGGATAAGAAAAGGATTCTGTGATACTTTTGGCATGCTTTCCCCTACTGGCACCTGACCATTACACACTGAAGGTGACTTTTCAAATAAATTACAAATATCCTTCATACGACCTGGTGCAAGGTTACGTATGCTTGGTGTGTTTGGATCGTCCGTCATTGTAAATACACCATAACTAACAATTTTGTGAGTCTTCTACATGATGATACACCAGTAGTCGCCAATTTATAGCCCGATTTTGACCATGGTACCTTCCTGCAATGTTCATCCATAATCTGTAAACATGCATGTACTACGAGTGGAGGACAGCATAACTGGCCATTAGTACCTGAAAAATATTGAACATTATGAGATGTGTTATAATCAATTCTTGACATTGTGACCACCACCCCAAACCCCTGGGGACAGAACCAAAGGTAAATGTCCTCTTACATTCCGCAATCAGATGGGTAACTCACATAGCAAATTTGGTTGAATTCCCTCCAACAGCTTTGGAGCAGTTGCATTACAATCCATTTCATCATATTCTGACTCAACCCCATCCCACATACTTCAACCCAACCCCTTGACACTCAACCACAACCATGAGGGCGAGATGGCATAAACCCCAGTTTTCTTAAAAACAAGTGGCCCATGTCGCTCACCTGGAGCACTATGCATTTTTGTCAAAATTGTTGGTGGGTGGCTTAGGAGTAGTCTTTTAAATGAGTTTGTGGACATTTTTGCAAGTCCAATATGGCCGTCAAACATGCTACATTTTGCTTGGTCCACTGCAGCCATGTTTCTGACGTAGCTACTTCCCTTAAAAAACTTTAATGGCACTCGGTGCCTAATCATATTGCCCAAAATTTCAGCCCAATCCACTCAGTGGTTTTGGAGTTGTTTTGACAGAAAATAGGTTATCAAAGATGGCTGCCACAACCATTTGGCCAATCAAGTTTCCTTGAACAAGAGGCCCAATGGGCCTGTATCGCTCACCTGGAACAGTGGCATTTCAGTGGTGTAACAATCTCTGGACTGTTTTTTTGCATTAGTGATTTTGAACAATGTTTAAGTGAAAATAGATGATATCAGTGCTAACTACAGCTGGTTTCTTAACTGTCTCTCTGCTGCAAGCCAGTGCAGCCAATAATTTCAATTTTCAAAAGCTCTTGACTTGTTGAATATTTTGAAAACAATTCGACTGAAAGTTGTTGGCGGCTTAGCCACCAACAACTTTCAGTCCAATTGTTTTCAAAATATTTATCAGGTTCAGAGATATAACCTTTGGAATGTCGTCTGCAAAAACTCTGTCAGACGGTTACTAGAAGTTTAAATACAATTGAAGAACATGGTCCCTAAAGGCAGGTAGGTGGTCTTTATAGCAGGTTATTCCCCACCACCACACAATCCATTTAACACATGCGCATCTGGCTGAATCACCAAGTTAGCAGCAGGGGCAGGGTGAGCTGGAGTTGATTAAAAAAATAATTTGACTGAAAGTCATTGCTGCCTTAGGCAGCAACAACTTTCATTGGTGCCTAAGGCAGCAACAACTTTCAATCAAATACATTTCAAAATATATTTAAGAGCATAGATGTCAGAGCACATAATACATATCTTAAATATTTCGGCAGTATTGGAAAGGTTAATCTGTTAATTGGAATTTAATATCTAGTTTGGCAATAAAATCTGACATGGTGATAAATCAATGGACAGTGGGAACAACCCTGTATTTGCCCTGTGAAAGTGAGACTGCAAATATTTAAGGACTGATAACTCTGGCATTTGACGTCCTATCAGTTTCATTTTCACAAGACAGATATTAGATGACGACATTAACATTGTGACCAGGTTTGGTGTCAATCCGTCAAGAAATAACAAAATGAGCCGCCATTGCTGGTGGCGGACAGACAGATGGATGGACAGACATACAGAAGACGGAGTCAAGAAAACTAATTTCGGCTTCAAAATCCATCAAATAAAAAAATTGAATATGGCAGCCAAACACACTAAAATTTGATTGGTCCACGGCGGCCATGTTTTATACCTATCACCTTCCCATGAACAAACTTTAATGGCCCTTAGTCCATAATCATCTCCCCAAAATTTCAGCCCGATCCGTTCAGCGGTTATGCAGAATGTCGTTTTCATGAAAACTAGGTCATCCAAGAGAGCCACCGAACCATTTGGCCAATCAAGTTCCTTCGAACAAACCTGGTTCAGCTCATGCACTGTATGATATTTCGTGAATTTTGAATCGATCCACCAAGCGGTTTTCGGAAAAGAAGATTTTTAAAGCCATTTCCTAAAATCGGCCAAAATCCAAGATGGCCACCAGCCCAATTGGCCGATCGGCTTTGTTTGAAGAAACTTGGATCGCTATGTCATAAGGATACTTCCTGCCAAATATAATTGAAATCGGCCCAGTGATTCTTGAGAAGAAGTCGTTTAAAGAAAAAAGTTGACGGACAGACCCCGGACAGTCGCCATGGCATAAGCTCACTTGGCCATTCTGGCCAGGTGAGCTAACAAACATGGTGCAGCTCTTGCCCATTTTGAATTGATTCCCCCCAGGGGTTTTGGAGAAGATTTTTAAAGACATTTCTAAAAATCGGCCAAAATCGATGGCGCGAGAACAATACATTTTTAATTTCCCATTGCTTTAGTATGGGAGATTTTGGCTGGTAAATGATCCAAGATGGCCGCTATACCATTTATTCGAGTCTCAAAAATGGCAAATTTGAAATCACAATATGCAAAAACATATATAAAACTAATTTCGGCCTCAAAATCCATCAAATAAAAAAATCCAATATGGCTGCCAAACACGCTATATATTGATTGGCCTACGCTGGCCAGATTTTTTGATGGATCAACTTCTCTTGAACAAAGTTTAAGGGCACTTAGTGCCTCATCATATATCACAAATTTCGGCCTGATCGCTTCAGTGGTTCTGCGGAAGAAGTAATTTTTGTGATAACATCATCCAGATGGCCACTGAACCATTTGGTCAATCAAGTTCCCTTAAACAAACTTGGGTTAGCTCTTGCCCTAGATCATATTTCATGAGGTCTGAATTGATCCTTCAACGGTTTCGGATTAGATTTTTAAAGACATTTTTTTAAATCGGCCAAAATCCAAGATGGCCGCTGGCCAAATTGGCTGATCGTCTTCATTTGAACAAAATCTCTAGATGCCCTAAGGATGCTTCCTGCTAAATATCGTTGAAATCGGCAAAGTAGCTCTCAAGAAGACATTTAAAATTTACCATTGCTTTAGTATGGGAGCTTTTGGCGGGAAAGTGATTCAAGATGGCCACCAAATCGTTTATCCGACAGTTTCGACCAGAATACCCAAAAACCTATACAAAACCAATTTTGACATCAAAATCCATCAAGTAAAAAAATACAATATGGCCGCCAAACACGATATATTTTGAGTGGCCCACTGCGCCCATGTTTTTTGACGGATCAACTTCTCTTGAACAGACTTTAATGGCCCTTAGTCACTAATCATACATAACAAATTTCGGTCTGATCGCTTCAGCGGTTCTGGGGAAGAAGTCGTTTTTGCGAAAACTATGTCATCCAAGATTGCCGCTGAACCATTTGCAAACTTGGTTCAGCTCTTGCCATAGATCACATTTCGTGAGGTCTGAATCGATCCCTCAAACGGTTTCGGAGAAGATTTTTAAAAACAAAGCCCTTTAGTTTTTCCGCATATTACACATGTGTGGCAGTGTCGCAAAATAAGGATTTCTTAAAATAGTATACCCCTTGAAAAATCAGATGTCTATTTGAAACTCTAACATTCTTCTAATTCTTGAAAAGGAGACAACTCACACACAAACAAGAGGCCCTGTATCGATCACCTGGAATTATTGACCACTGGCACAACCGAACAGAATGAGATGATGACTGGAAAGATCTACCAATTCAATTTCAGTGAAACCACAGACGCGTCTACCCTGGCTAGCCAAGCCAGAGCCTCTGACCAGTCCGTCTCCGAGGAGAACACTCCCGTGAACAAGTCACCCGTTGATGTGTTCACAGCCCTACCAGCAACGGCCTCCCGGCTAGGAGCCATTGCTGATATGCCAGGAACTCTGGTACCGTACGGTTCCGCCGCCACCCCATGAAAAACACCAGTCCATGGAGTAGGCCCGCACGGAAAACTGTGTTGAACCGGCAACGGTTGAAGAACCGTGGCCAAACACGGGCGCCAATGGCACCCCATGCCTGACCGCCGGACCAGGCGAGATAGGTGAGTACCATGCCTGGCCAGCCACACCTGGCACCGTGTCAGTTGGCGGCAAACCAACCATCACTGTAACGGTGCCCGGTACCGGAGTGGCCTCAACCACGGGCGGAGCCGCTGCCCTGGCTTGCGCCAAGCCAGACAGATGGAGGACGATTCCGCCCAGGACGGAATCGGCCTCCATGCTCTCCACCCGCGCCATCTCAGGCCGCAGCAATCTCTCCTCCTCGGCTTCCTCGTCTTTAGACCCCGAAGAGTCGTCACTAGACGAGGAAACCGTGGAGCCGTCCGGCTTCTGCCGGATGGCTACCATACCTGACGGACTGGCCACAGCCACTGGACCACCCGGAGGTGGCCGCAGAGAGACAGAACCCATCAGGCCGGAGCCCGACAGGACTGCCAGGGAGCCATATGAGACGGCTCCCTCGGTGGCCAGTCCAGAACCCTGTCCAAGGACAGGGTCCGAACCAAGCATGGGAAGAGACTGCCCTACAACTTTTGGAAGCAGGGATGACACCAGCGTAGGCAGAACGCTATGCAAGAAGCCTTGCATAGCAGGACCAAATCACGCCGGTGGTGCCGTCTCCGCAACCTCTGGTTGCAAACTTGGAATGCCCCCAAGGGCCGAAATGATGCTCAACGATTTGCTTTTGGACCGCCTGACCCCGCATCAGACCCTGCCAAGTCCTTCTGGGCAAGGAACTTGACCATCATGTCGGACGACCACACTGCACAAATGTTGCACCTACTGTCAAGATTACATATGGTACAACGGAAACAGACATGGTCCGTGAATAGAACCTCACAAATTTATGGCACTCGTCTCATGAAGGCGGGGCTGGCTTGGCCTATAAATAAGCACAAACCTACAATAAGCAAGTGGAACGAAACAGGAATGGAAGGCAGACAATTAATTTTCAAATAATTTGATCATAAATTAAATGTTAACCCTCCCGCACCCCACCCCGCAACATTATAGCAAAGATTGCATTGATTATGATGACAAGAACGAAGCGGGCAATAATACACCCATAAACTGATCCTCATGGATGTATAACGGAACCAGGTATCTGCTCGCATAGCATTCGGGGTATATTTACTAATCAATATAAATTATACTCCTAACGAAGGCCAAAACGATATGTGAAGAAACAAAAAAATGTAAACAAACTGCTGTAGCACATGGTAAAACCGCAGACCACACATCTAAATCAAGAATTTTGAAAGCACCGATCATTGCAAACAGATCGTGATAACACGCAAAACTTGAAAATTCCAGAAGTTTTTCTGGTACCAATAAAGTACGCAGCACCCAGAATCAGATGCGCGAATTAATGAAACATTTTCTTAACATAAAAATCTGAGACAACACGGGTGTGACGTCACCCGCTCAGACCTTACGGAGAACGACGTCAGCCAATTTTCGTGTTAAAACACCGTAAAGCCAATACCTTATTTCATATCTGCCGATCGCCTGTTGGGGTTAAAGGAAGGCGATCAATCTGGCATATTTCGTTGTTAACACATGTCCCAGATTCGGGGTCAGAAATTGGAACATGCAACACAGACAAACTTTTGAAGACCTAAGTCTTTTAACTATGGAATAACATGGAATTATACAACCTGGTTATCATCGGCTCCATCCATGGTAATCCAATATAATCCTTACAGCCCACAAAGCTATCACAATACACAGAAAAAGACTTAGAAAACTTAAGACTCCAACTGCACAAAAAAGCATGTAGCTCTTGTTGCTATGCAAACAAGAATGAGCTTCATGGCAAACGGGTACTCTGCAGTTGGGAGCCGAGTAGCCGGTAAAGCTTACGAAGTCTATAGTCCTAGGGCCAGCTATCCAGGATAGCTTGTATCAGAAGTAATAGAATGGTGAGTATTGATCGAAGGAGAAATAGCTGTGATAAGCTGATGTATTTGCTTTTCTGGCTTCACGTTTGAGGCTCTGATAACGGTCCTGGTTAAGACTTTTAGCGTTCTCTGCCCTTTTCCATGCACAATGTTTTCGACGAGCGAGGCGTTCGAGGTTCTGATTGATCCATTGTTGGTGGAACTTTGAAGATATCGTTCTTGTTGGTACATATTTGGTCTGGATTTTTGCCACGTGATGTTGTATTTGGAGCCACATTTCATTTACTGAAGCTATGCCTATTGCTCTGTCAGAACAAAACTCAGTGGAGAATTTGGTGGTATTTACTTTCATCTGAGCAAAGTCTGCTTTTTTCCAGACACTAAATTGACAAAGTGCAGGCCGGGCCTTTGTTGGATGGATACGGCTGTCCAGGAGTACTATGTGGCTATACATCCTTATTCTTACTCCTCGCGAAAAGTGGTAACTCGTGTTTATTTCTTTTATTTAATTTTACTGCTTTCTTCGTATGGCGAAAAAAGCATCATAGAAGTATTGCCTTACATATTAAAATGTTGTAGACATTGAAAACATTATAAATAATTTTATTTATTGTGTTTTAACCAGATTTCGTGGCAAACCTAAATCCCATAATAAACCTATGGGAGCGGTTAGAATCAAGATATAGTCCACTATGCCATGATCGCTGAAAACAGGTATGGCTTCAGAATGTACAATTAGGTGATTTAGGTCTGGTTTGTGAAACAATCTTGAATATGTCAAAAATTGCTTCCTTTCTGTAACCATTTGCCCGTGTTTTCATTTTCATCATTATCCGAATCTCATTCTCTACGCCAGCGTCTCTTAATGCTACGACAAAATGCGGACATGGAAAGCAGAGACCTATCTACCGATAATTGAAATCACTACACAGCATGTTCTTGTCGTAGTATAGGATGGACTCGCTCTGCTCAGCCATAGTGGCTGAGCATAGCGAGTCCATCATAGTCCCCGTGTTGACTACTCACATGAATCCTTTTCTGACAGAAGGCATCAAATCGCCTCTGGCGTCAGTTCTCGGCTGCATATACCGGATGGCTGATTCAGTTGTGCGTTGTCATCACATTCATGATTTGTTAGTAATTCTTTAAAGAAAGTGGGATGAAAGATTGGATCAGATTCAAAGTTGAATAGCAGTGGGTGTTTACTCCATAGTTTGTCTAATCTGGATTTAAGAGTTAATAGACGGTGCATTGATAATGTGTTTGGGTAGTTTGTTCCATTCAATTGGTCTGTGCAGCGCAATGGAAATGAAAACTCTGATATTTAACCTAGCTCTGATTTTCTGAATTCTTTGTCTATGACCTCTTGTAATACTGTTATTGTCAAAAAGATTGATACGGTTGGATGGAGGTTGATCATATTTGTTGTGAAGTATTCTATATATCTCAATCATATCACCTAGCAGTCGTCTGAATGTGAGAGTTGTAAGTTGAGTTCTTTTAGTCTTTCGTTGTATGGTAGGTTACGCATACCTGGGATAAGTTTTGTGGCACGCCTTTGAACATTTTCAATCGCATTTACGTTTTTTTAGGAAAGGCGCCCCAGACTACATTTGCATATTCGATATGAGGCCTGACAAGGGATTTAAAGAGGTGCTTAAAGTTGTCTTTATCTATGTAGTTAAACGTGTGTCTAATTAGACCCATGATTTAATTGGCTTTGTTTATTTTTTCATTTATGTGTTGGTTGAAACTTAAATTTTCATCAATTACGACTCCAATGTCTGTTTTGGTGGGGGAATACTCTAGAATATGGTGGTTAGAGTCCATTGTGTAGACACGGGGAACTGTGGTTCTTGAAGAAATTCTCATACATTTACATTTTTAGGAGTGAGTTTCTGTCCACAGGCAAATAATCTATATCTTGCTGCAGCGTATCACAATCTGGTTGTTTAAGAATTGAATTGAATAATTTTGTATCATCAGCAAACAAGAATATTTTTGACCCACACTTAATTGCATCAGGCAAATCATTTATATACAATGTAAAGAGAAGTGGGCCAAGGACTGAGCCTTGCGGTATGCCGCTGGTCACATTTAGTAAATTGGAGTATGTTCCATTAATGGTGGCCTGTTGCTTCCTCCCGATTAGAAATGATTGGATGCACTTTAATAGTTTTCTGTCAATGCTATATGTGGTTAGTTTTTTAAGTAGACGTTTGTAGGTGACCTTAACAAATGCTTTCATAAAGTCAAAGTAGATGACATCGACCATCCCTCCATTATCCAATGCCTCCAACCATTTTTGTAGTCAATAGCTTTATCACAGTAGACCGGCCACTTATAAAGCCAAATTGCTTATCTGACAGCATACAGTTGTTGGTTAGGTGTTTAATAATTGAGTCTTTAATAACTGATTCAATTACTTTGCACACCACTGAAGCGAGAAAGATATGGCGGTAGTTATCAGGCTTTTGTTTGTCACCTTTTTTAAGATAGCAGCGATATTACTATGAGCATTAGGCCAACTTCCTGGTATTTTGCCTAAATCTAATAATGCATTAAATAGAGTGGATAATGGGTTACGCAACTCATATAATATGGTCTAGTTCTTGTCAATACACACTCTTTCGGCAAGTCAAATACAGCTTTTGTGAATCTCTTGTTTGTAATGTAGTGTGATGTATATTTGTAAGGGGTCCATCATGATCACTTTATAGGCATTGCCTTGGATGGACTGCCTGTAGTATCTGTTTACATGTAAATAAATCGTGAAATAAATACTATTGAACTTGATGTCTGCGTTCGCTTATAGGCAACGCCTATTTTCATATTACAATCGCTTCTAGAGATGCCAGATGGTGTTAAAAGAAGACTTAAAATCTACAAACTGGTTAACTACCGTACTACGGGTAACGGTTACTACCATTACCAAGCTGCGAAGCAGCAAAAGATGTTTCGTTATTCTGCACTTCTAAACTTTTTTCTGTAGTGAATGGATCCATGTCCAATTTATGTACCTCAGAAAATTTGGCCAATCTGTGTTGTCAAACACGACATACAGAATAGTTTGCATAATTTATACTACTAACTAATAATATATAAGACATTTGATTGTCAATGTTTCCTTATTACTACGTCACTTCCGAGAAACTATAAAACGCGAATCGCGCGGAACCGCGAAACGGTTAAATACGGTCGTTGACAGGACCGCGCACATCATCATCATCATCATAATCATCACCATAGTTACATAGTTACAAAGTCGCTTTCTGCTGAGTAGGCTAAACAGCCTGTAGAAGATCTTCATATTCATCTTTGATAACTTCGATCGATTCCTCTTGTACCTGTTGTACATGTGGGTTGGTGCGGACAAGTTTGATGGGAAAGTAATTTTTGAACATATCGTAATCATCATCATATCATAGGACTAAGACTAAGGCTTTTGCTATTCCAGGATATTGCTATTTTGCGATGCTTTATGAGAGAGGAAGTGATTTTTGCAAATATTCTGAGCTGCAGACTGATGCAAGTATGCACCCAATACTACAGCTATTAATTAGTCAATGGTGTTTCCATAGCAAATTTTGAGTGTAAACATTCTGGGTTTGGTATATTTACACAGTTACATCAGATTTGTGGACTTGTGTGGTTCCACAACTATTCCAGTAGTCTCTGCGCGGTTTGTATGTTATGCACAAAATTTAAGAAAATGTGTGCAGTTTCCATCCCAGCCTGTAGCAGATTTGTTACCAAGCATAATCTTCTTTGATGTGTTTGAGGATGTGTGTAAGACCTGCAACCGCCAGCTGCGTTGTGCTGTCTACAGAAGCAGACCATTGCCTCAGTGTTAGCTGCAGTATGGCACCTACACCTAAGGCCAGCTTACCCACATCCTTTCTCCACGTCTAGTCGTAGCAATACCTCATATGTGAAAGATGTGCGTCCAAACTGCTTTTGAAATTGTTTAGATCCTTGGATTCTACTATCTGGGCTGGCAGTGTATTCCATATTGGTGGAACTCTTTTGCTAAAGAAGTATTTTCTCCTATTCGTTTTACAATGATCTATCCTCATTTTGTAGCTGTGACCACGTGTTACTTCTGTAGTGGGTATTCCAAAGAGGTTGGACTGATCACCGTTGTGCATATTATGCATGAATTTGTAGGCTTCTATAAGGTCTCCGCGAGTTCTCTGGTATTTCAATGAGAAGAGTTTGAGCGCTCCTAGTCTATTTTCATAGCTGATGGTCTTAATCCCTTGAACCATTTTAGTGGCCTGCCGCTGTACGTTTTCTATCGCTTTTGATTGCCTAATGAGATGGGGGGGGGGGGGTGACCATACAGAGTTGCAATATTCCAGTACCGGTCTAACCAGTGTTTTATATAGGAGCAAGAAAGTAGTAGTATTCATGAAGCAGAAGGTTCGCTTTATTATGCCGAGTATGCTGTACTATTTCTTTACAATTGTGTTGATGTGCATATCAAAGGTAAGCTTCTCATCTATGTGTACACCGAGATCCTTTTCACAGTATGTTCGAAGCAGTGCTCAGTGTCTGTCATGACATACTGGAGTGCTGGGTTTGTGCTACGTAGATGGAGTACATGAATCTTTGTTGAATTAAAACGAATTTGCCAGTCTACCGACCACTTACAAGTTATCTCAATATTCCACTACATTTCAGACGTTTATGGATTTCCAATTAATTTTGTGTCATCTGCAAAGATTTGGCAGCTGCATTCGATAGTGTCTGGTAGGTCATTTATGAAAAGTACAAACAAGGCTGGTCCAAGAACACTGCCTTGTGGAACACCACTGGTTACCTTATAATCTGACTGTGTTGCACCTAATTGAACCCATTGTTTCCTGTTGCTTAGAAAACTGTCTATCCAATTTGTTATTTTATTTCCGATGGATGCCATATGCTATCAGTTTTATCAGTAGCCGTCTATGTGGCACAGTGTCGAAAGCTTTCTTAAAGTCTAAATAGATTACGTCCACTGGCTCATTAATGTCTAGCAGTTGGGTCACTATTTCCAGATATTCCAGTAACTGTGTCTTACAGGATCTGTTGGGCCTAAATCCATGCTGGCAGGTTGATAGCAGGTTGTATTGTTCCAAGTGATCCATGATAGCATCTTGTACAGATGATTCTAGGACTTTACATAGTATGCGTGTTAAACTAACTGGTCGTTAGTTTCCTGGATCACTTTTAAGAACTTTCTTATAGATGCAGGTTACATCCGCAGTTCCCCATATCTCTGGGATTACTCCTTCCTCCAAGGATTTGTTAAATAGAATGCTGACCGGTAGACAAAGTTCTTTGGCTGTTTCAGACAGAATTTTAGGATGTATGTCATCTGGTCCTTTGCTTTTGTTTGTATTTAAATTTCTAAGTTTCTTTTCTACAGCCTGAGGAGTAATCAAATATCCGCCACGGATTTGCCATCGTTCCTAGGTGAAATCTCGGGTATGTCATATCTAGGTTCTCCTTTGCAAAAACACTTGAGAAAAAGTTATTCAATATACTTGCCTTGTCTGCATCAGTTGTGGCTATCTTATCACTTTCTGGATCTTTCAGATTGTCAATGTTTTCTCTTAGGGTTATTCTACTTTTCACATAATTCCAGAAGGCCTTGGGATTTGTAGTCGTTCCTATGGCCAGGTTCTTTTCGAATTCACGTTTGGTTTGTCGTATCTTTGTAGTTAGTGCATTTCTTGTTTGTTGGTATACTCTGTAGTCATTACTTCTCTTAGTTTTCTTGAATTTTATGTAAGCTTTACGTTCGTCTTTGATCATTACATGTACTCTTTTGTTTATCCAAATGTGCTTTTTCCTTTTAGAATTACTTCATGGATATGCCATAGGAATGTTTTTAATAATCGTATCTTTGAGTTTTTCGTACAGGAAATCACTTGCTTTTTGTGTATTTGGGTCATTCATTACCCTCCACTCTACCTGACTGAGCGCCTTTCTTATTCTTTCATAGTTTCCTTTGTTTAAAAGTGGGTTGGTCATTTCCTGATCTGTAGTGTCTTTGAGAAGTTGTGGTTGTATGTGAACTTTCAGAATATCGCGATCGCTCATCCCTAGAGGTGCTTCATTTTCTATTTCAGAGATTATGTCAGTGTTGTTAGTTAGTACAAGATCCAGTGTGTTTGATTTCTGATTTTCTTTGTGGCGGGTAGTTTCGTGAACCATTTGTTGTAGGACATTGTCCTGGAGTACAGATAAAAATGCTTTGCTAGGTGCACCATGACCTATGCCATTCGCCCAGTCTATATGTGGGAAGTTAACAGTCTCCTGTTACTATAATGTGTTTTACCTTTTCCATGTAAATTTTCTTGAGCAGTTGAAGTAAATGTTCATTGTTGTCATTTTCTGAGGTTGGAATTATGTAGGCACAGCCTAATAGTACCGTCTCTCTGCTTTCAGTATTCCAGCAGTGCCATACAGATTCATTAAAAGGTGTGTGATTGAATGAGTTGCATATCTTTGCATTAAGGGATTTATGAGTATAAATAATAACTCCTCTGAGTGGCGTATCATTTGTAAATGAATCATATTCCTGCAGCTGTAGCTCACTGAGTTTCATAGGTGTCTGTAATTTCTTTGGGAGTATTTCTGTTATACATATAGCGACTGGTTGGATACTTTCTACAAGGGCTTCAAGTTCATGAAGTTTATTATTAATGCCATCGGTGTTAGTGTATATACAGACAGGTGTGCATAATGAACGAGAACAACTATTTACAGGTTTGGCACTGCTTCGGCTGGAGAGTCAGTGTCATGGACCACTCTTGCTTGCATCCAGTTTGATTATTTTATCATTTTGAATGACAAATATGTCCCTTGAGTTTGCCTCCCTTTTTTCTGTCAGTTGCTGTCTTAAAATTTTCTGCATTTGTTGTTCCTGTGGTGTCCTATCAGAGTTTATGTAGATTTTATTCTTGCTATCTCTCTTATTTTTGTTAGCACTGATAATCATACTGTCTCTATCTTCTTCAGACTTGAATGTTATTTTGATGGGTCTTGTTCTGTCTGACTTCTTCCCTAGACGATGAAAAGACACTACACCAGTAGGACCTATGCCTGTCATCTGTTCAATAGCTTGATTTATCTTAGCTGTGTCCTCTAATTTCCGGGTAGTTTAATTATCATGTTGACTTCCTGCTACATTGATCATTATGACGTTTTTTGCTCTCTTCTGTCTTTCTTGTAATTCTTCAAAGCTTTCCTTCACCTTCGCATCAACTGCTTTCTCAATTTTTTCGTCTATCTGTTTGAGCTGGTAATTTTTTCTGCAATCTGCCACTCCATCATAGCCAGAAATTGATCCATTTTGTTCTCAAGTTTCTTAAGTCTTTCATTTTCATCGTTGCTTTTGGCCATACCACTGACTCTGCATGGAGAACAATACCATATTAGGCCCAGTGATTTTTTCTGTAATACTTTGTAGTCTGTGTTTGTGATGTCGTGGCATTTCGTGTGGAACCATTTGTCACAGTTTTGGCACAGTATTGCTAGGTCACTTTTGCCCACTTCACAATCGCACACACCACATGGAAAATTATCACCCGACGGCCTCCTATATTGCTCGTTTATGGACGAACTTGTATTTGTAGAATCTTTTCCGGCCGAGCTCATTTTGAATCAAATTTCTGACAGTTGTGTTAGTTGCACTAGCGAATTTAATGATGTATTGGTACCGACCTTGATCCTTACTGTCCGAACGGGTAGTCAGTTGTTGTTTACCTTGGAGTCATCTTCGGAAAATATGTCTTGTATTTTCGTGGAAGCAACAAAGTGTAATTTCGAAGATATTGTGAGACAAAAAGTATACAATGATCAGATTTGCTTTTACTTGTTACTCCTGACAGTACATAAAGTAATTATTATCTAAACATTTCTAGATTTCTGCTGAAATATCATTAAAAAGCATTAATAATACAGAGATTAAAAATTTGCTTCCTCTCTCTACGCATGCGCAGACTACATATGATCTTTGTAAAACTTGTCGAGTCTTCCCTTGAAGGTGTTGAGTGTAGGAGCTGTGACAATTGACTCAGGGAGACCATTCCAGTAGTTTGTCACCCGAATGCTGAAAAATCTCTTCCATGTGTTAGATTTAAAACCTTGCTTTAGCAGTTTGAAGCGGTGAACTCTCATGCGATGTCCATCGTCAGATGGCAGCAGCTCCTCGCAATTTACATCATAAATCCCATGAACATACTTGTAGGTCTCGATTATGTCACCACGCAAGCGTCGGTATATCAAACTGGGCAGATTTAGTGCCTTCAGTGGTCTTCATATGGGCTATCTTTCAGGCCTGCTATCAGTTTTGTGGCTCGACGCTGGACATTTTCGATGAGAATTTTATGTGAGGAGGACTTTATGTGCGAGGGGGGGGGGGTGGGTGGTGATGGTGGTTCCGTATTCTAGATGTCACCTCACTAAGCCATATTATCATCATCATCATCATCATCATCATCATCATCATCATCATCATCATAACTTTATGAGGCATAAGCCATTGGCTTGATATTGCCTCAGTGTTATATGTTATAGTATGGTTTGCTCAGTCCAATTCAAAAGATCTTTCTTTGAAGTAGATTATAGCTAGTTTGTTCTTGAATGATTTGACTATTGTCGCTTAATTAGGTCTCCTCGAAACCTTCAGTATATCAGTGACATTAGATTTAAGACATTAGTTCTGTTTGGTCGAAATAATGTGGTGCAGATGGGTGTTCCCCGTGTGCGTCTCGGGTGATGGACCTTGAACGAGACTGCCCTGCGGGAAAAAAACGTCAATCGTTCCGGTGGGGCCGTGCAACCATTGTTGCGAACATTAAACACAACAGTCTCATCCCAAGAATTTGTGTCACCAGTATGCCTGTCCATAGCAATTTCGTGATCTATGGACTTACAAGATTTGATTTAGTGACCTAAAAATATAAGTCTATACAATGCGTTTACCTAACTAATTGAAAATATGCTAGATAAAACTACAGTAAGAGCATACGAAAATACAAGACATAGAGGCAGGTAGATGAACTTTTAAACATGGGGCTCCCGGAGGTACCACACAGACTCGTAGGTCTGCAGAGGTATCCCCGCAAGGGAGGCTCCCGTACACGAGACATAGCTATTTAACTTAATATAAGTTATTATACCTCTAAGCTGAAAGGAAGAAGGCTATCTCAGACGAAAAAGTGATGTGCCTCACTCGGGCACTACTCCTAGTGCTAGTTTGGGTGAGGAGTATTATCCTGGCGTGGACCGTCGTCGCTGAATCCTTGCGAGAGGCAAGTGCCTCGCGCGGGCCTCCGTCTCGGGAAGGTGTCGTCACGGCTTAAAGCGGGAGAAAAATAGTAGGCAAAAATGGGCCCTTCTAATATTTTAAGCAAAAATGCTGTAGAAAGAAAAGACCATACCTAGTGAGAGTATGACTATAGGGGTGCGTACTGTTTTACGTGAAGACGGAATGGAAGATTCCCGATGGATTCCTTCGTCACCATCTTATGTGATTCCTAATATGCTGAGTTAGTAGTTGCCGCTTTATTTCTGCGGGCCTTCTGCTTCGCTTAATTCCCTTTAGTTGTTTTTTTAACAAGAATTAGTTTAGGCCGCAACTGGCTGATATCTACCTAGCTATTAGACATGGCTGTCACGGAGAACAGATGCCCGAGGACATCAATACTGTAGACAGTGCTCATACATGTTACTTAGCGGGATCTCCGAACTGGGTGAGAATCCGGACATTCCGCTTCATAACCACATGAAACATTACAAGACAAGGTTTACATTTCACAATAGCATTATTAGGCCATATCTCCTATCGTTATGGTGGGGGTAAAGGAGATGAATGCCCACCATAAATGTCCTTCCCGTAAGAGCGTGGCAGATCTAAATATCATGCTCAGACATTTTAACAGAATTCGGTGAGAATACGTATCTTGCCCGTCACTAGGTCCTATGGAACTAACCATTTAACCTGTCGTTAGGTTTATATACAAGTTGCCAGTTTTGCACTGCGGTGCGGGAGGATTGTCAGTAAATAAAATAATAATTAATACATGTGTTTTCACAGTGCTTTCCTACATTGGCGTAAAGTGCTAATTACTAAGTATCCGAAGATACGCGGGAGGTGTATGTGATACCGCACCCTAGCCATCACCGCTCGGAAACCCCAATAGTTTCCCAGAGTCGGATCAGCCCATGGTGCGGATAGGGACATCCAAACAATTAAGAAGCCACAAGGCTAAGAGGAATATGAAGAGAGACAAAATCTTGGAGTTATGAGTCTTACCGGAGTGTGGGGCTAAATTATCGCACTGCCGGAGGAGAAGAGTATATTACACAGTATGTAATGAAGAAATTGTCTCTAATCATTTTGAACCTATCCTATCGCGCTGAATAGAACAGGTTTAGTCGGTAGCATGGCGGGCTAAACAGAGTTATAGCATGGACAGCGACCTCAGTGAAAAGTTGTTGGTGGTGGAAGAAAATGCTGCATATATAAATGTTGCTGTATAGTGTTTCCTACGTGCAATGCAGTCCTATATTTTCTATAACTTAAGCAAAACAAGTCAATGGATGGCCACTGGCCATATACATACATAATCTAATCAGAACAAACAATACAGTGTCAACGATTAAGATATATATATATATATATATATATATATATATATATATATATATATATATATATATATATATATATATATATATATATATATATATATATATATATATATATATATATATATATATATATATTAGTACAGGTTAACGAACCTACTATAGTGCGGTTAGCAACACATTGAAGAAAATGATAATAACTATTAACAAATACAGAAATTATAACTATTGGTCCTAAGACCGTCACAGTTCCTTTTAGTCATCGGAACCGTTAATACGGATACGAGATAATTAACAAAACCTATATAGAGAAATAATTAAACGGTGAAGCATAGTTACTTGAATACTTGGTAGTCATTCCCAAGTTAGGCTACCGTGTCACTGAAATTGACACGTCAATCCGCAGTCGACGTGAGATGATGCTCTCTCCGGAAGCTGGAAAGTTCCCACAGGCTGGTTCCCGCAGGTTGGTTCCCGTAAGCTGTTTTCCGCAAACAAGAGTCCCGTAAGAACGTTCATGGCTGGGGAAGGACATCACTTAGTGCTGTAGGCCTAATAGAATGTCTAACGAGCAGTCAGCAAAAGATACGATAGTACTACAAGGTGAAGAAAGTTCCCATACACCGATGGCACGGATGGAGGGTGTAAACAACCCGATCACTAGCGGGGGTTGTAAGAGGCAAATGAAGATGCAAAACAAAGCTTCACGGTGCTGGGTACGTCAACCAGCTCGGAAGACGTACCGGGCAGAGTTTACTTGCTATCGTCGAAAGTCGAAAGAACCTACACGATTGGTGTGTCGTCATTTGAAATACCACTTTTATGCTTGGCCGGCAGATCCGGCGAGTCATCCATCAAAGAACATCATGCCTCTAATCTGTAGATTCACATATTCAGGCCGTAAAGGCCTCACCGCAAATTTGTGTTCTGAGGTAGATATTGATATTCGTGAACAGTAAATAGAAAGTTCCAAATTGCTCCCGTAAGTAGGGAGTCTACAAAATAGTTTTTACTGCGGTGGGTTGGCTACTGGTAGCTACGGGAAAAGGACAGAAGCTGAAGTCATATGCGTAATATCTGTCGATCGCAGCTAGTACAGGTCCACCCTGTTCGGCCCCTGGCCGAGGATGCTCTCGATCACTGGATCGCGTCTCCTTTTATACTCCTCGTGATGTCACAGGCGCAGGCTCCAACCAATCATTGTTCGAGTAACAGCCAATCAGCGTGTAGCTAATAATAATGCAGCCAAATGTTCTAGAGCATTCCAGAGGTTTGCGTCCACGTGGTTATGACGTCACGGCAATATTTTGAAGATAACCATGAAGAGTTTTCCATAGATAACACAGCCATTTCTCAACCGATTTTGAAATGGTTTACAGATTTGAAAAGCCCGTTGAATTCTGGTCTTAATTAATGCCAAATTTAACGGGAACATGCAATCAATAAGGATTACAGGGTACCATCTCTGTACACTAAAAGTACCATCCTATCTTGGTCGTAACTACGCGCTCCATCAAAACAGCGTCCCGGCGCGCACATGCGCATCATGCATTTTAACGAATGTAGTCATTTTTCGACACACTATCTCTCCCATAGGCCTATATACGCTTATGGCTTTACCCAGGGGGGCGTGTTCAGGAAACGAATCCAGGACGGGCGGCGCATACCCAGCTTAGCTGGTACAGCCGGTATCTGACAGGTCGATCCGAACTACAGTCCATGTACACATAGCGTCTATATCAGTTTGCAAGTAAATACAATCTGTTTTATCAAATATTGACTTAAATAGTTTGGTGTCATCTGCAAACAGGAATATATCGGATCCAGTGGTAATTGTGTCTGGGAGGTCATTAATATATATCAAAAAGAGCAGAGGGCCGAGGACTGATCCCTGTGGTACACTACTGGTTACATCAGATGGTTTAGAGTAGGTTCCATTGGTAACCACATATTGTTTTCTACCCGTGAGAAATGATTTTATCCAAATTAGTGGTGTTCCTAGTATGCCGTATGTAGGTAATTTTGCAAGCAGACGTTTGTGGGGAACTTTATCAAACGCCTTCATGAAGTCAAAATATACAACTTCGACCATGCCTTTATTATCGAGTGTCTCCATCCATTTTTCTAGAACCACCAATAGTTGAAGGGTGGTGGACCGACCACTTACGAAGCCAAATTGTTTCTCTGATAGCATATTGTTATTTGTAAGATGCTTCATTATTGCATCCTTGATGAACGATTCCATGACTTTGCAAACAATGGAAGTAAGACTAATTGGACGGTAATTATCAGGCTTCTTTTTATCCCCTTTTGTAAATGGCTGTGATGTTTATATCGTTATAAAGCCAGAGCCCATCTTTCACCTATAAAAGTCAGTTCAAATTATTTAATTGGTCACATAGTATGTTTTTAGTTTTTGTTTTGGTATAAGTAACTACGGTGTTCATGAAATTTTTTTTAAAATAGACTACAAAGTCATTTTTGGGCCATAAACAGTATGAATCGTTTTTAGCTCATCTGACCCTACAAAAGGATAAATTTTATAAAAATTTCACTAAAAGTCACAGCTTGAAAAAGTGTGTGGCTTATACTTTAATGATGTCATAGTATAAGTCTGCCAAATTTGGTAATTAATTTTCAATATATAAACAACGGCTGACCCAGCCTAGTAGTATTACATTGATGAAATCCGAGAGGACTGCCGCGATACCGGCTTGGATATTCTAGTGCCCTATAGATAAGCCTAAACTAGCAGTCTTTTGTACGCGGCCCTGTGTGTGGTTCTGTCCCAGAGTTATCTATACTATCATAAACTACATCTGTTCTGTCCGGGGTAGCATTTGACCGTTCCGCGGTTCATCACATTCTGCGTTTTAGGTTTACTCTAACTTCCGTTCTCTTACACACAGTCTATCAACATGGTTGGTTGCAAAACATACACTTCAATTTATAATCCGCATTCATCCTATGAAACGCATATCTTTTTTCTTTAAATTTTATCGCTATTTAGGTTTAATACCTTATCTGTCTTTACCTTAAAGAATTTCATGTCTATTTATTAGTAATCGTAAGGATGACCAAATTTTGTGTAGTGAATAGAAAACTGCTTAACAGATGGAATGATCAGAACTTGCTCGGATATTTGCCGTCATAACCAAGTACTTCACTGTGACGTAATTGATTATGACAACGTTAGCATTCAGTCACGTCTAAAGCCACAATATAATATGAAAATATGCGTTACCTATAAGCGAACGCATTCACGATTTATTGCTTAAATAAATAGGACGAATTGGTATATGGTCGGAATGTCCTAAACACGTATGCCCATGTATAGTACATTTAAAGCTAATTTTTCATCACGCTTGGAGGACATCCTTGTAAATCCAGTCCACGATATTCACACCAATGCGTCTGCCCATTGTCATTGATATCCGCCAGCATCTTTTACCGGGGCGTACACCATTGATTTGAATAGTTGCGGCAGTCCAATGATGTTCTAAAATGTGTACCGATGTATTGCGGTGCTCCTCACTATTTGGGGAAATACAAACAAGTTCATAGTAACTATAGCATATGAAATGTCGTCCGCTAGAATTTTTAATTCACGTTTATCCGGACAAGCTACAAAAAATGGGAATTAATGCATGTCTGCAAGCAAATACATGAATGTACATTCCATCCAGGTGTGAATGGCCTGATAACCGGCCTTAAATTTCCTGCTATCGGCATACGGCATTGACAACAACGACTCCACATCCATCAGTGTTAAAAATAATACAAGACAGTCAACCAAACCTCATATTGCATTAGCAGACGCGCAAATAAAAATAAATACAGCTTTTACGTGTCCTGCTTCATACTATTTAATCGTTTTACATTCTGAAGTAAATGTACGCTATTTCGTGACAACAGTGCCACACAAATTTTGGACATTGAAAATGCGCAGTAGGTTGCCCCCCTAAAACAACTAGGGGAACATATGCATAACACAACGGGGGCCCCATGAAGAAACCATAAAAGCTATATCATAAGCCAAAACCGGAACTAACAAAAAAGCTTGTGACCGGAAACGAAGCTTTCTCAGTCGCATGCTATATGTATTTTAGCCTGGTTCCCTGTCTCATTTTCTGTTGATTTTTTCTCATTACACGTACAAACATGTTATTGTGCGAAGCCATCGCTCTGCGTTCGCAATAATAATAATATGAATATTTGTTAATGGTAACCACCAAATTACTTCCTCTACCATCACAGCCTAAAAAATTCTAATACTTTGTCAATGATATTCAATAAGAATATGTAATATAGAATTATTAGCTTAACTGTCTCGCTGCTGCAAGCCACCAGACAATAATTTCAATGAGCAAAAACTTGACTTGCTAAATATTTTGTTAACAATTTAACTGAAAGTTGTTGGTGACTTAGCCACCAACAACTTTCAGTCAAATTGTTTTCAAAATATTTAGGAGGTCCAGAGATATTACCCCTGGAATATGTTGTCTGCAAAAATTCGGCAGTCAGACAGTTAAGCAAGATAAGCGCACATCCCTCTGTCATGTCTCCCTGTAAATTGTTATACGTCTAGTGACTGTCGGACTGCTGCAAGCTACCGGACAATAATTTCAATTGCCAATGACTGGATTGGCGGAGTATTTTGGAAACAATTTGACCAAAAGTTGTTGGTGGCTTAGCCACCAACAACTTTTGGTCAAATTGTTTCCAAAATACTCCGCCAATCCAGTCATTGGCAATTGAAATTATTGTCCGGTAGCTTGCAGCAGTCCGACAGTCGGCATACCCAGAGTTAAACCCATGAAAAATGTAGACTGCAGAAACTTGGCAGCGAGACAGTTAACTATATGTGTATATAGGACAATAACATGTTAACTTTATATATTCTCATGTCATACTCATATGGTACCCATTCTACTAGTTATCCTCTATTCCTCAGTATACAGTCCGAATGTGCTATATTGGTGTTATATGTAGGGGTCCACCGCCATATAGGCTCTGCCTTTGGTGGACGGACTACCTGTTGTGAATCTGTAAATGTATATCAAAATAAATAAACTTGAACTTGATAGCTACGTATCTCGGGGTGCGTTCTAATGACCAATCATATCAATATGATGTCATAATCAACTAATTGAATTTGAAAGTGTGTCATCATAATTGATTATGGCATGAATTCGGTCTCCAGCCAACTTCCCACAATGCAGTGTGTTTACTACTGTTTAGCGTTAAGCAGAACCTGGAGCCTCTTCCATAGGTAAAGCGCTCCAGAGTGCTCTGCTAGATTAGCGAGGCGGAAACTTGCCTCCTACTGAATGATACGTTTTGTTAGAGCGCTCTGCTATTTCGCGAAACATGTATGGAGGTGACTCGCGAAAAACAGAACATGTTTTCAGTCTGTGACGTAATTGCATACGAAACAGCGTTATAGGTCGCAGTGGCATATATACACCTGTGCAAAAGTTAAGCACCAGCAAAAACAATAGAACGTAGAAACATGATGGTACAACTAGGCTGCCATACTTTTTGTCCCCGCGTTAGCTGACATAATTCCAAGTACGAAATGCACATGCATGCATGACTTCACGCCGCTTGATGTCCGTGCGTGGCGGGAAACAGCACACATGTTCAGTTATGTAAAAGTCCAGTTTGAGGTGTAGAACATTACATACAGATTTAGGCGACAAGATTAGGAATTTTGTGTTCATGACCGTGGTTTATTTGTACAGAGAGAATTAGCTCTTGATTGTGAACCGCTATGGCAAGACGAAGGTTAAGTGATCGTGTGAAATGGCAAATCATAGGCATGCATACCACTGGTATGTCATGCAGAGAGATTGGCAGACAGCTGAACATTAACCATACTGTAATCAGTCGTTTGATTGCAAAACATGGGCAAACTAACGAGGTGAAGGACAGGCCTAGATCTGGAAGACCGAAGAAGACTACTGCCCGTGATGATCGAGCCCTAGTACGCCTTGTTAGGAGATCTCCATTCACAAACAGCAGAGTGCTCAGCCAGCAATGGGAAACGCGCAATAGAGTGTCAATGTCTACCGTCAAAAGGAGACTGTATGCTGCTGGCACAAAAGGAGACTGTATGCTGCTGGCATGAAAGCTAGGAGACCTGTCAGACATCCTCTCCTCACTGCACACCACAAAGAGGAGCGTCTGAGGTGGTGCAACGAAAGAAGACACTGGAACGAGATCCTGGAGACGGGTACACTGGTCCGATGAAAGTCGGTTCCTGCTTCATGCCACAGATGGTCGAACTCGTGTATGGAGGTCCAGACGCACGGCGTACGACCAACGTAACATCATGCAAGAAGTTCCATTTGGTGGAGGTTCCGTTATGATATGAGGGTGCATCTCATTTGATTGTAAGCTGGATCTGTTGACTGTACCTGGAACACTAAATGGACAAAGATATCAAGATTCCATACTGGATAGAGTTGTGGTCCCTCATTTTGTAAATCATGCACCTGGAACCCATCCTATATTCATGGATGACAACGCCCGACCACATCGTGCTAGAGCTGTGCATGAATACCTCCGCCAGAATGCCATCGAAACCCTACCATGGCCAGCAAGGAGCCCTGACATGAACCCTATTGAGCATATCTGGGACATTCTGGGAAACATGGTGAGAAGGAGGGATCCTCCTGTGCAGAACCTACAGGAATTAACAGACGCACTCCATCTTGAATGGCAACGAATACGACAATGGCGTATCAGTCGGTTGGTGACCAGCATGAGACGTCGTGTCCAGACCGTCATCCAGGCACAAGGTGGATATACCCGGTATTAATAATGACAGTCTCAAACTCGTGCACAGATGTTAAACTTCGTTTTCAGACACCATTAATGACAATCTAGCCACGTGTGTCAACTGTAGGGCAATAGTTGTCAGTTGTGTCAACGTAACCATATTCAGGCCTCGTTTTCAAGTTCAAACAAAAACATAGTGTTCTCCTTCGATCAATACTCACCATTCTGTTACTTCTGATATACAGCTGGCCTTGACAGCGGCTCTAGGATTATAGACTTAGAAAGCTTTACCGACTCCTGGGAACCGGATACCCGGCTCCCCACTGCCGAGTACCCGTTTACCATAGAGCTCATTCTTGTTTGCATAGCAACAAGTGCAATACATGCTTTTCGCATTAAGGATTTTAGTGTTTTTTAAAAGAATCTAAGTCTTTAATCGGTGATAGTTTGTGTGTTCTGAAAGGATAACTAAGGACTATGGAGAATACCGCCCAAGATAACCAGGTTGTATTGTTCTTTATATCCATAATTAAAAGACTTAGGTCTCTAAATTTCGTTGTGTCGCATGTTCCAATTTCTAACCCCATAGAATCTGGGACGTGTGCTAGCAACGATATATGCCAGACGATCGCCTTCTTTAAACCCCAACAGGCGATCGGCAGATATGAAAATAGGTGTTTGCTACGGTATTTCTAACACGAATATCGGCTGACGTCGTTCTCCGTAGAATCCGAGCGGGTGACGTCACACCCGGTCGCTCGGATGTTTATGTGAAGAAAAATTTTTTCATTATTCGCGCATCTTGTTCTGGGTGCTGCGTACTAAAAATGGTACCGGAAACTTTAGAATGATCAAGTTTACGTGCAATCACGATCGGTTTGCAATGATCGGTGGTTTCAAAATTCTTGAGTAGATGCGTGGTCTGCGGTTTTACCGTGTGAGACAGCAGTTGTTATACATTTTGTTGTTTTCTTCACATATCGTGCTGCGTTCGTTAGGAGTATAATTTATATTGATTAGTAAATATACCCTGAATGCTATGCGATATGATTCCTGGAGCCGTTACACATCCTGTAGGATCTATTATGGGTGTGTTGTGCCCGCCGCGTTCTTGTCGTCATAATCAATGCGATCGTTGTTGTAACGTGGCGGGGTGGGGTGCGGGAGGTTACGGTTAATTTATGAGTCAAAATATTTGAAAATTAATTGTCTGCCTTCCATCCGTGTCTCGTTCCGCTTGTTTATTGTAGGTTTGTGCTTATTTTATAGGCCAAGCCAGCCCCGCCATCATGTGACGACTGCCATAAGTTTGTCCGTGTAATGTTCAAGGACCATGTCTGTTTTAGGTGTGCCCTGTGTAATATAGATCATAGGTGTAATGTTTGTGCAGTGTGGTCCGTCGAAACGATGGTTAAGTTCCTTGCCCAGAAGGACTTGGCTGGGTCTGACGCGGGGTCAGGCGGTCCGAGAGGAAATCGTGGAGCGCCCGGTTCGGCCGGTGGGGGTGCTCCACGTCCCCAGCTGGAGGTGGCGGAGATGGCACCGCCGGCGTGGTTTGGTCCGGCTATGCAGGGTTTTCTGCATAGCGTTCTGCCCACGCTGGTGTCGTCCCTGCTACCAAAGGTTGGGGGGCAGTTTCTCCCCATGCCTGGTACGGATCCTGTCTTCGGACAGGATTCTGGACTGGTTACCGAGGGGGCCGTCTCGTACGGCCCCCTGGCGGGTCCGTCTGGCTTCGGCCAGACGGGTTCTGTCTCTCTGCGGCCACCTCCGGGTGGTCCAGTAGCGGTGGCCGGTCCGTCAGGTGTGGGAGCCGTCCGCCAGGACGGCTCCACGGTTTATTCGTCTAGTGACGGCTCTTCGGAGTCTGAAGACGATGAGGCCGAGGAGGAGAGGTTGCTGCGGCCCGTGAAGCCGCAGGTGGAGAATATGGAGGTTGATTCCGTCCTAGACGGAACCGGCCTCCATTTGTCTGGTTTGGCGCAAGCCAGGTCAGCGGCTGCGGCTGAGGCCAATCCGTTACCGTGCACCGGTTCCGCGCGGCTTGGTTTATCACCAGCCGTCAGGGGAACCGGTGTGCCGGGCCAGGCGTGGTACTCACCTATCTCGCCTGGTCCGGCAGCCGGACATGGGGTGCCGTTGGCGCCCGTGGCCGGCTATGGTTCCGCGACGGTTACGGGTCCGTACGGTTTTCCGTGCGGACCTACCCCATGGACCGGAGTGTTTCATGGGGTGGCGGCGGAACCATGTGGTAGCGGAGTGCCTGGCGTGTCAGCCGTGGCTCCTGGCCGGGAGGCCATGGCTGGCAGACCCGTAAACATGTCAACGGGTGACGTGTTTGCGGGAGTATCTTCTTCGGAGTTAGACTGGTCTGATGCTCTGGCGTGGCTAGCCAGAGTTGACCCGTCTGTGGTTTCGGCCACGGCCGATGAAGATGCGCCCCGTCCGTCGGTTGCGTCGATTAGGACGGGGATTTTGCCCGCGGCCCGGATCCAGTCTGTGGGACTGGATCCACGGTTCATTGATTTGTTGGATGCTATTTATAGTAAACAACTAATGACCAAGGGTCAGCTCCCTGCGGCCTCCAGGGAGGTGCGGGCAAGGTGCCGTATTCCGCGGGGTGAATACGACAGGTATGGTGTAGTCCCGTCGGTCACGGAGGATGACCGATGGGTACTGGGCGTCCAGAGTGCCGGTTCGGGTGGTCCCGGTCCGGCACTAGTGGATAAGGCCCAGGTACACCAGGAAGAAGTCCTGGCCCTATGCGATGAGGGTGTGAGGGCAGCCATGAGCGCTGTCAATCACTCCTATCGTCTACTTCAGTCGGTGTGGGCTGAAGCGGGGGCAGTCCACCCTGTGCCACCTGTGGCGCTATCGTGCGTTAATGACGGCTTGGTGCTGTCAATGGACGCATTGGCAAGGGTGCAAGCGCGTGTGACGAAGTCCAGGAGGCAAATGGTCATTGACCATATGTGTCCGGCTACGGCAGTCAAGGAGCGTCTTCTTGGGACGCCCCTGACAGGGCCTAGCATCTTTGGTGGCCAAGCGCGGGCCATCTTAGAGGACACCGCCAGTATTGCGCAGAATCGGTTAGCGGTAAATCTACAGCTAGAGCTAGTGCGGCAAGCGCACGCACTAGGGGCTGTGGGTAAGCCGCTATCAGTACAGCCTTCAAAGAAACAGAAAAAGCATAAGGGCAAGGCGAAAGCCAGGCCTATTGCGACGTCTGTTTCGGCTGGGTTTTCGGAGCCGCCGCCGGCGAAGAAACCCAGGAAGGCTGTAGAGGCGCCTACCCTCCCCAATGTTGCTCCGGACCGCCCTAGAGGTGGTAAGGGCAAGGGGAAGGGTAAGGGTAAGGCCTCAAAGGGCGGACAGAAGGGGCCGAAGCGTACCTGAGGGTACGCAAGCTCCCTTCATATCCGCCTGGACCGCACCTGTGCGACAGGAACAGCGGTGCCAGTTATACCCGTCGTGCCTAGAACGAAATGATTCTCACTCTCTCTCGTTAAGAAAGGGGGGGGGGGGCGGACTGCGAGCCGGACAACCCCGTTAGACGTCGAGGCGTCTATGGTGGGTGGAAGGCTCATGCGTTTCGTCGAGGCTTGGCGAGGTGTGACGTCAGACAGTCTGGTCCTGGGATGGTTATCCCAGGGTTACATGCCGGAGTGGTGGGACTTTCCGCCACAAAATCTGTCTTTGGCACCAGTCTGGACACCCGTACCAAGGGAGCCAGACAAGTTAGAAGCCGTTCAAAAGGAAGTGTCGGGTTTGCTTCTGAAGGGAGCAATAAAACCAGCAAACCGGAACACTCCAGGCTTCTATTCAAACATGTTCCTTGTCCCCAAGAGCACGGGGGGATGGAGACCCATACTCAATCTCAGGCCATTAAATTGGTTTATCCATACGCCTCGGTTCCAGATGGAAACACCGAGGTCGGTAATGGCGGGATTGAGGAAAGGAATGTGGTGTGTATCGATCGATCTGAAAGATGCATATTTCCACATTCCGATCAATCGGAGTTGGCACAGGTTTCTGAGATTTGCGTTTCAGAATCAAGTATGGGAGTTTACAGTTCTCCCGTTTGGCCTGTCGACAGCTCCGAGGGTTTTCACAAGAGTGGTCCTTGCGGTGACAGCGTTTCTCAGAAAAGAGAACGTGGCGCTACACACCTACATAGACGACTGGCTGCTCAAGGCAGACTCGGCGGCCAGGTTGAACGTGGATACTGCTCTGACTCTGAAGTTACTTTCAGATCTAGGCTGGATAGTCAACGAGGAGAAATCCGAGTTGACACCCACTCAACATTTCGTTTATTTGGGGATGCGATTCGACCTCGAGGAGGGCAGGGTTTACCCGTCAGAGCCCAGAGTGGTGTCTCTGTTAGCCATCCTCGGGAGTTTTCGAGTGGGAAACCACATTCAGGCGAGGCGGTTCCTTCAGATGCTGGGCATGATGGTCTCCATGGAGCAGGTTATCCCGTACGCTGCTCTAATGCGAAGACCTATCCAGTTGTATCTGATGTCTCTGTGGAAACAGAGAACAGAACCCCTGTCAAAACTGGTGCCAGTTTTGGAGCCGATAATATCGCATCTTCTATGGTGGAAACAGCGTCAGAATCTCCTAATAGGGGTTTCGCTGCACCTACCCCACCCCCAGCTGTCCGTTTACACGGATGCATCGCTGGAAGGGTGGGGTGCCTGCCTGGGAGAACACCAGGTCTCGGGCACATGGACTCTCCCGGAGAGTCAGCTGCATATCAATCTGTTGGAAATGATGGCAGTGGAACTGGCGTTGGAAGAGTTCCTTCCGATGATCAGGGGCAAGGTGATATTGATACGGTCGGACAATTCGACAGTAGTATCATATATAAATCGCCAAGGAGGGACCAGGTCGCCCACCCTGTGCATCAGGGTGTGGCACTTGATTCAATGGTGCAGGAATTACTCGGTTGTTTTGAAAGCAGCTCATATTCCTGGCCGATTGAACATTCTGGCGGATGCTTTGTCTCGCAGACAGAGAATCCTGCCAACAGAATGGTCCCTCAACCCTCCAGTTCTACGACGGATCTTCGAGCATTGGGGCAAACCCAACGTGGACTTGTTCGCCACAAAGGAAAATGCTCAAATCATGACATATGTCTCGCCGATTCCAGATCCAAATGCCGTCGATACAGACGCTCTGGCGATAAGCTGGAGAGGGATGCACGCTTACGCGTATCCGCCCACCATTCTTCTACCGAAGGTATTGGTGAAGGTCAGGGAGGAACCGTGTCTGGTCCTGCTAATAGCGCCGTATTGGCCGAGCAGGGCGTGGTTCACGGATCTTCTAGATCTGCTGGTGGAAAATCCTGTGCAGTTGCCCGAGATTCCGAACATAATCTCCCAGGCCAAGGGACGCTTCCTACACGAGCGTCCCGAAATGTTCAAATTGACTGCGTGGATGTTGTCAAACAACGTTCCACGTCGGAAGGCTTTTCTCGACAGGCTGCTGATTTCATCGCGGCTGCGAGAAGGAGGTCAACCTTCAAGTCATATAACAACAAGGTTAACAGATTTGCAGACTGGTGTGAAGAAAAGGGTATTGATACCTTTCAATCCACTATTCAGCAAATAGCAGACTTTCTCTGTGAGCTGTTCTTTACAGGACTAGCTCCCGTCACAATTGCTGGATACAAGTCAGCTTTGGCATCAGTTATCCCTTGTCTAGCCAACAGGGATAGTCCAGAGGTGGCCCAGTTAAACGTGATGTTGAAGGGAATGAGCAATCTCCGCCCGAGACAACCGGTAGTCATTCCAGCCTGGAGTCTATCTTTAGTGCTTAAAGTACTGGCCAAGCACCCATTCGAACCGTTGCGTTCGGCTAGTCTAAAGCATTTGACTCTAAAGGCGGTCTTTCTATTGGCAGCTTCCTCAGCTAGAAGGCGCAGTGAGATCCATGCGCTTTCGGCAGAGAGGAACCGATTTATTGTTTCTGGAGAAGGTCTGCGTCTTCTGCCAAGAGCAGAATTTATGTCAAAGAACCAATCTTTGAGATATCCCGGCAAACCGATCATTATACCGAAGTTAACCAGGTTTGATCGTGATGCCAGTGTCTGGTGCCCGGTCCGTGCTTTGACTAAGTACAAGAAACGGACTGACTCGTTACGGTCGAACGATAGACATTTGTGGATCTGCCATAAAAAGCCTTATGGCGCCGCATCCATGGATACTATCTCTCGTTGGGTGGTCGAATGCATTCAGACTACTCATGAGATGGCGACTGGGCACCAGGTGCAGGGCGTAAGGGCACACGATGTTAGAGGAATAGCCGCCTCGACCGCCCTTTACAATGGTGTTCCGTTAGAGGACATCATGGCCGTTGCACAATGGCACTGTGAGTCCTCATTTACGGATTACTATATGAGGGATGTGTCAGACTCAGCCAATCCACTCGCTTTAGCTGTTTTGAAACGATAGTTAGTGACCACACTGCTTTTCCCCTTTTTTCACTTTGGTAAGAAAAGAACCTAAAGCAGGCATGGTCAAGCGAGAGGATGTCAACCAGATTGTGTCACTGATGGCCGAACCGGTGTATGGTTGTAGGCGGTACGTCTGAAGTCCTGTTATCATAAGGTAATTCAACAAGTGAGAGTTTTTTGTATTATGTATATGTATCATGTTCATTCATCTTATATATTCATGCTCATTCCCAGGCTAATACAAGCGATATGCAGGGAGTAGTTAACCCTCTTGGCATATTGGTGTTTCAGGCGAGATACATGTTCGTTAGTTCTCTCCCTTTTCTTAGGAGGAAAAAGGGGGGGGGGGGGCTGTGACGCGAATGTGATTCGGTTCCGTGAACTTGACGGTCCTTTTAGGTCTCCGTTAGTCAAGTTTGAAGTCTAAAATCTTTCTCCAAGGGGCAAAATTAGCATGTATGGCTTGCCCCTTCCCACCAGGTTACTGATCAAATCTGGTGTATATCAGAAGTAACAGAATGGTGAGTATTGATCGAAGGAGAATGCAGGAAATGTCAATTTCCCTTTCTCCGAGATCTAACAATACTCACCATTCTGTTACGGACCCAGCCTCCCAGCCCCACGGAGGCAAGCCATAGTTTTCTCTTGTTTGGTGGCTATGCAAACAATATGAGCTCTATGGTAAACGGGTACTCGGCAGTGGGGAGCCGGGTACCCAGTTCCCAGGAGTCGGTAAAGCTTTCTAAGTCTATAATCCTAGAGCCGCTGTCAAGGCCAGCTGTATATCAGAAGTAACAGAATGGTGAGTATTGTTAGATCTCGGAGAAAGGGAAATTGACATTTCCTGCATTCTCCTTCGATCAATACTCACCATTCTGTTACTTCTGATATACAGCTGGCCCTGACAGCGGCTCTAGGATTATAGACTTAGAAAGCTTTACCGACTCCTGGGAACCGGGTACTCGGCTCCCAACTGCCGAGTACCCGTTTACCATAGAGCTCATTCTTGTTTGCATAGCAACAAGAGCAATACATGCTTTTTGCATTAAGGATTTAGTGGGTTTTTTTGTGAAACAAAAGATCTAAGTCTTTAATTTGTAATAGTTTGTGTGTTCGTGAAAGGATTAACTAAGGACTATGGAGCATACCGCTGAAGATAACCAGGTTGTATCGTTCTTTATTATCCATAGTTAAAAGACTTAGGTCTCTAAATTTCGTTGTGTCGCATGTTCCAATTTCTGACCCCATAGAATCTGGGACGTGTGCTAACAACGATATATGCCAGACGATCGCCTTCTTTAAACCCCAACAGGCGATCGGCAGATATGAAAATAGGTGTTTGCTACAGTATTTCTAACACGAATATCGGCTGACGTCGTTCTCTGTAGAATCTGAGCGGGTGACGTCACACCCGGTCGCTCGGATGTTTATGTGAAGAAAAATTTTTCATTAATTCGCGCATCTTGTTCTGGGTGCTGCGTACTAAAAATGGTACCGGAAATTTTAGAATGATCAAGTTTACGTGCGATCACGATCGGTTTGCAATGATCGGTGGTTTCAAAATTCTTGAGTAGATGCGTGGTCTGCGGTTTTACCGTGTGATACAGCAGTTTGTTATACATTTTGTTGTTTTCTTCACATATCGTGATGCTTTCGTTAGGAGTATAATTTATATTGATTAGTAAATATACCCCGAATGCTATGCGATATGATTCCTGGAGCCGTTACACATCCTGGAGGATCTAATATGGGTGTGTTGATGCCCGCCGCGTTCTTGTCGTCATAATCAATGCGATCGTTGTTGTGGGGTGCGGGGAGGTTACGGTTAATTTATGAGTCAAAATTATTTGAAAATTAATTGTCTGCCTTCCATCCGGGTCTCGTTCCGCTTGTTTATTGTAGGTTTGTGCTTATTTTATAGGCCAAGCCAGCCCCGCCATCATGTGACGAATGTCATAAATTTGTCCATGTAATGTTCAAGGACCATGCTTGTTTTAGGTGTTCCCTGTGTAATATAGATCATAGGTGTAATGTTTGTGCAGTGTGGTCCGTCGAAATGATGGTTAAGTTCCTTGCCCAGAAGGACTTGGCTGGGTCTGACGCGGGGTCAGGCGGTCCGAGACGAAATCGTGGAGCGCCCGGTTCGGCCGGTGGGGGTGCTCCACGTCCCCAGCTGGAGGTGGCAGAGATGGCACCGCCGGCGTGGTTTGGTCCGGCTATGCAGGGTTTTCTGCATAGCGTTCTGCCCACGCTGGTGTCGTTCCTGCTACCAAAGGTTGGGGGGCAGTTCCTCCCCATGCCTGGTACAGATCCTGTCCTCGGACAGGATTCTGGACTGGTTACCGAGGGGGCCGTCTCGTACGGCCCCCTGGCAGTCCCGTCTGGCTTCGGCCAGACGGGTTCTGTCTCTCTGCGGCCACCTCCGGGTGGTCCAGTAGCGGTGGCCGGTCCGTCAGGTGTGGGAGACGTCCGCCAGGACGGCTGTACGGTTGACGACGGCTCTTCGGAGTCTGAAGACGAGGAGGCCGAGGAGGAGAGGTTGCTGCGGCCCGTGAAGCCGCAGGTGGAGAATATGGAGGTTGATTCCATCCTGGACGGAACCGGCCTCCATTTTGTCTGGTTTGGCGCAAGCCAGGTCAGCGGCTCCGCCTGCGGCTGAGGCCAATCCGTTACCGTGCACCGGTTCCGGGCGGCTTGGTTTGTCACCAGCCGTCACGGGAATGGGTGTGCCGGGCCAGGCGTGGTACTCACCTATCTCGCCTGGTCCGGCAGCCGGACGTGGGGTGCCGTTGGCGCCCGTGTCCGGCTACGGTTCCGCGACTGTTACGGGTCCGTACGGTTTTCCGTGCGGACCTACCCCATGGACCGGAGTCTTCCATGGGGTGGCAGCGGAACCGTGTGGTAGCGGAGTGCCTGGCGTGTCAGCCGTGGCTCCTTGCCGGGAGGCCTTGGCTGGCAGACCCGTGAGCACGTCAACGGGTGACGTGTTTGCGGGGGTGTCTTCGTCGGAGGTAGATTGGTCGGATGCTCTGGCATGGCTAGCCAGGGTTGACCCGGCTGTGGTTTCGGCCACGGCCGATGAAGATGCGCCCCGTCCGTCGGTTGCGTCGATTAGGACGGGGATTTTGCCCGCGGCCCGGAGACTGGATCCACGGTTCATAGATTTGTTGGATGCTATTTATAGCAAACACCTAATGACCAAGGGTCAGCTACCTGCGGCCTCCAGGGAGGTGCGGGCAAGATGTCGTATTCCGCGGGGGGGAATACGACAGGTATGGTGTAGTCCCGTCGGTCACGGAGGATGACCGATGGGTATTGGGAGTCCAGAGTGCGGGTCGGGTGTCCCCAGTCCGGCACTAGTGGATAAATCCCAAGTACACCAGGAAGAAGTCCTGTCCCTATGTGATGAGGGTGTGAGGGCAGCTATGAGTGCTGTCAACCACTCTTATCGTCTCCTTCAGTCGGTGTGGGCTGAAGCGGGGTCAGGCCACCCTGTGCCACCTGTGGCGCTTTCATGTGTTAATAACGGCTTGGTGCTGTCAATGGACGCATTGGCAAGGGTGCAAGCGCGAGTGACGAAGTCCAGGAGGCAAATGGTCATTGACCATATGCGTCCGGCTACGGCAGTCAGGGAGCGTCTTCTTGGGACGCCCCTGACAGGGCCTAGCATCTTCGGTTGCCAAGCGCGGGCCATCTTAGAGGACACCGCCAGTATCGCGCAGAATCGGTTAGCGGTAAACCTACAGCTAGAGCTAGTGCGGCAAGCGCACGCACTAGGGGCTGTGGGGAAACCGCTAACGGGACAGCCTTCAAAGAAGCAGAAGAAGCATAAGGGCAAGGCGAAAGCCAGGCCTGTTGCGACTTCTGCTTCAGCTGGGTTTTCAGAGCCGCCGCCGGCGAAGAAGCCCAGGAAGGTTGTAGAGGCGCCTACCCTCCCCAATGTTGCTCCTGACCGCCCTAGGGGCGGGAAGGGTAAGGGTAAGGCCTCAAAGGGCGGACAGAAGGGGCCGAAGCGTACCTGAGGGTACGAAAGCTCCCTTCATATCCGCCTGGACCGCGCCTGTGCGACAGGAACAGCGGTGCCAGTTAAACCCGTCATGCCTAGAACGAAATGGTTCTCGCTCTCTCTCGTTAAGAAAGGGGGGGGGGGGGGGGTGGTGGCAACCCCGTTAGGCGTCTATGGTGGGTGGAAGGCTCATGCGTTTCGTCGAGGCCTGGCGAGGTGTGACGTCAGACAGTCTGGTCCTGGGATGGTTATCCCAGGGTTACATGCCGGAGTGGTGGGACTTTCCGCCACAAAATCTGTCTTTGGCACCTGTCTGGACACCCGTACCAAGGGAGCCAGACAAGTTAGAAGCCATTCTAAAGGAAGTGTCGGGTTTGCTTCTGAAGGGAGCAATAAAACCAGCAAACCGAAACACTCCAGGCTTCTATTCAAACATGTTCCTTGTCCCCAAGAGCACAGGGGGATGGAGACCCATACTCAATCTCAGGCCATTAAATTGGTTTATCCATACGCCTCGGTTCCAGATGGAAACGCCGAGGTCGGTAATGGCGTGATTGATGAAAGGAATGTGGTGTGTATCGATCGATCTGAAAGATGCATATTTCCACATTCCTATGAATCGGAGTTGGCACAGGTTTCTGAGATTTGCGTTTCAGAATCAAGTATGGGAGTTTACAGTTCTCCCGTTCGGCCTGTCGACAGCTCCGAGGGTTTTCACAAGAGTGGTCCTTGCGGTGACAGCGTTTCTCAGAAAAGAGAACGTGGCGCTACACACCTACATAGACGACTGGCTGCTCAAGGCAGACTCGGCAGCCAGGTTGAACATGGATACTGCTCTGACTCTGAAGTTACTTTCAGATCTAGGCTGGATAGTCAACGAGGAGAAATCCGAGTTGACGCCCACTCAACATTTCGTTTATTTGGGGATGCGATTCGACCTCGAGGAGGGCAGGGTTTACCCGTCAGAGCCCAGAGTGGTGTCTCTGTTAGCCATCCTCAGGAGTTTTCGAGTGGGAAACCACATTCAGGCGAGGCGGTTCCTTCAGATGCTGGGCATGATGGTCTCCATGGAGCAGGTTATCCGGTACGCTGCTCTAATGCGAAGGCCTATCCAGTTGTATCTGATGTCTCTGTGGAAACAGAGAACAGAACCCCTGTCAAAACTGTTGCCAGTTTTGGAGCCGATAATATCGCATCTTCTCTGGTGGAAACAGCGTCAGAATCTCCTATTAGGGTTTTCGCTGCACCTAACCCACCCCCAGCTGTCCGTCTACACGGATGCATCGCTGGAAGGGTGGGGTGCCTGCCTGGGAGAACACCAGGTCTCGGGCACATGGACTCTCCCGGAGAGTCAGCTGCATATCAATCTGTTGGAAATGATGGCAGTGGAACTGGCGTTGGAAGAGTTCCTTCCGATGATCAGAGGCAAGGTGATATTGATACGGTCGGACAATTCGATAGTAGTATCATATATAAATCGCCAAGGCAGGACCAGGTCGCCCACCCTGTGCATCAGGGTGTGGCACTTGATTCAATGGTGCAGGAATTACTTGGTTGTTTTGAAAGCAGCTCATATTCCTGGCCGATTGAACATTCTGGCGGATGCTTTGTCTCGCAGACAGAGAATCTTGCCAACAGAATGGTCCCTCAACCCTCCGGTTCTGCGACGGATCTTCGAGCATTGGGGCAAACCCAACGTGGACTTGTTCGCCACAAAGGAAAATGCTCAAATCATGACATATGTCTCGCCGATTCCAGATCCAAATGCCGTCGATACAGACGCTCTGGCGATAAGCTGGAGAGGGATGCACGCTTACGCGTACCCACCCACCATTCTTCTACGAAGGTATTGGTGAAGGTCAGGGAGGAACCGTGTCTGGTCCTGCTAATAGCGCCGTATTGGCCGAGCAGGGCGTGGTTCACGGATCTTGTAGATCTGTTGGTGGAAAATCCTGTGCAGTTGCCCGAGATTCCGAACATAATCTCCCAGGCCAAGGGACGCTTCCTACACGAGCGTCCCGAAATGTTCAAATTGACTGCGTGGATGTTATCAAACAACTTTCCACGTCGGAAGGCTTTTCTCGACAAGCTGCTGATTTCATCGCGGCTACGAGAAGGAGGTCACAATTGCTGGATACAAGTCAGCTTTGGCATCAGTTATCCCTTGTCCAGCCAACAGGGATAGTCCAGAGGTGGCCCAGTTAAATGTGATGGTGAAGGGAATGAGCATTCTCCTTCAATCAATACTCACCATTCTGTTACTTCTGATATACAGCTGGCCTTGACAGCGGCTCTAGGATTATAGACTTAGAAAGCTTTACCGACTCCTGGGAACCGGGTACTCAGCTCCCAACTGCCGAGTACCCGTTTACCATAGAGCTCATTCTTGTTTGCATAGCAACAAGAGCAATACATGCTTTTTGCAGGAGAAGATTTTTAGTGTCTAATAGCGCCGTATTGGCCGAGCAGGGCGTGGTTCACGGATCTTGTAGATCTGTTGGTGGAAAATCCTGTGCAGTTGCCCGAGATTCCGAACATAATCTCCCAGGCCAAGGGACGCTTCCTACACGAGCGTCCCGAAATGGTCAAATTGACTGCGTGGATGTTATCAAACAACGTTCCACGTCGGAAGGCTTTTCTCGACAGGCTGCTGATTTCATCGCGGCTGCGAGAAGGAGGTCAACCTTCAAGTCATATAACAACAAGGTTAACAGATTTGCAGACTGGTGTGAAGAAAAGGGTATTGATACCTTTCAATCCACTGTTCAGCAAATAGCAGACTTTCTCTGTGAGCTGTTTTTTCAGGACTAGTTCCCGTCACAGTTGCTGGATACAAGTCAGCTTTGGCATCAGTTATCCCTTGTCTAGCCAACAGGGATAGTCCAGAGGTGGCCCAGTTAAATGTGATGTTGAAGGGAATGAGCAATCTCCGACCGAGACAACCGAGACAACCGGTAGTCATTCCAGCCTGGAGTCTATCTTTAGTGCTTAATGTACTGGCCAAGCACCCTTTCGAACCGTTGCGTTCGGCTAGTCTAAAGCATTTGACTCTAAAGGCGGTCTTTCTATTGGCAACTTCCTCAGCTAGACGGCGCAGTGAGATCCATGCGCTTTCGGCAGAGAGGAACCGATTTATTGTTTCTGGAGAAGGTCTGCGTCTTCTGCCAAGAGCAGAGTTTATGTCAAAGAACCAATCTTTGAGATATCCCGGCAAACCGATCATTATACCGAAGTTAACTAGGTTTGATCGTGATGCCAGTGTCTGGTGCCCGGTCCGTGCTTTGACTAAGTACAAGAAACGGACTGAATCGTTACGGTCGAACGATAGACATCTGTGGATCTGCCATAAAAAGCCTTATGGCGCCGCATCCATGGATACTATCTCTCGTTGGGTGGTCGAATGCATTCAGACTACTCACGAGATGGCGACTGGGCACCAGGTGCAAGGCGTAAGGGCACACGATGTCAGAGGAATAGCCGCCTCGACCGCCCTTTACAATGGTGTTCCGTTAGAGGACATCATGGCCGTTGCACAATGGCACTGTGAGTCCTCATTCACGGATTACTATATGAGGGATGTGTCAGACTCCGCCAATCCACTCGCTTTAGCTGTTTTGAAACGATAGTTAGTGACCACACTGCTCTTCACCCTTTTTTCACTTTGGTAAGAAAAGAACCTAAAGCAGGCATGGTCAAGCGAGAGGATGACAACCAGATTGTGTCACTGATGGCCGAACCAGTGAATGGTTGGAGGCGGTACGTCTGGAGTCCAATTATCATAAGGTAATTCAATAGTGAGAGTTTTTTGTATTATGGATGTGTATCATGTTCATTCATCTTATATATTCATGCTCATTCCCAGGCTAATATACGGAATATGCAGGGAGCAGTTAACCCTCTTGGCATATTTGTGTTTCAGGCGAGATACATGTTCGTGAGTTCTCTCCCTTTTCTTAGGAGGAAAAAAGGGGTGGGGGGGGGGCGGTGATGCGAATGATTCGGTTCCGTAAACTTGACAGTCCTTTTAGGTCTCCGTTAGTCAAGTTTGAAGTCTAAAATCTTTCTCCAAGGGGCAAAATTAGCATTTATGGCTTGCTCCTTCCCACCAGGTTACTGATCAAATCTGGTGTATATCAGAAGTAACAGAATGGTGAGTATTGATCGAAGGAGAATGAAGGAAATGTCAATTTCCCTTTCTCCGTGATCTAACAATACTCACCATTCTGTTACGGACCCAGCCCCACAGAGGCAAGCCATGGATTTCTCTTGTTTGGTGGCTATGCAAACAATATGAGCTTCATGGTAGACGGGTACTCGGCAGTTGGGAGCCGAGTACCCGGTTCCAAGGAGTCGGTAAAGCTTTCTAAGTCTATAGTCCTAGAGCCAGCTGTATATCAGAAGTAACAGAATGGTGAGTATTGTTAGATCTCGGAGAAAGGGAAATTGACATTTCCTTCATTCTTAGCAAACATTGTTCCAGAGCACTCGAACAGATCAGACCTATTGAAACTATTTTTTGCTCTTCCTATGGAACGCAATGCAGCCTTAGGTTCCGTAGGAGGAGCAAAAAATAAGAGCGCTCTGCTCATACACGAGTCTTCAATAAATACACTGATTTCAGTGGGTTTTTTTTTTATAAAATTGGGATTTCAAAAGCCTCTGCTTTTGATTAAATACTAACCTTTTTCTAAGGGTGGGGGGGGGGCAGTGTTTAAGTGTTTTTCGCTGTTTTTTCAAACTTCAGGTTTTTACTTTAGTTGCCACTCATCTCTGTCTGCTACAAAACTATTCTATATCATAATATCGAACGATAATGTTTGCTAAGAAAACGGTATCCCAACATCCTTTGCGCGACATGCTCTGTGACATACGACATTCTTTCCCGTGCAATTACCAGGGTATGAAATAATGGTCGGACATTGGTCATGTCCGATCAAATCCGGATGGGTAAAAAATTTTTTACTGAACATGAATTTTGGGGAAAATTTGCAAATTTTGGAAAAAGAGAACAAGTGAACAATGTTGGTATCGCACTCAAATACGATAGATCGATCGAGCGCGCGTTTGTGCGTCATTTGCACATTTCTAAGTGAAAACGATATTCACCTTGGTTACCAGTATTCGTGATCTGTCAAAACGCCTCATACTGGCAAATTCATCCTAGAGGGTGGTCTTACAATAGCTAATTGTCCCGGGAATAGTGTAAACCTTTTATACTGGCGAATTTTCTGATTTCTAATGAGGGATATAGACCGTGAGTGACTTGAAAATTAAGTCATGCGGCGAATAAATGACAGATAAAATTGCATAGAACATCTGATAAATGATACCACTCAAAATCTTGTCATTTCGCTAGTCTGAAAATGATCGAGTCGATGAAAAATTAGCAATGGCGGATCTACAAAATCTGCCACTGCGCACGAGTTAGTGATGTGTTCTTACACACCTTCTGTCATGAGAAGAGAATTTGGTCTCGCAATTTCATTGGTTGTTGGACATAATTATATCTAGAAAATCCAATGACATTACGTGAGAGATTTTCACAGAAGTTTGAGACGCATTCTTTCACGCCTTCGATGATTAAGAAGCTAATTCTTCCTGGCGATTTCCTTGGTAGCTGTATATAGAAAACCAATGAAATAGCGGGCAAGTTTTCTCACAATAGAAGTGAAGAAAGCAAGTTCATAAATAATCGCACTGTAGAAGACACTTGACAACACGCGCGTGACCATTATATTTCGCATTCTACAATTAACCATTTAATGGTCAAATTTGCCTAAAAATTTTAATTAAAAATAGTTAATGGCCACTTGCAGGTCAAGAGATTTTTTTTGAAAATTTACCACGGCAATGACTGTCTCAGTTACTGAATAAGCCATTTCAATGGAAAATTTCAAAAATAATCTCTTGACCTGCAAGTGAACATTTATCAGGAAAACTATCACAAGCCTTCTTTGACTAATGTGTTCTAAAGTGAAAAATTTTTTAGATTTAATTGTACATGACTGTGACAGCAGTTGATGTGTTGCTAAAATGGTATCTGAGCGAAAAGTGCCCAAAGGGGCAACCCTTGCTAAATGGAGGACCGAGTATAAGTGGTTAAGTCCTCATTTTCTCCTTCGATCAATACTCACCATTCTGTTACTTCTGATATACAGCTGGCCCTGACAGCGGCTCTAGGATTATAGACTTAGAAAGCTTTACCGACTCCTGGGAACCGGGTACTCGGCTCCCAACTGCCGAGTACCCGTTTACCATAGAGCTCATTCTTGTTTGCATAGCGACAAGAGCAATACATGCTTTTTGCATTAAGGATTTTAGTGTTTTAAAATAATCTAAGTCTTTAATCAGTGATAGTTTGTGTGTTCTGAAAGGATTAACTAAGGACTATGGAGAATACCGCCCAAGACAACCAGGTTGTATTGTTCTTTATTATCCATACTTAAAAGACTTAGGTCTCTAAATTTCGTTGTGTCGCATGTTCCAATTTCTGTCCCCATAGAATCTGGGACGTGTGCTAACAACGATATATGCCAGACGATCGCCTTCTTTAAACCCCAACAGACGGTATTTCTAACACGAATATCGGCTGACGTCGTTCTCCGTAGAATCCGAGCGGGTGACGTCACACCCGGTCGCTCGGATGTTTATGTGAAGAAAAATTTTTCATTAATTCGCGCATCTTATTCTGGGTGCTGCGTACTAAAAATGGTACCGGGAACTTTAGAATGATCAAGTTTACGTGCGATCACGATCGGTTTGCAATGATCGGTGGTTTCAAAATTCTTGAGTAGATGTGTGGTCTGCGGTTTTACCGTGTGAGACAGCAGTTTTGTTATACATTTTGTTGTTTTCTTCACATATCGTGCTGCGTTCGTTAGGAGTATAATTTATATTGATTAGTAAATATACCCTGAATGCTATGCGATATGATTCCTGGAGCCGTTACACATCCTGGAGGATCTATTTTGGGTGTGTTGTGCCCGCCGCGTACTTGTCGTCATAATCAATGCGATCGTTGTTGTAACGTGGCGGGGTGGGGTGCGGGGAGGTTACGGTTAATTTATGAGTCAAATTATTTGAAAATTAATTGTCTGCCTTCCATCCGGGTCTCGTTCCGCTTGTTTTTTGTAGGTTTGTGCTTATTTTATAGGCCAAGCCAGCCCGCCATCATGTGACGACTGCCATAAGTTTGTCCGTGTAATGTTCAAGGACCATGTCTGTTTTATGTGTGCCCTGTGTAATATAGATCATAGGTGTAATGTTTGTGCAGTGTGGTCCGTCGAAACGATGGTTAAGTTCCTTGCCCAGAAGGACTTGGCTGGGTCTGACGCGGGGTCAGGCGGTCCGAGAGTAAATCGTGGAGCGCCCGGTTCGGCCGGTGCGGGTGCTCCACGTCCCCAGCTGGAGGTGGCGGAGATGGCACCGCCGGCGTGGTTTGGTCCGGCTCTGCAGGGTTTTTCTGCATAGCGTTCTGACCACGCTGGTGTCGTCCCTGCTACCAAAGGTTGGGGGGGCAGTTTCTCCCCATGCCTGGTACGGATCCTGTCCTCGGACAGGATTCTGGACTGGTTACCGAGGGGGCCGTTTCGTACGGCCCCCTGGCAGTCCCGTCTGGCTTCGGCCAGACGGGTTTCTGTTTCTCTGCGGCCACCTCCGGGTGGTCCAGTAGCGGTGGCCGGTCCGTCAGGTGTGGGAGCCGTCCGCCAGGACGGTTCCACGGTTGACTCGTCTAGTGACGACTCTTCGGAGTCTGAAGACGAGGAGGCCGAGGAGGAGAGGTTGCTGCGGCCCGTGAAGCCGCAGGTGGAGAATATGGAGGTTGATTCCGTCCTAGACGGAACCGGCCTCCATTTGTCTGGTTTGGCGCAAGCCAGGTCAGCGGCTCCGCCTGTGGCTGAGGCAAATCCGTTACCGTGCACCGGTTCCGTGCGGCTTTGTTTGTCACCAGCCGTCACGGGAACGGGTGGGCCGGTCCGGGCGTGGTACTCACCTATCTCGCCTGGTCAGGCAGTCGGACGTGGGGTGCCGTGGGCGCCCGTGTCCGGCTATGGTTCCGCGACTGCTACGGGTCCGTACGGTTTTCCGTGCGGACCTACCCCATGGACCAGAGTGTTTCATGGGGTGGCGGCGGAACCGTGTGGTGCCTGGCGTGTCAGCCGTGGCTCCTTGCTGGGAGGCCGTGGCTGGCAGACCCGTGAGCACGTCAACGGGTGACGTGTTTGCGGGGGTGTCTTCATCGGAGGTAGATTGGTCAGATGCTCTGGCGTGGCTAGCCAGGGTTGACCCGTCTGTGGTTTCGGCCACGGCCGATGAAGATGCGCCCCGTGCGTCGATCAGGACGGGGATTTTGCCCGCGGCCCGGATCCAGTCAGTGGGACTGGATCCACGGTTCATAGAATGGTTGGATGCTATTTATAGCAAACAACTGATGACCAAGGGTCGGCTCCCTGCGACCTCCAGGGAGGTGCGGGCAAGATGTCGTATTCCGCGGGCGGAATACGACAGGTATGGTGTAGTCCCGTCGGTCACGGAGGATGACCGATGGGTACTGGGCGTCCAGAGTGCCGTGCCGGGTCACCCCGGTCCGGCACTTGTGGACAAGTCTCAGGTACACCAGGAAGAAGTCTTGTCCCTATGCGATGAGGGTGTGAGGGCAGCGATGAGCGCTGTCAACCACTCTTATCGTCTCCTTCAGTCGGTGTGGACTGAAGCGGGGCAGGCCACCCTGTGCCACCTGTGGCGCTTTCATGTGTCAATGACGGCCTGGTGCTGTCGATGGACGCATTGGCAAGGGTGCAAGCGCGTGTGACGAAATCCAGGAGGCAAATGGTCATTGACCATATGCGTCCGGCTACGGCAGTCAGGGAGCGTCTCCTTGGGACACCCCTGACAGGGCCTAGCATCTTCGGTGGCCAAGCGTGGGCCATCTTAGAGGATACCGCCAGTATCGCGCAGAATCGGTTAGCGGTAAACCTGCAGCTAGAGCTAGTGCGGCAAGCGCATGCACTAGGGCCTGTGGGAAACCGCTAACGGGACAACCTTCAAAGGAGCAGAAGAAGCATAAGGGCAAGGGGAAAGCTAGGCCTGTTGCGACTTCTGCTTCAGCTGGGGTTTCAGAGCCGCTGCCGGCGAAGAAGCCCAGGAAGGTTGTAGAGGCGCCTACCCTCCCCAATGTTGCTCCTGACCGCCCTAGAGGCAGGAAGGGCAAGGGTAAGGGTAAGGCCTCAAAGGGCGGACAGAAGGGGCCGAAGCGTACCTGAGGGTACGAAAGCTCCCTTCATATCCGCCTGGACCGCGCCTGTGCGACAGGAACAGCGGTGCCAGTTATACCTGTCGTGCCTAGAACGAAATGGTTCTCTCTCTCTCGTTAAGAAAGAGTGGGGGGGCGGACTGCGAGCCGGACAACCCCGTTAGACGTCGAGGCGTCTATGGTGGGTGGAAGGCTCATGCGTTTCGTCGAGGCCTGGCAAGGTGTGACGTCAGACAGTCTGGTCCTGGGATGGTTATCCCAGGGTTACATGCCGGAGTGGTGGGACTTTCCACCACGAAATCTGTCTTTGGCACCTGTCTGGACACCCGTACCAAGGGAGCCAGACAAGTTAGAAGCCGTTCAAAAGGAAGTGTCGGGTTTGCTTCTGAAGGGAGCAATAAAACCAGCAAATCGAAACACTCCAGGCTTCTATTCAAACATGTTCCTTGTCCCCAAGAGCACAGGGGGATGGAGACCCATACTCAATCTCAGGCCATTAAATTGGTTTATCCATACGCCTCGGTTCCAGATGGAAACGCCGAGGTCGGTAATGCGGGATTGAGGAAAGGAATGTGGTGTGTATCGATCGATCTGAAAAATGCATATTTCCACATTCCTATGAATCGGAGTTGGCACAGGTTTCTGAGATTTGCGTTTCAGAATCAAGTATGGGAGTTTACAGTCTCCCGTTTGGCCTGTCGACAGCTCCGAGGGTTTTCACAAGAGTGGTCCTTGTGGTGACAGCGTTTCTCAGAAAAGAGAACGTGGCGCTACACACCTACATAGACGACTGGCTGCTTAAGGCAGACTCGGCAGCCAGGTTGAACGTGGATACTGCTCTGACTCTGAAGTTACTTTCAGATCTACGCTGCATAGTCAACGAGGAGAAATCCGAGTTGACGCCCACTCAACGTTTCGTTTATTTGGGGATGCGATTCGACCTTGAGGAGGGCAGGGTTTACCCGTCAGAGCCCAGAGTGGTGTCTCTGTTAGCCATCCTCAAGAGTTTTCGAGTGGGAAACCACATTCAAGGCGAGGCGGTTCCTTCAGATGCTGGGCATGATGGTCTCCATGGAGCAGGTTATCCCGTACGATGCTCTAATGCGAAGGCCTATCCAGTTGTATCTGATGTCTCTGTGGAAACAGAGAACAGAACCCCTGTCAAAACTGTTGCCAGTTTTGGAGCCGATAATATCGCATCTTCTATGATGGAAACAGCGTCAGAAGCTCCTATTAGGGGTTTCGCTGCACCTACCCCGCCCCCAGCTGTCCGTCTACACGGATGCATCGCTGGAAGGGTGGGGTGCCTGCCTGGGAGAACCAGGTCTCGGGCACATGGACTCTCCCGGAGAGTCAGCTGCATATCAATCTGTTGGAAATGATGGCAGTGGAACTGGCGTTGGAAGAGTTTCTTCCGATGATCAGGGGCAGGGTGATATTGATACGGTCGGTCGATTCGACAGTAGTATCATATATAAATCGCCAAGGCGGGACCAGGTCGCCCACTCTGTGTATCAGGGTGTGGCACTTGATTCAATGGTGCAGGAATTACTCGGTTGTTTTGAAAGCAGCTCGTATTCCTGGCCGATTGAACATTCTGGCGGATGCTTTGTCTCGCAGACAGAGAATCCTGCCAACAGAATGGTCCCTCAACCCTCCAGTTCTGCGACGGATCTTCGAGCATTGGGGCAAACCCAACGTGGACTTGTTCGCCACAAAGGAAAATGCTCAAATCATGACATATGTCTCGCCGATTACAGATCCAAATGCCGTCGATACAGACGCTCTGGCGATAAGCTGGAGAGGGATGCACGCTTACGCGTACCCACCCACCATTCTTCTACCGAAGGTTTTGGTGAAGGTCAGGGAGGAACCGTGTCTGGTCCTGCTAATAGCGCCGTATTGGCCGAGCAGGGCGTGGTTCACGGATCTTCTAGATCTGCTGGTGGAAAATCCTGTGCAGTTGCCCGAGATTCCGAACATAATCTCCCAGGCCAAGGGACGCTTCCTACACGAGTGTCCCGAAATGTTCAATGACTGCGTGGATGTTATCAAACAACGTTCCACGTCGGAAGGCTTTTCTCGACAGGCTGCTGATTTCATCGCGGCTGCGAGATGGAGGTCAACCTTCAAGTCATATAACAACAAGGTTAACAGATTTGCAGACTGGTGGGAAGAAAAGGGTATTGGTACCTTTCAATGCACTATCAGCAAATAGCAGACTTTCTCTGTGAGCTGTTCTTTTGAGGACTAGCTCCCGTCACAGTTGCTGGATACAAGTCAGCTTTGGCATCAGTTATCCCTTGTCTAGCCAACAGGGATAGTCCAAAGGTGGCCCAGTTAAATGTGATGTTGAAGGGAATGAGCAATCTCCGACCGAGACACCGGTAGTCATTCCAGCCTGGAGTCTATCTTTAGTGCTTAATGTACTGGCCAAGCACCCTTTCGAACCGTTGCGTTCGGCTAGTCTAAAGCATTTGACTCTAAAGGCGGTCTTTCTATTGGCAGCTTCCTCAGCTAGAAGGCGCAGTGAGATCCATGCGCTTTCGGCAGAGAGGAACCGATTTATTGTTTCTGGAGAAGGTCTGCGTCTTCTGCCAAGAGCAGAGGTTATGTCAAAGAACCAATCTTTGAGATATCCCGGCAAACCGATCATTATACCGAAGTTAACTAGGTTTGATCGTGATGCCAGTGTCTGGTGCCCGGTCCGTGCTTTGACTAAGTACAAGAAACGGACTGACTCGTTACGGTCGAACGATAGACATCTGTGGATCTGCCATAAAAAGTCTTATGGCGCCGCATCCATGGATACTATCTCTCGTTGGGTGGTCGAATGCATTCAGACTACTCACGAGATGGCGACTGGGCACCAGGTGCAAGGCGTAAGGGCAGACAATGTCAGAGGAATAGCCGCCTCGACCGCCCTTTACAATGGTGTTCCGTTATAGGACATCATGGCCGTTGCACAATGGCACTGTGAGTCCTCATTCACGGATTACTATATGAGGGATGTGTCAGACTCAGCCAATCCACTCGCTTTAGCTGTTTTGAAACGATAGTTAGTGACCACACTGCTTTTCACCCTTTTCTCACTTCGGTAAGAAAAGAACCTAAAGCAGGCATGGTCAGGCGAGAGGATGTCAACCAGATTGTGTCACTGATGGCCGAACCGGTGAATGGTTGGAGGCGGTACGTCTGAAGTCCAATTATCATAAGGTAATTCAATAGTGAGAGTTTTTTGTATTATGGATATGTATCATGTTCATTCATCTTATATATTCATGCTCATTCCCAGGCTAATACATGGAGTATGCAGGGAGCAGTTAACCCTCTTGGCATATTTGTGTTTTCAAGCGAGATACATGTTCGTTAGTTCTCTCCCTTTTCTTAGGAGGAAAAAGGGGGGGGACTGTGACGCGAATGTGATTCGGTTTCGTGAACTTGACGGTCCTTTTAGGTCTCCGTTAGTCAAGTTTGAAGTCTAAAATCTTTCTCCAAGGGGCAAAATTAGCATTTATGGCTTGCCCCTTCCCACCAGGTTACTGATCAAATCTGGTGTATATCAGAAGTAACAGAATGGTGAGTATTGATCGAAGGAGAATGCAGGAAATGTCAATTTCCCTTTCTCCGAGATCTAACAATACTCGCCATTCTGTTACGGACCCAGCCTCCCAGCCCCACGGAGGCAAGCCATAGTTTTCTCTTGTTTGGTGGCTATGCAAACAATATGAGCTCTATGGTAAACGGGTACTCGGCAGTTGGGAGCCGAGTACCCGGTTCCCAGGAGTCGGTAAAGCTTTCTAAGTCTATAATCCTAGAGCCGCTGTCAGGGCCAGCTGTATATCAGAAGTAACAGAATGGTGAGTATTGTTAGATCTCGGAGAAAGGGAAATTGACATTTCCTGCAATCCATGACTATCTGGCAACAAATAGAGAAATTCGATCCTGGAGACATGCATAGTGAAACTGTATAGAGCCACAAGACATTATATCGGCTAGTCGCCACTCTCCAGCTTATACTCCGTGTTTAGGCATGTTAGGGTGAGTCTTATGTGAGCTATTTGGTTTTTCTTGCTGACCCTTTGTCTAACTTGTTTCATTTTCAACAGGCTTTCACACCTTCAGGATTCCCTTATTAGTCCCGTCGACATCTCAGTCCCCCAACATCGTCGACGGGGATTATAGAAATGGGTCCCGTCCGTCCGTCCGTCCGTCCGTCCGCATTTAATTTCTGCTCGATAACTTCAGTTAGCTTGAATGGATTCATTCCAAATTCGGAATGTCAGCTCCTTATGACAACACCTCGGTGGGGATTGCATATCGATGAAATCTGTCCAGAAACACTGGAGTTGTTATTATACCACAAAAACATCTATACCGTTCAATCACTACTTGCTAAATCAACTACTCTGCATTTAGCCACCAGAATAAGATATTTATGCTTGCTTACATGCCCCATATGCCTATTCCACTTCATCACGCCCTCAACCAGGCTACTGGTAGGGTGCACCCCCAGCATATGCCTTGAAAGAGACTGGCACCAGTCTATACTCACTCCTCAGTGACACCTGTCACAGCACATGACCGCACATGCGCAATGGAGCCCAAATGGGAAACAGATTCACTTTTCAAATGTTCTGCAAGCAGAACAGTCAGCCATTTACGAGTTTAAGCTTTTTTATAGTTTGCACTGTGTTCAGTTCTATCTTAAGATTAATATCTTGAAAGAAATATGCCTAACATGAAGTCTATTCTTCCAAAGTTATGTTTATGGAATGTGTTGTGGTTTTTGTTGCCTTTTATAATTATGTGTGTGTATTACCGGTTTTCGTGGTAGTCCAGTTTCGTGGTAGTCAATCATGCCTTCCATCACCTTTTCGTCACAAGTCCTTATCTATATTATCTATCATGATTACTAATATCCCATGCTTCAGAGCTGTTATACTATACCCTTAAGTTTTCTCTTAGTATTTTTGCTTTGGGATATTTGAATTCGAAATTTCTCGCCTTTTTTAAGCATTGGTTTGGTCTTTTATTTGGAACGCCTTTATTTTAGAAAGGTTTTTTTCTTGAAGTTGTTTGCTTCATTTTCTGTCCAGAAACACCGGAGTTATTCCCCTTTATTTCTTGAAAGATTGTAACTTCGATAACTTCAGTTAGCTTGAATGGATTCATTTAAAGTTTGTACTATCAACTCTGTATGACAAGACCTCGGTGGGGATTGCATATGAGCAAAATATGTCCAGACCCACCGGAGTTATCCCCCTTTGTTTCTTGAAAAAACCGTAAAATATGTGGTTTCCGCTCGTTAACTTCAATTAGCTTGAATGGATTCATTTCAAATTTGGACTTCTGACAAGACCTCGGTGGGCATTGCATATCGGCGAAATGTGTCCAGATACACCAGAGTTATCTCCCTTGTTGGATTAAAAAAATTGTGGTTGTATTAGAAAGCCCTGGTCGGGGGACTACTGTGGCCAGAACTGGTCTTTTATTATTATTGTCACATTAATGAGATTATAGCATGGCTAACAAAAATTTTAACCTGCCAAATATGCACATGAGGCCATTCTTAGGAAATAGCTAGTTTAGCATAACCATGTCCTAACATGTGGACATACTCCATACGATAGTTATTGATTATTAATTGATTATTAGCACAAAAACTGTATAGGATTGTAGGTAGGTGCATTATACATACGATGCCCACACGTTCATCACATTTCCATACAACAATGTAATTAGTATGAAAATTCTGCCTGGTAAGATCGAGTGGGTGTAATGTTGGAGGAATTTAAATTGAAAAATATTTTTTTAGGGCGTGAACCAATAATTAAAACATTTCAGCCAAAAATATAGAAGCATTGCAAGCGGGTCATGCTATTGCTAAACTGACAATTTCCTAAAAAATCGCCTGATTTCAATACTCTTTAAATTTAACGTACATATACTTTGACTTCTTTTTTTGTAGACTGCGAAGCTGAGGAAGACGCGCAAGCTACGTGGTCATGTCAGTCATGGACATGGTAGAATAGGTGTGTATGTACTTGAAGAAACTAGCATATGTTGACACATTACGAATGTTACATCTGTTTGAATTTGCCGCTTTAAGTATTTTCCTTTTACAGTAAGGTATCTGTTAACCCCTTAACCCTCAAATTTGTTCATGAAAATATCTTAGTCTGCAACTGGACATTTTTCAAGACCACTGCAGAAGACGGTTTTGGCCTGCTTGTGTGTTGGCGGGTTAAGCCTTTAACATTCATACTAGTCAAAAAGGGCTTCTGCAGTGGTCTTCACAAATGTCAATTTGCAGACCAGAAAATTTACCGCCGGAATGATTGGCTCGATAACATTTTCTTGAAGAGATTTAAGGGTTAAAGGGTTAAATATACTTAGGCACCTATGTGAACTTATGCAGTGCCGGATTTAATTTGGTTGTCGATTCTCATCCTCTCAACAATTCTGGTACACAGAGCTTGAAATAAGGGGCGTATTGGCATATTTTGACTGGGAAGGTTACACGAAATGTTGATTTCGCCATTGTCATGATTGGTTTGTCAACAAAATATCCAAATATGTTAAGATATATCTTATTGATATTCACAACTTCAGAGGTTGTGCCCTAAGACTTTAGACTTCTACATAAACTCCTACCAGTTCTTGGAACCCAATACTACCTGCCAAACAACCAGGTACCCATTACCGTAATTTCTCGACTAAAGTCCTCCCTCGAATATAGGACGCTGTCCCAAATTTGACCAAAATCCGCCCAGAAAGCTCTTGTATTCAAGTATAAGACGCTGTTAAATTTAGAAAAAACATACCTTTAAAAAATCGAAAATTGGTGTAAAAAATAACCATCACTCAGCTCTATGTTTAATGCATGACTAAAAATTATCATGATGTTTGAGAAATTATTAAATAAGACCGCCTAAATATCGTGTATCTTCAATAAAGATTGTTTATTACATCAAAATCAATCAAATTTTGGCATAAAATGTCTCTTTCAAAACATAGAAATTGTGTGATAGAAACAGATTGTAATGGCTCTTGCGTTTGGAGGCGCTGTGTGATCTTATGCGCTAACAGGAGTTGGTTATCTGGCTCTTTTGTGATTGGAGGCGCTGTGTAATCTTATGCGTTAACGGGAGTTGGTTATAAAACGCGTATGGGAATATTCAGATGGTCACCAGTTGTAATGACTTTTTTGCGTTTGGAGGCGCTGTGTGATCTTATGCGCTAACGGGAGTTGGTTATCTGGCTCTTTTGTGATTGGAGGCGCTGTGTAATCTTATGTGCTAACGGGAGTTGGTTATCAAACGGGTACGGGAACATTCAGTTCCTATTGTGCAATGATGATATATAGCAATTTCCGAGTCCAGAATATTTAGATCCGATTACTCGCTCTAATTAGAATAAAGATCTTTTGCGATTGGAGGCGAATCACGTGATTTATACACATAGCATTTCTCGACGCCATTTTATGTCAAATTCTGGATTAATTTTGATGTAGTAAGTGATATGTATTAAAGAATAAGCACTATTTAGGCGCCCCAATTTAATAATTTCACTTCCGCTTGGTGTTTTTGGAGTATACACTAAACATAGTCATCAGGCGGCGTGAATTGTCTAGGGTAACATTTAGTTCAATTTCCGTGGTATAATCTGTGACTTTTTAAGAAAAATTTCGACCCAAAAATGTGCGGAAGGAATGTTCTCGATTATAGGACACACCCTTTCTAGTACATGTATTTTGACAAAAAAACTGCGTCCTTTAGTCAAATTTTAACGGTACTATGAACTGCCACTTTTGTTTCTATTTTAGAGGAAATGTTTAAGCTCTCATTTATTCAATATTGGGACTGGGAGAGGCCCAGTAAATGAGCAGGAAACCTGGCTACTTGTTTTCTTGCATTGCCTGTTGCTTTCAGCTGCACGTGATGGTTTTAACTATATTACTTACGTTGGGTTGGATTAAAGCCTTTGACATGCATCGCTTAGGGAAGCCTATCAAAAATAAAGTTGAGACAAATTGGCCACCAATTGAATTGGCTACCATCCTGACAGTTATTTTAGTCTGCCATATCTAACAAATGACATGGAATAAAGTGCAGCATTCAGAAATTTACATTTATCCATTTAGATGGCTTGCGGTTAAGTATGCGTGCTTGTGAGAGACACATTGGTTGAGATGTTGTAACTTTGGTGTGTTTCTTATAGGCAAGCACCGCAAGCATCCTGGTGGACGTGGTAAGGCAGGAGGGCAGCATCACCACAGAATCAACTATGATAAATAGTAAGTTATTCTGGACACAGACCTTAAATAAAGTCTACCGTCATTGTGACATATGGGCAGGATAACAAGTTAACATTAGAAAAATTCATGTCTATATTTAAACATTTTAATGTGCAGGCCAGCCAAAACTGGACTCTTGAGGAATGTCCATTTACAGGTCAAGAAATTTGTTTAGCCCCTCGAAAACAAAATTCGGAGGGCATATAGGAATGCGCCCATATGTACGTTTGGACTGGTTGTTTTCCGGATATGAACTTGGGTTCGCTTAGTAATACGAATACGGAGGCTAAGTTCTAATGACGTAAAACCTACCCAGATTTAATTGCCCTTGAAAGTATGAAATTCGAAAAATTATCCATTTGCAGACAATAACTTGTTTGCCTGCACCGATTTGAACCAGTTTCGGCATACCACTTAGTAATACGAATATGGAAGCCAAGTTCAAATTACGTCAAGTTTACCCTAGTTCACACACACACACACACCTTGAAAAAACATACACGTTAATTTGAGTAACCAGGCAATAACGTGTTATGCTAAACCGATCTGAATATTTGGAATAACGCTTAATGCTACCAAGTCATGTTCCATTACTTTTGGCCAATATTTGAAAAATACAAATTTTGTTAATTTGACGTCATTCCGTTACGACAAATACTAATGTAAGCGCATATAGTTATATGAAGCAGGCAAGTGATTTGCCCATATTCCTTACATTTCATTCCAACAAAAACGGTTATCAAGGGGATTTGTATTTGCTTGCAATGCCTTGTTTAATTTAACACTGCCATAACTGACTCACTAGTTGAGCGAGTCATATCGGTGGTAAATCTTTAAAATTGTCTAGTCCTGCTATATTGTAATAGACATTTAGACAAATCTTGACTAATTAAGGGTTAACCCTTTACAGCTTTAACATTGTAATTCAAATGGTGTGTGGAAAAGCAAAAGTGGTCAAGATGAAGGCCACCACATCCTTTCTAGTCTAAGCTAAGCAGAGCTGCCTGGCTCGTACCCATATCATAAAGTAGTTATAGATTTTGCTAAAGCGCTGACATAAATTACAGTCAACAACAGTACCAGAATAAATTATGGAAAAGAAACAAAAGCAGAATTTTGATAATAAACGGTCAGTTTTCAGATTTAGGGGAAGAGTGCTAAATTGTTCCTTATTCAAGACAGTTGAAAATGACTTATGCAGTGCTCTTGCGAAATGTCCATTCGCAGATTTGGTTTTTTTAAGGTTTCGAGCCGGTCATTCCGGTGATAAATTTTCAAAAATAGTCTTGCATATGGACATTTTTCATGAGAAAATTGTAATATTTTTAGCAAATGTAAGGTTTATAGAGTTAACTATGCAGCAGCTTTAGCGGCCCTAACCCCTACAACACCTCGCCTTGTATTGTGTGTTGTACCATCTAATATGATTGCAATGTTTGTCATATTTTTTCCAGCCATCCAGGTTATTTTGGCAAAGTGGGTATGCGATACTATCACAAGACGATGAATAAGTTTTGGTGTCCCACAATCAACATTGAAAAGCTATGGTCACTTATACCTGAAGAAACTCGTGTCGCCTATAAAGACCGGACAGATGGCAAAGTGCCAGTCATTAACCTGCTCCATAAGGTATGAACAGGACTCGTAATTGACACTTATGGACAAATCCATGAAAAAGTAAATTCTTTAAAATTTTGCCTAACGAAGCAATGTCTTCCAGTCAAATTAATTTCAAAATATTCAAGTTTTTGGCTCGTCTCTGAAGCTGGAAACGAGACATAGGCATCACGTTAGGTTTCTGTATTTAGCAAATCATTTATATTTCGGAATTGGTTCATACTACCGGATCTAAACTTGAACACATGCTTCACTATACCATAAGGTAGATGTGTGCTGATATTGAGGGCACTAGGTTAAAGGTCCAGGTCATTCTGACATTGCTATTTAACCTCTGCTTTTTCGAAGTTTTTGCGTTTAGAAAATCGTTTACATTTGATGTTTCAGAGTTGCACCATACTACCAGAACTAAACTTGGACACATGCTTCCCTATGCCATAAGGAGGGTGTTTGCTGATAGTGACGTCACTAGGTCAAAGTTCACGGTCATTCTGACATTGCTATTTGACCCAGACATGAGATTTTTCCACAGATTTCAGTGTTTTTTGTTCCCCGGGGTCATTATTGAGATCGATGCAAATTCGATGAGAAAATAATGGGGGTGGGGGTGGGGGAGGGGATGTCGTGGGAAGGTTGATGTATGTAATATACACTGGTATCTTTCACATCTATCCTGAATAGATCCTTATTTCCGCTTTGTCGGCTCAAAATTCCTAACAAAATGATGTATCGTCGCTTAGCATGCTGTATGTATTATTTCATGTAGTAATGCCACCCCAAATGCTGTATACATTCTCAAAGTGTATGTTCAATGATTGTTCTTGGTTTAAAGCATTGTAGGGTGGAGACTAGCAGAATACCAGACCATTGGATGAATCCAATCTGTCACTCGAGTTTATTGCAATATAATGAATTACATCGCATTAAAAATACATAATGAGCAATCCCAACCGTCACTGCATATTGATGTATCAAATTTATATTGAATCTGTGCAGGCGTTCAAGATTTTGTTATTTCAATGGTGGATTGGGGTAATTCTGCTGACTAAAGTAAAATTTTGTGGAAACAATCTCCATCCCTATTTTCTCATACCATATGAATGAATGCATGTGATGTGAAGTGAACCTCCAAGGAAGAAACAAATGATTGCTTGCCTCTCTCCACATTGATACCTAAAGTTAAGCTTAGGCGAGTATCTCATTGCTGGCATACAATACTTAACTGTGTCACGGCTGAAAGCCATCAAACAGTAATTTCTCCTTCGATCAATACTTACCATTACATTACGTATTGATAATACAGCTACCCTGATAACTGTGCTCTAGGAATCTAGATTTAGAAAGCATTACCGGCTCCTGAAACCGGGTACTCGGTTCCCAACAACCGGATACCCGCCTGCCAGAGCCACCCATTCTTGTTTGCATTGCTACAAGAGACTACAAGCTTTTTTTGTCTTGGAGAAATATTTCTGTGCTTTCTGCTGATTCTTTATTACTGGATTAACTACGGAAGGAGCTACTGAACTTAGGTCGTATTCTTTCATTTTATTTCTCTAGTTATATGGCGACATGTCTCTGAAATTTCGTGAGTGTTGCATGTCCCATTTTCTGACCCCGGAACTGGGACGTGTGGTTACAACGAAATATGCCAGATAAGATCGCCTCCTTTAATCCCAACGGCGATCGGGCAGTAATATGAAACTTGTGCATTTGTCTATGGTTTCTTAACACTAAAATCGGCTTACGTCGTTCGAGCGGGTGTCGTCACACCCTTTCATTGCTCAGATTGTTTGGTGAAGGAAATGTTTAATTAATTCGTGCATCTTATTCTTGGTAGCTGCGTGCGTTTTTGTACCAGAAACTAGAATTATGTTGCATTGATCGATTATTTCAAAATTCTTGATTACGGTGTGTGTTCTGCGGCTTTACTGTATTCTACAGCAGTAGTGTTTATTCATTTTGTTGTTCCTTGTATCGTTTGGCGTTCGTTTGAGTAGTATAATTTTGAAATTCTTAAATATAGCGCGAATGTATCCGATACGTTTCGTGGTTCCATTTTATACATCCTGCAGGATCAATTTATGGGTGTATTATTGGTCCGCTCTTGTTCTTGTCGCCAGCTTACACGATCTTTGTTGTAATGTTGCGGGTGTTGGTTCTCGGAGGGGTAATTTATAATTTATTGTCAAAATATTTGAAAATTATTTGTCTGCCTTCCATTTCTGTTTCGTTTTGCTTGCTTATTTAGTTTTTGTGTTTGTTTTCAGGCCAGGTGTAACGTTGATGATAGGTGTAGTGTCTGCAGTGTGGCGCATCGAATTGTTAGTCTAGTTCCTTGCCCAGAAGGACTTGGCGGGGTCAGATGGACCGAAAAGAAAGCGAGGAGCGTCCGTTTCAGCCCCTGGAGGGGCTCCTCGTCCGCAGTTGGAGGGTTCGGAGGTTGCACCCCGGGCGTGGTTTGGGCCCGCTATGCAAGTCCTACCCACGCTGGTGTCGTCTCTGATACCAAAGACTGATGCAACCTCTCCGTGTCCGGTATGGACCCTGGACTGGTTACGGGGGGGGGGGGGGGTCCAGTGTCTGTCTTCATCCTGTGACGACTCGTCAGGGTCTGAAGATGAGGAGGCCGAAGAGATGATGTAGCGGCCTGAGATATGGCGGGTGTAGCGCATGGAGTTCGATTCCGTCCTGGATTTGTCTGGCTTGGCGCAAGCCCGTGGTTGAGGCCACATCGGTACCTGCCACCCATCTAGTGCTGGTTGGTTTGCCACCACCTGACACGGTGACAAGGGTGGCTGGCCAGGCTTGTTTCACGCCTGGTCCAGCAGCCACACACGTGGTTTTCCGTGCGGGCCTACTCAATGGAACTGTTTCATGGGGTGGCGACGGAACCGCACGGTACCGGTGTTGTTGGCTATTCAGCAGTGGCTCCTTGCCGGGAGGCCGCTGCTGGTAGACCCGTGAACGCATCAACGGGTGATGTGTTCATGGGGGTGTCTTCTCGGAGGTGGACTGGGCCGATGTTCTGGCTTGGCTAGCCAGGGTGGACCAATCTGTGGTCTCGGCCACAGTCGAGGAAGACATGCCCTGTCCATCGGTTGCGTCGATTTGGACAGGGGTCTTGCGACCATTGGGTTCTTGGCGTCCAGAGTGCAGGAGCGGGTGGTCCCGCTCAGGCACTTGTGGACATGAGCCAAGCACACTCCCGCTCAGGCACTTGTGGACAAGAGCCAAGCACACAATGATTAAGTCCTATAACTTTGCGATGAGGGAGTGAGGGCAGCTATGAACGCTGTCAATCACGCCTATCGCTTGCTTCAGTCGGTGTGGGCTGAAGCTGGGGCAGGCCACCCTGTGCCACCTGCTGCGCTTTTGTGCGTCAACGACGGCCTTGTGCTGTCGATGGACGCACTGGCTAGGGTGCAGGCGCGAGGGACCAAGTACAGGAGGCAGATGGTCCTTGACCATATGCATCCGGCTGCGGCTGTCAGGGAGCATTTGCATGGAAAGCCCCTGAACGGCCCTAGCATCTTCGGTGGCCAAGCACGGGCCATCTTAGAGGACACGGCCAACATCGCGCAAAGTCGGTTAGCAGTCAATCTTCAGTTTCACTTCACATACCCCACCCCCAGCTGTCCGTGTACACGGATGCATCGCTGGAGGGGAGGGGGGGGGGGGGGGCTGCCCTGCCTGGGAGAACACCAGGTTTTGGGCACATGGACTCTCCAAGAGAGTCAGCTGCATATCAATCTGTTGGAAATGATGGCAGCGGAACTGGCACTGGAAAAGTTTCATCCAGAGATCAGGGGCAAGGTGATATTGATACGGTCAGACAATTCGACGGTAGTATCATACATAAATCGCCAAGGAGGGACCAGGTCACCCACACTGTATGGAGTGGCACTTGATTCAATGGTGCAGGAATTACTCAATTGTTTTGAAAGCAGCTCGCATTCCTAGGCGATTGAACATTCTGGCGGATGCTTTGACTCGCAGACAGAAAATTCTGCCAACAGAATGGTCTGTCAACCCTCGAGTTCTACAAAGGATCTTTGAGCATTGGGGCAAATGGATCGTGAACTTGTTTGCCACAAAGGAAAATGTTCAAATCATGACTTATGTCTCCCCGATTCCAGATCCAAATGCCGTCGATACAGACGCTCTGGCAATAAGCTAGAGAAGGATGCACGTTGACGCGTACCCGCTCACGCTATATTGGCCGAGCAGAGCATAGTTCACGGATCTTCTGGATCTGCTGGTGGACAATCCAATGCAGCTGCCCGAGATTCCGAACATAATATCCCAGGCCAAGGGCCGCTTCCTATACGAGCGGCCCGAGATGTTCAAATTGACTGCGTGGATGTTATCAAACAACGTTCCATGTCGGAAGGCTTCCCAACAGGCAGCTGCGAAAAGGTCAACCTTCAAGTCATATACCCACAAGGTTAACAAGCTTGCAGAGTGGTATGAAGGAAAGGGTGTTGAGCTGTTCTTTACAGGACTGGCTCCTGTCACTATTGCTGGATACAAATCAGCTTTGGCATCAGTTATCCCTTATTTAGCCAACAGGGATAGTCCGGAGGCGGCCCAGTTAAACGTGATGGTGAAGGGAATGAGCAATCTCCGACCGAGACAACCGCTAGTCATTCCAGCCTGGAGTATATCTTTGGTGCTTAATGTACTAGCCAAGCACCCTTTCGAACCTTTGGGTTCGGCTAGTCTAAAGCATCTGACTCTTAAGTCGGTTTTTCTATTGGCAGCTTCCTCAGTTAGAAGGCGCAGTGAGATCCATGCGCTTTCAGCAGAGAGGGACCAATTTATTGTCTGGAGAGGGTCTGCGACTGCTGCCAAGAGCAGAATTTATGTCAAAGAATTAATCTTTGAAATATCCCGGCAAACCAATCATTATACTGAAACTAACTAGGTTTGATCGTGATGCCAGTGCCTGGTGTCCAGTCCGTGCTTTGACCAAGTACAAAAAATGGACGGACTCTATGGTCAAATGATAGACATCTGTGGATCTGCCGTATGGCGCTACATTCATGGATACTATCTCTCGTTGGGTAGTAGAATGCATTCAACTACCCACGAGATTGCGACTGGGCACCAGGTGCAATGTGCTAGGGCTCACAATGTCAGAGGAATAGCCGCCTCGACCGCCCTATTCAATGGTGTCCCGTTAGAGGACATCATGGCCGTTGCACAATGGCACTGTGAGTCCTCTATCACGGATTACTATATGAGGGATGTGTCAGACTCCGCCAATCCACTCGCTTTAGCTGTATTGAAACGATAGTCTAGTGGCCACACTGCTCATCTCCTTTTGGTAACTTTGTAAAGCAAAAGTAGTAAGAACAGACATGGTCAGGCGAGAGGAATTCAACCGAAAGTGTGTTGGTTGGTGGAATCCATAATTCATGAGGTAATTCATGTTTGAAAGTTTTTTGTATTATGTTTATATATCATGATCATTCATCTTATATATTCATGCTCATTCCCAGGCTTATACGTGTTAAGAGCTGTTAACCCGCTTGCCAAATTTGTGTTTCAGGCGAGATACATGTTTGTGAGTTCTCTCCCTTTTTTCGTTCCCAAACTTGTCGGTCCTTCTAGGTCTCCGTGTGACAAGTTCATGTCTAAGTTCTATCTCTCGGGGCAAAAGATGCTTTGTATGGCTTGCCCCTTCCCACCAGGTTACTGACTAAATCTGGTGTTATCAATAAGTAATGTAACGGTTAGTATTGATTAAAGGAGAATGAAGGAAATTCCAATTTTTTCTTTCTCCGAGATCTGACAATACTTACCATTACATTGCGGACCCTGCCTCCCAGCCCCACAGAGACACGGCATGGGTTGTTCACTTGTTTGGTAGCTATGCAAACAATATGGGTGGCTCTGGAAGGCGGGTAGCCGGTATAGCTTTCTAGATCTAGATTCCTAGAGCACAGCTATTAGGGTAGCTGTATTATCAATAAGTAATGTAATGGTAAGTATTGTTAGATCTCGGAGAAAGGGAAATTGAAATTTCCTTCATTCAATCAAAAACTAAGTCAAATTGTTTCCAAAATATTTGGCAGGTCCAGAGATATAATATTAGGCGAGTGCTAACACTACTTATCTCACTGGCTTAATATTAATTTCAGGCTTGATAATTAGCCGATCCATGCCAGCTTCCTGGATTTTTAGCGTGCCCCCCCCCCCCACCCTAATTTTCTTATTCATGAAAATGGGGAGATAACTTTGGTGAATATTGATGTATTTCGCTTAAATACAATCCCAATTGATCGATTGTCACAAGATATTGATGTACCAAATTTGGTTTTCACATTTAATATACATTATTCCAAAACTAAGTTAGACTGACCTAGTTCTTAATGCCTGCTACCTTATGCCCATTTGGAATTGCTTTTCAGTGAAGTCGTCTGTAATCGGCAGTTATCTCCCTTAAAGAAGGGAGGATTCATAATACAGTCTGGTTTCTAAAACGGCTTTAGAATTTGTCTCAAATTTGATCCATGTAGTATATCGTGTGGCAAGAGATGCAAAGCCCTTTGGCAAATTCTAGTTATGGGATATTTATTGGGATATAATCCTTTCACCGACACATTAAATTAAAGTAAATTCTCTATGATATAGAACTTCTTCTGTTAAATATTTTGAAAATAATTTGACTGCAAGACATTCTTCCTGAGGCAGCTTAGGCATCCAGTCAAATTAATGTCAAAATATTGACTTTTACCTATATGGTTGCCTTTGAATATGAGGTGCAGGGAATTCATTGATAAAAGGGTTAATGGGTAAGCTAATCATCCTGAGAAATACCTGGCTTGTTAACCGAGTCAATTCACCTTTCCAGAGTACCCACCCATCATATGACGTCATAATGAACTGCGTGATGTGTACAATCACATCATAATGAATGACATCGATAAGTACGTCACGAACACATATTTGTAGATGGTCTATGCGTTGTTGTACAAATTGTTTGCTTTTACTTTTTAATAAATATTCTGTTGAATATTTTGAAACTAATTTAACTGGTCGCTGTTGCTGCCTATGGCAGCAACAGCACCCAGTAAAATTAGTTACAAAATATTCAACAGCTTCCCTGTATAGTTTTCACAAAATTGATAGCTAGGCCATTTGGGGATCGATCAATCCCAACACGGCGAGATGTGGGTGGAGCTTAGCTAGTGATGGGTGGAGCATAGCTAAAAATGGAAGGGTCCATTGTTTCAGTGATAAATTGGCAAACAATATTATTTTGACCTGCAGATGGTCATTCGCTAAAGAAAATTTTAGATTTTCTTGACAATGGAGGATTCTAGTTTATCCATCAATCATATGTCATCAACTACATGACGTCATAATAAATTACGCCATAAATGATGGAGCTAAGTTCGTCACGAACGACTAATTCTTGACGGATTAAGCGTTATTCTACGAATTATGTCTGCTATTTATTAAACTAATATTCTGTTGAATATTTTGAAACTAATTTAACGGGCAACGTGCGGGTGGAGCGTAGCTAGAGATGGGTGTAATAGCCAAATCTTGACATTCATTCAGGTACATATACTAGGGCTATGTATATTATTTTGTGTTAAATAGTTTAATTTCATATCTGTGTTGTAGGGTTATTTCAAACTCCTTGGCAAAGGTAATCTTCCCAAGCAGCCGGTCATCGTCAAAGCGAAGTTTTTCAGTCGCATAGCAGAGAGGAAAGTGAAAGCTGCTGGAGGCGTCTGTTTATTAGTATGTTAAGACATTGTATGATATATGAGAATAAAAGAAAATAGTGCCCTAATTTCTATTTTCTTTCTTTATTATCCGTCCACAACTCCTCAGAAAGTTCCCAGTGGATTAACCTGAAATTTGGTGCACATTAGCAGTATCCGGTGCAGGTGTGCATGTGCTTTTTTCGTGCCCGGGATCATATTCATGACAGACTTCTCCCCATTTAAATATCTTGAAACTGATGCATAACTCCAGAATACCTGCATGAATTCAAGCAAAATTTGTGTATCATCTGATTATTTTTGTTACCAAGTTGGGGGGAGGGGAGAGGGGTGGTGGTACAGCAATCAGCATCTCCATTTGTCGATACTCATTTGTCATGCAACATCTACAGTTTATTTGCGATTCCTGTGAATGTTTGTAAATTAATATCACCTGAAGATGAGCATGTGCCTTTTTCTGCAAAATCCGTCCATATTTGCCTGAGTTATCTCCCCTGAAACATAAAATTCATAAAAATTGTCTGTTGGGCCAGATCTTCAAGAGTTTTGGAACTGGTCGCAATTTTTTTCACTTCAGCGCGCAGTGCTATGATTCGGTTTCTATGAAATCCCCCGGAAATACTTAAGATTCATCAAAATGGTTTGTTCGTGCCAGATCTCGAAGAATTTTGAACCTATGCTCTCAATTCCTTTGTCATTTAATATATTGCTTGAAGAAGCAGTGCTAAGATTCTGTTTCGAAGAGTCATCCTTATTTTCCCGCGTTATCTCCCTTGAAAACCTTAAAATGCATCAAAATTTTCTTGTCGCGGCGTAATCTACGAACAGAATTGAACATGCACTACTTGTACAGATATCATTTTTCAATGGTTAGTTTTTAGCTCACCTGGCCAGAATTGCCAAATGAGCTTATGCCATGGTGTCCATCCGTCATCTTTTGCTTAAACATGATATTCCTCAACCCCTTGGTGGATTTCAGCGTAATTTGGCTGGAATGACCCTATTGTTGTAGGCTTCAGAACTTGTATACACAATTTTTGATTCTTAATATTTTGGGTGAGATCTTAGATTTTATGTAAAATTTACCGGAAATTGTAAAAACATGACTCATTAACGGTAACAGCTGGACGGATTTCAGTCTAATTTGACTGGAAGGACCCTATGGGTCTAGGCTTCAGAACTTCTATACAGAATTTTGACTCGTCACTTTTTTGGGTGAAAATGTTAGATTTTATGAAACATTGACTAAAAATTGTCAAACCGCTTTTTAGCTCCACTTTAGGAAGTAAAACAAGCTATTGCGATACCCTGCATGTTTTCCGGCGGCACTGGCGGCGTCATCCAATTTGCGTTTAGCTCAACTTTTCTGTATGTATCAGGTTTAGTTAATCATATCGGAGCCAAACTTGGGTACATGCTTCCTTATAGTGATACAGCATCTCGCGATAACCTAGTAGTAAAAAAGTCATGGCCTTGGTAAAAACCTGGTTTTCAACATTAACATTTTCCGTTCATATCTCGGGTTTAGTTAATCATACTGGAGCCAAAGGAGACATGCTTCCTCATAATGAACCTGACATCACACAATTACGTTGAGGTCAAAGGTCAAGGCCACTGTGACCTTGGTAAAAACCTGGTTTTCTTCTACATTAACATTTTCTGGTTAGTACGATTTTTCTGTTTAGATATCTCAAGTTATGGTTAATTATACTGGACCCAAACTTATAATGGCACGGCATCACACAATGATGTTTTGGTCAAACGTCAAGGTCACTGATATGCATGGCGACCGTCTGTCAAACGTTGTTTATAAATGCTGCTCATTAATCACTTGGCGGATTTCAACCTAATTTGGCTGGATGGTAGTCTTCAGAATATGTATACAGAATTTTGATTGGTCAATTTTTTGTGTAAAAATCTTACATTTTATGGGGGGAAAATTCAGAAAATTGTCAAAACACTACTCATTAACCGCTTAGCAGATTTCAACATAATTTGGCTGGAAGGACCCTAATGGTTTCAGTTTTAGAACAGGTATACAGACTTGATTGTTCAATTTATTTGTGTGAAAATCTGATTTTATGACAAATTTACCGAAAATTGTCAATACTCCTTATTAACCGTTTGGCAGATTTCAACTTACTTTGGTTGGAAGGACCTTAAGGGGCTATGCTTCAGAAGTTGTATACAGAAATTTAAATTGTTAACTCGCCTGGCCAGAATGGCCAAGTTAGCTTATGCCATGTCGTTCATCTCCACCTGGTGTCCGTCCGTCAACTTTTGCTTAAAAACGCTACTCATTAACCACTTGGCGGATTTCAACCTAATGTGGGTGGAAGGACCCTAATTGGGGTAGGCTCATAACATGTATACAGAATTTTGATTGGTCAATTTTTTCGCCGCCCATCCTGGATTTTCAGAGAAATAGTTTAAAACACTACTCATCAACTTCTTGGACAGCTTCAACCAGACTTGGCTGGAAGGAGACATACCCTCAAAATCCAGCTTGGGACCCCCAAATGTAGTGGCTGGAAGGTCCCATGGGACCCCAGAAAATCTTGTATGATTGTGTTATACAAAGTAGTTTGAGGTTTTTGCACAAAAATACCTACACACTCTAGCAAGGGACCACCATAATTCATAGTTGTGAGTCCATCGTACCAGTTAATTTTAGTAGGGATGAGAGATACTGCTTGGGAACACCAGATTATATCAGTTTGAGACACTCAGATTTCATGGTGTGGGGGGGGCCCTGGGACTTCCAGAATTTCAATGTCATGAGAAACACTGGCTGGTAGGTTTCGGAACTTGTATACAGAATTTTGATTGGTCATTTTTTCCAGCGGCCATCTTGGTTTTTTTTGGCCAATTTCAGGAAATCTGTTAAAAGGCTGCTGATCATTAACTGCTTAAACGATTTCAAGAAAACATGGCTGGAAGGACCCTAGGGGTGTGTGCTACAGAGCATGTATGCAGAATTTTGATTGGTCAATTTGTTTGGTGCCATTTTAAATTTTCCGAACAATAGCTGGAAATCGTTTAAGCGGCTACTCATTAACTGCTTGGGTGATTTCAATCAGACTTGGCTGGAAGAACATGTATACAGAATTTTGATTGGTCAATTTTTTTTCTGACTTAAAAATCATTTAAAAGTTTACTCCACATTAACTGCTTGGCCGATTTCAACCAAAATCAGCTGGACGGACTGTAGTCTGGTACACTTCAGAACGTGTATACAGAATTTAGATTGCTTGATTTCTTTGGGGGGGGGGGGGGGGGGGGGGGGGTGATGGGGGCCCCCCCCCCCCCCTCGGATTTTCCAGAAAATGTGAATTCATTTTAGACGCTATTCCTCATTAACCCCTTGGGCAATTTAAACCAAATTTAGCTGGAAGGATACTACAGTGGTAGCCTCTAGAAATTCTCTTCCAAATTTTGATAGTTCAATGTTTTGGTGGCCATCTGATTTTCTGAAAATCATGTGTAGCCATTTAAAAATGGTACTCCTTTATCAACAGTCCGATTTCAACAACGCTTAATTCGAATGATTCTATGATGATAGGCTTCAAAATGTCTAATGAGAATTTAGATTGGTCTATTTTTTGGGTGACCATCTTGGATTTTCCGAAAATTTCTATTTAAATACAAATGTTAATGGTCCAGGTGAGTGTCACAGGCCCTTTTTGGTGAAAACCTGAGATTTTATGAAAAATTTACTGGAAATTGTCAATGCGCTACTCATTAACCGCTTGGCAAATTTCAACTTTAACCTTAATAGTCCGGGAGCCAATTTTCAAAAGGGGTCTAGAAGAATGGTTTCGTAGCACACCCAGTATTCAGAAGGTTTGTCTCTATATTATGCTAGACCGATGTCTTGGGTATATTCTGAGCCGTGTTGTACAAGAAAATTGTGGTATCACTAACCCGTGAGAAGCCCATTTACAATAGGTGTTGAATGTAGGTCTCAAACAATTTTCACAATGGTAAATTTTTCAAACTTAAGCGCATGTTATATCAATACAATCTTAACCAAAATGGAAAGGAGTGATCGTATATCGCAGATTTATACATAATCAACCTCGTTTAAGACACCCGTATGTTGCTTTGTACATATTGGGGCACTTAGGTCTTCTTGTGACTAGCAATACCTTAGCTACAACAATGCCCATGTTTTCTACATTTTTCATAATTAAACTTTTAACTGACATGCAGTGCATGTCTACACAAGCTGGCAGGACATATTTATCACGTGAGCAAATGAGAGAATGTTACTCATGTGTGTCAGAGTCATCTTCGACAATTGTATGCTGAACATTGTCACACATTTCACCTCCCATACAAAGGCATGCTTCAGTGCAGAGTAGATTGTTAGCCTTGCATTGACAGAGATCTGTTCTTTTGCAGGCAGACTTTTGACATCTACATGATGTGAGTTCAATTAATCCAAATGGAGCAGGATCCTTTGACATTAGAACGGGCTTGAGTAGACCATCCACTATACTCCAGCCATGTCCATTTGGAGATGGAAGATTCTGAACAGCTTGCAATGAACATCTCCAAACAAGAGCTTGAAAATTGGCCCTTTCGGTGTGATGCTTTAGACTATTCGATGTAGGTGGAAGATTTTCATTTCTTTGTCTCTTGACAAAAGAGCCAATAACGGGTTTCATCAGCTGTCTTTCCCACATCCCTGGTGGTATACAACTCACAGACAAATTTCTCACATAGAATTGCAGTATTCGGTGATAAGTCAACATGTTCGCCGAGTTGGGCTAAGCTAAGCTGATGACATTCAGATGACTTTAAGAGATTGAATGCTTTTCTCTTAGCGACTCCAAATAATGCACTAGTGCTATCACAACCTGTAAGAGAATGAAACCCAGGCAAAGACAGACAGATAGCTGGGCCCAGTACTTGAGCAACTGTATGTATTGGTATGTATCGCAATTTGTCCTTTGTGCCCGTACGGAACCATAGTTCAGAACAGTGAAGCGAACGATACGTATATATACTAAGTACTGCCACGTCTGTATCAGGAGACTATAACAACACGCATGTGGTCTTTTGAAGCGTGTAGCGCGTGCAACATCATACGCGTATCTGCTTCCTCGTGATCTGATCGAAGTTCTTCCAAATACGACGAATTGTTCGCTGAAATGACAACAACATCCATTCCATCGTTAAAGCCACCAGCAAGAATGACGCAATTGTCGGCAGATAGCATATTTGGACCAGTATCACGCCACCGCTTGCTGAGAAATGCAACCAGGTTACTTTTGTTGCTTGGATTGCTGATGTACTTGGCCCATTGCTTTGGAACGGGAGTATTTTCTCCAGCAATCTTTACTTCCAATGCTGTTGATGACCCACGTTTTAGCCGCTCTTCCGCTTTGAGAGATTCCAGTCTATCATATCTGTCAAAAACTATATCTACTCTGTTGCAGTCTTCTTGATTCAGTGGAACTGTAAAGATGTGCCAGTATTTATCAGCCAATTCTCCAAATGTAGACGTACCTCCAGTTTTAACCATTTGCACAATTGCCATGCCATCTACTACATAAGCTGTTGCGCCTGTCTTGTCAACAGGTGGAAGCCGTCCATCAACATTTACTTCCTTTTCTAGTTCACTTAACAAAACACTTTTCACATTCTTTCTTAGAGTCCCATCCGTATGTGACAATGATAGTGGAACAGCAGACAGTTCATACGTCATCACTAGTTTTAAATCAACATCTCTGGACCTTGCGGCAATAATTAATCGACCAAATAGTTCGCGGTCAGATCTCACATTGTGAATTTTTTCATCATTTGTTTTAGTTTTTTCTTCTGTGCTAGGCTGGCAAATGTTTTAAGTTTTAAGTGTGGCAACGTGTCCCAAAAGCTTCTCGTGTTAGTGTCCAGCCGCTCCTGAACAAAATTTTCCATAATCTCCTTACCAATGTCACAGGCGGAAACAAGTCTCTTGGCGATTTCACTAGGCAATACCACGCCAGTTGCAATGTTTACAAGCGGAAGACACTCGCTGTCGTCGTTTTCCGCAATATTAAAGGGATTGGTCATTATATCTGATGAGAACATCGAAAGTATCTTCTGCACATCGGTTTCATCCCTGTTCATTCGATTAGTCCCCATTTCCTTATGTACTCCAAACATGTGACTATCTTGTAACCCACACATTTGCTTTGTGACCGTTGTTATGGCTGCCCACTCGTGGCTAGTTAAAAACCACCTCTCCAGAGCTCCTGGCTTTTGTGTTATTCCAATAATACCACCTCGCTTTTTGGAATCCAAATTAATCGATTGCTCTAAGGCCATATCTGTCCACACTTGATTGAATGGATGGTCTGAGCGACTTACGGAATGATTTCCATTCAAGAATTGTTCATGTACATGGGGATGTGTACTTGGAAGCATCTTCATGTCCGCAAGATATATTGGCAGCCATCTTGCATAATTGGTTCTGTCCATGCTGTAGAAATATGGCGCCATAGCAGCAGTAGCAGATAGATGTGACTGCCAATCTCCAGTTCTCTCAGCTCTTATGAATCCAAGCAGCAGCCCTACCATATGAATATATGAGTTCCAAAATGCGAACAGGTGTGATTTCGAGCTTGACTCAACTTTAAAGGATTTGAACAGCTCTTGCAATTTAATTATTTCGCAAATGTAATTAGTGTGTGTGCATATATATTAAATCAATACTAGGCTTTATTAATCAAGGCATGTATTAACAACCTTTCTCATGAATACAAATTCATAAAATGCCACTTGCAGTCTTATTTGCTTTTCAAAAAAAGATTTGTATTTGAGAAAATGAGTGAATTAAACTTTCAGTTTACTTGTGATGTCAAATTACAAAATTACCCCGGAACAAGTGTTACAGGCATAATTTGAATTATATGTAGACAATGACAATGAGAGCGATGTGAGGTGTAGTATTCATTTTAATTTGTTTTTCCGCACCGATTACCACCACATCCATCTGTCTCATTCCAACCACCATTACCTGGGTGCTTTGTCAACAGTGGTACAGCTGGATATACAGATTCATGATGGAGTTAGTATACATACATAAAATATAACCTTCACATTTCACCCTCGCCTTTGGTATATGCATGCAAAATGTATGTTGGATATATGTTAGGTCGATATCCGTCTAAATATCATATATGGTGAATCTAATACGATATTACTTTGAGTTATGACACGATCATGCTTATATCGTTGTGCACTGTGGATACAGCCAAAGCCTAGACCCCCTATGCAAAGAAATCAGGATAACTAATTAGTGCTATCACAATTTGTTTGTACAACAGGGCTTAAAATGTGTGGGACATGTCCCCCAAGCCACAGCAAGTGTCAGACCTTCCGAATACTGGGTGTGCTACGTCACGATTCTGACCTAGCTTTAGCTCCTGGACTATAAAGGGATATGCTTCAGAACTTGTATACAGAATTTTTACTGGTCAGGTTTCTTTGTGAAAACCTTAGATTTTTATGAAAAATTTACCAGAAATTGTCTAAACCCTACTCGTCAGTAACCACTTGAAAGAGTTCAACCCTAGTTGGCTAAACAGACCATATCACAGTAGGCTCCAGAACATGTATTCAGAATTTTAATGGGTCAATTCTTTTGGTGAAAATCATACATTTTATGAAAAATTTAGTGGAAATTGTAAAAAAAAAATGCATCTCTATAACCGCATGGTGGACTTTATCCAAATTTAGCTTGAATGATTATATAGTAATTATTAGTATGATTATATAAGACAGAAATACTGCTAGTGGGTCCATCTATTAGGCGTGCAAAAATTGAGCTCGATGCCATCACTATTGGTACTAGCCCTGTTAGTTTGTCTAGTACGGTAAAAGACCTAGGGGTTGTTTTGGACTGCGAGCTTAGTATGGATAAGCAAGTCAATACTCTTTGCAAGGTGTGCTTTCTTCAACTGAGAAACATCGGAAAGTACCTGACTAAAGAGGCTACCACTAAACTTGTAGCTTCATTGGTCTTATCTAGGTTAGATTATTGCAACAGCCTGCTATTAGGTGCGCCAAAAAACCTCATTCAGAAGCTTCAATCAGTCCAAAACGCCGCAGCTAGGATAGTATCCCTCTGTGGCAAATATAAGCACACCTCCCCCGTGCTATACGACTTACATTGGCTACCAATAACTCAAACAATTTGGTATAAGATCATTTGCCTGACCTATCAATGTATAAATAGTACGGCACTGACCTATGTCTGACCTTCTGCAGCCATATTCTCCCGGACGTTCACTACGATCTGAAAATAAGCATCTGCTCAAAATTCCTAGTGCAAAAATGTCAACGTATCGGCAAAGATCTTTTTCTTTTACCGCTGCTACTGAATGGAACAATCTCCCTACAAGCCTTAAATTGTCTCCTACCTTGCCCACTTTCAAATCTAGTCTAAAAACATTCCTATTCACTCAATCTTATTCACTAAATTAAATTTAATGTTTTCTCATTGTATGCGCCTAAAGCATGCTACTGCATGGAGTTTCGCGTGGTATAAATGTAATTATTATTATTATTATTATTATTATATAGTGGTAGGCTGTAGAACGTCTTGTCAGAATTTTGGTTTGTCAATGTTTGGTGGCCATTGGGATTCTTTGAAAACTACAGAACCATTTAAAACGCTACCCCTTAATTAGTGGGCCAATTTTAACGAAACCTGGGTGAAATGATCCTATGGTGGTAGGCTTCAACATATCAAACGAGAAGTTTTATGGGTTAATTTGTTTGGTAGCCATCTTGAATTTGTTCAAAAATTATCCGTGTTTACCAGTATTTAAGTGCAAATGGTTCAAATCCTAATGGTCCAGGTGAGCATTATACGCCCTTGTGTCTCTTGGTTTTAAGGCTGTATATATTTATTTTTGATGTGTGAAGTCCAGCTTCATAGTTCATTGCAAAGTCGTGAAGTCGAGCTTCATGGTTGCATTGCATCCACATTTCTGGTTTACAATTAAATTTGATGTATGTCTATCTTAAATGTTATGTTTGGGGTGTGGGTATATGCTGTTTTCTGACGGCTCGTACTTTTGACAATCATCTCTTCCACACCTACCAGTAGACTATTATAGGGTTACGTAATTATTACCTCACCTGGCCAGAATGGGCATTTGAGTTTATGCCATGCTGATCGTTCACCTGTCCGTCTAGCTGTCAACTGTTTCTTTAACCGACTTCTCATGAACTACTGGTCAATTTCAATTATATTTCGCGGGAAGCATCCTAAGGGCATAGAGATCCAAGTTTGTTCCATCTTGGATTTTGGCCAATTTTTAGCTCACCTGGCCTGAAAGGCAAAGTGAGCTTATGCTGTTGGCATCCATCCGTCGTCCGTCAGCTTTTGCTTTAAAATGCTACTCCTTAACCAATAGCCAAATCTTGACTAAATTTTGGGCAATGGATGCTATTGTGCTCAGATCCGGAACATCCATTTGGAATTTTGATTCATAAATGTTTTGGGTCAAAATCTTATATTTTATAAAAAATTTAACGGAAATTGTTCAGTTGCTTCTCCTTACCCTTTTGACCGATTTCAATCAAATTTGGCTGAAAGGACCCTAATGTCATAGGTTATAGAACATCCATTCAGAATTTTGATTCGTAAATATTTTGAGTGAAAATCCTAGATTTTATACAAAATTTACCGCAAATTATCAAATTGTTTCTTAGAATTTTGACCGATTTCAACCAAATTGGCCTGAAAGAATCCTATGGTCATAGGCGCTAGAACCTCCATTCAGAATTTTGTTGTGTAAATATTTTGAGTGAAAATCCTAGATTTTATTACAAATTTACCGAAAATTGTCAAATTGCTTCTTCTTACCTGTTTGACCGATTTCAATCAAATTTGGCTGAAAGGATCCTATGCCCAGGTTATAGAATGTGCATTCAGAATTTTGACTCGTAAATATTTTGGGTGAAAAACTTAAATTTTATTAAAAATTTACCGGAAGTTGTCATATTGCTTCTTCCTTTTGACCAAGTTGGGCTGAAAGAATACTATGGCCATAGGCTCTAGAACTTTCATTCAGAATTTTGTTGCATAAATATTTTTGGTGAAAATGTTAGATTTTATTAAAAATTTACTGGAAATTGTCAAATCTCTACTTCTTACCTACCATTCATGAATTTTTTGCGTGAAAATCGAAAAATTTACCAGAAATTGTCAAAACACTGCTTCTCCTTAGTTACTTGACATATTTCAAACAAATTTGGCTAGAGTGACCCTATCAAGGTAGACTATAATTTCTATTCAGAATTTTGATTGGTAAATTTTTTGGGTGGCCATCTTGGATTTTCCCAAAACTATCCATCATATCTATTTAAATGCAAATGGTTCAAATGCTACTGGTCCAGGTGAGTGCCACAGGCCCTTGGGCCTCTTGTTTTAAACATCTTGGAAACTGCTTAGGGGATTTATTCAAAATTCATGATGAAACATCTAGGGCAAGAACGGAACCAGGTTTGTTCAAGGGAACTTGATTGGGCAAATGTTTTGGCGTCTATCTTGGATGACCTAGTTTTTGCAAAAATTACTTCTCCAGAACAGCAACGTTTTGGGTCGAAATTGGGGAAATATGTTTATGGGCCATTCAAGTTTGTTGAAGGCAAGTTGATACCTTAAAAATAATGGCCACCATCTGCCAATCATATTTTGGAAGCCATATAGATGGATTTTTACGCTGAAATTGGCTTTTGGGTATGTCAATTTCAAATTTTCCAGTTTCGAAACTGGCTGAAAAATAAAGCCATCTTGGATTTTTACCCGCCAAAAAATCCTGTAATAAAGCAATGAGAATGTCTTGAGAACCAGTTGGCAGCCGCCGATTTGAACCAAACTTTGTAGGCTTAAATAGGCAAATCGGTGAGCGGTGCAGGCCCCTTTTGACTCTTGTTTGATGGATATTGGGAAAAAGCGGCAATATATAGATTTTGTAGCTTGCTGATGAGGAATTTGATACTTTCAATGTGTTTGGTAGATCGTGTCTGTAACAATCATAAATTCTGTATTGAGCACAAATTGGTGCATTTTGAACCCACAATCCTTCATCTCTGACCTAAATACCCTTATTTCCGGTCAAAACTTTCACATAAATTTGTAACTTAGATTTCCATTTTTTGTACATAAATATTGGTTTTGCCAGCCAATGGTTTTATGTTCCTGGTTCAAATACTGATTGTGCAAGTGAGTGGCCTTCTTCAAATACTACTTTCCATGGGAGTGCCACTGGCCCATGGCCCTCTTGCTCTAGTACTTGTGCTCATATAAACATCACAGGACCATGGGCCTCCTTTTAAAATGGAAATATATTTCCCTCACACAAATAATATTTCAGTCACTTGGCTAGAATGGTTTGGTTTTATCAAACTCGGTCACCTGGTGAGAATGGCCAAGTGACTCTCCGGCCGTCAGCTTTTGCTTAAAAAGGCTACTCATTAACCGGTTGACTAAGTTCAACCTAATTTTCCTGGAAGGTCCCTAGTGGTAGGCTTAAAAATATTAGATTTTATGAAAAATTTACTGGAAATTGTCAAACTCACTCACTCTTCATTAACCGCTTGGCGGATTTCAACATAATTTGGCTGGAGGACCCTATTGGTGTATGCTTCAGAACTTATATACAGAATTTTGGTTGGTCGATATTTTGCGGGGTCAAAATGTTGGATTTTAGGAAAGATTTACTGGAGGCTGTAAAAATGCTTCTTAACTGCTTGACAGATTTCAACAGTTTGGCTAGACTTACCCTATCATGGTAGACTATTCAGAATTTTGCTTCGTCAAGTTTTGACTTAAAATTCATACAACTGACATACTATTAAGAGTTCATGACGGACTTTGATATGCTATTCATTAGTATTTCGATTGTGACATCAGCCTACCTGTGACATGATTTATTATGACATCATATACTCGAGTGACAGATTGGATTTCTGAGCGTGTGAATGCAGACGAAAATAATTATGTTGATGCAGTGCAGCTTGGAAATGTCTGCCAACATTATAATTTTGAACACAATGTTCTATTGACTATTTTGAGTCTAGTTTAATTGGGAGGTCATTGCTGCCTTAGTCATGTTGGTTCATAGTGAGCACCGTTTTATTTTGTTTTGGAGGTGTATTGAGTTGCTTCAGAGCTCTACTATAATGCTAATACTTATAACAAAGATAATGATAAAGAAGATAGCATTGATGATAAGAGTAAATACGATAATAATGTTAATGGTACTTATAACAATGGTAATAAGAGGCCCAAGGGCCTGTGGCACTCATCTGGGCCATTAACATTTGAACCATTTGCATTTAAATGTGCATGATAGATAATTGTCGGAAAATCCAAGATGGCCACCTGAAAGATTAACCAATCAGCATTCTGTATACATGTTCTAAAGCCTAGGGTCCTTCCAGCCAAGTCTGATTGAAATCGCCAAAGCAGTTAGTGAGGAGTAGCTTCAAACAGTTTCCCGCAATTTTTCACAAAATTCAAGACAGTCGCCTAAAAAATTGACCAATCAAAATTCTGTACAATTTTTTAAGCATACCAGTCCTATGGTCCTTCCCACAGTTTGCTTGAAATCGGTCAAGTCATTAATTAGTAGGGTTAATTAATTAGTAATTAAGTAGTGTTGGAGTACAACCACAGGATTATTCCACGCAAGTGTCGTCGAAATCAGGCCATTGATATTGGAGGAATAGCATTTTAAAGGATTTTCGGATAATTTGAAAAATCCAAGATGGCCACCAGAAAAATTGAACAATCAAAATTTTGAACAGAAGTTCTAACGCCTACCACCATAAGATCCTCCAGTCCAATTTGGCTGCAATCAGTCAAACTGTGAAGGAGATGCGTTTGGACGGACGGATGCCATGGCATAAGCTCACTCGACCATAATAATAATAATAAATATAGCCGCAAGCGTCGATGCACCTGGGGCCAAGCGGCTAGCATCCGGGTCGCTAAACCGAGAACCTTATCTGAGCCAGCTCATAGGTGGCTTAGAGCCTAAATAGCCTCTTAGATTTGATGAAGTTGGATTAATGCTGTCAATTTTATTGAATTATGTGAGGTTACAGTAGGAATCTTCTTTATCCGCCCAGTCTACCCATCATTGAATGTGGTTTTGAAAAACAATCGTGTGTCAACAACGGCAGTAAAAATAATATAAATGAAATCGGCCTAGTTCTTCTTGAGAAGACAATTCAATTCTCCAATTGCTTTAGTATTGGAAATTTTGTTGGGAAAATGATACAAGATGGCCACCAAACCGTTCCTCCGACAGTATTGAAAATGGCAAATTTGGAATCAGAAGACCCAAAAACCTATGTAAAACCAATTTTGGCTTCAAATTTCAACAAATAAAAAAATTCAAAAAGGCCACCAATCATGATGAATTTTGATTGGTCAATGACGGCCATGTTTTTTAACGCATCAATTTCTCTTGAACAAACTGTAATGGCCTTCGGGCCCTAATCATATCAGCAAAATTTTGGCCCGTTCCGTTCAGCGGTTCTGGAGAAGTCGTTTCACGAAAACTAGGTCATTCAAGATGGCCACCCAAGTTTTCGGCCAATCAAATTCCCTTGAACAAACTTGGTTCAGCGGATGCCCTAGATGATATTTCATGAGCTTTGAATCAATCCGCCAAGTGGTTTCGGAGAATATTTTTTTAAAACGTTTCCCGAAATACTACAAAATCCAAAATGGCCACTGGCCTAGTAGGCCGACCAGCGTTGTTTGAGCAAAATCAGATCTATATTACCTAACGATGCTTCCTGCAAAATATAGTTGAAATCCACCTAGTTCTTCTTGAGAAGACAATTCAATTCCCCAATTGCTAAATTGGCAATTTTGGCGGGAAACCGATCCAAGATGGCCGCCAAACCGTTCGTCCGACAGTATTGAAAATGGCAGATTTGGAATCAGAAGACCAAAAAACCTATGTAAAACCAATTTCGGCTTCAAATTTCCACAAATATAAAAATTCAAAATGGCCACCAATCATGCTGCATTTTGATTGGTCAATGGCGCCCATTTTTTTAACGAACAACCTGTAATGGCCCTCAGTCCCTAATCATACCAGCCAAATTTTGGCCCGATCCGTTCAGCGGTTCTGGAGAACTCGTTTTCACGAAAATTAGGTCATTCAAGATGGCCACCGAAGTTTTGCGGCCAATCAAATGCCCTTGAACAAACTTGGTTCAGCGGATGCCCTGGATGATATTTCATGAGTTTTGAATCAATCCGCCAAGTGCTTTCAGAGGAGATTTTTAAATACGTTTCATGAAATACTACAAAATCCAAAATGGTCACCGCCCTGATAGGCCGACCAGCATTGTTTGAACAAAATCAGATTACATAATGATGCTTTCTGCAAAATATAATTGAAATCCACCCAGTGGTTTCCGAGAAGGAATTTAAAATTTCCAATTGCTTTACTATGGGGGAATTTGGGGGGAAAACGATCCAAGATGGCCGCCAAACCGTTCGTCCGACAGTATTGAAAATGCCAGATTTGAATTTCTCGACCCCCAAAACCTATAAATGACCAATTTGTAGTTAAAATGCCATCAAATAAAAAATTTGATATTTCCGCCAGATGGCTTGATTCTCATTGGTCCATATGCAAATCCGTGTTTTTCGAGCTATCAACTTCTCTTGAACAAACTTTTATGAGACCCACTCTCCGATGATTTTCACCAAATTTCAGCTCATTCTCTTCAGTGGTTCTGGAGAATAAGATTTTTTTAAATGCGGTAAAATTTTCCAGAAATCCAAGATGGCCGCCAACCTATCTAGAAAATCATATCCATTAACATGTAAAAAGTTTGCTCTAATAAGGCCCTCTTGCCATGCAAAGCTTGAATTTCATCGGCATTTTTGTCTGTGCTATTCGCGAACAAAAAAAGCACGGAATATTTTTAAAAATAACGAAAACAATAGGGTGCCCCCCCCCCCCCCCCTAATAATAAACGGAACAATTACTCTAGTCTTCCAGAGATTCGCTCTTGGAAGCCTAATAATAATAATATTGAGGGTACGTGTTCGCACCGGATTGCTTGAGGATAGAATTGTTGAAGTTGTATCATTTTAGAGTCTTAGATTGTGTGCCTGGATGTGATGAGGCGATGTGAATCTTGGCATATGGTGATTTCATTGCGTATAGGTTGATACATATTTCTTAAATTGTGAAGTTGAATTATGGACACGAGTCCTTAATTCAACTTCACAGCTGGGAAAATTGTCTTGGCTTGTACAGGATGAGGTCGCCATGTGGTAGGATTTATCTCGATTAATTGCATTGCGGTACATGGTTTGGCCCTCTGGAACTGCAAGTTTGGCAATTTATTTTCGAGCAATCTGGTATGGATAATAGTGTTTAATATATATATGCTATATATATATATATATATATATATATATATATATATATACGTATGTGCGTGCGAGCACGCACGTCGTGTGTGGTAAAGGATAATCTATACTCCTAACCAGTTATAACTTATAATTCGAAAATTGTGAAAGCAAATCATTGTTGTTTAAATGTATTTAATTATTAGCTGCTATTAATATTACGATTGGGAAAGTGTCTTAATAAGTTGTAAGAACTTGTACCAATACCTTTGTACAGACCCTACAATAAAATGTTTAAATCAGAAATCCTAGGGTAGTAGACTGCAACTCTTCTAACGCGAATTTGAATTGGTCAGTTTATTTGGCGTAGCTTAGATTTTCAAATATGTCCAGGAAATTGTTAAAAATATTCCTCCTAAAATACTCGGCCACAATTTGTACTTTTAACGCTTGAATTTCTATTTCTAGTCAGAACTTGAATTTCTGAGCAAGAAAATTTATAGGGCATGCCAATGTTCCAGGTGAGAGATCCAGGCTTCATTCGCCTCTTGTTAAAAGGTTTATAAATGATTTTACAGGTACATATTCATAGCAAAATGCGTGAAAATAAAATTGTTTAGATTGTGTGCTTTTAGAGGCTTAATTTGTGTATCTCAATTTAATGAAGTTAAATAAATCTTAACGTACAGTATGATGATTTCATTCCGTACACAGCATTATAATTTTTTTAATTGAAAAATTGAATTGAGGAACTCGTGAATATGCACCTTTAACGCTGTAACTGACTAGATACCAAATGGTGGTAAAGACAATTGGAGCCAGCAGCTGCTACTCAATGGTGAAAGGAATGTTTTTGAAGTACAATCTCCTTTCAGCTTGTGTCTTACTGGAGGGCTCGTTGTCCAAGGTGAGCTGGAAGAACATGGTGAAGAAGGCCCTGAAGCAGAATTGGACTGGGAAATGGTGGTCAGGAATTCCGGAAATGGTATCTCAAATTCTTAAACCATAATGATATGGAGAAAGCGCATGTCTGGTCCTTGGTGTGTAATGATCCGAGATAAGTGGAGAAAACTGCAGACAACACAAAATTCCTGACAGGCTTGTACACGCTGCAAGGCAACAGGGCAAAGACCAATCATTATCGGAGTGACGCTACCAAGCTTCAGTACAGATAACTCAAGACAGCTCTTCTGTCTTGGCGGCTCGGTCTGGTGCTGTGGTACACTCTACAGAAGATAGAGACATGCAGTCATGATTTCCCTCAAAAAGAGCCACACGAAGTGATGCCATCTCGATCTGGGACCCGAAGACCACCGAAGTTGCCACTCATTTTACTTACATTTATAGCTCACTATGTACAAACCAGATCTAGCTAAACATTATTTTGTGGCTGATATGATTAACACTAACCATATTGTCTATCATATTTGAATAATGCTTATCTGCTTCTCATGTAACCGTTTATTGCGTACCCGCTCCATGGGTACGCTTCTATTTATTGCTGTCTAGAATTGCCCATAGGCGCGGCCATTTCGCGCAGGGTATTGTGGGGCTGTGTCTCGCGAGATCTCCATGGATACGAGATCTAATAATTCTCGGCGCAAGGACACAGCTCTATTTTTAGATTGCTGGATATCCCATAATTATTATCTTCATGCACGTGATTCATGGCGAGTTCTCTTCTTTGTTCCGGTCCAACTGTAATAGAGTTTGAGCGGCGATGATCGCTTAATTATTTTAATAAACAGCCAACGGAACTCAAATAACTACTCTAAATAAGTACTCTTCTTTTGCTGGAGGACTGCGTACAAAAAATGTATCATTCCTTCTGCAGATGAATGTACTCGAGCACACACCCACTCGCGGCGTCTCTTATATGTCCACTTTAGCACTCTATCAAACTGACCACAAATGGCTTCTTGCGGTGATCGTGAGAAATTTGCATTAGCTACTCGCTGGAGAACTTGTTTAGAAAGTTTACCACTGGAATGACTGGTTGGATAACCGATCCTATAATTCCAGTAGTAAATTGCAAAAGAAAAACCACAATGGTCTCTTGGAAGGGAATTAGACATAGGGCATTTTCTATGATAACGGATTTTTCTGATCGGTTTGCAGTATATGACGTCATAATTATTTAGGTCAGATGTAGCTGGACATCACAATCAAAATGTGTAATGAATGACGTATCTAGCTCCACCGGGAACATTGAATAGCCAGTCAAGTATGCAAATTGTACGTCTTTACTATTTAATCAACATGCTGTTGGATATTTTGAAACTAATTTGACTAGACACTGTTCGAATTGTATGTCTTTGCTATTTATTCAACAGTCATTTTCTATGATAATGGCTGGGTTCGATCTATAACAAGGACATGACGTCATAACCAATTACGTCATAAACAGGCTGACGTCACAATCCAAAATGTGTAAATGAATGGCGTAATTAGCTCATTCATGAACATTGAATATTCCGGCAAGTGTACGAATTGTATGTCTTTACTGTTTAATCAACATCGTGTTGAATATTTTAAAACTAATTTCACCTGGCGTTGTTGCGGCCAGAGGCAGCAAACCTTTAAAAGCACCCAGTCAAATTAGTTTCAAAATAGTCCAGCTTACCTGTATAGTTACCTTGGAATTGGAAGTCTGGGAATTCATTATTCAGCGTATATATATATATATATACATCGATTCCAACACGCAAAAAAGCGGTGGAGCTTAGCTAGAAATAGGCGTGGCATGCCTAGAAATGGATCTCTCTATTGAAATTGTCATGAGCAAATTGAGCATTACATGGCTAATACCACTTGGTAATGCGTGGCCCACACAATATGGACCACGTGTATTAAGAGACCACCCATATTTATTGTTGCCCTGAATACAATATACTCGTCCTCTGACGGAGGGAGGATAATTAATACCACTTGCTAATGGGCATTTTCATGTTGTCTATCCATCATATTACGTCATATGATGCCATAATCAACGACGTGACGTATAGGATGACGTCATAATCATGACGTCATGATTGACTCGATTTAGTCCGTCTTACATGCTTAATAGTCTGACACGTACGAATTGTATGGCTTTGCTATTTACAAAACATGCTGGTGAATATTTTGAAACTAATTTGACTGGGCGATGTTACTACCACAAGCAGCAATAGCACCCAGTCAAATTGGTTTCAGAATAGTCAACACCTTACCTGTATAGTTTTCTGGAAATTGATAGTCAAGAGGCTCAGAGATCCATCGATACCAACACGAGCGCGGTATTAATGTATTAATAAACCGTCCGGGTTCAGTGACCGATTGACTAACGTTAGGCCTATGGAAATCATTTCAAGCAACCGCCACCAAGATGTGACTTACCTGGGCACAATTGTGTGTTTTTCTAACAAAATCCTTTAGAATGTTTAATACCGAAATTTCAATAGCTCAGATAAAGACAACTATACGAATATCTTTTTAATACTTTGACTGGTAGCCCACCCCACCCTACCCACCTACTTGTTGCTATCATAGACCTGTATTAAGTATTGCAACGACAACGACTGTCCATGTAAGCCTATCATCTTCTCTTATTGTATTTTAACCCTTTCACGAGGAGGCCGCCAAACCGGCCTCTACAGTGATCTTGAGGATGTTAATTTGCAGGTCAAGAGAAGATCGTTTTATGAAAATTCACCACTGAAATGACTGGCTCGATAATTGAGCCAGTCATTCCAATAGTAACTCTTCAAAACAGTCGTCTATTGGCCTGCAAATAGGCACTTAATAGGCAAATATTTTTCTCTATATTCTTGGCTCAATTGAGGTAATACAGGGTTAATAAATTACGAGGACGACAATTATGTGCCATGTCTGTTTAACCTTTCCCGTATTGTATTATAGTATGATTCACATTTGTTGCATTCGAGATAGGGTAAAAATTACATACTTGTTACAGACAGTCTTGAGGCGTACTATGTGTGTGGTAAATTTCAAAAGAAAAACATGCATAATACTATTGTAGAGGGCGAAAAAGTAGACAAAGTTCGCTAACAATAATGGATCCATCTAAAATAAAGGCTTGGCTTCTTCGAAACTACACCTCTAATGTAATGACCGGGCATCTTCTTACGTTATCACAACGACTAGACTGTTACACAGACTCAACTTCGGATACCAGACAGACCGGGACCCAGTCTATCTTCGTAGCGGACTGTAAAAGCAACACCGTGGATCGTGAAATCACTACGTCAATGGCTCCTCAATAGGCCCCTACATACAAGATACATTTCTCGATCTCGTGGGATACGAATGAATAATGGATGTGTGATTATCAGTAGTATCCTTTTGTCTTTAATCCATCCGATGGAATAAATCCATGTAGGGTCAATGCAATTATGTTGCAGTATTGATAGACTACCAATGTTCCAAATTTCCAGTCAAAACTGCTGTCAATAATATTGTCGCAGATTGTTGAATACAGAAACAAAATCTAAAGTATAGGCCTACGCATGTGCTAAGTTAAGAACGTCTACAGGAAATTCGGCCACAGAATTTCAACCATATAGTTAGATAGGTATATCACTACGCTAGTGAAGTAATGGATTGAGGTTAAAAAGTTTTTTTACCATGAAGTAATTTTGTAGTGCACAATTTCATACCGAAGATTTGCTAAATCTCCGGTGATTCACAGTTTTCAGTGCCCTGTTGTCTGTAGTATGTTTAGCTCCATAATTTCACCTACATAGACTTGAACCGTAATATACTAGGTATATCCAGAATCTAACAAATTCTAGATGACTTAAATGTTGGGATTTTTGCGCTTTCGGTGCCCTACTGTCTGTATGTAATATGGTCGGCTCCAGAACTTCGCTCACATAGACGTAGAGGGATTTGAATATGATAGTTATATTGGGAATTTAAAATTTTTTTACCATGAAGTGATTTCGTAGTGTACGATTTCATCGCGTAAATTTGTTCCAATTTTGGCAGATCTGCGGGTTTTCAATACCCTACTATTACCTGTCTGCAATAGGTTTGGCCACATAATTTCACCGATATGGTTGGATAGCGATATGAACACGCTAATTAATCTTGAATTTTCTAGCACGTAATTTCGTAATATCCAATTTAGTAGCTACGGACAGTTGTCAAATGCCAACAATTTACTATATTCAGTATCAGAATGTCTGTTCTCGATTTGTAATAATTTTTTTTATATATGGATGTATATAATTCAATATGAGCTTTTGCACAATTCCACCATCAAGTAATCTCATCGTAGGTAATTACATATTCCCCGTATGGCCGCATTATAATATGATTGGTTCACATTCACCACGTTCAGATAGGTGTCTGTGTGTCCTGGCATATCGCTCATAATGGGTTCGGCCCCAGAATGTCACCAATATGTTTAGATAGGTATAGGCATACGCTTACGGAGTAGCGAGATTTAAAACTATCTACCATGAAATAATTTCTGCTCACATTTAGGCCGATTCACGGGTTTCGTTGCACCCAGTCAAATTAGTTTCAAAATAGTCATCAGCTTACCTGTATAGTTACCTTGAAATTGGAAGTCTGGGAACTCATTATTTAGCGTATATATATATATATATATACATCGATTCCAACACGCAAAAAAAGGGTGGTGCTTAGCTAGAAATAGGCGTGGCATACCCAGAAATGGATCCCTCTATTGAAATTGGCATGAGCATTACAGGGCTAATATGTTTAACCGTGGTCCACACAATATGGACCACTTGTATTAAGAGAGGACCTGTATTTATAGGTCACATATTTTAACAAGGCCATTGTAGACCCTTGCCATCCCGAACGCATGTAGATCCGAATACAATACACTCATCCTCTGACGGAGCGAGGGTAATTAAAACCACTTGCTAATGAGCTTTTTCAGGTTGTCTATCCATCATATGACGTCGTAATTAATTAAGTGATGCGTAGGATAACGTCATAATAATGACGTCATGACTGACTCGATTTAGTCCATCTTAAATGCTTAATAATCTGACACGTACGAATTGTATGTTTTTGTTATTTAATAAAAATGTTGTTGAATATTTTGAAAGTAATTTGACTGGGCGCTGTTGCTGCCATAGGCAGCAGCAGGACCCAGTCAATTTAGTGTCAACCTATTCCATGGCTTACCTGTATAGTTTTCTTGAAATTTATCGTCTAGAATTTCAGAAATCCATCGATCCCAACTCGAGAGTGGTATGGGTGGAGTTTAGCTAGAGATGGGCGGGACATAGCTAAACTGGAAAGGGTCATTGTATTAATAAACCACCACAGTTTTCGGTGCCCTATTGTCTGTAGTATGTTCAGCCCCCACATAGACTTGGGCTTTAATATGCTAATTATATTCCGAATCTAACAAATTCTAGATGAATTAATTTTAATACGCAAAATTTAGCTTAAATGATGGTGTATTCGTGTTTTTCGTGCCCTACTTTCCGTAATATGGTCGGTTCCAGAACTTCGATTAGAATCTCAGTTCTCGGTTTGTAATCATTTTTTTTACATATATAGCTGTATATAACTGAATATGTACTACTGCTTTTGCACGATTCTGCCATCAAGTAATTTGGTAATATGTAGTTACATATTCGCCATATGGCCCCATTGTAATATGGTTGGTTCACATTCACCACATTCAGATAGGTGTCGATATGTTGTGACATATCGCTCATAATGGGTTCGGCCCAGAATATCACACATATATTTAGATAGGTATAGGCATAAGCTTACGACGTAGTGAGATTAAAAAATTTTGTAACGTAAATAAGCTCAAACTTAGGCTAATTAGGCATAAGCTTACGACGTAGTGAGATTTAAAAAAATTTGTAATGTAAATAAGCTCAAACTTAGGCTAATTCATGGTTTTCATTGCAATACGTTCACCCCCAGAATTCACCCACAAATACTTATAGGAAATATGCTAGTTGTATTCCGAATTAAAAAAAATTCTACAGGAACGTAATTTCATAGTACACAATTCCATACCGAAAATTGGCGCAAATTCTGTCAGATCAACGATTTTCTGTACCACACTGTTTGCAATAGGTTCGACCCCAGAAGTTCACCCATATGGTTAGATATGTATATGAATACACTAATAAAGTATCAAAGATTTAAAAAATGTTTACTGTACAGTAATTTCGTCATATGCAATTTAGTAGTGGCATACCATTGTCAAATTCCAATAATGTACTATACTCGTTACCAGAATATCTCTGCATGCCTTGTAGCCACTTTTCGAACATAAGGCCATGTAGAACTCACTATGTTCTCGTGCTGTGCGAAATATTGTAATAATTCTACCACCAAATATTTATTATAGTAATGTGAAAATATTTCTATATATCCCATATTATTAGCCGCGTGTACTGCTAGAACCTGACTTATCAGGCTAATACCCTAACATTTGTACATATGGTCAACAAGATCGTCATCATTACAACAGTTGAGGCCGATTTCGGCCTTTTTGTCGAGCAAAGATATTTGATTTAATAGTTTGTCACTGTTTCCAGTAAAGATATCGTTTAATAGGTGACATAGATATGATAGCTAAATGAAACAGATCACGATGTCGTGGATGTTTCCCACTGGGTCTTCACTCAGAATATTTTCTACTATATCATTTTCGTTGTTGAAAACTAGGTTTACGGTATTGGTTCTATCCTGGCCACTTAACTTTGTTGAAAAGGTTATCTGTCAGTACAGATCGGGGTCCTGTATTGCATCAAAAATGTACTTGGTTTGGGCATTTCACTAGCATTGCAGTGTATATTTCACCAATATATTTCCGGGTAATAAGCTCTTCACGTCTGTTTGAGAAGGTATCAAGATTTAGGTTTAAAATATTCTTTACATTCTTCTTTAATATGTTTGAATGGGTATCAGGGTCTGTACTGCTTCTTGCGCCGATTTTCTACTGACTGGGTTGCCAGTTCTGTTGATTTCTTTATCTTTACAAGTTGTTGATACCTAATGACCCAAATTTGATCTGTTACGCTCTGTTGGTGCGGTAGTGCAATTCTCTCATCACTGGCTGCTCTTAATTTTGTCTGTTCCTCTCTCTATTAAGGAGTTTGGCCTGGAGAAAAAGGATGGATGGAAAAATTGTTGGACTGACCCAAAATATAAGCTGCTTTTCCTAGCCCATAGCTAATACTGCCCATATCTTTTTGCAAGAAATATTCCTTCTTTTGTGGTATTGTCCGCCTATATTTTTGTCATGAGTGGCTTGTATGCCTTTATATAACTTTATTTTTTCGTGAAACAGTTGAGTTTATTCTCAGAATTATAATAACCTCCGGGCACGCTATTTACCATTGATGCCTTGCATCGATATGTGTACTTGTCTTCACTCTTGCATGCTTGTACCCTGCTACACTGAATTGTTCAGCTGCATGTAAATATGTGTAGCTTGTTGTAATCGATCTATATTTATATATATATATATATATATATTGAAACAAGACTGGATTTGTTATTAGAAATTCTCTAATCTGGTTAACAATTGTGCTATCAATGGTGCTGAAAGTCGTTGATGTTTAGGGCAGCAACGGCTTCCAGGCTTTATGGTTTCAAATATTGTAGCGTAATTGCCACTTGTACAAACTTAAAGAGTGCATTTTGGCTGTTGTGAATTGAATAATTATCTATTAAATTTGCCTAAATTTTACGCTGAACTGTAGATCATAATAATAGCGCTAATCAGGTACATCAACGTTATGCGGTGTTCAAATTTATTCAACTGTAAGCCATATTTTGAAGCCACTCTATTTGCGTTTAAGCAGGCCATTTTGCCGTTTCAATGATGATACGATGTTGCTGCCATTATTTTATAAATTATTAGTAATAATTTAGCAACATATGGGGATCATGTAATTGTTGTATGATCATTCAGCAACATGGGGTATTTGGCCATATTGAGCGTGTGGTTAAATCTTCTACGCTTGAATAATTCCTCGCGCGATCACGGTGGCAGTATAGGGGCCTAACGCTTTTATGCCCAATTCACAGTGAATTGAAATTTGGTCATCAAATCCGTGAAGTAAGCGGTAGTTTGTAAGAATTTGATTGCTGAATTACGTTGCTGAAAGTATATGCGCTTATGACATTTAAAGATCATTTGCCCCGTTTATTGATTTTTGAAATCATCTGGGCTGGTGATCTTGGATTTTGGGCATGAGCGCGTCTGTCTTTAAAATACGAGCCGGGTCTCGCGGTATTCTGCTTTACATAAGATGTACGCTAATTCGCTATTCCAATCACGACAGCGATTTTAGTTATTCTTCAATATTTCATGTTCCCGTGTTTCTTTTGATAGTCAATGTTTCAGAATACGGTTGCTCTTTCCCATAGCAACATTAAACAGCAACATTGTATAGAGGAAATTATGGCCATTTCGTTTGGGCGATGTGACAAATTATGCATTTTGTAAATGTTGCAATGTATTAGAATCTGCATTCCTGTCAATTTAGGGTTGTCAGATTTCCCACATACATACCCCTATTAGCGTATTACAGTCCGGTGCATTTGCACTCCGTACCAATGCCTAATCTATTGTTATGTTAATGTTTAAACGAGTGGGCCATCACAATGGTGATGTTTAAACCAGCAATCTTTTGATATGGTAATCTGACAATCTATTCACCTGTTGTTATGTTAAAAATGAGCACTTTTTGCCAAGGATTTTCTACATGGGCGTCTGGATTTTTGGTGCATGCAACACTTTTTGAGTATAAATTCCAGGTAAATAGTGGACTCTGGGTCCGACCTTGAATTGCCCTAGCTGGTGTAGGGCGCTGAACTCAGCGTAGTCTCTTAGTTGTTGTGCTAGTCCGAATTTCTGTCAGTTTGCTTAATACTTAGGTTACTAATACGCGAGTACGTTGTTCAGATAAAGTGTACATTGTGATATAATGTAGCTGTGATTTGAGTAGTGTAGTATTCCGTGTTGAGCTTTGGGCTCCACGAGGGATCTTTAATTTTGCTGTTTAGCATGTAATGATTCTTAATTCGAGTGCTTGCGTACTATATCATTTTTGGTGTATGGTTAGAAACTGGCAGCAATGAGGACCGGCATTTCAACCGATTGACGACTTCATAAGCCACCGTGGCTTACTTCTAAAGAACAGGAGCTGATGTAAGTGTATAGTGTAAGTCTTTAGGGCTTAGTTAATAATATTCCCACTATCTAATTAACCACTTACTTGATTAACTTCTAGAGCTCCTGTTTTTCTTAAAAATTAAGGACATGTCCTCCAGTAGTTGATATTATTCTGACTTTTGGATTTCTGAAACTACCCATTTGAGTCTGTAGCCATTTATATACCCGATTCCCCAAATTGTCTGTCCAGGTGACCATTATAATAGGTAAATCCAGTGCACTCCATGTTTGAGATCTCATAGTGGTAATAGTTGCTATTTCATATCACATATCATTCCTCTCGGCTACCCCTAGCAACCACTGTCGATACTTGTACAATTTCTGATTTACTGTCTTGACAATGTGTAAAACTTGTTTCAAAGCCAGAAAATCATGAAATTGTAAACATAGCTTCGCCAGAACCAAATAAAACTGCTAGTTCTTTTTACAGACGAGAGCAAATTTTCATTAAAATTGGTATCTGCCAATTTCTATTCCATATAAGTCAACATTTGACCAGTTATCATTTAACTGTGGCTTTGTACTTGTAACCGTAATTCAGTATAAATGATCATTTAACATTCAGTTCCCTTAGCAGTTAATAACTTGGGAACCTATTGACATTACAACTGTTTCACGGCTTATATCATTTAATTGAATCATTGTAACCGTAATTCAGTATAAATGATCAGTTAACATTCAGTTCCCTTAGCAGTTAATAACTTGGGAACCTATTGACATTACAACTGTTTCACGGCTTATATCATTTAATTGAATCTTTGTAACCTTAATTCACTATAAATGATCAGTTAACATTCAGTTCCCTTAGCAGTTAATAACTTGGGACCCTATTCACATTACAACTGTTTCACGGCTTATATCATTTAATTGAATCCGTGTAAGTTTAATTAGACACAAATGATTGGATAATTGTCTTAGCAGTTATAATACTTGAACTATTCATACTTAGTACTGTTTACCAGCATATGGCATCCATTTAATTTTATGTTATTAAGTTCTGAAATAGGGCTTTTGTCAAACGCATTTCTTCCGTAGCAACAGAGCATACATTATAGCAGTTATTGAATTTCATTCACACTTACATTAGGAGTTAATCTTATGACCTGCCCTTAAGCCGTAGGTGTTAAACACTGAGCTATGCTAGGGTCAGGTCTTTATTAATTGCATTTCTACCTTGTCAGTGAATAATCCAAACTATTTAATTATTCTTTGTGAAAGGAAATTATTACGCCTCCACTAATGTGAATTGCCACGTCACTTTGGCTTTAATTTCCTGAAGCAATTTATGGCCTGTTCTTAATATTACAGTGTTACTATCACTGATCGTATCTTAAGTTCAGATCATTAACGAGTTAGCAACTCACTAAATAGTGTTTTTTCTACACTGTTTGGATTCCTAGGATCCATAATACAACTGTGGTAATCCAAGGTAAAATCACTTAATGATTAGTTATCTGGCTTTAAGATAGAATCTTGTATTCCATACAGTCTAGAATTGGCATTTGTTAATAGGCAAGATCCTGTCTTAGGCCACATAAGTTATCACACATAGACACTCTAAAATCGACATTGTAGAGTAGATCCAAAATGGCGAAATATTCGCTAGCAAACACTATCCCCAGTGCATTAGAGCACCTTAGTGATGATGCATTTGCGCATCCTAGTACACACACCCCATTAGGAATTGAGATGCGACCTCAAGACCGCATCTCAGAATCACATGTGACCGTTCAAGATGGAGTCACTATATACGCTAAGGATCAGTTTGAAGATGGGTATGACACTGATTACAGCAATGACGACTGGAGTACTAATGAGGAAGATGCAAATGCAAATATTAGTTCTTTGGAAGGTTTCCAGGATAGTCACACTAGTGGAGCTATTTTTCCTTCCAGTGATTTTTCGGTTCCTGCAAGTGATTTTTCTGTTCCGCCTTGTGGAAATGTGTCTACCCCTTTGGTTGACACTCTTTCTCGGGTTGCTTCAGGACAGCAGCCGGCCCTCTCTTTTATGGACACTGCGGTGCCGAACCTCTCCTGTAGTGAGCATGAGTGAGTTATACAAGATGAGGGAATGCGTGGATGAGTTAATTAACCAACTGTGTGATAGTCACGCGGAAAATACGGTTCCGAAGCCAAATCCGGGCTTGATACGAGGGCTTGAATACGAATTTTCGTTTTCATTTACAGGATCGCCCTGTACCGCGCCTTCAAACAGCTTTTACGCGAGAGAAGCAGTCTTTGAATCTGCATTCAGAGAATGTAGAACCAAAGAATGCTTCTCAAATAACGGCTATGCGACCACCACCCGGTTTTTCGCAATTAAATCGACCCCAGATTCAAACTCTGAACCACCACCAAAACTCGCTACTATATATATATATATATAATTTATATAAAATACACAATCATGGAGGACAATTCAGTATAGCAGGGTACAAGCATGCAAGAGTGAAGATAAACAGTTACATGAGAAGCAGATAAGCATTATTCAAATATGATAGTACCTGCATAAGTGCGTGCTCGCATACGTACATACTGGAGTTCAAGTGGGCTCGAGCTAAGAAAAAAGCTGGCAAAATGTTTTGGGATTTGGGGTAATTTAGAGGTCAATATACCCACTCACCCCCACTTCTCGCGAACACCCTCCTTGACGCTTATATAAATCGTAACTATACATATGACAGGGTCAGCATACAATGTCATGTCTCAACGGGTTCCATAGACAAATCTCTGCGAAACTGTTTATTAAATAGTAAAAACATACAATTTGTAACATGTCAGTCTATTCCAGGTTCATGACAAAGTATTTCTGTCTCATGATTCTGACCTCCGACTGTATGTAACACATAATTGATTATGACATCAGCGGGTGTGTGCGTGCGCGCGTGCGTGCGCGCGCGCGTCTAAAGTTGTATCTTAGAAAGTATCTATCTAATTCAGCTACAATTAAAAAGGAAATTTTTTGACATATACAAAAATATCTGTATATCAATTATAATTAAAATGATCTAGCTATAAATATATTACAAAACGGTGATCAGCTATAAAAATTTAAGACACGGAAAACTGTTTATATAAAGTAATATTTTCATGCTATTATCATGCGCTGGCCAAAGGCGCAGATGTATATCTTTATGTAATTCATGCTATTAAAGTTGATAAATGTGCATAGATTATGAGCAAGTGTGAACACCCTTTAGTTTAGGCTTGGATGTCTGAGTCACAAATGTAATACATATGACAGACAGACTTACAGGCAAACAGACATATTGACACTAACTCTAGGCTAGTTTCCACTGTTAAATAAAAATATGGATAGGGTGATCAGCTGCGCTCTCTGATCTTGTTTACACTACCAGACTAAGATATAATACTATATACCTACAAGAAATCGGCGTGCCAATATCATATACTTAGGATTTGTGTGCCTGAAGAAATCTAAAAGATTTAACTGCCAATGGGATAGCATGGCCTCTCCATCATTTTCTCGAACCACGTCTCTCGTCACCATATCCATCAGTCCACAATATGTAAGGGCTTTTACATAGTTCAACTGATAGTCCTCCTCCTCCAGTTCCTGAACACCATTATCCTTTGCAAATGTTCTGCATTCTGCTGAACAGTACGAAGTTCCGGCTGTGTATTGAGACAACACCATAGTATAATTGTGGGTATATTTGCAATGTACACATCAGCAACAAATTCTAATATTGTTACATTTAAATATTATTGAATACAGCACATACACGTTTGGTTTATTGAGTATCTGCTGTTGTTATTTATTATTATTATTATTATTATTAGTGGTGGTGGTGGTGGTGGTGGTGGTGCTGACCGATAAACTGCAGTGTTCTCATGTTATATAAGAATAAAATCATATGGTTGAATCCTCAAGCTGAAGGAAATTACTCTTTCTGGAAGTGCAAAAAACCGGTTTCAAGCTATAAAGACATTATTGTGCAAATATGTTTAATCATCAAGTGGGCATCAAGTAAAATGAAAGAAAATCATTAAATAATTCTGCAGAGTGAACAACACAAAATAAAAGCAGTTTGTAGATACCTGTACATTTAATTGTATTTCTAAGCAAGAAAAGAGCTAAGCCTAAATAAGCAAAGATATTCGGTAATTCATTCTGCAAATAAGAAGCCATCATAATCACCCAAGATTGAAAGAGTAACCTTTTTCATCAAGATAATGAGTATGCATTTATATGCATTTGTGATTTTTTTTTTTAATTCTAAAACCTCATTTATTTCTAAGATCACATATCACAAACCCTGACTAATCAACCTATATGTGCCATCTCATATTTTATGGTACAAATATTACATTGTTGGCCAAAGTTTGACGATTACAATTTTTCAAATGTGCACTGATTTTGAAACAATATCGGGTTAGTCCAATTTTCTTTACAGCCGATGTAGAGTGTGTTACATCTTATGTAATCAAATGTTTATTGCTACATGTCACATTTTTGTAATAATTATGACATACTGACTTACCTGGTGCACGTTTCAGGGAAACACATTTCAAGTGAAACCACTCCTTCTGACACCGAGGATTGTTGCATCCAATCATTGGTACATGTCTCCCCAAGTTTACATTGCAAAAATACCGATATGCCTTCCTTTTTCGACAGCCATCAGAACAAAAATAGTCGTCATCTGGAACTGTGTCAACATCCATGTCTATGCAATGCAGATGAAACCAATTGTTTCCAGGACATTGGACACCTGAACACTCGATCATCGGTATATGATTGCCTAAATCTGAAATAAACATGCATTTCAATTCATAAGACTGCTTTAATACGGAAAAATATATGTATGTGATATATTTTCTATGTTGTGGAATGGATTCCTGTTTAAAGATACATAAGAATTCAGATATAAAATATGGTGCCTATGGAATTATCTGGTGTGCTGTTGTTAATGCCAATTCGCATGGACATTATTAATGTGTAATGAATGATTGGTGTGCAGCCAAAAATCGTAATTTGTCAATTTAATGTTACATTATTAGGGCTATCTCGGTTCAAATTTGGGTACACTTTATTCGATAATATTATTCCTGATTATGACGCATCTTATAATTCTTTGGGAATGGACATATTTAATAATTTCACCCCCTCAATGAATAAAGCTTTAAAAGCTATGTGTCATGTGCACAACTGCATAACTTTGACATCCATGAAACCATACAGAATTTCAGTTCATTACATGTAAGTATATCACAAAATTAGATGAAAGCACACATTTCCAGAACATATTACAGACATGTGTTTCCTAAGTGAAAAATAACTTTTTGCACAGCTAGGCAATAGTCCATCCACTGTGAATTGATCTTCCTCTAACACACATTAACATTAACATAATATAAATGTTTGTGTTAATCTTGCCAACCATCATTTGCCATGATGAATGAATGAATGAATGAATGATTGTTGTAAAGGAACACTTAAATAGTAAATATATATATATATAACTTAGTTAAACATTTTGTTTAAATTGCTGAATATAGTAAAATTAAATTATTTACCATTTTAATAACTATTCTATAGCATAAATTGTGTATTTGATTTTGATTGCTAAATCATCTTACAGCTTTTGTATTTATCTTTGTGGGAAAATTTGGCCACATCAGCATGCCATATCAAACTGGCTGATAATAGATTACCCTGCCAACCCTTCTTTTGCCATCTACATTGATGATGTTGCCTTTCTCCGCCAAATTCCATTAATGTAAAAATATTTTAGCCATGATATTTATGAAATGCTCAATGATACTGAGTCATCAGCTGGCAATCGTTCTTTAAAACATTTAATAAAAATCTATGTATATTCAATTAAAATAATGCATTTAATAATTAAACAAACAATTCTCATATTGTAGACTATTTCATTACATTACATAATTAATTTTTGAAGCCAATAATTTACATGGTGTTAGTTATTTATAAAGTTATTTGAGAAATTACTGATTCAATAATTTAAGAAACATGTTATTGAATATTTAAAAATTTGCCTACTATAGAAACCAGATTCTCACTCTGTGTCTGAGAGACATATATTATTTTTAATATACTTTATTTTGAGATTTTTTGTTGTAATTCTGCAACTATTATATATGTGAAGTCTGCTTATTTTTAGACATATGCGTACCTAGTTTGCATGAGCAATACTCATAGCTTATGGCATTCTCATTTGCTTCGATGATCATCTGTGTCCAGATCACACCAGAATAAATCCACAATTTGGTCAGCAACTGAATGTAGATAGGCCTGTTTGTCCGATATAAGATTAATGTCTCTAGCAACATCATCGATCGTCTTAATGCCTGTAATCATACATGCCAAAATGATGTAACGATGTGTGACGAAATGAACAAAATCTACAGCACGACTAAATGTTTCACCTATGTCCTTGCTGACTGCCTTGTTCCCAAACACATTTTTAAGGTCAAATAATGTGCCTTTGTCCGCTGCACTTTTTCCACAGAAAAAGGTGTTCATTAAATCCTAAAAATAGAAAATTCATTTGGATTAATATGATGTTATTAAAACGGCATCCTTAATAGATTTTTATTTGTTTCAAATGTCAGTGTAGGCTTCATTATGACTGTCTTGGGTGATATCAGTGATACATGTAACCGTGATCATCTTTGTCAGTCAATGATGTTAAATTATGTTGATTAACATTGCACTTGGATGTTATGGCACTGTGTCCGATTCTGCTCTTTCACATGTGTCTATCTATGAGGGATCATAGGTTCTGTGGTCTAAACAACCAGCTGCATGACGCATTGTATGACAGGAAAAAATATGTTGAAAATTAACGGAATAAACTTTGTATAGCAATACCTTAGTAAAATACAATATGACTGGAGAAGTACACTCACCTAGTACATCAAAGAGAAGCAGATGTTACGTCAATATCATTACGATAAGATCTAAAATGAAAGTGAATCTTTAATGCACTGGTAAATGCAGATAACATGCCAGTAGAACTCACTAATATTCAAAATGCAACCTGATGCTACAAAATACAGCCAGGTAGTAATATTTGAACCATTTAATGGATAATCTGGTCTTCTGAAATTGTGACATGGATGAATACTTGCAAATCCACACAGAATCGATATCGCCTTGGAGGAGATTTTATGTTTTGGTTTTTCATAGCATTCATCATTAATTATTTGCTGCACGCAGCAGCTCACTGAACCTCCATCTCTCTTACTTAGTTCTTACTTCGTCAGTTAGATAGATAGACAGTCACAAATGCTTATACCGGGCTGCCATATCAAGAATTTGCGTGTATACACTAATCAATCTTAGCTATTGGTTGCCTGTGTAGTCCTGAAGCTGTGTGATAACTTTATCTTCAAAATGTCAAACGTCAATATCATGTCAACACAATTCCAATTATCTTTTTAAAAACATGTAGTTCAAAGAGACATGTCATGCAATTCAACCTTAAGATATATAATGCTATCAACCTTGGGTTATTGTTACTTCAGGTTTCACACTTCATCAGCAGCTACCAAGATAGTATTTACCTTATTTATTATTACCATTGTTTGCAGGAATATCGACGGTGTATAAACTTTCATTTTCATATGTAGATAGTCGATGAACTCTATTGCTATATCAGATTACACTTGCGAAGCAATCCGCTTTAATCAATTTACTGAAGAATCTTAAAATAGAATTGTAAAAGCTGTTGGCAACTACATCATATGCATGCATGCATATTTCTGTGTGCGTGCGTGTGTCAGTGTGCGTGCATTTGTGTGTGCTTGTGTTTATGTTAATGTAATTTTAAATATACAATGACTGATACTTTGAGTCACTATTTATTGACGCACTTGTAGTAACAGCATGCGCTTGTGAAATTCCTGTGGAACAGGATGCAGTCCCTGAAATTGATCCAGCTTTTTCGTCCCACTGCATCTCACCATGTGAGCATCATTATGGCGCTCACATAACAGGCCGTCTCCATAGCAAATTAGAGGGAATACTCGATCACCATTTGTCGGATCATATTGCTGTGGATGACTAATTATATTAATTGTGCCACTAACAGTTGACGGATCCTCTTGGAAAACTCCCAAGTTTACCTAAATTATCAAATTGCAAAAACATTAAAAAAATTTATAATAAAAAAAAATAATAATAATAATAACTTGATCTGTAGCTGATGGTAATTATCTGGGATGGCTTCCAAATTATTCAGCCATAAAAGTCATGTGATATTTGCATTCAAAATTAAATGTGTTAATGGTTAGTTACAACACAGTAATAAGTGTAATTGTTACTTGCAACTCAACATCAACAGTTTTAAGTGAAATATGCAATTTGTCCATAAATGAGTTATTTAGTTTTGCAATTCACCAGCAAAAGGGTTAATGGAGGTTTATAATCGAGCATTAATTTTGCTAATAGGCTTGCAATTCAGTACTAAATAGATAATTTAAAACTTGCATTTCATCATTAAATGGGTTAATTGAAATTAGTTATACAGCAGTAAAATGGACAAAGTGTCAAATTCAATATTTAAAATATTTGATGGAGAGGTGGCATTGTGCCGGAAAAGGATACTGCAATTCAGCAGTAAATATTTGAAAAGGGAATGGATATAAATAAATGTGACGACACATCTGATTAGTTGCTTGACAAAGTGCTTATACACTTATTAAATATTTATAAATTTGCAATTCAAAATTCACAAAATTATTAAAATTTTCATCAGCATTATTGCCTAGATCTTAGCCATTTGCTGACAGTTCACTTTACTTCTTGCACATTCTCTCTGATGTGCTGGCAGGATCCTTCGTTCAGACTGAGAACCCGTTCAAAGCCACGAAAACGGAAAAAGAAGAAAAATAATAAGTAGAAGTAAATGAAAAAGTAATAGAATCACTAAAATCGCCATTTGCTTGCATCCGTTGGCTTGGAAGTTTACTACTACTACTACTACTACTACTACTACTACTACTACTACTAGTAATAACTAGATCTGTTCCAAGAACAGCTATATGGCTGTCAAGAGTACCTTCCCTCGAACTAGACCCTCTTTTCTTGTAATTCATTGTGAATCCCGTTCTCTTCTGAAATTCCATTTCTCGAACTGCTTTATATAATATTTTGTCTTTCAAAACAATTGGCTAGGTGGATTTGGAGAAGATATATATACACCTGTGCAAAAGTTAAGCACCACCCTATTTTTACGCACATGCGAGGGTATATTCATGTGCAATGAAGAAAGCAATAGCATAAACATTTATGTACCCATCCATCTTAGTGCAAGAGGTAATAATGCAACTAGAGGAATGCTGATTATGATGGTGGGGAAACACTGTATGTTTTTGTTTGAACTTGAAAACGAGGCCTGAATATGGTTACGTTGACACAACTGACAACTATTGCCCTACAGTTGACACACGTGGCTAGATTGTCATTAATGGTGTCTGAAAACGAAGTTTAACATCTGTGCACGAGTTTGAGACTGTCATTATTAATACCGGGTATATCCACCTTGTGCCTGGATGACGGCCTGGACACGACGTCTCATGCTGGTCACCAACCGACTGATACGCCATTGTGGTATTCGTTGCCATTCAAGATGGAGTGCGTCTGTAATTCCTGTAGGTTCTGCACAGGAGGATCCCTCCTTCTCACCATGTTTCCCAGAATGTCCCAGATATGCTCAATAGGGTTCATGTCAGGGCTCCTTGCTGGCCATGGTAGGGTCTCGATGGCATTCTGGCGGAGGTATTCATGCACAGCTCTAGCACGATGTGGTCGGGCGTTGTCATCCATGAATATAGGGTGGGTTCCAGGTGCATGATTTACAAAATGAGGGACCACAACTCTATCCAGTATGGAATCTTGATATCTTTGTCCATTTAGTGTTCCAGGTACAGTCAACAGATCCAGCTTACAATCAAATGAGATGCACCCCCATATCATAACGGAACCTCCACCAAATGGAACTTCTTCCATGATATTACGTTGGTCGTACGCCGTGCGTCTGGACCTCCATACACGAGTTCGACCATCTGTGGCATGAAGCAGGAACAGACTTTCATCGGACCAGTGTACCCGTCTCCAGGATCTCATGTTCCAGTGTCTTCTTTCGTTGCACCACCGCAGACGCTCCTCTTTGTGGTGTGCAGTGAGGAGAGGACGTCTGACAGGTCTCCTAGCTTTTACGCCAGCAGCATACAGTCTCCTTTTGACGGTAGACATTGACACTCTATTGCGCGTTTCCCATTGCTGGCTGAGCACTCTGCTGTTGGTGAATGGAGATCTCCTAACAAGGCGTACTAGGGCTCGATCATCACGGGCAGTAGTTTTCTTCGGTCTTCCAGATCTAGGCCTGTCCTTCACCTCGTTAGTTTGCCCATGTTTTGCAATCAAACGACTGATTACAGTATGGTTAATGTTCAGCTGTCTGCCAATCTCTCTGTGGTATGCATGCCTATGATTTGCCATTTCACACGATCACTTAACCTTCGTCTTGCCATAGCGGTTCACAATCAAGAGCTAATTCTCTCTCTACAAATAAACCACGGTCATGAACACAAAATTCCTAATCTTGTCGCCTAAATCTGTATGTAATGTGCTACACCTCAAACTGGACTTTTACATAACTGAACACGTGTGCTGTTTCCCGCCACGCACGGACATCAAGCGGCGTGAAGTCATGCATGCATGTGCATTTCGTACTTGGAATTATGTCAGCTAACGCGGGGACAAAAAGTATGGCAGCCTAGTTGTACCATCATGTTTCTACGTTCTATTGTTTTTGCTGGTGCTTAACTTTTGCACAGGTGTATATATATATACAGACACAATTTGTCACAAATCAGCTAGATGATTGACGTTTCAGCAGTAAGAACCTTAAGAAGTACATGACAATTCTATCTTTCAACTATGCTTAATAGACACCAGAAATATCAATGAAGTAAAACTTGTATGTGTTAATACAAACCTCATATTTCACTGGTAGAAGGGCAGGAACAACTTCCAGTCAAATTGATTTGAAAAATATTAAGCAGGTATTCTTAGCATCTACAATAAGTTCACGTTTTGTATTGTCCTTCAAACGTTCATGGGTTAATCGGGACAAGGTCAACAAGTATTAAATGACAATTAAATCCCTCTCACATTAATCTGTTTGCCTAGAACATTTCCAGTATCAAATCCTAATTATTACCCTGTGGCAAACATATATGAAATGACAATTAAATGTTATATTAACCTTTTTTATTAGAGCCTCTAGCAAACTGTTTGTTACTACATAATACAGTGAAAAATTAAAATCTAAATATTTCTGCTGTTTACTGATGGATCTCGTTCATCTTATCAGACACCTGGAAGACTATCAATCTGCTAACATGAAACTAGGTAGCTCTAGACCTGGTAGTTTGGGAGAAACATCCAGCAGAAAAGTTGAAGATTAATCAAAGATGGTTGCCAAACCAATCCCTGGCCATTTTGAAACCTGAGAAATTCAAATTTCGAAGACCAAATATCATAAGTATAACAATTTTTGCCATCAAAATTTGTCAAATAAAAAAGTTCAAAATGGCTGCCAAATCCTCGAATTTGATTGGTCCATGTCATCCATATTCTTTTAGATATCATATCTCTTCCAGCCATTTTTCCTCACCCACACTGAGTAAATATATTTCCCAAACTTGAGCTAGATCGCATCAGTACATCCAGAGTAGATTATTTTGTGATTTATGACGTCATCAGGATGGCCGCCAAACCCCTGAAGCAATTAGGTTCTATTTATATATCTTGATTCAGATACTGATCGGGACCATATGCTCTGAGTTTTGGCTCAATTTCCTTGCTGGTTTCAGAGAAGTTTGACAAGTCTGGCTGAAGAATAAGAATAATAACTACTGGTAACTGCAAGCAGTTACTGTGGATGGCTTCCAAGCAAGTGCCACAAAGCTGTAACTAAACAAATAATATGTCCATAAGTGAGCAATTTAGGCTAAAAATACAATGTGTAAGTAAAATAATTCGGCATTTTGATATTTAACTGCTCACAAAGACCAAGAATGTTAAAGGAATTGGTTTGAAAACGGCAAAAAAACATTAAAATCTTTACAAATGCATTAAATGAACAGAAAACACAGAACATTCCAAAACACTTTCAAAAACTATGAAAAACAGACAAAGGCAACATCTATTACAAACGTCAGAAAATGATAAGGAAAGCAGTCACAAGGGAACAAAATTTGCAAAAATTACCAAAGAATGAGGTAAATGGATAAGGCCTCTGCTCAAAAAATCATTTGACCTTTTTGCAATAAAATAATAATTATGGAAACAACCTTTCTGCACCCTTTTGCCCTTTCGGCACTCAAATGCCATTTGTGCACTTAGTAGAGCTTTTCTGCAGACCTTTTTGCACTCAATTGAACTTTTTGCACTCATTTTTTACTTTTTTGCGCTCAGTTGACCTTTTTTTAAACTCATTTCACCTTTTTAACTCAGATGAACTTTTTGCACTCAAATGATACTTTTGAACCATTGGATCTTTTTGCACTAATTTGGCCTTTTTGCCCTGAACTGACTTCTTTTACCTTCAAATGACATTATTGCACTCAAATTAACTTTTGGCACTCATTTGACCATTTACAACAAAATGACGTTATTGCAGTCAAATTAACTGTTGCAATTCAGCAGTAAAATGGTTAATTTGGAGTTGTAATTCAGTAGTAAAAGGGTTAATTGAACCTTGCAATTCAGCAGTAAAATGGTTAATGGAAACTGGCCATTGAGCAGTAATAGGTTTAATCGAACCTTGTCATTCAACAATACAAGGGTTAATTGACACTTGCCATTCGGCAGTAAAAGGGTTATTTGAAAGTTGTAATTCTGCATTGAACTGGTTAATTGTGCATTGCAATTTACCAGTAAATATGTTAATTGCGCCTTGTAATTGGGCAGTAAAGCGGTTAATTGACACTTGCCATTCAGCAGTAAAAGTGTTAAGCGACTTGTGATTCAGCAGTAAATGGGTTAATTGTGTATTGCAATTCAGCAGTAAAAGGGTTAATTGTGTCTTGCAATTCAACAGTAAAAGAGTCAATTGAACTTGCAATTCAGCAGTATAGGGGATAATTAAAACTTGTAATTCAACAGTAAAAGCCTTAATTCTGCCTTACAAGTCAGCAGTAAACATGGTTAATTGTGCTTTGCTATTCAGCACTAAAAGGTTTAATTGAGCCTTACAGTTTTGAATTTAGTCAATATTGATAAACTGCCAATTCACCCCCACCCCCCCCCCCCCACCCCAGTATTACTACATAAATAGTTATAAAATTTTCAACATGTAATAGGCTCAGCTGTTCAATAACGGATTCAATTTTTGTTTATGGAGTTTGTGGGCAGTGAGTAACCGATTAAGTTCACAAAATTTCCAAGCAATCTATTAAGAACTTTTCAAGAAATAAGTATTTCTTAAAATTATGACACCATTAATATGGCCGCCGAACAATGTGACGTGGGAACATGTAATTCTCAAATTTATAAGCAGGCCATAGGATCATTCTGATTAACCAGGTTTCTATCTGATACAGGCAGCGGTTTCATAGATGGTTAAATATGCTCAAATCTTTACATAAAATCCAAGATGGCCAACAAACCATGCGACCTAGCAACTCACTGTCCTCAGACTTTAAATTGGTTATGGTATAGTTACACCATACCAAGGTACAATCCAGTCCGATGAGCAGTTATGGAGAAAAATATCTTTAAAGATTTATGGTGGAATAAAAGAATAATAATAATAATAATAATAATAATAACTAGACCTGTCACTGCAAGCAGATAGTGCGGATGGCTTTCAAGCCAGTTCAACAAAGCTGTAACTAAACCAATAACGTTTCCATACCCGGTACAGCATGGAACCTATCAGGGAATGATGGAAAGTCAGTAATTAAGGCTAAAGATACAATGGCTAAATACAATAATTCAGCAGTATGAGGTCTAAGCTGGTCAAAAAGACCATGGATGGTAAAAGTGGGAAAAAGCCAAAAAAACATTAAAATCTTTACAAATGGATTAAATGAACAGAAAACATGGAACATGCCCAAACGCTTTCATAAAATTTTTAAAAACAGACAACGGTAAGCGAAATGTAGTCCAAGAGGCAGAAAAGGATAAGGAAAACAGTCACAAATGGACAAAATGGACCATAAAATGGTGTAAAATGAATAAATCGAACGAAAATAACATCTTTTTAAATTTTTTTACTAAAATGATTAAATTATTTAATGACTCTGCACTGATTTGACCTTTTTGCACTCATTCGACATTTTTGTACTCATTTGCTCTTTTTGCAATAAAATGACCTTTATGCACTCAAATGACTTTTTCAACTCAAGTGACATTTTTGCACTTAAATAACCTTTTGCAATTCTGCAGTAATGCAATTCAGCATGGATTAACTGTCTCTTGTTATTCAGCAGTAATAAGCTTAAGTAACACATGACATTCAGTAGTAAAATGGTTAATTGAGACTTGTAATTCAGCAGTAAACGGCTTAATTTCACCTTGCAAATCTAGCAGTAAAATGGTTAATGGAAACTGGCCATTTGGCACTGATCAAATTTACCAAATTTCAAGGCAATCTATCCAGAACATTTTGAGAAATTAGCATTTCTTGAAATTATGATGTCATCCATATGACCGCCAAACCATGTGATCTGGCAACATGTAATTCTGAAATTTCAAGCAGAGCCTGGAATCACTTAGTATAATTTACTAGGTTTCCGTCCGATATACATAGCGGTTTCATAGAAAAAGATTGTGAAATATGATCAAATCTTTACATAAAATCCAAGATGGCCACCAAACCATGTGACCTAGCCAATTCCTGAATTCAAAGTTTAAACAGGTTAGGGTATAGTTACAGCATAGCAAGTTTTTGTCCAGTCCAATTAGAGGTTATGGAGAAGAGCTTTAAAAATTCATGGTGGAATATAATAATAATAATAATAATAATAATAATAATCAAGACAATTATAAAAGGCTTCCAGGCTACAGTTTGGAAGCCTAATAGTAAAAAGAACAATCACTCTAGTCTTTCAGAGCTTCCATCTTGGAAGCCTAATAACTAGATCTGTTCCATGAACATGTATACAGCTTCCAAGAGTGCCTGCACTCTAATTAGATCCTGTTATGTTCTTGTTCATAACCAATCAAGTTGTGGTGTTAAATTTCTTTTCCATAAACTCTAGATAACACGTCTTGTCTTTCTGAGCATTGGGCCAGGTGGTTTTGGACAAGATTTGTATACCGGTAAAAACTGATCACTAAAATCATTTTTGGTTTCTTAGTTGCATGTCTGCTTCTTAAAATATATAATATGAAATTGAAATGCTGTGTTTTTTTATTTTAACAATTTGTATGTACATGTCATTGTTTGTTTCATGATCATAAATATTACTTACCACTGAACTTTTATTTGATGATTCTTTAGAAAATTCGTGTTTGATGTGTTCCACAGCACACCCCTGTAGGTTTTCCTTGAAGAATGGCACTTCGTCCACCAATATCCTTCCAACAATGACGACCATCCTGTTCTGAACCTCTTCCATTTCCCCAACATTTTGGCAAAAGCATCTCAATTGGGATATCTGAGCAAGTCACCACTTTCTCGTCTGAAAAATGTGTTGTGCCTACACGATTTTTCAATGCATAAGCCAATGCCCACAGCATCATCTTATTCTGCCTGCCAGTATTCTGGTGCTTGGCCTTAACCATTTTCCCCACATTATCCCAGACAATGCAAAATCCAGGTGGTGTTATCTGTAATTCAATAAATAAATCAATATTAGCAGATCAATTTTCGATTATACTAGCTTTTGAGATATGCTGTCATTAAATAGTAGACAATGTGTAGTGTTACTAATTTATGGATGTGCACTAATGATATTTATGATATAAGCAAAATATATCCGCCCATACGAATCATGTTAATAATGCAGTGAAGTATTTACATATGTTGTTGGCGTGGGACAGTAATTTTATACAGCCAAATCAAAATGTGGCCATGCATTCTGTATTATATTTCGCTATGCCGAAGTCTGCCAGTAGTATCTAATGTCATGAACAGTGATGATGCCAAAATACTGTTTGTTACATCACAGTATCTAAAATATTTTTTCAATATCCTGTACAAATACCATAACAAATTTAGTCACTTACCTCTGCCTCACCCTTATCCCAAGACTTGATGAATTAAGTGTTTACTCTTAAGTAAGGGAATGAATGTAAGTTTGTATTGCAATATTTTATGCTTGTATGATACCAAAGCAAACAGCAGGGCTTTCACCCACCCTTGGTCGAAATATAGTTATAAATATAATACCATTTTGGAAAAATAGTACCAATATTAAATAGAAGTCTCAATAATGCAATGTATTTGAACATACATTGAGCTACTTTATGAAAACTTGTGCACGTGATCATAAAGAAAGAATAAGCCTTTGTTGATCACTCAATGTTAGAGGGGCATCTAAGATGCTCTTAATTGGGTGTCTGTGAGTTGTAGAGCCCGATCAGTGCCATAGATGCTTCACGGAAAGTATCTTGGGTGGGGCAAATTGGTGTTGTTTTAAGATGTTTAGAAAAGGGAAGCTTGGGTGAATATATCTTATTGTAATGACTTCTTTACCACATCAAATCTTGCATTTAGAATATCGACCATAGTTAAGATGTTTGTGACTACATCATTTATCAAAATAATATAACTTTGTCTTTCCTGCTGGGTTGGTTTCCTGCTAAGGTGTTGCATATGGTTCTAACAGTTGGTTGTATGCTTGATGTTCACTGAGCCACCTCTTGTGTATGGTGACCTTTATTATAGCTTCTCTATGATATGAGTGTATATGCCTAACACATGCTTCCTCAAATCTTCAAGACTGTTTGCCTTTTTCACGTCTTTTTTAGCTGGAACATACGGTAACCAAACCAATTCCATCTTTTGTCTGAGTGCTTGTACGGAAACTCTCAGGGAGTAGAGTCGTTCTACTTCAATTATCAATTCACATCCGTTTCTATTCTCACTGATTCGGCCCCCTAGCGGTTTGGAAGATAGCAGTAATTTCTTTCACCACAACTATGCCATTTGGTGAAATACCTCATCCATAATGTTTCATTGGATCAAGGTCATAAGTGGTTGTGCACACATAGGTCAATTTTTGCTCGAACCTGAGTGCATTTCTCATTTGTGTAAGCCCTTGTCATATTTCAATTGGCTATCTCTGTTGTCTTCTTCTTTATGCTGCCATATTAAAGGTTAGTCCAAATTAGATATAATAAAGTTTCTTCAATGTCTTATGGTCGTCTCCCCATTGTGTTCTAGCTAGGTTCATCATTATGTATATCAGTAGTTTTTGTCTCCTGATATATGTATATATATATTTGCATTTTCCAGATTAATAGCCTATCTGGAGTGATTATTCATTTCATTAGCGTTGAGCATAATGCTCTGGTTAGCCCCTCCAAATGTCTGGATTGACACCCAGTGAGTTACACCCCTGCGCCACATTGAGGCCGAGCATATAGTCTTAAACAGGGGATCTGGAGTGATGACAATGCATATTTGAGCTGGTTCCACTAGGAACTAATTCACGTTACTGATAAGCTGGTCATAGGGCTTTCACGTTGACATGATGGCGATTGTGAAGTTATTTTTCCCCCATTCTTGATGTTAACAATCCATTGTGTCCATTCCACCACTATCTTCATTGCTGGCTGAATTGTACAGCTGTAATATACTCACTAGATATACATAGTGATCATTTTCAACTCAGTTGCTAATAGTGATAGGAAATGGATTTCATATTTCTATTAAACACACATAATTTCATAATGCAGGTTAGATACTATAAACAGCCTTGAATGTAATCATCACCAAATATGAAAGATGTTTGTGCATGAGCATTTGTCTTGTGAATGTGTGCATGCATTGTATCATGTGCATGAATGTGTGAATAGGTATGTGCATATGTGTGCATCTGCTATTGTAATGCAATGTTTAATATACTTAACATGATAGTCAACAAGGCCTTGCTTATTTTATATGAAATAGCTGTAATGGTATGTTTACTTACATATGGGTTGTAAATCAGCGCATCAATGTTTTCATCATCACTGGCCGATGAAGGTGATGATGGTGGTGATAACGAAAGAGATGGTGTTGAGGATGTTGATGGTAAGATTAGTTATGTGGATGAGTGAGTAGATGGCTTATCCTCTTCATTGTTACAGACATCCTGTGCGATAGCACCAATGCTCCTTTCCAAATCCGTAGCTCCAATATATTTCTGGAAATTAATTCAATGTATATGTTAGTGATGGTTGTGTAGGTGAATAAATAGGTCTACCATTGAAGCATAATCTATAATTATGTCTCCTTTAATAAGAATACACAATTCCAAATAATTCAAATGAAACCAAAATATTTGTAAATTTCTGTTAACTGTATGTCGAGAGTGGGTTGTGCTTTAAATAATTAAAGATGGTGATAAATCAGTGTTCAGTATGCATGTTTTAAAATCAGATAAGGCTATTTGGCTGCATCTGATAGCCGATCAGTAGATTAAATTGTTTTTGTGTGCAACTTATTTGTGTAATATTGTCAATGCACTGGCTCAAAAATTTCAGAATTGTAGCAATTCTTATTTAATTTATTACCTGAGATTTCCCATTTTATTTAAGATGCGCCATTATGGCTTGATCTTCACACAATGATAAATCATTGAGTGATATTTTGAAACAAAAATTTAAGTTTCGCTTTTACCAAGATGGCACATAGATTCAAATTGTTCTTAAATGCAATTACTGGACGCTTGTTGAAAGGTTGTCTTAGATTGCCCTGTAATTTGTGATACTCATCTTTTAGTAGTTTGGCAATTTCAACATTTTTCCGATTGTATGTGAGAGTAAATGAGACAATCTCTCGTTGATCTACTAGGCCTGCGTCAACATTATTGGCCACTGTGTTTCTAATTGTTTAATCCAAAATGATTGTCTTATTTTTCTCAGTTTATCAGTTTCCTTTGTTATATCTGAAAGAGTAGCTTTTCAATAGGCATGATTTCACAGTCACAAGGGACTAAATATTCTTGTTTATCTTACAACCTGAGATTTGTTATTTTGTTTGAAGAAACCCATATGGCTTTAATGTTAAGCCATTAATGGCTAAATCTTTTAAATGAAATATTTATTTAATGTACCTTTGAAGGCCCAGACATGACCATCCCTGAGAAAATACCACTGACTGTCTCGGTTTCCAAGCCAGTCATTCCAGTGGTAGATTTTCAAAAATAATTCAATCCTTGAACGCAAATGGACATTCCCCAAGAGCACTGCAGGGCTGCTTTTGGCTGACTTAGTCGTTAAAAGGGTTAATGTTTCGTAATTGAGATGGACATTTCTGATACATTTTTAGGTTTGGCTTTTACAATGATGTCACGTAGATTCTGATTTTTTTTAGACGCAGTTACTGGACGATTGTTCAAGGATTGTTTCAGTTTCTCCTGTATGTTTTGATACTCATCTTACAAATTTGTGGAAATTTTAACCTTTTTCAAATATAGGTCTGAATGAATGGGATTTTGTCACATTGATCAGGTAAGCCTGGGTCAGAGTGTGTGCATATGTATGTACACACATGCGTGCATGCATATGTGTGTGACTACATGCATTCGGTATATATGTCTGCCTGAATGCAATCACATGTGTGGATGTGTATGTATATGCAAGTAACTGTGTGTGCGTGTGCACGTGTGTGCGTGTGTGTGTGTGTGTGTGCGCGCGCATGTGTGCATGCATATGTGCGTCTATGTATAGTGGATTGATGAACATATGAGTAAATGCATGTAACTGTGTAACAGTTAATTTGTCTCACCTCCAAATTGTTTTTCCATTCAAGCACCTCATTATCTGCAGTCAACCTCAATCTGGACACAAGTTTAAGGACGGTATTGCGGCATGTACTGACACCAAGCTTGTTGAAGTGTTTAAATATCTACAAATAGAAGATTATACGAATTTCATAATCATCTCAAGATGTTGTCTGCCATTTCAACATAAACTGAATTTAACTAATCCAAATATTCTCATTTATATACATTTTGAAATATTTGATTTAAAAAAATAATAAATGAGTCAATTCTAAATCGTTGCTGAATGCTATCTATATATTTTATGTTGACAATAAACCAATACAACATTCATTGTCCATTATGAGGAAATTGGATACTTCTTAAGCTTTCTTGAGACATTGGACGGAGTCTGATGTTGACTGGTCAAGACTGTGCCTGATGACTAAGATTCGGATTTGTGATAAAGTCTGACTTTCTCTCTACACAGAGGACTAATGTCCTACTCAAAGATGAACGTTACTACTAGTAACAATTAACGAATATAGATTTATTAAACTTGTAAAGTAACTTGTAAACTTTAAGTCACACATTAACTTCTGTAATTGTCTATAGTAAAACTGGCAATTAAATACACATGACTATTTTTTACTAGGAAGGCTCTTTTGACAATAGTGGATGATCTTTGGATCATCTGATCAGGGATTGATCAAGATTGTAATCAGCAGCTACTGTTATACACAAAAATGGAGTTAGCCTACGTTTAAATTTTCCTGCTAATTATTCTGAACCGTGTATGTTAATTGGTCATTTACACAGATTACATCATTATGGCTCAATCGATCTATTCAGGAAACGTTCATCTGCACAATTATTATCTGGATTGATCAAATACACTCATGATCAGGTTGATGGCCCAATGATAGCTAGCAATAAGAAATATTGCTTGGACTTGCAAATCAATTTGAAATACAATACAATTTAAATTCAAATTTAACTTTGCTGGCTCTATGAATCTGTCTTTCATATTCATTTATAATGGTCATGCTTGGGGTTCACTGAGTTAGTATCCATCAAATTGCATTATGGGTTGATCTCCTATCTTGCACCCATTTCTGAAAAAACCCATGAGTCAGTGTAAGTTGTGATTCATAGTTCCATACTTCTGTTACAAAAGCCCAAGAGAACCAGAAATTTAAATGCATATGTGATTGTGTGATAACAAAAACAATATCTTAAGGAACACCTTACAAGGTATTGATGCGCCGGATGCCGGGAAATCTTTATTAACATAAACATACGTCAAATACGTCAATACTGTGTACGAGTATATTAATCACAGATGTCTTATTATCCAGGCGAAGATCAGTCAGGTAAAATGCCCATTTTACCAATTGGGTGGAAAGTGTGCTGTGCTGAATATTAGATAATCTAAAGATTTTGCCTGTTTAACATACCTGTGCTGGGCTTAACAAACCATTCAAAACCAATCATGATCCTAACACCAAGTTATGGATGAGAATATTTGCATTCGTTTCTAGTTGCTATTTACCAACAGAATCAGAACATGAAAAAGTACCAGGCACGGCAGTAGGTCAATTCATCATAATATTTTCAACATCATCTGGTTCAAACTATCATCAATTCCAACTATTACAAAGTATATATCTAAACGGATCATGTATATCTAGCTATCAATCCATCCATCCATCCATTCATTCATCCATCCTGCTTGTTCCTTCGTTAAATGAACGATTATCCCATAATATTTCCATAGTAAAATCATAATCATTAAATGGCGCTCTATCACACAATCATTGCCCTCAGTCAGTGACATTTACCATTCTCTGTGTACAACAGCCACAATGTTTGGCTCAGTGGGAATACACCTATATATCATCATTGTTATTTATAATTAGAGCAACTTATAATGACGGCATAATGACAATGATATTAATGAAAATTTATATCCAAAATGGCGTCACAAAGGGCAAGGTCTGACTCACTAGATCACTGAGTTAATCTCAAAATCATGATGATCGTCGAGGTAGTTAATCCTCACATCTCATCATTTGCCATATTTACAATGAGTAATATGATGTGATTAGGCGAGCTCATCCTGTTTTCACATAATGTCTTCTCATCACATCATTATTAGCTTTGATAATAATAATAATAATAATCACGATGCCTCCCTAGATTTTGAACTGTTGTTGGCACATGCAGGTGATGAGGGGTATGTATGCATCATAGATATCAAAATATGACAATGTGTTATCTATTATATCATTGTCATGCCATCTCTTTAAGTTAAATTTATTACTAACAGAAATCTTTTTTTCTGTTTAGATGTTTTACCTTTCTATGCACACCACATCACCAAATGTCGATTGAATGAAGACCCTGGACAAGTTTAAAATGTCTTGGTGTACAGACATGAAGTAGAATTGTGGCTGCAAACCCTACCCCTGGAGGCGCCTCAACATCTTCTTGCCCCTTCTCTGTAGAAGACCTATGAATTGCATTTGTTTAGATAATTATGAATCTACAAAGTCAACTTTGAAATAACATCAATACCTTAACATTTTCACATATGTTAATTTAATTGTCATAACAGGTTTAAATAAAATTAGTTAATATCATCAAATTGAAGACACATTGCCCATATATTTTGAGTATGGTTAATATATCTGAGAACTGTTTATTACAGCATGTTACATCTATGTTCAATGGTAAACATGACATAATATGTATCTCAAGTTGTGGGAGTACTTTCTTAAGAGACTTGACTATAGAAGTTTGTTAAATATAAGATAACCAGAGTATAGTGTGGTGTCCCTGTATTACAAATATAACATTTCATTCAATCTAAGTCTCTTAATCAGCTTGTATGGGTAAAGGGAGGTAATCTACTACTCTACTTGGTGACCTTAAGGTCAGATCAATCCGAAACCATTACCATTTGATATGGCATATGTAATATACTTATATTAAATTTGTCATGAAAATCAATGAAAAGACAATGAGGAGTTAAATAACTGAGGAATTTGCAAAGATGTGTGGGTGGTCTTAAAACCTAGCATTTCACTCAATCTAACAATCTCAATCAGCTTGTATGGGTAAAGGGAGGTAATCCATGCAAAAAAGGAAAACATTTAATTTTGATACCCAAGGAGTGCCGTGCCACTTGCCCTTGTGACCCAGGGGTGTGGAAAGATGAAAGGACATCACAGGGTACCATCTAATATGCCCATTGAAATTCTCTCGTAAAGAGCAGTTCATTTCTGCAAAAAACGAAACTGGTAAATGTGATGCCCGACTGGTACCCGTCCACTTTTACATGTGCCCTGTAGATCAATCAACAACTACGATAGTCCAATGTGACCACATCCTACCCACTTATGGTAGTGATCCGATAAAAGCTCTTGCTCTAGTCGCAGTTAAAAAAAACTATACTGAAAATTCCCATACATTTCATGAGACTTTTAGGCCCATTCAAAGGTGGGTAGCTCGAAAACCCTTGGGCATTATTATCAAGGTATTATCAAGTTGACCAAGTTTGGAGCTGCGCTTGTGGAAACTGTATAAGGAGATTGGTGGCGAGAAGACGTGAGAATAATAAAAATAACAATAATAATAATTATTATTATTAATATTGGCAAAATTTCGAAATTTATTTATTGAAGTGTTTTCCACACACCAGGTCTATTGATTTCTGCTACTAATACTGTTAGCTGTAGTATCAAGTATTTGATATTTAAATCTTTAAATCTGTTACATAGCCTACGTTCAGTCAAGACTAAAATGTGAAGTGATCTCATACCGATTTTACATAATGTTTTCTTAAGGTATGGCAGACATGTAACATATTATAGAATTTAGGTTTGATCGAACATCGTATTCATTTGTCTTGTCCATCACCCATATCTTAGACACCCATCTTGTTTCAGTTAAAAAGGAATGAAAGGGTTAACATGTTATGCCCTTTAGGATTGAGATAGCATCTTGTTATATATGAATATGTTTAAGATGCCATTGCATTTTCTTATAATGTCTTTGATGATCTTTAAGATATACATAAGATTTGCGACATTTAGGAATTGTGTATTTGTAAAATGTTGTGTGTGTGTGTGTGTGTGAGTGTGTGTGTGTGTGTGTAGCATAGTATGTATCCATATTTCATCACGGATATAATTAGGTGTTAAGCTTTGTGACATGACCATGACCTAATATAGCGGTGATCCCGTTAGTGATCAAACTGGTCATATAAAGCAGGGCATTGTAAAATGTCTGCTCACCCAACGTTCTGTTTGAACATTCTGCTATATTGTAGATATGGTTATAATGTATCACATAAATGATGCTTTAAACGCCAATTCCATTTTTATATTTGCTTTTAGTTATTGCAATGTTTGTGCATTGATGTTACCTAATGCTTGCGATATGTTATATTTAGGATTATGGTATTCAGACGTACAAACAATCGCATGGACGAGCTTACAACATGCTAGCATCCAGGTGGTCTGGAAAAATAATTACATATATGATAGGCCATTATTTAATCATGCAAATGCAGTCGATTTGCTATACATAATGGTTTCAGATGATTATTTTATAAATAAGATAGAAAATGGTTGTTCATATTTGAGATCCAAACACCAACATAAAAGCCTATAGAAACAAACTTTTCATGATTATATTGATTATTTGTGCATAGCAGTGTGAGCCATCGTGACACACGCACATACACATGCACTCATGCATGCACACGCACACATGCTCTAGCATGAGCACATAACCCATACATATCATCAGTGGTGAAGGGTGAATGTAGTGGTTGCGTGTTGACATACACTAATGTGTTTCCGGTCAAAGACAACTATTGCTTCCATCATTTCAGATAGAGCCAGTTTGTATCAGGGCTATTACTTTCATGTTTTAGTTTACATGCGCAAAAACTACGCATGAGAATCAAGTTCAATAATTGAAGGAATGTATTGTGTAAACTCTGCCTGACACGAACCATTATTCACTAATGATTGTATCGAATTTGCTATGTGGATGTTCAATGGAAACAATCCAGGATGAAATAATTTTCACTTCATGAACTAGCTTTTGATGGATTGCCACAATAGATCTGAATCTGAGAAATCCTTGTAACTGACTATTTTGACAATCCATCATAACAGGTTTGTTACAGAGAAGTGCAAGAAAATGCATCAAACTGAGTCTGTTCCAAACTGATTGGTCATCATGTCTTATTGCTCAACCGAGAGGTTCCAATCTCTTTGATTGACTAATGATGATGTCATAATAAAAATTTGCTGTGGATTTGTCAATTTCCATGCGTGCTCATTGGTCAGAAAACAGCCCGACGGTTTCCTTTAAATAGAGGATGGTGTGCAATTTGGACATTTGTTTAAACACATGTAAGCTATCAGCTACAGGCTCGTGTTCACCTAAGATCCGAGGGATGCAATTCTGCCCTCGCATTAAAATTTGGAATATGAAGAATTAACACATTTAAATAGACACCTTTAACATTTTTAATAAGCAGATAGGATAGCAGCTGATGTAGATTATACATTTATATTGCCTGATTAAAAGTATTATTATTTTGTGACGCCAACACTTCTGTCAATGTACTTTAAAACCGTTTTACATTTTCATTAAAATAAAATTAACTTTTCTTCTTAGCAATCGTCTGAGCAGCAGACCAAGCCCAGCAGAACCATAAATATCACATTAAATTGTGAGGCGAGTGAGTGCTGCACTTGTATGATCATGTTAAGAATTGATTTACTACTTTATAACATCTAAAGAATGGATATAACCTCTACAGTCATCTTAAAATCATGTTACCATCAGTCAGAATATATTTGCGATCCTAGCAAAGTCTTGCAAACCTCTCTTACGTCATGTCATTTGCAATATGCAGTGCAAGATGTTCCATTTTTTGCAGAAAGAATAACATTTAGCATAGAAACGTGTTCAGGTATGCATGTACGTATGTACGTGTGTGCGTGCGTTTGTGCATGCGTGCGTTTGTACATGTGTGTGTGTGCGTGCGTGCGTGTGTGTGTATGTATGTGTGTGAAGAGTGAAGAAATGTAAATAAAATGTTGGGACGATGCCAGAGAGTGATTTCTCACAACTCACACTATGTATGAAAGATGAAGCATGTGTTATAATATTAGTCCATGCTGTTCATGCTTATCATCAAGATCGTCGAAGAATACTGATCCATGCAGATACAGACATGTTGTCCTAGCCACATAGATGGCTTGTATGTTTTAGGACTGTGATCTTTAGGTTGCATTTGTTCATGTGAAAATAATACGTTATTAGAAGGGATGCATGCTGACCACAAATATGATTTGTTGACAGTGGGTCCCATTAGGCAACACACCCTTTTTGCCCCAAAAAATACTCACATCTGTTTTGTCGATGAGATTTGATGGTGAAAAGGGGGCCTGGATTAATATGTAATGAAAATGGTGTAGCACGTCATGTGACCAGCTTTCGACCAATCATATTTGTGGTCAGCTTTCCACCCTTCTACTTAGACAACATATCAGCTCACTGTACTACAGAGCACGAAGTGGGCTGTATTCCCGTCATGTTATCGGTTGTGTCAATCACTGCTCACACTTATAATCAGTCATCACCAACTGATTGGGCTTGTGTTAGAGATTGAGCCACTTCGTCCACACAATAAAGCATTTTATTCTGAGAACGAATACAATGTGCTGACCAAAGTAACTTCACTGGCAGATGCAAATGATACAAATCCAAATTACCTTGCACACAGTTGTGCGCAGTGTGTGGACAGCATGATTGAATCCTGTGAATCCACCTTATTAGTTGATAGTTCAAGGACAGTTTGACCAACCTAAATCCCATCAGGTGTTATATGAAAGACTGTGTTTTAAAGTTGGCGACAAAGTAAAGACGTCATATGTCAGAAAATCAATCCAGCTCCCTACTATATCTAGAACTTTGGTGATGTTAATTTTGTGCTGGAACTGTGGACATTTTTAAAGTTATTTTACCTGTGTTCTATTCCTGTATGATATGCCAGCTATTCAAATTATACTCAACATGTCTTAAACCATAAAACCAATGGCATGCTTTCGGACACAATGGAACATCTTTTTCATCTATATCTGCCTTTCTCTTGACATTAGAACTTTATCACCAGGTTGGGCAAGCTTTTAAAGAGCAGTCTCATTTGGCACAATCGCCAAATTATGTGAAAGATGATATTGCGCCCGTGCGTGACTGTGTGCGTGCATGTGAGCGGCGTGTGCAGTGACGATATTGTTTTTGATTTTGGTATGTTACCGCGAATCGCCAATCATTGCCGTCCGACTGATTGTTCTGCAACTTAGAGTAATGGTGGGTGGAAGATCAGACATTAGTGTGAGAGTTGTATGTTCGGTTTTGGTGATAATTTTCAGTCACCATGCCGATTTGATTAATAGCCTACTGATCTACAATTTGTTTAAATGAAGCTAATTTAATTGTGGTACGTGCTGTTTATATTGAGAACCTTTGACTGCAAGTGAGTCCTACTGCCATATGCATCAGCAGCATTCAATCAACGCGCACTGAAAGTAGTCCATATCATTTTAACGGCAATTACACAACGACGTCAATATAATCTATTGTGCTTTAAAAAGCTTGTTGATGCATTGTCATTTACCGTTTCTGTGCCGTGGAAGTTGCCATCAAAGCAGTGGATAGCAAGTTAGATTCAGTTATGTTTTTGTTGGGACGTGACCATCGAAAACCCTGCAATGTGTCCAAATTGCAGTCTTAGTACTTCATACTCGCATCTGCAAAATGTCCCGAGTCCCTTCTGGATCTCATCTTTTAGCAAGGAATCAAATAGGAAAATGCTTTAGCCGAGATTACAATTGCCCCCTCACTCCCTGTAACTAGTAAACAGGATAACATGCATTGAATAGAGAGTGGTTCATGCTATTATCATTCAGACAGGTTGATTGCGAAATGCGCTATTTAACCAGGAATCTACTTAACGCACAGTATAAAGATAGTAAACAATACTGGAAAATTTTGAAATCCGGTAAGAAGATTAGTAAAATCAACATAGATCTCGATGATTTCGTCGACTTTTTCAAACAAGTAAATAATCCTACTGGCGATTTCTACCACGCTGAGCCTGATATAATTAACTACGTCCAGGAAGAACTAAGGACGAACAGCATTAGTACCGTTGACGAGTTAAACACGACGATAACGGATACCGAGATTAGAAAGGCAGTAAGTCAATTAAACAATTGTAAGAGCGCCGGAGCTGCCCTGTTGATAAACGAATTTTTCAAAAATGCTGTAAACGAACTTTTGCCTTTTATAAATTTACTGTTCAATAGTATTTTTAGTAGCGGATGTTTTCCTAAAATATGGTCGGAAGTCAATTTAGTCCCTCTGCACAAAAAGGGAAATACCATGGATGTTAAGAATTACAGAGGGATAACTCTGTTAAGTACACTGGATAAATTATTTACAAAAATTCTGAATAATAGGTTAAATACATGGGCGGAATTAAACGGTAAATACGTAGGGCAGGCAAGTTTTAGGACCGGTATGGGTACCGTAGATAATATATATGTCCTAAGTGGTGTAATTTCTCACTTGTTAAATAAAGGGAGGAAGTTGTACTGTGTCTTTGTCGATTATACAAAGGCGGTTGACTACGTGCTGCATGACTGTTTTGGTATAAATTGTTAAAAATAGGTGTTAAGGGAAAAATGATAAATATTATTATGTCAATGTACAATGACGTAAAAACTCGAGTTAGAGTAAATTCTACCGTATCGCAATATTTTACATGTCTAACCGGAGTAAGACAAGGGGGAAGTTTGTCGCCGTTCCTTTTTGCCATGTATGTAAACGATCTTGAAGATGAGCTGTATAGAAAGGGAGGGAACGGGGTGGATATATATATATGTTAATATTATTTCTAACACTATGCCGACGATATAATATTAATGGCAGAAAGTAGGCGCAGTTTGCAGAGAGAGTTAGATATTCTAGCAGATTATTGCAAGCGATGGTGTTTAACCGTGAATATTGACAAAACAAATGTCATGGTTTTCAGGCGCGGGTGTAGACTCGGAGATGGGGATAAGTGGTACCTTAACCGGTCTGAATTAGAAATAATGAAACATTTTAAATACTTAGGAATTTTATTTAGTACCACATGTTCCTTTACGGAGGCTCGGAGAACTGTAAAGGAGCAAGGGCAAAAGGCTGTATTTTCATTACAACAATCATGTAGCAAGAAGTATGTGGTCGTAAGCTCTCAAATAGGTTCACAATCAACGTTCGGTAAATATCTTGCTATGCGGAATCTGAGGGTCCTATGTCCCGGGTGAGCGTTAGGCCATTTGTTTTATCCTAGATATGATATGATATGATATTTATTTGTATTTTTGCCTGTTTAGGCAAATCATCATAAATAACGCGAGACAATCAATACAACTTACAGTAATTAAAGGTGCATGCGCGCGCCAGAATGCTTGAGAATAAGTATGTCTTTGTAATTGTTTGCTATTTAATAGACATTATATATATATATATATATATATATATATATATATATATATATATATATATATATATATATATATATATATATATGTTTTAAATGTACACTCAAGGGCCTATGGCTTATTGTGGAATAAATCAATCAATCATACAAACTGGTAGACGCACGCGCGCTGACAATCCACCAGTACACACCCCACGACAGTAACAGAAAAAATATTTTATAAGGTTTACATACATTTCCTTCCACCGGGATAATCGTCCGTCGTTTGCATGTTCTTCTGGCCGAGGAAGAGTGAACTTTCCTGCGCTAGATCGCCTTCTCTTACTATTCATCACGCTATAATTTGATTTACTGTGCACACTTTTCAAAACTTTACCAGTATGGATGAACGATTTGTCTTACAAAAATATCAGTCAGTGAAACATATATAATTTCGATTTTGAATTGAAGAAGGAACAATTAACAATTATAGTTCAGTTATTGCAATCGCGAAATGTGTTTGGATTATTACTGACTGGCTACGGGAAATCCATGTGTTTTACATTGCCACCGCTTCTGCTTGATCAGGTAAGTCGATTTATCGTCATAGTTAAAGTTCTCATCTATTCATAAATTTATACATATCCTAGCTAAATTTAGGACTATTTGTTACTTTATGGACACTAGCTAACTAGTAGTATAGCCACCATTTTAGATAGCTATTTGCAGGCGCCATTATTTTAGGTTCTATTATCTTCGCAGGGTAGCAATTGTTCGTATAAAATCATTCTCGCAATGCTAATGCTAGTCATTCTTCTGTTGGCTTCCGCAGTGAGTTTATAGTCAGGCCCGTCTTAAGAATGTATGGGGCTCCTGGGCAAAGCAGTGTACTGGGGCCCCTAATTGGCTAACCACACACCACTATATCGTCAATTCTCCCCCACAATGCATTAGTAGCATGTTCTTCAATTAGGAAATTTGTGGCATTTATGTCAGGAAATTGTTGGATGACGGTTTTAAAATCTATATTTTTCAGAATGTCGCTTTCCATGCTTAGAGAAACAAAACCTGGTTATGATGACCCTTTTAGGTCAAAGATCACAGATATTATTGTAATCATCTAAATATGGTATATGTACAGTACAGATAAAGATCATCGTATCGTAGGTATCACTCACTGACCATTGTTGATCTCGCCGATATAAACATGCAATACCAATATGTTCAGAACCAGAAAAGTTAACCTGGGCAAAGCAGGCAGGTTTGAAGTGATTACCATTATTGAACAACTCGTGATCTTTTAACATCATCAGATTTACAGTTTGTTTAGCCCTTTAATGACGAAATTTATTTTTTTTTCAATTCAATTTTCTCTCAGGAAATGTCCATTTGCAGACCAGGAGAATACAATTTTTGAAAATGCACCACTGGAATGACTGGCTCCTTTATAGAGTCAGTCATCCCTGTGGTAAATTGTCAAAAATTGCATTCTCTTGGTTTGCAAATGGACATTTCTCAAGATCACTGCAGAGGCCGTTTTGGACCGGTATAGCCATTAAAGGGTTAGAGCCCAAATGAAACAAGTATCTTCCATAGTGAGACAGTAATTACAGTGTGTAACATTAGAAATAATCATTTTGTTTGCCAACTGACAGCTTCCATATCATGATATCATGCTCTTTATCTAGGAAATCTGCGGCATTTTATTTCCCAAAATTGCTGGATGATGGGTTGGAAATCTATGCTATTCAGAATGTTGTTTTCAATGCACATGACAGAGAGCAAATTCAGCCGCTGCTGTCCCATTGTGCTACGGAGATTATTCTTCAGAAGTTTCAGCCTTGAAAACGAACGTTCCCCAGTACAGTTTGTCACCATCATGGACATGAATATTCTGAGGGCAATTTCAACATTGGGAAAGAGCACAAGGTACATAGATAGCAAATTCATTTAGTTCATGGATCCGTGCCTGCAATCCTGTATCCCGTCCTGACATATTCGAGGCGTTGTCATACGACTGACCACGACAGTTTGATAATGGAATATTGTTCTCTTGCAGGAACTCGACAACCGTGTCTGCTAAATTCTTAGCCCCATGAGAAAATATGGGGATAAATCTCAGAAAATGCTCTACTGACTCACTTCCACGAAGATACCGGACAGTGAATGACAGTTGATCAATATGAGAAATGTCTGGAGTGGAATCGACACTTATTGAATAATACTTTGACTGTTCGATTTCTTCTAGAATTGCACAACATACCTGTTGTCCCATAATTTCAATAAACTCTTCACAAATATTTGCCAATAGATATGATGGGTTCCCTTTTCCAGCATTTCCGTACACCTTTAAATGTTCCTTCAGAAAAGGGTCAAACTCACTCAATAGCTCTAGCATGCCAAGAAAGTTTTCGTTTTTTGATGAGCCAATAGTTTGATTGTCCCCACGAAAGGCCAACCCTCTAGAGGCAAGAAAGCGGATAACAGAAACCACACGTTTTAACACTTTATGCCAGTACTCTTTCTGAGAACGATGCTGACTTAGCAAAGCAGTATCCACACAACCACGTTCTTTGTGCCGAATCGAATATTCCAACAGGCACCTGCGATGTTCCTCTCCATTTTCGTGCTCTTCAACAAGATTGTTGTTTCCAGTCATTAAAGCCCGATGTAGAGAAAGGGGATTCTTTCTTGGACAATAGACGACATGGGAAACAATACAAACAACCTTTGGTGGGTGAATATATCAGCCATTCACGTTTTATAAACTCGCCATTCCGCAGTTTACGCTTGAATAATGTGTTTGTTAAACATCTTGTCTGAGCTTTTTCGCCTTCACCATACACACGACGGGAATTAGAAAAGTCACAATCATGATTTTGACATTTTGTCGGGCCATTGTGAATCCAGTGGTCTACTGTAACAGAATCTGTTGTGTTCCATAGTGCTGGATCTGTCAGAGATTGATGATAAATTGCGGCAGCTACGTTTACAGATTCTTCTTGTCTGTCGTCTTGAAGTTCAGCAGGTGAAACGGCTTGTGTATCTGGAACTGGGTGATCAGATGAAGAGGTGCTTGCCTGATTGGAAGTAACTGTTGATGCCTTATCAATATCAGGAGCAATAGCTGTTGTAACAGGAGTGAACCACGACGATAACTTTGACAGTTTGTTCAATTTTTCTCTATCCTCTGTAGCCTTTTTCCTCTTCTGCGCTCCACTAGCGTATGTGCGCTTCATTTCTATAAAAAAAAAGATGCAAAAAAGCCCCCCTCCTGGCTTAAATACGCTACTGCGATCATGGATCGACTCTCGAGCAGCAGATTTGAACCAAAATATATGTACAGACGATATATGTGGGTACTACGGCGTGACGCACGTGGCCGCATGCTTGTTACTTGAGCTTGTAATACTAATACACAGTAATAGGGTCTACCGGACCGGTACATATACTGCATCTGCATGGATATACACATTTACCGGTTTTAACATACTTACGTGCCGCGATGGGAACGGAACAAAGATGAATAATAAATATTTAAAATTAACTAATGTAACACAATTTCACGAGCGAATTTCCCAATTTTCTCTACAGAGTACAGACTGCTGACTGCAGAGAGTACGTACAGCAGACTTATTAAATACTTGTCCGGTTGCCCCGTGATCACCGTCACTCACGTCACGTGCAGTGACGTGCTGCAGCCTGCATATCGTAGAAGCAAAAATGAATCAAGAGCGCCGTCTCGCCACACATTCGCCGCTAGCCAGTTGACCTAGATTCAATATAGTGAATATACTACGCATCTGGCATAGGCACTCGGACACATCTAAATCTCTTTTGACGACAGTCACGGGCGGCGGCACTGCTAATAAACGATAATTTTTTTTTTTCAAATGGATCAGGGCCCCTAAAGTTGTGGGGCCCCTGGGCAACTGCCCACTGTGCCCATGCGGTAAGACGGCCCTGTTTATAGTAAGCATAGCATAGTACTATACTAGTTGTATATTTCCTATGGTGCAAGTGACAACATATATTTATAACAAGTTTACTGAAAACTGTTGCTTCCTATAGCGGCGACAACTTTACGTCAAATTGTTGTCAATATAATAAGCTGATAATACAATTGTCACTAGATAAAGATTTGATAACAGATTGGCTGAAAATCGTTGATGCAACAACTTTCAACAATCAAATTGTTCTCAAAATAAGCAGCAGGGCAGTCAGTGTAGTGCCGCTTTCCATGTAAGCTTGTATGCGCGCTTTTCTGCTAGCAGAAAAGTCGATTCAGTGCATTTAGATAGAACCATTTCCATGTGAACTTTTCAGCGCGCTGAAATTCTCTAGCTTAGAAACAAGTCCCGCAGTTCGCGACTTTTCCGCTAGCAGAAAAGTCGGTCTAGTGCATTTCCTATAGCCTATATACATTTCCACAGGCGCTTGTCCGTGCCGCTGACACCCGCGCTTGTTATGTATGTTGATCTTGTACACATGCGTGTAGCCTGATAAGCAGGTTATCTAGTGATTGTGGCGTTTAAATGTGTGAAGATTTACATACAATAATGATGCCATACAAGAGTCCGCTTCTGTATTATTTGCGCAAGAGGCAAAGAACGCGTGTTCTGATGATTCAGTTAATGCATCTAACAACTAAAAAAAGACAGCATCGATTTTGGGTCCATGACATCTTGCAAAAGAGACAAGAGCATGGTGCATATTACCACCTAGTGAAGGAACTAGAACTTGATAAAAACAAATATCAGAGTACTTCAGAATGTCTCCTGAAAAACTGGAATTTGTCTTAAGCTTCGTAGGACCAGCGCTACACAAGGAGATGCTAGTAAGGGAGCCCATTGATGCCAAACAGCAAAATAGAAAGTATAATTTAAATGGAATATAATAATTTGCATGTTTTATTCATAGTACCCACATACAAGCCATGAAATATATTTAAAGGTTAAGGGAATGGGTAATTAGACTTCTCTGAATAATCTTAAATCATTTCACACAAATATGCTTCCTGCCAAATTTGCGTGAAATTCGCCCAGCGGTTCTTATCGCCCTAATTATTATTTTGTAAGTCAATATTTATTGCGTGGTAACAAAAAAACAAGAGCATTGGCACTCATCTACGTTTGCGTTCGTATCGAATTACTAATTTCATATTGACAATTTCGGAAAGTTCAAGCTGGCCACTGAGAAATGTACCAATCTGAATTCTGAGCAGAGTTTCTGAATGGCATCGCCATAGTGTCAGTCCAGCTAAATTTAGTTGACATCCGAGAACCAGTTAAGGATATTCTTTTTGACGATTTAGCTGAAATGTTCATAATTTAATCTAAGATTTTAAATTGACTGATAAAATATGATTTTAAGTTCTTGAACGCTCCACCACATGGTCCTACCACCCATATTTGCTTGAAATCGCAAAGACATTTAGGATGAGTAACAATTGGGCAGATGGGCGACGGACAGGCAATATGAGCTGAAATGTTACATTGTTTAATGTTGCAAGTTACTTACAATCAAGACCATCGATATTTAGGTCACTGGCAATTTGCTTCCACGTATTTTTTTACTAACATCTTATTACTATGCCCCTTTGAGCTAACATCATAGAGGTGCGGATGTTTTCTACCAGATCTATTAAACGCTCCTGGTTTTCAAAGCTCAGCTTAAGGACCTGGCCGTTGCACTTTGCGACATGACAGTAGGCAGGAAGGCAATACTTAATGAAATATAAACTAGCCGTATTTCACTTATATGCGCTAGGAAAACACACGGCGTCGCTGGTAAACTCGCCTGCGTGGAAATAGACAAACCCGCTAGCAGAAAAGCGTGCGAGAACATGCGAGCAGAAAGCATACACGGAAAGCGGCACTTACAAGACTTGCTGAAGATATTTCGAGTAACTTTATTGACAGCCATTTTTTACTAAGGCAGCAACAGCTTAATCAGCGAGCTTTCTGTTTTGTTAGCTAACACAATTAGTTAGACCTATATCATATATGTATTCCAGTGTGAAATATATTCACAAAGATCCTACAATCCACCAGCACGTGCACGACCGCCTCTGACATGCCTACCGCGAATAGAATAATACGCGTACCTCCTGATTGACTATGAAATGAACAGATTGTTCGAGCATATCTGGGACTGGGTCTCGATTCTGTATATCATATAGGCCTAACTAGTTTGATATGCACTTGTTAGCTAACCAAACAGAAAGCCCGCTGATTATTCTGAGAAAATTTTGACAACGCTGTTGCTGCCTTAGTCAGAAATGACTCCCACTAAAGTTGCTCGAAATAGTTTCAGCAAGTCTTGCAACATTGACTACCCCGCTGATTATTTTGAAAACAATTTTATTGAAAGTTGTTGCGTCAACGATTTTCAGCCAAATTGTTATCAAATCTTTATCTAGTGTATTCCCAACTGTGTAAAATTTGATAATTGTTTCGTATTGTTGCAAATATCACACTTGATATTGTATCTCCTGTACCGCGGAGAAACATGTGCGCTGATATCGAATTAACTATTTTCAATGCGCCGTTTCTCAGCGGCATTAATTAGATATTGGCGCATTGCATTACGAGACTAACATATTGTCACCAGGGGCCATTAAAAAAATATGCGCAACTTACATCCTGTCGTAAAGTAGAAAACTTATGAACTATAATGCCGCATTTTACAATTACGCCGTACTTAAGTACCATAATGCACTTATGTACCCTTTGTGAAACCTGGCCCAGTATGATAAGCGTATCATAATATTAAGTGATAGCTTCACGCACGCTTCCGCAAGTACACATAGCAGCATAATGCCATATAAAAGATCAGAAGCGGCAACCACTCGGATACTTGCTGATAATAAAATTGTCTTATTGCAACGAGCCAAATATATATATATATATATATATATATATATATATATATATATATATATATATATATATATATATATGCGCACAGATTGCACCAGCAGACGTGTAGTAACATTGGTCAGTGAACGATGTTTTCATGCATTTTCACCGCACAACGAGTGAAACCTGAGTTATTTACGTTTTATTTTGCGTAGTGCACCGAAATTCACAGATTATAAAACTACATAGTGTTCTTCAATAACTCAAAGTATAAAAGCGGGCAGCTCCGTGAGCTTTTTTAGTTAATGAGCACTGGATTTATTCGAATATGCTTCAGGCCACTGTAGCTCCGTTTACCATCATATTTAAATCAAATTCACAGAGAATAGCATATGCCATACCCTCTACACAATAGGACCGCAGTTGTATCCATCCGACGCAAGGGGCGCTGTAAACGAATTTCAGTCTGAATATTGTCCATGCCACTGTTGCTCCGTTTAAAATAAGATTTGAACGAAATTAGCATAAAATAACATATACCATCTCCCCTACGCAATAACATCACTGCTGTACGAATGTGACGCAAGGATGGGGGTGGGGTGGGGGGGGGGGCGTTGTAATCGATTTTGAAAGTATATTCGCCAGATCCATGAGCTCTTTTATTTGAATGAGTAATGAATTTCATCCGAATATGGTTCAGGTCACTGCCACTGAGTTTACAAAAATATTTGAACCAAATGCACAGTATATACTATATACCAGGTCACATACACAATGGAAACATTTTTAGAGACCTGGAGCAAGAGGACGGTGCAAGGGAAGTTTGCATATAAAGTCACTAGCTCCATGAGCGATTACTATGAGCAACAAACTCAAACCGAATATGGTTCAGGCCACTGTTGTTGCGTTTACAAAGTTATTTGTATCAATTTTATAGATAATACCATATCCCACATCCCCGACACAGTGGCACACTCTTTCTAATAATATTTCACCTGGCGGCTCTGTAATCGGGGTTTACAAGAAAAAGTCACCAGCTCAGTGAGCTGGGTTTTTAGCGAGCTTCGAATTTCAGTCGGAATATGGTTCAGGCCACTGTTGCTCCGTTTACAATTCTATATCCAAATTCACAGAAAATAACATATGCCATGTTCCCAACATATTAGGACCACAGTTGTATGAATCTGACGCAAGGGGGCGCTGTAAACGAATTTCATTCTGAAAATGAGTCTGGCCACTGTTGCTCCGTTATGTATTGATGAGGAAATTTTGTTCTCAATGTTGTAAGTAATTTTATGAAACATATAGGCATTTCAACTAAAAAGGCAATCGCCTATGCGTATAACCCTGAGGTTGCGCTAGATCTGCAACATAAACAAGGATGCGTCCTACCAAATTTGGTTCAAATCGGTACACATTTCTTGAGAAGACGTTTTTAAATTTCCAATTGATTTACTATGTGCGTTTTTTGCTGGAAATAGCCACGCTGATCGAAACACTGTTTATCCGACAGCTCGAACTCGAACGTGGCAAATTTTTAATCACTGTTAAAAAACCCCAATATAAACCCAATTTCATCTTCAAAATCCATTAAAAAAATATGGCCGCCTAGCTGATCGAATTCACGGCCATGGTTTTTAACGTTACTTTCCTTGAACAAACTTAAACGTCCTTAGTCCTTAATCATCTTTTCCTACTTTAGGCCAGCTCACGCCAGCACATTGAGTATGTAATTAATACAATTTGCATGATTAGCAAATTTATCCGGAGATGTAAATGCCAGTATATCGTGATCCAGATATTACAAAATGGACGTATCCAATCTGTCACTCGTGTATCTGATGTCATAATCAATTTTTTGTTATTTGTTAGTTGACATACGTTACAAGAAAACTGATGTAGTGCCGTCACGAAAATTGACATGTATGTCTCGAAAGAGTGCGAATTGTATGTCTGGTGAATTTGCAATTAAATCAACATTCTGTTGAATATTTTAAAATTAATTTCACTAGGAGTTGTTTGCTACCTTAGGCAGCAACATCCCCAAGTCAAATTAGTTTCAAAATTTTCAACAAAATGTTGATTTAATTGCAAATTCACCAAAGACATACAATGTGGAATATATTTCGGCAATCTCCGGTTGTCATTTCTGTTTTACTATTATTATTATTATTATTATTATTATTATTATTATTATTATTTAGAATTTAACTGACGGATCACATCTGCCGAGAACAATGTCTCTACAGAAGTGAAATCCTCGAAGGTATACATGTATTTGTATGTGGATATTTTTTAGTGCCTTACCCCTTTAATGACGACATGTTGTCAAAAAATCTACATATTTCCTTATTGAATGCCCATTTGCGAGCCAAATGAAGACTACTGGTTATCGAGCCAGTCATTCCAGTGGTAAATTTTCAAAAATAGTTTTCACTCGGCCTCCCAAATGTACATTCCTCAAGACCACTGCAGAGGCCGGTGTTGGCCGGCTTCGTCATAAATGGGTTAATCATTCAAGTTTCAGGCAATCGGTGATAAACATAGTCCTGAACATGTCACATTTCTCGCATAATAGAACATGTTATTATTGTTGATTCTGATAGTTCTATAGATCTGTATTTTTATACTAAATTAATTTTTAAGTATGTGTCTTTTAATGAATCTGAACATGTGTGATTGTGTAAGTAAACCAAGTGGTGTGGACTGCATAATCAAGGACCAATACACTGCTGAACAGACGTATGTGTTTGTTCGGCAAACGTTTGTGTATGTCATAATAAAATAATATGTGGACAACATTGATGCATTTACAGTTAAGTGGCCCACAAAATCCTGTAGTCCCTCCGACTGCGTGTGGACAAATATAATGAGCCTTTCCAGGTTATCCATCCATCATATGATGTCATAATCAGCTAAGTGACGTGTAGGATGACGTCATGAATGAATCGATTTAGTCTGTCTTAAACGCTTAATAGTCTGACATGTTGTATGAATTGTATGTTTTTACTATTTAATAAACATGCTGTGAATATTTTGAAACTAATTTGACTGGCCGCTGTTGCTGTAATTGGCAGCAACAGTGCCCAGTCTAATTGGTTTCGGAGTATTCAACAGCTTACCTGTATAGTTTTCTGGAAATTGATAGTCAGCATTCGGGGATCGATCGATCCCAACACAGGCGAAGCGTGGGTGGAGCTTAACTACGGATGGGCGAGGTATAGCTAAACTGGAACGGTTCATTGGCTAGGTAAATAAAAACCTGTCAGGCATCGTCCATTGTATTTTTCATATAGGCGTATGTGTAATATAAAAACGTGAAACTGCCAATTTGTATCTGGATGTTTACAACATTTGAATATGATATTTAACACGTTTCATCTCAATAACTTTATGCTATCTAATTAACCCTTTAATAGCCAAGCAATCTAAAATGGCCAAGACAATATTTGAAAATTTACCACTGGAATGCCTGGCTCGATAACCGAGCCAGTCATTCCAGGGGTAAATTGTCAAAAATATTATTTTCTTGGAATGCAACTGGGCATTCAATGCGCAAGTATTTTGATTTTCCAGGCTAGATTTGATAATTAAGGGGGTTAAAATAATAACCTCCACCATTGTTGAAAAACCTTCAAATTGGTGGGTCCCAGGTAATTTTTTTTTTTTAAAAAGCACCAGCATTCTCAGGGGCACTTACCTGTACTATTTTTGTCAGTTGTATACATGTTTAATATTTTTTTAATATATGAAAATAAAATCGTTACCGTACATGTTTGACCTTGTTTCTCTCGTGTCATCTAATTTAACTTTTCTAAAATGTATTTTGAATTTTTCCAACATTTCACTTTTTAAAATAAGGACCAAATTCTTTTCTCAACATTACCGGTTTATGACTTATATACTATAAAGACTTTTTGCATTTGTTCACCTCGAAAGTACAAATTTAAAGTGGTTGGTGGGGTTGGGGGTGGGGTGGGGTGGCGGAGAATCATTTCTGCCTATGCCCTGCACATTTTTCGCTTAGCAAGTTGCTAAATATTTAGAAAACTGATTTGACTAGGAGCTGTTGCTGTCTATAGCATCAATAGCTTCCAGTCAAAGTAGTCTGAAAATATTCAAGATAATACTTATTAATTTGTAAATTCACCAAAGACATGCCTTTCATACACCTTCGAGTTTCCTGACAGAGCTACATCATTATTTTGATGGTTGCGTCAGCTGATAACTCGTTATATAAGTGACCGTCCAGTTTTAGCCCACTCCTAATTAACCTTCTAACCCTTGAATTTATTCAAGAAACTCGTGCAGACCAAGAGAAGACTATTTTTGAAAATTTTACCACGGGAATGATTGGCTCGGTTATCGAGCCAGTCATTCCAGTGGTAAGTTTTCAAAAAATAGTCTTCTCTTGCCATGATCTGCAAATGAACATTTCTCAAGACGATTGCAGAAGACATTTTTGTCTGATATGAGTGTTAAAGGGTTAAGCTTCACCCGTGTTGAGATCGATCGAGCCCTGAATGCCCTGACTATCAATTTCCAGAAAACTACGCCTGTAGGTAAGCTGTTGAATATTTTGAAACTAATATAGGCAGCAACAGCGCCGAGTCAAATTAGTTTCAAAATATTCAGCAACAGGTTTATTGAAATTAAAGACATACAATTCATACAGCAACGCATAGACCATCATCAATTATGCTTTCGTGACGAACTTATTTACGTCATTCATGACATCATTGAGTATAACGTCATCCTACACGTAACGTAGTTGATTATGACATCATCTGATGGATGGATAAACTGGAAAGGTTCATTGATAATGATGTCGAATACTTGAGTGACGGCTCAGATCCCTCAATTGCCGCTGAGTTTTCATCATCAGTTTTTATATTATGAATCCGATAGGATTTATGTACAAACATTGTTATCTTTGTAAAACATTTAAATTTGTATATTATGTCATTGTGTGTAGATGATATTGACTCTAATTGGTAAAATCCTACTGACTATTTTGAAAATAATTTGATTGAACGTTGTTTCGAGACATGCTTCCTATTGAGTTCTAATTAAATAGTTGGCTGACGGCTCAAGAAAACAATTTAGTAGGTAATCTAAAATCACGAGGTGTATTTGTAATATTTTAATGAAATATATACAATTGTGCGACACAAAATTTTAGTAATCTAATTCAATAAATAGTAATCGCATGGTTCATGCGTGCATCCACCCCAGCTTTATTGTCTGGACCATAGTTTCAAGGGTTTTTCAAGGTGTGTAATGTATCGAAAGTAGGACATCATAACCTACCTTTCACGTTTCACTGAAAATTATAAATTACTCTTGTCGGGGCTGTAGTTTCAACAGGTTTTTGTATACAGCACCCAAACTTGGTTTATGGATGCACCATGGCCGAATGGTGTGTCAAGTATCAAAAGTAAGTCAGTGTGACCTACCTTTTACCGTTCAATGAACATCATACTTTATCCCTGTCCAGATTGAAGTTTCAAGAGGATTTTTGTATACAGTAGCCACACTTGGTGTATGGGCGGATGCGTTGTAGTTGAGATCAACAATAGGCTTTCACAGGCCTCTACAGTCCTTAATGACGATGATGATGATGACCTTTCCATTTTTATCTATGCCACGCCCATCTCTAACTAAGATCCACCCACACCTCGCTCGTGTTGGGATCGATCGATCTCTGAACTCTCTGACTATCAATTTCAAGAAAAATATACAGGTATTAATCTATTGAATATTTTGGAACTACTTTGACTGTGCGCTGTTGCTGCCTATGGTAGCAGCAGCGTCCAGTCAAATTAGTTTCAAAATATTCAACTGCATGTTTGTTAAATAGTAGATCTAGAGACATACAATTCGTACAACATGTCGGACTATTAAGAGTTAAGGATAGTCCAAATGGAAACATTTATGACGTAATGAGTATGATATAATTTTACACACCGCCTAGCTGATTATGACTTCATATGACGTCAGATTGATAGATGGATACTCTGGAATTAGGTGAATTCATGGTTCACCTAACTTCAAGATTAATTGCATGCGTTCAGCCAAAGGCGAGGTTCAGTGGAAGGTGGTGTTCATTGGAAGGTGGGATTAAGAGGAAGGCGGGGTATCCTTTGTGATACACTACGCCACTAAATCTAAAGTTTGTATTACCTTGAATTGTCATTTTATGAAAAACTAAAGTTGTTTTGATGGTTGTTTAAATTTAATGATCATTAAATTGTTTTACATTCATATAATTTGTACTACTTAACTGATATGTCTTTTCTACTGAAATTTGTTAGCAACTGTTTGTTATAATTAAATTTTACAGTTAAATAACATTTTATTGCATTACATATATTATGCATCATGTTTGGATGTTTAACTTAACTCCTTTGAAATTATTTACACGAATCAAGACATGATAATTAAATTATTATTTTATATTTGTTCTTTGCCTTTGAATACTTAATTGTGATTCAGGATATTTACTGATTATAAGTTTTCTCTAGGCGTGTTGGTTTAGAAATCATGAAGTGTCTACAGTTAGCCAATGTCGAGCTGTGAGGAATAAACTAACAAATGCTATAATCTACGCAATTATATCCATTATTAGAGCCCTGCACTGTCAGCCCTGTTCACTGGATATTACCGTCCGCCCATAACCCATCTGGTGTCCGTCTGCCAACTTTTGCTTAAAAACACTACTCATTAACTGCCTGGCAGATTTCAACCTAATTTTGGCTGGAATGAACCTATGGTGGTAGGCTTCAGAAATTGCACAGAGAATTTTATGACGAATTTACCAGAATTTGTCAAAACGCTACTCTTCATTAACCACTTAGCTGATTTCAACTTAACTTGACTGGAAGGACTCGATGGGTGTAGGCTTCAGAACTTATATACATAATTTTGATTGGTCAATTATTTTGGTGGGCATCTCGAAAAATGGCAGAAAATTATTTCAAATGCTACTCATTAACTACATAAAAAGACTTAATTATTAGCCACTGGGCCAATTTTAATAAAACTTGGCTAAACTTTCTTCACAGAAATTTGATTGGTAAATTTGTACAGTGGTCACCTCGTTTTGTTTGGTTGTGGCAGTCGGAAATAATTCCATGTGACCGACACAGGCCCCTTGGGCCTCTTATTGTTAAGATACATTGCTTTGCTCAATAACGTACAATAACAATTAAGGAATCCAGTTTCTCAGTGAATCAATCATATGATGTCATAATCAACTATGTCATATCTAGACTGACGTCATAATGGCGTAGCTAAGTTCGTCACGAACGCTTAGTTGATGACTGACTAAGCGTTGTTGTACGAATTGTATGTTTAATATTTAATAAACATTCTGTTGACTATTTTGAAACTAATTTGACTGGGCGCCAGCAACAGCACCCAGTCAAATTAGTTTCAAATGTTCAACAGCTTACCTGTATAGTTTTCTGTCAATTGAGATTCAGAGAGTGCAGGGATCGATCGACCCCAACATGGGCGAAGTGTATATGGAGCTTGGCTAGAAATGGGCAGGGCGTAGCTAAAACTGGATTCCTCCATTGACAAATGAGCAGCAAGTATATCACTGAAAGTACTTAAGTTAATGATTCAGCAGTACACAGGTTAATAGAAATTTCACTTTTGTTTTAAGTGTTTAATGGTGATACAGGAAGTTGTTCGTTGACTAAACTTTAGTAATATCAAAATTGGGATTTCGTCATGACATAGCACTTGTTAGTTGTGTAGTCTGTACTTATAGGTCACTTCAGTAAGACCATGTCCTAATGACACATGTTTTATTTATTCATTTGTTTGTTTGTTTATCTTTTCATTCCTGAAAATCTATTTTGCACTGTTCTATAGTCTAGAATCTATACACAGCACAGTGTTATATCGTCAGCCGAGAATTAACTAGTTCTATCTGCATTTTTGGTGAAAATGAGTTCTATTTATATTTCACTTATAAAGTTAACTAGGTTTATCTACAACCAGCACTCTTAGCTATAGGCTTAATATGTAATAGTTTATTATCGTTGTTGCATCTAGGTCTATCACAATTTTCAGAATTTTCTTCAGTATTAAGTAGGTGTATCCACAGCTAAGCCAGTAACAGGCGAGTGTTCGTGTCACGTGGTGGAATATTCCGTAACTAACATCAACACAATGTCGGACAATGTTGTAGTGCCGCCAAGAAAACGCACGAGGCCTGAAGCATATACTAATGACCAGTTACTGGCCATATTTCAGAGGTAAGTTGATGGTCTTAATTTTAGCACATATGTATGTCTAAATATTTTAGTAATTCCACACAATTACGCAGTAAAAATCACAAGTGAGAATTCCTCTGTCATGACCTAGATAACACCATGCTGAGTTCGCAAATAAACCTAGTTAATTCTCATATAATGCAGAACTTTTTACCGGTTTCACTGATTCATCTGCAACAGCAGCAGAAACATCAGCTACAGCAATATTATTATTATTATTATTATCGACACCACCGCTGCCACTGCACTACCACCCCCATACCATGAGCGTCATCAGCAGCAGTAGTCGTTTTCATTTATTTATTGACGCACTGGCACGGGATGGAATCGATCGCTGCGCTAATCACACTGGCGGATGCAGCCAGGGGCGGATTAAGGTTATATGGGCCCATGGCTGTAGCTCAAGCAGGGGCCCTTTCGCCAAGATAATTATAGTGTAAGTAAACAAGAAATTCTATTGAATTGAAACTTTATAATTATATTATACATTTATCGAACATCATCCACATACCTTATTATTACCAGTGCTTCCAGTATGGGTCCTTATGAGGGTATATATACCCCCGAATTGTAGCTTGAGACCCTCCAAACTAGTGTTTGGGAGTCCCATGGGACCCTTTAAAATCTTATAGAAATACATAATTACAATCCATATTATGCTTTGTTGAATATTTTGGTATTAATATAACTGATAGCCATTGCTGCCTTTAAGGCAAATTTTATAGAAATGCATAATTACAATCCATATTATGCTTTGTTAAATATTTTGAAATTAATATAACTGATAGCCATTGCTGCCTTTAGGGCAAATCTTATAGAAATGTTTAATTACAATCCACATTATGCTCTGTTGAATATTTTGAAATTAATATGACTGATAGCCATTGCTGCCTTGGGCAGCAATGTCTTCCAGTGATATTAATTTCAAAATATTCAATAGTTTTTCTTATTGGAATTGAATTTGAACATTGGATTTTAGTGTGGAACCACTAAATTTCAGCTTGGAACACCCAAATTCCATAGTAGTGGCTCCATGGGACTCCCAAAATCCAGGTCCTCGTGGGAACATTGATTATTACATTGCTCGTTTACGAGCTTTTCTTATGGCGAATTCATCAATAATATCTGTGAAGTTCAGTGACGTAACAATTTCACTTTCAATACTCATAAGAGAAAGCAAACTGAGTCTCTCTTGTCCCATGCAGCTTCTAACTTCATTTGTTATTCGCTTCAACTTTGAAAATGACCGTTCTCCACTGCAATTCGATGTCATCATGGAAAGATAGATGCGTAGTGCGATGTGGACGTTTGGAAAGCTTTGTGTGCACGTGAACTCATTCAACAGTAACAACATTTTCAACTCGATACAGACGATGCTTGTCTCTTGTGCTTCGCGTTCTGATTCTTTATGCTCATGTCCACCGACAGTCTTGAACAACACTGAGAATTGCATTAATTCAGACGGAAAGCTGTCCTCAAAATCACTTGGATATTCTTCCATTAACCGATTTGCTGCCTTTCGGATGTCATCATTGTTGAGCTCAGTTAGGGTGGAAAGAAAACCAAATTTATCCTGGATATCCGTGTACGCATCTAAACGATGCTGGAGAGATGAACATAGTTTGTCAATGATGACCAGAAATACTTCAACTTTGAATTTTTCTCTTGGTGAAAAAACTGTTTCGGCTGATGGACCCTCATCAAACTGGCGTTTTCTCTTCTGCGGTCGTTTAAATGATTCTTTGTACTCCTGGACTACAGATTTCATCTTTCCTTTTTCTTCGAAATATTCAAATTCAGCACGCTGACTTTTGACAAATTCAAGGAGAGATTTCAACAAACGTACTGCTGAATTCAAGGACAGTCCACTTTCTTGAAGGGATAGACTCGTTTTCTGAAATCTTCCTAAAATGGTGTCCCACATTTCAAGTAAGATGGCGACTTCCAGTTGTTGAATTTTCTTGAGAAACCCTTCTGCTTCAATTCTGCCGTCTCGTGGCTGATTTTCATCCTTTGCCAACTCTTCCAGTGCTGAAATAGTCTCATGATAGCATCTGTTGACAGACCTTACAGCATCATGTCGGGCTGACCATCTTGTGTCAGATAATGCCTTAATAACGGGTAACCCTTTCAAGTGTTCATGATGTACATACCAACGATGGGTAGATGCAACAAACCACGCATATAGGCTTTGTAGAAGATCAAAAAATCCGGCTGCAGCAGGACAAGCTTCTGCTGCACTTTTACCCACCAAATTAAGGGAATGTGCTGTGCATGGGACATAATGAGCAACAGTGCACTTCTCACGAATGATAGCCTGGACGCCCTTGTATTTCCCGCTCATATTCGCAGCATTGTCGTATGACTGACCGCGACAATCTTGAATATTTATGCCATTTTTTTTCAGGAAATTAAGGATAATTTTGGCGATTTCTGATCCGGTGTGAGCAAACATTGGTATGAACTGTATAAATCGTTCAACAGGGCCAGAGTGTAGAACATAGCGGAGAATTATTGTTAGCTGGTCGACATGCATGATATCTGGTGTTGAATCTACAGAAATAGAGAAATACTTTGCGGATTTGATTTCATCAACAATCACAGACGATACTTTCTGACCCATAAGCTCTATCACCTCTTCACAGATAGTTGAAGACAAATAAGATGTGTGTCCACGTCCCTTGTTCGCGTGCTTAGAGATATGTTCAGCAAGAAATGTGTCATACTGACTCAATAGTTCAAGTATTCCAAGGTAGTTGCCATTGCTCGATGAGCCTATCAGTTCATTCTTGCCACGAAATGCAAGACCACGAATACAAAGAAATTGCACAACGCTCACAATTCTTTGAAGTACCTGTTTCCAATATTGGATTTCACTTTCATAACACTTTACCAAATCAGAGTCGATTTGACTATATGATTTCCGAGTACACAGTGCTGCCATTGCATCAAGATGTTGCTTAGAGTTTTCATGGCTTGAAAGCAATTCATGAGCATGTTTCCAATCATTGAGTCCACTTGTTAGTTTACTCATCGTAGGTGACATCAACTTGCATACAAAGCAATAAACGCGGCCACTGCTTTTTGAATAGCATAACCAGTTTCTGTCAAAATGTTCCCCCGTTCGTGCATGAACACGTGTAAACAATGCTAAAGTACAAAACCGGCGTTGTGACTCTTTCTCAAGCTGCACCACTGATTCCTGAAAGCTGCCATCTTTATGTTGGCATGAAGACGAACCACGCTTAATCCAGTAATTTTGCTGGTTTTTAGAGAGTTTTTCTGGCCAAAGATGGAGATCGTCAATAAAAACATTGTCCGCAACAGGTTTTGGAGAAGTAGTCGTGATTGCAGCCTCTACTTCCGTGTCTGTCGTTGATATAGAAGGCTGCTCCACATCTTCACCACTAGACGTAGTGGGTTTGAAGAACAGTGAAAGTTTGGGAGTCTTCTCAGCAATCTCAGTTTCTCGTTTCTTCTTTTCTAAGGCAGCTGCACGCTTTTGTGCGCCACTGGGATAGTTACGTTGCATGACTGAAAAGAAACCAGAAATGGGATTTTGTATCTAATTACATAGTATATGTAGTGAAACTGATGTCATAATTAACCTGTTTTCAAAGATATTTGACATGTCGAAATTATCATATTTGCTAGCTAAGGATAATATAATTATATTATTATATGAATTATATTATATGTATAAATATGGTTATATTATCATTAGTGAGCAAACAGAAACTTGAGACAGGCTACTAAGTGGGGAAAACAACAGTGGTTTCAATTGATTTTTCTACTAAATGATTTCACAAATCAACACAGGTTAATATTAAATACACAATACACGTCACACATTATGACTGATCACGCAAGACAAATATGGTTGAAATGATGAAATCTGTCCAATGGTTCTTGAGAAGTCATTTACTCATTTTAAGAAAATTATAAAATGTTGACAGATGCCAAACACACTGGCAGGTAGACGATCGACGGTTGACCGCCATGGCATAAGCTTGTGTAGAACTTCTGGCCAGGTGAGCTAATAATATGCCAATAAAATACTTTGTTATTCACCTAATTCTACTTCAAACTACTTGTGAACATGTGGAACCAGGTACCAGGTACCAGGTAATATAAAATTACGAAATGGATTTTCGAAATCAGAAAGTCAAAATAGACCTGTCTAACGTCTACACCTGATGACCTTCAACCGATGTCAGTACTCAGTACATGAATTTCATGAAAACACAATAGATGTATAGGATGCATGCACCGACTCATCAGATGTTGAGTCAAGATAGAGAGCTTTTAAAGAGTCTTAACCCCTAGCACTCTGGTACATAGTAATTTAAATTTTCAAATTAAAATTAAAGATAAACTGATGTACATTTCTCAACAATTTTGCTGGACGATGTTGCTGTCTCAGACAGCATCATCTTCAAGCAAATTTGTTGAAAAATGCACACCAGTTTATCTTTAAATTTAATTTGAAAATTAAAAATTTCGACATCAGTGTGCTAAGGGTTAAAAGAGATGAGTACGAAGAAGAATGCATTGTAATCTTACTTACCCAGTAACCCTATTCTCTCAAGAAGATCAAATGTCATGAAATGTGCGATGTGGTGATCTCACTGACCTGTTTAGAGTTAAATTAACTCAATAACTTGCGCTGTGCATAACACTAAGTCAGAATTTCTTGTAAATGTATATGCCAATTTCATCATAGGCCATAATTATGCATTGTCAGCGAAATGGATCTATGAAGCTAAGTTTCACACGCTAGTGGTAGTATAAAAGTATTACGCAATACGGTAAATTAATGGCTATTGTCTATTATATCGTCTAGACTTTTCATAACAAACTGCAAAGACCCGTCTGAGCCGCCTTTAAGTTTAAACTGCTCTCTGCACGGACTGACTCGCTGATGAGTGCCAATTTACAGAGGGAGAGGTTATGTTGAGAGTTTTGTCATTGGAATGACGTCATTGGAATGACAGTCATGACTGGCTGTTACCGAGTCAGTTATTCCAGTGAAAGATTTTCAATAATAGTGTTTCTCTGGTCTGCAAATGAATATTAATTTAAATAAGCAACCGTTATGATCTTCTTGACAAAAGAAAATTTAAAATTACTTAACAAGATTGAAAATCACGATAATTTTTTGTTAGCTATATTTGGGGGCCCCAAAATATTGGGGGCCCCGGGCTGCAGCCCAGCCAGCTCCCCCCCCCCCCCCCCCCCCTTAATCCGCCACTGGATGCAGCCGTGAGATTGGTTTGTTGGACATCATTGTCCCGGCGGTGATTCGAACCGGCATACTGCAACACCGCATAGCATCAGGTTATCCAGCAAGTTTTCCCTCGGCCACCGCACCCACGTGCCAAACTTCCCGAAACACTGACGAATTCTTATGGTGACTATCTGCAACTGCAACCCCAGCAACATTGTTGTTGTTGTTGTAGTTCTTGTAGATTCCGCTGCCACAACAAAAGCAGCAGTAGCAGCGGTAGTAGTAGCAGCGGTAGTAGTAGTAGTAGCAGTAGCAGTAGTAGCAGCAGTAGTAACAGCAGCAGTAGTAACAGCAGCAGTAGTAACAGCAGCAGTAGTAACAGTAGTAGTAGTAACAGTAGTAGTAGTAACAGTAGTAGTAGTAACAGTAGTAGTAGTAGTAACAGAAGCAGCAGTAGTAGTAGTAGTAACAGAAGCAGCAGTAGTAGTAGTAGTAGTAGTAGTAGTAGTAGTAACAGCAGCAGCAGTAGTAGTAGTAGTAGTAACAGCAGCAGCAGTAGTAGTAGTAGTAGTAGTAGTAGTAGTAGTAACAGCAGCAGCAGTAGTAGTAGTAGTAGTAGTAACAGCAGCAGCAGTAGTAGTAGTAGTAGTAGTAGTAACAGCAGCAGCAGTAGTAGTAGTAGTAGTAACAGCAGCAGCAGTAGTAGTAGTAGTAGTAGTAACAACAGCAGCAGTAGTAGTAGTAGTAGTAGTAACAACAGCAGCAGTAGTAGTAGTAGTAGTAACAACAGCAGCAGTAGTAGTAGTAGTAACAACAGCAGCAGTAGTAGTAGTAGTAACAACAGCAGCAGCAGTAGTAGCGCATGTTCTACAATATAATTTTAATTTTTCCTTGCAGGCCAAGCAGTGGTGATGATGTGTCCAGCAGCGAGAATGACGATGACTGTAGCTGACCCGGATTATGATCAGGATACTGAAATTGATGCCACTGAGACTGACATTGAAGATATCGAGACTGAATCACGTGATGCTGGCGGTGGTGGTGTTGGTGGTGATCAGGATGTTCGTCCGACAGCTCGCCCACGTCATAAGCAAACAGGCACGGTTCTGACGCGCAGAAGAAAACGTGACCCGACGACATGGAAGTGTAACATTCGTAGAATACGTAGACAAACTGGGAGGCAATACACTGATAGTCTGGGGAAGTTGCAACCAGACAGATTTGTTACATGCAAAAAGGACTGTAGTAAGTGTAAGTTCAAATGCAGTTTAAATATCAGTGAAACTGATAGATCAGATATATTTAAGGAATTTTGGACACTAACTGACAATGAGAAAATGCATTTTTATGGCAAAACTACAGTGAAGGACACAACAAAGAGGTCAACAGTAGCAGCTGGCCACCTCAGTCGTAAGAAAAGCAGTTTCACATACTACTTGCCATGCCATGGTACAAATATTCGTGTTTGTAAGGTATTCTATTTAACAACGTTGGCCATTAATCAGAAACGCGTTTTTACATATCATTCATCAAAACATGTCGTCGGTGGAACACCAAAGCATCTTCTGTGGGGACAAAGTGCTAACAATACGGTACCACCAGGCGTTAAGGATGGAATACGGGAGCATATGAACTCGATTCCCAGGATTGAATCACATTACTGTAGGGCAGACACTAAGAAAGAATATTTTGATCGTGGCCTTTCTATTGCTCTTCTCTATGAAAAGTATACTGCTAAATGCATTGAAGCAGGTAAAACACCGGGAAAACTGCACATGTACAGGCACATATTCAATTACGAGTTCAATATTGAATTCCAAACTCCTAAAAAGGATAGATGTGATGCGTGTGAAGCAATGAAAATGAATAAACAGCCTAGTGAGGAAGAGAAAGTAGCTCGTGAGAAACATTTGACAGGCAAGATAGAAACTAAGAATGAAAGAGACAATGATAGAAATGATAAGGACGGTTTCATTGTTTGCTTTGACTTACAGAATGTATTTGCGTTGCCAACAGCAGACGTTTCTAACTTTTTCTATCGACGAAAGCTTAATGTATATCACATGAGTGCTCATTGTTCAGCGGATAACAAAGGATATGGCGCGCTGTGGCATGAAGGTCAGAATGGGCGATCTGGAAACGATCTAGCTAGTTCTGTTATGATGCTACTAGATACTATTGTGGAGAATAATGTTAATGACCCCAGAACTAAGCACATAACACTTTGGAGAGATTCGTGTGTGCCACAAAATCGCAATAGCATATTTTCAACAGCAATTAAAGTATTTATGAAACGCCATCCCGAAGTGCTGTCTATTGTTCAGAAATTCTGTGAGCCAGGACATTCTACAATACAAGAGGTGGACAACCTACACAGCCAGATTGAACGGGTTTGTACCACTAGTGAAATATATAGCCCAGTTGGACTGCTAAGACTACTTAAAAAGGTTCGGAGAAATAAACCCATGAAACTGATACAAATGAAATCTGAATACTTCAAAGATTACCAAGCATTAGCTAAGCAAGGGCAATATCAAAGGATCCATACACTAAGGTCAAGGGCCTCTTGTATAAACAAAATGAACCAAAAGTTGTAAAATATAAGCTGCGCTTTGCCGATGAGTGGATTTCACAAAATGTAATAGAAAGTAAGACTACTAGAGGTGTAGAATTGTTTCAGATAAGCGATCCTAAGATAGCCAAACCAACGATACTTGCTGCGGCTAAAAAGTCAGATATTAGGGACATGTTAAAGTTCACGCCACCTGAGGATAGGGCATACATGACTCTACTGGTGTGAGATAAAGCACATTCTATATCGACATTGTTATGTTTTCTTATTATGATCATTAGCTAGATGTTAATGTAGTAGTGTTTTAAACTCTCTGGATACTAATGCTTTATCTAGGAAATTTTTATAAATATGTGTTCGCCTATGTGTAGTTAAGCTATAATTAAGCTATATTTGACGGCATTTGCAGTACAGAAATGCTCCATTACTTTTGTGTTTGTCCACTGTTGACTGAAAAAATATTATTTTTGTAGCATTTAATTACGATTGAAATAAATTAGTAATTATAGTGACTTTTAGCCTAAATTCCCTAGTTATTAGTTGTTTTAACATAAAATGAAAAATAGATACACCTATGCTAATCTAATATTTTAGAAATTTTAGATTTACATAGGTGTATCTGCAAAACTGGGTCAACATTGGGGATCATGTGACAGCAGATATCAATATGTTGAAATACCCTTCAAGATCTCAAAGTGGATTTGAACTACAGCAGAAAACTCATTAGGATATCTTGAATACAATAAAAAGTACAGCATGCAAATATTTCAGTAGCATTTTTCTCAAAACTAGAAAAAGTGTTGATAGAACTAGTTAATTCTCGGCTGACGATATGCCGAACATCATCGTGAGCTTATATATGGTCCAATATGATGCACAAGTTTATGGTATTATATTTTGAAATGTGAACGTTGACAACATGCAACAGTCACTGACAATGGTCAGGTTACTCTTTAATGGTCAAATTTCGTCAAGATTATTTCTACTTTCTCAAAGAAAAGTCAATTTTCAGAACAAGAGAAGACTATCTTTTGTTAAATTTACCACTGGAATGCCAGGCTCGGTTATCAAGCCAGCCATTCCAATAGTAAATTTACAAAAATAGCTGCTTTGTATAAGCTATTTTAGCTGCCTTGACCAGTAATCCTTTAACCCTTTAACCCTCATGGCAGCCAAAAACAGCTGCAGTGGTTTTGAGGAATGTCCATTTGCAGCCCAAAAGAAGACTTTGAAAATTTACCACTGGATTGACATAGTCATTCGAGTGGTAAACCTTCAAAATAGTCTTCTTGGTCAGCAAATGGTCATTTTCTATGAGAAATTTAAATGGATTAAAGGGTTATGGTTCAGCTGGTCAACACCGTGCCTCCATAGTCGCCTTGAGTAATGGCCATTTGCAGGCTATGAGACTACTTTAACAATTTTGCATTGGAACTGGAATGACTGGCTCGATAACATCTTTATTATAGATAATAGATTTCTTTTGGCTTACAAATTGACATTCTCCTTCGATCAATACTCATCATTCTATTACTTCTGATACAAGCTATCCTGGAGAGCTGGCCCTAGGACTATAGACTTAGTGAGCTTTACCCACTCCTGGAACCGGGTACTCGGCTCCCAACTGCCGAGTACCCGTTTACCATGAAGCTCATTCTTGTTTGCATAGCAACAAGAGCTACATGCTTTTTTGTGCAGTTGGAGTCTTAAGTTTCTAAGTCATTTTCTGTGTAATTGTGATAGCTTTGTGCGCTCTCTAAGGAGTATATTGGATTACCATGGATGGAGCCGATGATAACCAGGTTGTATAATTCCATGTTATTCCATAGTTAAAAGGCTTAGGTCTTGAAAATTGTCTGTGTCGCATGTTCCAATTTCTGACCCAGAATCTGGGACGTGTGTTAACAACGAAATATGCCAGATTGATCGCCTTCCTTTAAACCCCATCAGGCGATCGGCAGATATGAAATAAGGTGTTGGCTTTACGGTGTTTTAACACGAAAATCGGCTGACGTCGTTCTCCGTAAGATCCGAGCTGGTGACGTCACACCCGTGTTGTCTCGAATTTTTATGTGAAGAAAATGTTTCATTAATTCGCGCATCTGATTCTGGGTGCTGCGTACTTTATTGGTACCAGAAAAACCTTGGAAGTTTTGCGTGTTATCACGATCTGTTTGCAATGATCGGTGGTTTCAAAATTCCTGATTTAGATGTGTGGTCTGCAGTTTTACCGTGTGCTACAGCAGTTTGTTTACATTTTGTTGTTTCTTCACATATCGTGTTGGCCTTCGTTAGGAGTATAATTTATATTGATTAGTAAATATAGCCTGAATGCTATGCGATATGATTCCTGGTTCCGTTATACATCCTTGAGGATCTGTTTATGGGTGTATTATTGTCCGCTTCGTTCTTGTCATCATAATCAATGCAATCTTTGCTGTAACGTTGCGGGGTGGAGTGCGGGAGGGTTAACAGTTAATTTATGATCAAAATATTTGAAAATTGTCTGCCTTCCATTCCTGTTTCGTTCCGCTTGCTTATTGTAGGTTTGTGCTTATTTATAGGCCAAGCCAGCCCCGCTATCATGTGACGAGTGCCATAAATTCGTGAGGGTTCTATTCAAGGACCATGTCTGTTTCCGTTGTACCAAATGTAATCTTGACAGTAGGTGTAACATTTGTGCAGTGTGGTCGTCCGACATGATGGTTAAGTTCCTTGACCAGAAGGACTTGGCAGGGTCTGACGTGGGGTCAGATGGTCCGAAAGCAAATCGTGGAGCGTACGTTTTGGCGCTTGGGGGCATTCCATGTCTGCAACTGGAGGTGGCGGAGATGGCACCGCCGGCGTGGTTTGGTCCTGCTATGCAAGGCTTCTTGCATAGCGTTCTGCCCACGCTGGTATCGTCCCTGCTGACAAAAGTTGTAGGGCAGTCTCTTCCCGTGTTTGATTCGGACCCTGTCCTTGGACAGATTTCTGGACTGGCCACCGAGGGAGCCGTCTCGTACAGCCCCCTGGCAGTCCCGTCGGGCTCCGGCCTGATGGACTCTGTCTCTCTGCAGCCACCTCCGGGTGGTCCAGTAGTGGTGGCCAGTCCGTCAGGTATGGGAGCCGTCCGCCAGGTTTCCACGGTTTCCTCGTCTAGTGACGACTTCGGGGTCTGAAGATGAGGAAGCCAAGGCGGAAAGATTGCTGCGGCCTACGATGCCGCGGGTGGAGAGCATGGAGGTCGATTCCCTCCTGGATGGAACCGTCCTCCATCTGTCTGGCTTGGCGCAATCCAGGGCAGCGGCTCCGCCCATGGTTGAGGCCACTCCGGTACCGGGCACCAGTCCCTTGATGGTTGGTTTGCCACCAACCGACACGGTGACGAGTGTGGCTGGCCAGGCATGGTACTCACCTATCTCGCCTGGTCCGGCAGTCAGGCATGGGGTGCCGTTGGCACCTGTGTTTGGCCACGGTTCTTCAACTGTTACGGGTCCGCACGTCTTTCCGTGCGGGCCTACTCCATGGACTGGTGTTTTTCATGTGGTGGCGGCGGAACCGTACGGTACCGGAATTCCTGGCATATCAGCAATGGCTCCTAGCCGGGAGGCTGTTGCTGGTAGGGCCGTGAACACGTCAACGGGTGACGTGTTCACGGGAGTGTCCTCCTCGGAGACAGACTGGTCAGAGGCTCTGGCTTGGGCGCACGCACTAGGGGCTGTAGCCAAGCAGCTAACCGGGCAACCTTCTAAGAAGCACAAAAGCAAGGCGAAAGCTAAGCCTAGTGCTGCTTCTGCTTCTAGTGGGTCTTTTCAGCCGCCTATGGCGAAGAAGGCCAAGAAGGTTGTGGAGGCCCCTACCCTCCCAATGTTGCTCCTGATCGCTCGAGAGGCGTGAAAGGTAAGGGGAAGGGTAAGTCTCCTAAGGGCGGAAAGAAGGGAGCGGATCATACCTGAGGGTACCAGGGCTCCCTTCGTATCTGCCTGGACCGCACCTGTGCGACAGGAACAGCAGTGCCAGTTAGACCGGCCAAGCCAAGACCAAAATGGTTCTCACTCTCTCTCTCTCGTCAAGAGAGGGGGGGGGGGGTGGTGTCGGATCGTGAGCCAAACACCCGCATTAGGCGTCGATGCATCTATAGTGGATGGAAGGCCCATGCGTTTCGTCGAGGCTTGGCGAGGTGTGACGTCAGACAGTCTGGTCCTGGGATGGTTATCCCAGGGCTGCATGCCGTAGTGGTGGGGTTTTCCACCACAGAATCTGACTTTGGCACCTGTCTGGACACCCGTACCAAGGGAACTGGACAAGTTAGAAGCCATTCAAAACGAAGTGTCAGGTTTGCTTCTGAAGGGAGAAATAAAACCAGCAAACCGGAACATTCCAGGCTTCTATTCAAACATGTTCCATGTCCCCAAGAGCACAGGGGGATGGAGATCCGTACTCAATCTCAGGCCATTAAATTGGTTTATCCATAGGCCTCGGTTTCAGATGGACACTCCGAGGTCGGTAATGGCAGGATTGAGGAAGGGAATGTTGTGTGTATCAATTGATATGAACGATGCATATTTCCACATTCCAATGAACAGGAGTTGTCACAGGTTTCTGAGATTTGCGTTTCAGAATCAAGTGTGGGAGTTTGTAATCCTCCCATTTGGCCTGTCGACAGCTCCACAGGTTTTCACCAGAGTGGGTCTTGCGGTGACAGCGTTTATCAGAAAAGAAAACGTGGCGCTTCACACCTACATATACGACTGGCTGATCAAAGCAGACACATCAGCCAGGTTAGAGGTGGATACTGCTCTGACTCTGAAGTTACTTTCAGACTAGGCTGGATAGTCAACAAGGAGAAATCCGAGTTGACACCCACTCAATGGTTCGTTTATTTAGGGATGCGATTCGATCTCGAGGAGGGCAGGGTTTACCCATCAGAGCCCAGAGTGGTGTCTCTGTTAGCCATCCTCAAGAGTTTTCGATTGGGAAACCACATTCAGGCGAGGTAGTTTCTTCAGATGCTGGGCATGATGGTCTCCATGGAGCAGGTTATCATGTACGCTGCCCTGATGCGAAGACCTATCCAGTTGTATCTGATGTCTCTGTGGAAACGGAGAACAGAACCCATGTTAAAGCTGGTGCCAGTTTTGGAGCCAATAATGTCGCATCTTGAATGGTGAAAAAAGCGTCAGAATCTCCTATTAGGGGTTTCGCTGCACCTACCTCACCCACAGCTGTCTGTGTACACGGATGCATCGCTGGAGGGATGCGGGGCCTGCCTGAGAGAACACCAGGTCTCGGCCACATGGACTCTCCAAGAGAGCCAGCTGCATATCAATCTGTTGGAAATCATGGCAATGGAACTGGCATTGGAAAAGTCTCTTCCAAAAGTCAGGGGCAAGGCGATATTGATACAGTTGGACAACTCAACAGTAGTATCATACATAAATCGCCAAAGCGGGACAAAGTCACCCACAATATGTTTGAAAGTGTGGCACTTGATTCAATGGTGCAGGAATTACTCGGTTGTTTTGAAAGCAGCTCACATTCCTGGGCGATTGAACATTCTGGCGGATGCTTTGTCTCAGAGACAGAGAATTCTGCCAACAGAATGGTCTCTCAACCCTCCAGTTCTTCACAGGATCTTCGAGCATCGGGGCAAACCCAACGTGGACTTGTTCGCCACAAAGGAAAATGCTCAAATCATGACTTATGTCTCGCCGATTCCAGATCTAAATGCTGTCGATACAGATGCTCTGGCGATAAACTGGAGAGGGATGCACGCTTACGCGTACCCACCCACCATTCTTCTGCTGAAGATATTGGTGAAGATCAGGGAGGAACCGTGCCTGGTCCTGCTAATAGCGCCATTTTGGCCCAGCAGGGCGTGGTTCACGGATCTTCTAGATCTGCTGGTTGAAAACCCAGTGCAGTTACCCGAGATTCCGAACATAATCTCCCAGGCCAAGGGACGCTTCCTACACGAGGGTCCCGAAATGTTCAAATTGACTGCGTGGATGTTGTCAAACAACGTTCCACGTCGGAAGGCTTTTCTCGACTTGCTGCCGATTTCATCGCGGCTGCGAGAAGGAGGTCAACCTTCAAGTCATATAACAACAAGGTTAACAGATTTGCAGACTGGTGTGAAGAAAAGGGTATTGATACCTTTCAATCCACTATTGAGCAAATAGCAGACTTTCTCTGTGAACTGTTCTTTTCAGGACTAGCTCCCATCACAATTGCTGGATACAAGTCAGCTCTGGCATCAGTTATCCCTTGTTTAGCCAACAGGGATAGTCCAGAGGTGGCCCAATTGAATGTGATGGTGAAGGGAATGAGCAATCTCCGACCGAGACAACCGGTAGTCATTCCAGCCTGGAGTCTATCTTTAGTGCTTAATGTACTGGCCAAGCACCCTTTCGAACCGTTGCGTTCGGCTAGTCTAAAGCATTTGACTCTTAAGGCAGTCTTTCTATTGGCAGCTTCCTCAGGTAGAAGGCGCAGTGAGATCCATGCGCTCTCAGCAGAGAGAGACCGATTTATTGTCTCTGGAGAGGGTCTGCGCCTACTGCCAGGAGCAGAGTTTATGTCAAAGAATCAATCTGAGATATCCCGGCAAACCGAACATTATACCGAAACTAACAAGGTTTGATCGTGATGCCAGTGTCTGGTGCCCAGTCCGTGCTTTGACTAAGTACAGAAAACGGACAGACTCATTACGGTCGAATGATAGACATCTGTGGATCTGCCATAAGAAGCCATATGGCGCCGCATCCATGGATTCTATCTCTCGTTAGGTAGTCAAATGCATTCAGACTACCCATGAGATTGCAACTGGGCACCAGGTGCAATGCGCAAGGGCACACGATGTTAGAGGAATAGCCGCCTCAACGCCCTTTACAATGGTGTTCCGCTAGAGGACATCATGACTGTTGCAAAATGGCACTGTGAGTCCTCTTTCATGGCTTACTATATGAGGGATGTGTCAGACTCCGCCAACCCACTCGCTCTAGCCGTTTTGAAAGGATAGTTATACGACCACACTGCTCTTCTCCCTTTTTTGGCATTTGTAAGAAAGAATTAAGAAGCAGACATGGTCGAGCGAGAGGATGTCAACCAGATTGTGTCAATGATGGCCGGACAAGTGAATGGTTGGAGGATCCACGTCTGAAATCCAAATATCATGAGGTAATTCAAGATTGAGAGTTTTTTGTATTATGTCTATATATCATGTTCATTCATCTTATATATTCATGCTCATTCCCAGGCTAATAGATGCAAAGAGCAGTTAACCCTAACGGCTTGCCCCATCCCACCAGGTTACTGTCTAAATCTGGTGTATATCGGAAGTAATAGAATGGTTAGTATTGATCGAAGGAGAATGAAGGACATTTCGATTTCCCTTTCTCCGAGATCAAACAATACTCATCATTCTATTACAGACCCAGCCTCCCAGCCCCACGGAGGCAAGCCATGGGTATCTCATGTTTGGTGGCTATGCAAACAATGAGCTTCATGACAAACGGGTACTCGGCAGTTGGGAGCCGAATACCCGGTTCCAGGAGGCGGTAAAGCTTACTAAGTCTATAGTCCTAGGGCCAGCTATCCAGGATAGCTTGTATCAGAAGTAATAGAATGGTGAGTATTGTTAGATCTCGGAGAAAGGGAAATTGAAATTTCCTTCATTCACTAAGCATAAAATGTGACCAATACTGACCATTGGCGGATGCATTCTCCATCATCACTATTTTGATTTGTGAAGATTTTCTCCTGGGTTTTTTCAGTGTTTTGGAAACCGTGTAAATAGAATATAGTTTAACAGATCCTAATATTTAACTTCTATTAGATAATATGCAAAATTAACTAAATTCCCTTACAATTAACATATTGCTGATCATCAATTCGGAGATCCAATTCGTATGATTACTGTTTTGGACTTAGATGATTATTTTAAAGGATAACTAATCCCATCTCTTGATAGGTATTCACGTGATCTAACACGCCGGTCATAAACTATCCAGGTAATTTTAAGCTTTTTATCACGCCGCTAAGGAAGGATATTCAGGATTTAGTAGTTAAATGTTGGTACATTTCTACACCGTGTGATGGCTGTCAATATTTACTTTTCAACCAATCGGAAAAACCCTAGTGTGTCCGCCTTGGTATATACTCCGTCATGGAGGGGCCAGCTATAGTTTGGCAATGCGGTATAAAAGCAATCCTACAGGTAAGCTGTTGAATATTTTGAAACTAATTTGATTGGAAGTTGTTAACCCAGTCAAATTAGTTTCAAAATATTCAATGGGATGAGCATTACATAATAAAGAATGTGATGCGTTCGAGCTTACATGACATCACACACAATAGCTTGAGGAGACAAAATGGTGTCGATCGCTGTTCAACATTTACTCGATATTACAAAACAGATAATTGCGATACAGATCAGGGAATGTGACAGGATATGAATGATATGGAATCTATACACCATATTCTATCGGCGCAATACAACTTTTGAGATTAGATTGGCATCGCTTTAACATTTTTTAATTGATAAAGGCTCGATTTTATAGGCAATGAGGACTCCAAAGAATTGCAAAATAAGCGATTATAGGAGTCAGTGTAACATTGGACATTGCCCAAATTCTCTCACCACATCCACGTCCCTCTTTAGTTCATAATTATAATGATTACGCAAGCAGTTTGCCTTTTAAGTATCAAAATATGTATCCAGTGGTCAATAATATCAGGGGCGAGACATATTACGCTTCAGCGTTCTTGTATTTAATGCTGCAATAAAATCTGTGCTAACCCTTTAACCCTCGAATTTGTTCAAGAAAATTTCAATTTTCTCAGAAAAATGTCCACTTGCATACCAAGAGATTATTTTTGACAATTTAGCACTGGAATGACTGGCTCGGTTATCGATCCATGACTGGCATGGTGATCGAGCTAGTCATTCTATTGGTAAACTTTCAAAAATTGTGTTCTCTTGTCCTGCAAATGGGCATTCCTCAAGAGAAAAGCAGAGGCCTGTTTTGGCCGACTTCGGCATAAAAGGGTTGATCGTGTGTGTGTGTGTGTGGTGTGTGTTGTGTTTTGTGTGTTGTGTTTTGTGTGGTGTTTTGTGTGTTGTGTTTTGTGTGTTGTGTTTTGTGTGTGTGTGTTTTGTGTGTGTGTTTTGTGTGATGTGATGGCGTATACGGGCGGTGGCAGAGTGGCTTCCACATAATAACTCCGCTACCGTTTACCGGATCGCTTTACAACTTCAGAGCATAATTGGACTAGCTCTGAGGAAGAAAAACCTATCGAAATTGACGATGATCCAAAATTCAAGATGACCGCCAGCCACCAGTGGCCATCTTGAAAATTGTTTCCTGATGATAACTATGTTACCGTTTATCGGATCACTTTGAAACTCCATCGCGTGATTGGACTAGGTATGCAGAAGAGACCTATCGAAATTTGCAATGGTCCGAAATCCAAGATGGCTGCCAGCCACCGTCGGCCATCTTGAAAATTGCTTTCCATATGATAACTTCGGTACCGTTTATCGAATCACTTTGAAACTTCCTAGGGGGGTTTGACTAGGTCTGGGAAGGAAACCGATGGAAAGTTACAATGAGCCGAGATCCAAGATGGTCGACAGCCATCGGTGGCCATCTTGAAAATTGGGTTCCAGATGATATCTCCGTTATCGTTTATCAGATTGCTTTGAAATTTCACTGGGTGCTTGGACTAGGTCTCGAGAAGAATCTTATCGAAATTAACCATAATCCGAAATCCAAGATGGCCACCAGCCAAGGGCGACCATCTTGAAAATTTGTTCCCAGTCAATAACTATTACCGTTTAGCAGATTGTTTTGAAATTTGATAGGGTTGTTGGGCTAGGCCTGGAGAAGAAACCTATCGAAAATGGCAACAATCTTAAATCCAAAATGGCCACCAGCCACTGGAGGCCATTATGAAAATTGGTTCCCCGGCGGTAGCTCCAATTCTGTTTAGTGGATCGCTTTGAGACTTAAAAGGATTACTGGACAAGGTCTGCGGAAGAAACGTATCGAGTTTGAAGGTGATCCAAAATCCAATATGGCCGCCAGCCACCAGCTGCTAATTGAAAATGTGTTTCCGGACATTAACTCCATGACCGATTAGTGGATCGCTTTCAAACTTCAGAGAATGACTGGTCTAGCTCTGAGAAAGAAATCACTATTTTCTGATAGTTCTCATTCATTGGTTGGTCATCATAGCGGGGAATGTGTGCCGTTTGCGGGGCGCTTGTGGTAATGTAATACTCAATACCTCTCTTTTAGATATAAGCGTTAGACTAACAAGACACGCAGAAAACTAATAAAATAATCCTGTCCACAGTCCCCGCAATGCAATGTCCCCACGGTTCGACAGAGGGAGGGAGGGAGGTAGAGAGAGAGAGAGAGAGGGGGAGGGAGGGAGGGAGGGCGGCTATGGGTTTGATTGGCGTCTATCGAGTCCCTGATTCCAGGTCCCAATCACGCCATATCTAGGCTGGTTTTATTTCAGTCTATTATTGGTAACCTCCCCAGCTTTTCCACTGGTACACATTTATACTCCTGGGTGGAGAGAGGCAAGGAGCGAAGGAGACTTCCCAGGTTTCGATTGATGGCAAGATAATGCACACAGCTCACATGGGAACCAGGTTTTCCAGTTCAGTATTCCAAAAGCGAGCCACCACACCAATCCGTCTCTCTCACCACAAATGTATTGGTTTTATTGGAGTCTTACGCGTCCCTGATTCCAGGTCCCATTCATACCATATCTAGGAAGGTTTTATCTCAGTTATTATTGGCAACTTCCCCAGGTTTTACATTGGTACCAATTTAAACTCTTGGGTGGAGAGGAGCAACGAGGAGTGAATGAGATTTCCTGTTTCCACCGATTGCTCGTTAGCCACCTGATCACCTGACAATCGAGCAGGATTTGAACCCGGTTTGTCTGATTACCAGTCTGCCACGCTAACACCATAGCCACCCAAGATCCCATCCCTTTTATCTCCCTCGAGAGCAATCCTTGTGGCCTATTAGAGTGCAAGCTCTCGCTGGCCCATCAACTGGCACACTGATATTCAGCGTCCAGTGGTGGTCGGTGCACACACTCGATAGTCAAGCAGCACAATTAACAGGTGGCGCTTACCCGGTCATATCCCAGTGAACGTTGCTTAATGTTCGAAATTCCTCTGCATATGACTTCCTGACATTTCGACTCCACGAAGGTACTCGAAACTAAGCAAATGGTAACGGGTTATGGAAGTTACATGCTCCACCTTCTCTCCCGGAGCAAGCCTACGGTATCAAATCTATGCCTCTCACTCTATGATATGCACATGTGTAACAGTGCTTTCACTGGACTGAACTTGAACTTTTCATGCTCTTTCTAAGTGCTGAACACTGCATATGGTTACGCTTATGCCGTTAATTTTGATACCTCTTCCATTCTCGGCGAGGACAGGGCGTCTAGCATGCCCCTTGATCAGTTAATAAACGTTCCTCGGCCATGGATATGCCACGATCTGAAGGTGGATTATTAACCCCGTTATCGCCGTAGGCCAGCCACAACAGAGGTTATCAAGCGAACCCAATACCGTGCACAATAAAAAAACTTAACATTCTCAATGTCTGCAAATGTCTATTTATCGAGATCCCTCAAGCGGAAGTCAAACTTATTGGACTGTTATGGTTTATAGTAAAGACAGGGGAGAGTTACATGTCACGAGCGCTTGATAGAGTGATCAGGCTTCGACGATGCGATACCTCTCAATAATAATAATAATAATAATAATAATAATAATAATAATAATAATAATAATAATAAAACACATTCTGCAACATGTTCAGCGCTGTTAGGTTGACTCGAATTTTAGCAAAGCAACTGAGTAACAGGCCCTCAAGCGACTATTTTAATTCAGTAACAAAGACATATAATTCACCAATCCGACACTATCCGCAGTTCATGAACTAGGTGTGCGGGCATGCTTACGTGTGTACATGCATGCGTGCGTGACGCCTCCAACAACGACGACTGAAACAGCAACAGTAACATCAACAGATATGTCATCCACTAAGAGATGGGCCACATTAGACCATGCCCACACACCTTAGGCACCACCCCTTTTCACGGGCCATTAGGCTCGACAACGAGCCAACTGGCATCCCATAATCTGACCTAATACAGGCCGACAATATGGCCTCCCTTAACAGTGTGATATGGACTCCAGTACGATGATACGGCTACATTAGGCTGTGTCCCCACACTAGGCCACGACCCTTTTTCATGGGGCATTAGGCCCGGCAATGAGCATAGATGACATCACGTGACCCGACCAGGGTGACGAAATATTGACGCTGCTGATTGGCCTACAACTGTTACGTGACCTCAGCCACGCCCAACAATGACTTCAAGCATCATTACACCTGCCAATCATCGGCACATACCCACCTATTTATGTCTCTTTAAACAGTTCAGATATGGGCGTACCGTCTGATTGGTCGAGAGAGTGATGACGTCATCAATATTTGAATTAGGCCACGCCCCCTTTTTCCACACAAAATACTTAATTCTGATTTGTCGAAGGAGAACAACGTATTTCTCGACCAATCAGATTCAAGTATTTTTGGCGGGAAAACAGGGAGGTAACCTAATTCAAATATTGATGACGCCATAACACTCTCGAACAATCAGGTCTGCCCATATTGTCGTCCTTCTACTCGTGACCTGTTGCTTGCGTATAAGTTGTTGGCTGGCAGCAACAACGTATTCTTTTAAAATTTTGAAAAGCTTGATTGTCATTTAAGATCTGGCTTTGTAAAACTGTCAAGAAGGCCAACCAAAATAAAGCGGCATCCACTAACTTACCAAGGAGAGATTCGGCCTAGGCGACTTCTGTTGAAACCCTCTAGCCATGTCTGAAACACGTAAAACAGTATGCATCCCTCTATAGATAATATCCACATACAATTCATCACATCTTTTTCATTGCCGGTTTATGACGATCAGTAGGCTGATCTTCCTCCTCCGCCTTTGGCGTACAGGATTTTCCTGGGATGGAGGCCCGCGCGAGGCAATACTCTCACTGATGCGAAAGATTCTCGTTTGAGATAAGGTTAAACGTATAGTTTTATTGAAGGCTCGTGCGAGGCAGATAGTCCCCGTAACCGGGGTTATCCTTCCAACACACTGGAATGTGATTGATCCACCAGTCCTAGAGGCCTGTCTCTGTATTTCCCTCGACCCCCCCCCTCGACCCCCTCCACCTGGTAGTACGTAGTCTTCCTCCTGTATCCCGGAGACCAGCTAACCAGCATCACCATCAAGTCGGTGCATACACCATGTACGAGTCGGACACTGAATACGCCGGAGCTACAGATGGCAAGTTGTTCGCCCTACAGCATGGAACAGACAGGGCTGGGGATAAGATCGTGTTTTGCTATGGTTTCCTGAACAAGCGATTGATTCTCACACCTCGGATTGAGGTGTCAGAGAGACGAAGGTGACACACTTAAACACCCTGGTTGATGATCTCAGCTTCCAGTGGGTCCCGCTAGCTACAGACCATGCCCCACCGATGACACATTATGGTGTACTGTTGATCTTGGCAAAATATCTGCAGATCATGTTCGGGAAGAATGAAGGGTGGATGCAGATGGCAACCATGATTGCCGTTCTGTAGGTCCTCGACAGTTATTGACATTAATGTCACCCACTCTCTACTGTTGTGAAAATGGGTGGCACTGTCTGAAAGCTTTATAACCATGGTTCATTTTTTTACCTATACAGGGCAGCATAGCACACCCCTAGTTGTGGTGGGTCATAAGGTTGGGGTTACTGGAGGAAAGCTTCTGCTGTGTTGCCCCGCTGATGGGCCAGAGGAAGTTATCAATATTCCGGAGGGCATCCTGCAGATCGAGGGTGTGTCACACTCCTCAAAGGCTACATCATCAGTGAAGCTGCCCGATTGTGTCGGGTTCACCAGTTCGCACACAACACATATTGTGCTAGAACTGCATATTATAGCTGACGCTAAAGTGAAGCAGTTAACTCCCGCCCCTGATGGGATGAAGATCGGCATCGAGGCCAGCATATGGCTCTATATGACAGACTGGACTTACCAGGTTCTCTCTATCTTTAGTTTCTCATCCATATATAGACACAAGATGTTGGCCATGTTGACAACCATGATATTAGATACTAAGTGGGAACAGTTCCGAGATGAGCCTCAGTATAACCCATACTGCGACCATTTACGGAAAAACTTGTACGACTGTTTTCACCCACGTGAGGAGATTTAGTCTGTTGGCCACTTCTATGGTGTGGAAAGAGTGGGCCGGAGTTGTCTGCAGCCAATAGGGCAAACACGTGACCAGCAACACATCCTCTCTGTCATACGTGAACATGCCAGAGTCTGCCATGGTGGTGCAGCTGGTAGGCAGTTTAGCATTCTGTCAAGTGAACATTGCCAAGGCAGTTGGAAGGGCCTGTGAGTAATCCCCTCATGACGATGTGACACCGAGCGGGACTACGTGTTGTTTGAGCAGTCTGATCGATATATTCATGTTCAGCTCCAAGATTTATGTTTATAAGTGTTCTGAGAGCCGATCTGGTGGGATGGGGGTGGGGGTTGTTTTTGATGTGTTGTTGGGGGAGGGGGGGGAGGGGCAATGGGTGGGGTGGGGTGGGAGTGGCAATGGCAACCACTTGGTTTATCTGCTATGGTGGAGTGGATGCAATAAGTGTTTTGATAAAGATTTGTTGGTGGCGCGCCATTCCTCGTGGTGGCTCTAGAACCCAAGTGATTTATGAATCTAAATGGTCTGTCATTACCGTCCTGGTGAAGCTGCAATGGAGTTTGCTTTATCAACGAGATTTTATATAATACTATAGGTCATCGGATGTACACAGCCAAAACTTTGCCAGTCCAAAATTCATTCCCTAAAATATGTATCACCAAAGCCTGAGCAAATTATTAGAAAAACAATCTGCTTCATACATGCGTTGGGGATATAAACATTACCATGATGCACGCTCTCATAAGATGACACCTCCATGCAGGTCTCCTCCATAAGTACCAACTTTGTTTGGAAACTAAATCATCAAGGATTGCGGATTGACATCCACATATAGAGGTAACTCTTCAAACTAGAACCTGTGCTCGACATCCGCAGACAACACGATCTACCCAGGAGCTTACCATAGCTACGTGGAATGTGCGTGGTCTGACTGCAACATCAAAGAGGCAAACCTGAGGTGCAGACTGTCAACATTATAACATCGATATTACATGCATTCACGAGACTAAGGTAACCACCCACTCAGAGCAACAACTTCAGATAGGCCATAAGATAGTAATCATGGAGCACAAACAGGCTACATACCGGGGTTTAGGCTTAATCATCGGACCAACGCTCTTGGACCATGCCATTATTTTTTTATACGTCAGTGATTGTGTTGCATTCAGGTACCTAGCTATACCAACCTGACAACACACAGCTACTAAGTGTCTCATAGTAAATGCAAATAGACTAACTACCGAAAAAGCCAAAGAGAATCCAGCAATATTAGACTCCTATGCAGAACTGAGCTCCACCATTACAATCCCAGCCGTCATGTCCAAACCCAGGGATTTCCACAAAATGCACGTACTACCTCCTACGCCAGGCCAGTTTCAATGAAAATGAGATACGACTAGTAAGACTACTACATGCAGAAACCAAGCTGAGAGTATGAGTCAAGTCCTTGAAGTCTGTAGGCTTGAGACATCAATCGGCTCTCCACAGTCAGATGGTCTATCACCTGTGCTTTTCTTGCTGCTGCATTGAAATCTGTGCAGGAAAAATTCAACAAGACCATAATCTCCACCACCCCCCCCCCCACCCCCACGCACGCACGCACACACACAGTCTCCATACTGGGTATGCCGCTAGAGATGGAATATGCCGACGATGTAGACTTCATAGACGAGGAAAAGACACCGCTTGACGAACTTCTCCCAATAGCTGCAGGCAAACTAAAAATTGAGAATCTCTATGAATCAATCCAAAACAGAGTTCACCCACATATACCTATCTACAAAGCATGAAACTAACGAAAATGACGATCCACTACGTGGCAGCGAACCATGGAGAAAAAGTAAAGTCCTGGGGTCGCTGCTTTGAAGTATTGCTGACATTGCTGCACGCTGCATCATGGGGAACATAGCTTTTCAGTAGTTCTTAAACCTATGGATTCGTAGATCAAAGATGCCCTTGACAAAGAGACTACGTTTATACAAGGGTCATTCTCTAAAACTCGTACACTTTAGGCTCTCTCTTCTTCTCATGCAAGTTCTATTGCTGTAAATTAGATCTGTGTAAAAAAATCTCTAGCCAATATGGACAGGCAATGGAGAGATAGTAAACATAAATTTGTTTAATTTGACTTATTTAAAAAAAATTGGTCAACCTTTTATAGCTAATTGATACTGATTTTCTGTACCAAAATAGGGACAAAATAAAGTAGTGGTTGTCTTAGGTACCAATTGAGAAAAATAATTAAACTTATGTGGTATTTTAACAATGTTATATGCATGCCTTTATAACTATGCAATTTTATTTGCCACTGTTGACTTAAAATATGATATCTATGTTTCCAATGCTCTGGCTACGTACATAGCATTTGGTGTCCATTCCTGTTGCATACAGAACCAACCACTTGATTATACTGCACATGTTATCCGGTAAAGAAATTTTGTGAGAACGATGTAAGAGGTCATATGTTATGTGACATGACATGAGTGTATCTGGTGTCCATCACTACATTCCAAAATATATAACTCATTAGATGTAATCAAAAGAATCTCACCAAATTAAGCTAGAATATAGACATTTGGTGGTAGCTTTTACGAATTTATACGACTATGTACTATTAATAGGTCAAGTTAACTTTCTGCCCGAGTTTGGTTCCGTATGTAACAAAATCTGATATGGATTCAACAAGACCGGTATGAACATGGTGAATGTCGTTGGCGAAAATTCAAATGCATATTATTGACATTATATTAGTATCTTTCTCAAGCATGCCAAGTAATTATAATTCAGTTTGCTTTCACAGTTTTTCAGTTTTTATCTGATTTTATTATGAAATTTAATTATTGTGTATTCTTAAACAAATCTTATTCACATGCCTGCCACACACATTCACTTTATAATGCATTCCATTTCCTTTGTTATTGAGATCAATATCATGGTAAATGTCACATAAATAACTAGAAAATCTCCGACTTGCAAAGATTTCTTAATCGAAATGGAAATAATATTTTATTTCCAAAATTACTGTGCTAACATTGATGAAGCATTATAAACTGTGTGGCAAATGTAGGCATTTTGGTGTCCATCTTACATACGGAACCAATGACAGAAATTGGCATTATAGATATGTTCAGTCTGAATTTAAATGTAATCTGAAGTCTCCCTCTTTATTTAAACTGAGACTGTCCTGATAGGGAACATACATATATCATTTATAATTGAGTCCAGTATTAGTCAATTGTCTGTCGTTATTCGATTGAATTGTTAAATGCTGACGTTTCTGTTATGCATCGTCCCACCATCTCAATTTGTAAAATGAAAGACATTTGAAAATATTGTTTGAAATAGATTTCTAGACCTCTTGGAATGAAGTAACATACATTATCAGTGAAATTGTCTTTTAATGCGATGCAAATATATCAATTCAACATCTATATCCCACAATTGATATACCAGTTTTAGAGAATGGCCCACAATGCAACCTGCATATCCTTGATGCTGTATAACTGTAACAGCTGGGAAGCTCCAAAGGCATCTCTAGATAAACTGGATGACTAAATCACAGGACACCGATGGCAAGACAGCATAATTTAAAATGATGCACGATGCAAGATGTGCAATACATCGCCACTGTCTGTACAAGTCGCACAGCGAAGATGGTCCATGTTTGGCCATGTGCTAAGGATGCCGGAAGACATGCCAGCACAGAGAGACTTGGAATTCAGCAAATACAAAGCCAGGAGTGGACGTCACTGCATAAATCTGGTAAGGTGGTACGAGGTGACCTCAAGAAAGCAGGACTTGGGACACTCTAATCAGGAATTGACCTGAGGAAGCTAAGGATTTCGCCTGAGGACAAGACACAGTGTGCAAAAGTGAAGAAGGACTGAATGCAGCTGTAGGATCTTTCTAGTACTACAGCCACAGAATACAGTAATTATGATCATCATCATCATCATCATCATCATCAAAGCTCTCATTCCAAACTGGTATGATGACATCCATAAAGGGTAGTCATTATTATTAATTAATAAAAATGTCCATTATCATAGCACAACTGTACATGCAGTAAACGAGAGAGTTGCCATAGCAACCCCTTATCTCCATGTTTGGATAAAGTTCAAAGTTTAAGACGATGATGATAAAGAAATTCTAAAACGCCCACACATGGGGATTTTTTCAGAGATATCACCACTGCTATGGGGTAGGCAGAGCTCGAAGCTAATGCATATATATTCCGGGGAGCAATGCATCCAGATTATTAAATATCATTTTAATTGATTTTTGTAAATTATTTAATTTAAATTTAATTTCAACAGATTAACAAGGATATCAAACACGTGTCAGTGGTGGTTTCACCTCTAAAAGCGTTGATGGCAGATCAGGTTAAACACTTATCAGACCAAGGTATTCGATCTATAGCAGTAGAACCTCTTATGCCAAACACAACAATTACAGGTTAGTAATCGAACAGTGCAATTTGCTTGACGATTAGGATTCATTGCTTCAGAAACATGCATAATTTATATATTTTCAAAATGCTCTGAGTCGAATATGCATATCGAAGTCTAAGTTAAGATGCTGGAAATGATTATATGTAGTAGTATTATTTGGACAAACTAACCATACTCAAGACTAATAAATGCAGGAGATGGGCTCTGGGAGCATATAGGTTTCACAATTTTAACAGGGAACAAACTTAGAATGCTATTCCGTGTTCATGCAGTCCATTATCACTAAATAATCGTCATATATGATCCCGATGTTATGGCCATATGATCGTTTTATACAAACCACTTGCCAAGTAGAAATTAATATCTTCTGTTAAAAAATTAAAGCATGGTGAATAAACACAATTTACATTTTAGCTTTTGTTTACCTTCACAAAGGTTGACGGATTTACCACTTGTGGTAAAACATCTGAGCAAGTTTGTTTGACAGCAGAAAAGCTGTAAAGATTACGAACAGACATCCACCGAAAAAGTGTGCTATGTTTGATTATTGCAGCACTAAATTAAAAAAAAGTGTTATTACGATGTATATGTTTAAAGATATGAATCATAACATGATATATATGTAAAGGTTGTCAACAGTTTATAATTAAATTGTCCATTTACTCGATGCATTTATATATTAATATACTTGCTTACTGAAATTAGAATGCCCTATTCAAAAACAACATTGGACAACCAGCAACTTTGGCTTCTGTCTGTCATCAGATATGCCTTTGTCTATAGAACAAGTCATGTCTCCCACAACTCCTTTTGAATATTTTAAATCATGTATGGGTTGGCCATGAACAGCAAATCGCAGCTATTCTTTTTCACTTCTTTCAACTGTGTATGGATATCTATAGTACTACCTCAGTTGACATATTGTCCCATCATGTTCTTTCAGGGATTGCTCTTAGGCAATGTTATTGAAAGACATTTTTTTCCCCACAATTTTTTAATATCTCTATGGTTGAAATAATGGTAGGTGAAATGAAACACCTATGGAATATGATTTGTTCAGGTAAACTTAGAATATATTACATGCATACTTCTTTACGCGAGCTGATGGCTACCTTACACTAACAAGCCACTAATTGAGTATACTTTTTTCTAATAATAATGACATCAGCAAGATTATTTATGTTATCATACAATAAACTGAATTACTTGTTTACCACTAACACTAATTAAAATACCCACAGCGAGGCAGACCATACTAATGGGTAGGGCTAGCGAAAGTAGACATAACCTTCTGTAAAGATAGGCTAGCAAATGGGCACTAAAATGTAGCTGATTTATTTCATATATTTTATTCGTAATTCATTTGAATAATTAGGTCAGCCTAGGTAAAAAGAGTTAACAAATCTGGCAACAGTGCACTGTTTTTACTAATCCAAATGCTGATAAAACGATATATTGATTTTAACATCTGGTACATAAAAAAATATTTGGATGCATAGCATCATGTAGAATAATGACCCAACACCAAATATAGCCATTGTATTTTCCTTAGAATTTGATATATGTTACATGAAAATCAACTGAAAAACGAAATCATACTGGTGACACAAACTCTAGGGATGAGACAGTTGTGTTTGGTGTTCGCGACAATGGTCGCGCGGCCCCACCGGAATGATTGTGTTCCACCGGCCTTAGGAGCCAGTTTTTGTTACTCGTAGGGCAGTCTCGTACAGGATCCGTCACCCCGAGACCGGATGCTAACCAGTATCATCATTCGTCATGCAATTGCGGCGCAGCACGGTGAGTCGACATGATACACCGGAACGGCCCGACACTACCCCGTGAGCTACAGGCGCATGCGTGTATGTGTAGACATACATGTGGGTGCGTGTGTATATGCTTGCATGTGCATGCGTATGTGTGCGTGTGTGCGTGAGAGATGTGGTGATACAATTGATTGGTATGTAATGAGGGATTAATAAAGAAGTAGGAAATTTAAAAGAATGGTGAAGGATGGAATAATATAGTAAAGTTAGGTAACAATATAGTTAAGATGAAAGGAGGTGGGTGTATAAATCAAAAATGAGTAATAATGAAAGGAGGATGACAGATGAAATTTAATATGCCTCAAATACAGAATTTCAAGCAAACGAAATACATCTTGTACATAAGTATTTAATTCACAAAAATACCCGTTACTAACAAAATATTCTGAAACAACTTACATCCCGTATTAAATCACATTACTAAACAACATGCCAAAAAAACGTCTCGCTAATATTTTTAATAATACCATGTACAAATTAGGGATGGGTGCTTGTTTTCATAAAGAAATCAATAGCCAATAAGTTCTGCTATGCACAATAAATAATTCTACAAACATATGAGCCAACACAAAATTTCCTATCTTGTACAATCACACTTATTACTATACTATTAACTTTAATAAAAATAGTATAGCTAATTGTAAATCTGAAATGCAAATTCACTCTCACTCTTAAATATGAAGATAACGTGATCCTGATTGACAGGTGGTCTCTCAATACAGTTGATTGCCATATGAGATATCAATAAGACAACTTGATCACGATTGGCAGGTGGTCTCTCAAAGCAGGTTATTGTCATATTAGATATCAATAAGATAGCTTGATCACGATTGACAGGTGGTCTCTCAATACAGTTTAAACCTTTTGACCGCAGCAAGTAAACTTTGCCCGGTATGTCTTAAGAGCTAATTGACGTACCACATACCATAAGCTTAGTTATGTATCTTCATCCGTATTCAACAACCCCCACTTATGAACAGGTTGTTCTTAACTTCCATCCATATGATTGGTGTACGGGAACTTTCTTCCTAGCAGTAATGTTATTGTATCACTTACTGACTGCTCGTTAGACATTCTTATATTGTGATTACTGTCCTGAGTTCGATCCGCTCCCGGTCCTGGACTGCATACGGGAATCCTGTTTGCGGGAACCGACATGTGGGAACTTTCTAGCCTCCAGAGAACGCTTCAACTCATGTCACACCAAAGATGATGTATCAATTTCAGTAACACGATAGCCCATGATTAAGAATGGCTACCAACTATTCAAGTAACTATACTTAACATCTTAATTATTCCGTTAGTTACATTTGTAGTTAGTAAACTTTATTTATGTAAATGGTCACGATGACTAAAAGGGAAATGTGTTTCTTTTGCTAACCGCACCGTAGTAGGTCTGCCAACCTATACTTCATATATTATCCTTATACTCATTTCACACTGTATTATTTATACCGGTTAGTCTTATATATGGCGAGTAGCCATTCGTTCATATGTTTTGTTTATTTGTAGGAAACGTAGGACTGCAGTGCCCGTAAGAAACACTATACAGCAACATTTATATATGCATCACATCTCCCGCCACCAACAATTTTTCACTGAGGTCGCTGTCCGTGCTATAACTGTTTAGCCCGGCATGCTACCGACTAAAAAGCCTTTCTATTCAGCTCGATAAGATAGGTTTAATATGATTAGAGACAATTTCTTCATCAAGAGACACATAGTGTACACCTCTTTTCCGGTAGTTGCGATAATTTAGCCCTGCACTCCGGCAAGGTTGTATAAAATTGGCCAATATACCTATTGGGCCTCATATTTATAAGTTATTGTCTCTCTTCATGTTCCACTAAGCCTTATGGCTTCTTAATTGTTTGGATGTCCCTATCCGCACCATGGACTGATCCAACCCTGGGAAACTATTGGGGTTTCCAAGTGGTGATGGCCAGGGTGTGGTGTCACATACATTTCCCGTGTATCTTCGGATACCTAGTAGTTAGTTATCCTTGCCAATGTAGGAAGCACTGCGAAAACATATTTTAATTATTTTCTTTTTCATCTGCTAGACAATTCCCCCGCACCGCAGTGCATAACTGGGCAACTTGCGTTTAACCCTAACATCAGGTTAAAAAGGTTAGCTCCATAGGACCTGGTTATGGGCGAGATGCGCATCCCCACCGAATTCTGTGAGCATGTCTGGGCATGATGTTAGGATCTGCCATGCCCTCATGGGAAGGACATTCACGGTGGGTATTCGTCTCTCTTACTCCCACCGTAACGATAGATCAGTTGCATAAAACTTGCTTTTGTGAAACGTAACCAATGTCCTGTGACGTTTTATGTGATTATGGAGCAAAATGTCCGGATTGTCACCCAGCTCGGAGATCTTGCAAAATAACATGTATGCACGCCGTCTCCAGTATTGATGTCTTAGGACATCCGTTCTCAATGACAGCCATATCTAAAGCTAGGTAGGCGCCCGCCATTTGTGGCCTAAAATAGTTATTGTCTTTAAAAACTAAATGCTAGGTTAGGCATAGAAGAAGGCTGGCATAAATAAAAGTGGCAACTACTAATTCAGCATACTTGAAACTACAAAAGACGGTGGTGTGGGAATCCCTCAGGAATCGCTCGTCCTGTCTTCACGTAAAGCAGCACGCAACCTTATAAATCATAATTTCACTAGGTATGGTCTTTTCTTTATAGCATTTTGGTTGAATATTAGAGTAGGCCCTTTTTGTCCAATGCTCTTCTCCAGCTTTAAGCGATGGCAACATTTTCCTGTCACGGAGGCCCGCGTGAGGCACTTGCCTCTCACAGGGATTCAGTGATGATGGCCTGCGCGAGGCTACTACTTCTCACCCAAAACGAGCACCAGTAGTAGTGCCCGCACGAGGCACATAGCGTTTCGACACTATAAAAGATGATTTTCTTTCCTTTCAGCTATAGATGTATAATAGCTTATGTTAAGTTAATTAGTGATCTCGTGTACGGGAGCCTCCCTTGCGGGGATACCTCTGCGGACCTGCGAGTCTGTGTGGTACCTCCGGGAGTCCTGCATTTAAAAGTTCATCAGGTTGTCTCTATGTCTTGTATTTTCGTATGCTCATTTTATCTAGCATACTTGACGGTCTGTTTAGGTAAAACTATTGTATAGACTTAGTTCACCAATCAAATATTGTGATTCCATAGATCACGAAATTGTTATGGACAGGCATACCAGTGACACAAACTCTTGGGATGAGACTGTTGTGTTTAATGTTCGCGCCGATGGTCGCACGGCCCCACTGGAACGATTGAGTTCCACCGGCCTTAGGAGCCGGTCTTTGTTACCCATAGGGCAGTATCGAACCAGATCCGTAACCCCAAGACCGGAAGCTAACCAGCATCATCACTCGTCGTGCACATGCAACGCCGCGAGTGGACACCAGACACCAGAACGGCCCGACACTACCCCGCGAGCTACAGTATGCCTTATGAACTGCACCGCGACAAAGGTAGTAATTTTGAGAGCCGGCTGATCTCCTAGCTCTGCAAATTGGTTCATATCGTCAAAACAAGGGTGACTCCATATCACCCCCGCAGCGACGGAATGGTGGAGAGATTCAATCGAACTCTCGCGGACATGCTTACTAAAGAAACATGCCTTGATTGTCGAGATTGGTATTTACATCTCCCATATGTGCTCATGGCATACCGCACTTCACTACATTCCAGCACGGGTTATACCCCTGCTCAGTTAATGTTAGGCCATGAATTAGCCTTACCCCTGGATCTGGCCATGCCCAGGCTTCCAGAAGAGAAAAATTCTCCATCTCTCTACGTAGAGCTCATGCAGCATAGGATAGAACAGACCCATGAGCTAGTGAGAGCAACATTATCCACTGCTCAACAGCGTCAGAAAACGTGGCATGACCGGCGAGTGCATGGAGAGTCGTATGAGGCAGGAAGGATAGTTTGGGTTCACGATTCGCGACATTCTGCAAATGTGCCGTGTAAACTGAGTTCCGGTGCCAGTTCGACCCCTCCTACCAAACCAGGACTCTGGTGAATGTATGACTAATACTGAGGACGACGATGCGATATGTACTCGCCATCTCCCTCCTCAGAGCGGGTCTACAAGATCTGGGAGGCCGTATCTGAAGATTTTCTCATTTGTGCTGTCCAAGGGAAAGGACGGAAAAGTTGTTCCGCCGACCTCTTCCCACTCCCACCCACTTCATGCTATTCCGCCAATTATAGAGTTGCCACAAGCGGAGGCTGAGGCTGCCCCGGGCCATGCTTCTTGTGTGTGTATGGAGGGGGGGGGGGGGGGGGGCATGTAATAAATAGCATGGGGGTGAAGAGCCTTGATGAGGTCTTGGCTTGTTTTGAAGAACAGCAAAACCGCACACCTTGGTGTACACCTCCAAATCTGCAAATCGCGAGACCAATCCCATTCCAAGGTGCACCCCATCCATTAGCACCACCACCCCACCTCCAACTCGCGTCTATCGTCTATGCACCAAGTTCGGACATCATCATTCCTGTCCATTTCACACTCCACTCGTCGTCTGTTGACTATCCATCTTCAGATATGAGAGAGAGTGCTGTTATGGAGGAGGTGGCATCCCGCCCCACAGTAACCCTCCCCCCCCCCCCCCACCTGGTGGTGGTCAGGGAGACAGCCTGTTCAGCAGACTCTCGGCTCGAATATTCCTGGTACTTAAAAATTATGACAGAGTACCAACCGTCGTGTAATGGGAGATGACCCTCTCCATCCAAAGGGCATCCCTGACCACAACCACCCTACCAATCCCCCCTCCCCCGTGAATAGTCAGAACATTACACCAAGGCACAGAGAGCCAGGAGCATACATAGTACACACGCCTGCAAGGCTGGATATGTCAGTTCATCGTTGTGCGAACGTCACATACATACCCGGTTATTTAAATAAAAAACAGTCATTCAACATCAGCAACAACATCGTTATCATTCACCTAGCGGTTTTTTTTAAATCAAAAAAAGTTAGACACGTTTTCCCGCAACATTCCCTTCCGCTTAAATGCAGGGAGCTCATCACTTTCCGCAAGCCGACTTCCACAATAGCAACAGACTCAGCTTGGAAACATGGATTTGCCCAATCCGCATTACACCAGCATCACACAGCAACCCCGACTTCCCTACAACAGATCACCACCATCATCAACACAAGTCAACATTTTTCGCAAACACCTTCTTATCCGGTTTACGGAAAAATGATCTTACGGAAAGAGGGAACAACACTGCAGCCATCTACAGTACGCGCTATAGGGGATTCCCCCCCCCCCCCCACCCGGAAACGTCATACAGAAACAGCTAAAACTATCACACGTCAATCACACGTAATAACAGACAATATTATTAGGAGAGCAAGATACCTGCAGTCTGTCGTCCTTATCAAGTAGGATTTTACTACCAAACGGAAATTCGATAATGGATTGATTCAAGTTATGGGAGCAACTTTATTGGTCATCCGCGCTCTAAAGTAACTCTGTCCCATCTTCGGACTCGGCCATTACAGCGCGAAATACATCATGTCCGATAAAGTTGACACCACACACCTGCAGCTGCCCGCCCCACTGCCATAAAAACGTCACACTTCACAACAGCACAAGACTCATCCGCAGATAAGCCATCATGCGTATCAATTAAATTCACCAACATGACAGAGACACAGAGACGCAGGATGGCTGTATTCATAATCTCCATTACGACGGTATTGTAATTGTAAAACTGTAACACGCATTTTCCGAGCTGTACTGTGATAATTAAGTTTGGTCTAGGTAGGGATGAGACTAGTCCTATCCACAGAGGAGAATGCTTGGCCATCCACCCACCCGGAAAACACAGTCCAGCTTCGCTGGATCAGTAGACTTGATTTCCGCAAGACATGGAGCTGTTTAAACCAAACAATAAATTACAGTCAGCTATACTGTCCTAATTTTGATTAAGAACACGGCTGTTTTACCGCATATACAAATCATTAGCACGCTGGGTGATGAAGCAGCATCATAACTTCGACAGTATAACATTATGGAGAATTAAAAATATTCCCTTGCCTACATATTCCGATCACCAATCAACACGGGCTGGAATAACTCTACTACAGACAAGAGGCGGCGCATGTATAATATCGCGCACATATAGTCTCTCGCGTCACCCCTCCCCCCCCCCCACCCCCACCCCCCTTCTCGGTTACACGCCTACTCAGGAAGTCTATAATTCCCTCCTAGCATGCTCCCATGCATTTGATCCATGATGCGTTGATCGTTTGTCACGGGTGTCAAACTAGGAGGGGGTGGTGTAGCACGGATCGACTGTATGGGTACTGATCGTCCCATCTAAGCTGGGTGCGGGATGACCGTTCCGGATTCGCTCCAAGCACAAACCCCTCTGAGTAGGATAATGCACGTGTATAAAGCCCTATGAGAGGTTTTTGTTAAAAATGGCCAAGTCTATAAGAATGCGTAGTGCGCATGCGCGCGCATCAGAGCTTCCCTGACAACCCATGTCAGAAATGGGAGAGTGCATGCTTATAATATACCTAGTTGGTACTCGTGATTTTCTCAAATCGCACCGCTCTCGTTGTTCTTGGTACCGATCAGGACCAGAATGAAACGAGGATCTCAGAACTTTTTACTTTGTTAAAATCGGACCAGAAATAGCTGAGTTATCTTTAAAACTCCCACTTAAATTATCTTCAAAATATTGCTTCGATGTCATAATCGCGTGTATGCATTAAATGAATGGGGAATGTGCTGTTCATGTGATAGCGCGTCACCACTTCTAGCTGTACGCTGATTGGCTACTGCTCGCCCACTGATTGGCTGAGGCGCCTGCCTCTGACGTCACGAGTAGTATAAAAGAGACGAAAAACCAAGAGTCGGAGCATCATCAGCATGGAAGCCGACCCATCAGGAAGACTGCTGGACCAGCACAGTGCCAGACGTGGGACAACTGCTAACCGATGGTGATTCCATCATCACTGTGGTGCCTCTCGGAATTGAGTTCTCCTGCGCCGGTGGGCAGTCTTCAACTTTCCGCGATACAAGAATTTTCGATGCTCCAGGACGGCCATCCAGGAGCAAAAATAAATTAAAGTAAGAACTCCCGCATCCGAAACTTTCCTAAGGGAGCTTTCCTGTGGAAAGGGCCTTGCGGCCCGATGTGATTCTACGGGATGTAGAGCTGATGGTGATTCTTGGTGGATAACTCGCCGGATCTTCCGACCATGCTGAAAAGTGGATTCAAATTTCTGCACTGCATGTCGCGTGTGTTAATTAACTTTTAGACCACAGTCTGGTGGGACTTTGCTCGGTGCACCGGAAGAGCTATGCGACGTATCCCACACCACGTACCCAGTTATTGTACCGGCATAATTTATCATAGCTATATCCCTCTCTGTTAATGGACAACTTACAACGTTTCAACTACCATCGCCGGACAGAAACTTTACAACAAACTGTTTAAATCATGTATCAGTTAAAATGACTATCTAATGGACATCTCCTTAACCATTCTTCATCACCGTCCTGAGAGACTGCCACATCAACAGTCTGCCTGCGGAAATCTACCTGCGGAAATCTTTCCTGCACTCAAGATCGTGCCATCTCACGCTATTTAATGTTAGCGCCTCAATTTCAGTGACTTATCAACTCTTACCGTACCGATGACCAATAGGTACTCAAGTAACTATACTATTGTACATTTCAATATTTCCGTAAACGGTACTGATGCCTAATAGGTACCTTCCCGGTCTAACCGACTGCAATTTTATACTTTCTGTTTATACTGTGAATATTATCTTTATTTTCTGTGGGTGCTCTCAACTAACAGCACCATAAGTTCCTATGACTTGTGATATATCGTTAGCACTGTATTAGTTAGTTGTGTATATAGCAAGTAGCCATCCTAGTTAATATGTTTTGTTTATTTATAAAAGCTCTAGGACGCAGTACGCTAGGAAATACTATACAGCAACATTATATCCGCACCACTATATTTCCCCCAGCATCAATTTTATACTGAGGTCGCTGATCATGCTCTAATTACTTGAGCCTGACATGTTACCAACTAAACCTGGCTATTTTAGCTCAATAGGATAGGTTTAAAGTGGTTAGGGACAATTTCTCCGCAAGAGACGCATAGTGTACACCTCTTTTCTAGCTGTAGTGGATATGTAACACCACACACTGGCTAGGTTGTGTAAAATTGGCCAATTACATTAGGGCCTCTTATTAATATCGAGTTATTGTCTCTTTCCACGATCCACCAGCCACAAGGCTTAATAATTGTTTGGAATCCCTATCGACGTGTTAGCAGGATCTGACTCTGGGAAACTAGCGGAGGTTTCCGAGCAGTGATATCTAAAGTGATGATTTACACGCATCTTCCCCTGTATCTTTGGATACTAGTTAGTTAGACTCCCCTGCCAATGTAGGAAGCACTGCGAAAAGAAATTATATAATATACTATGTGACACCGGCCTGCAGTGCATCTCTGGCCATTCTGGAAACTTAAACCTAAGGACAGGTGAAATGTTAGCTCCATTAACACACGCGGTGACGGATGAGACACAGATCTCCATTCAATTCGTTGTAGTGTCTGGGTGAGGTCTTAGAACCCGCCACACCCTCATGGGAAGGACACTAGCGGTGGAAATCCGTTTCTTTATCCCCACCATAAATGATATGGTGCTTTCTAAAAATTGCTTCTGTGAACTGTAAACTTGTCCTAGTGATGTTATATGTGGTTGCGGGACAATCGTGACCGGATTGCTATTTGATTCGGGAGCTATTGCTCCGTAACATGTACGCACGCTATCTTTCGGAGGTAGATGCTATGCAGGGCGACCTAGGGGAAGCTGGGCATCTTCGCCTGTTAGATGAATGTGTCTAAAGTTAGGTAGGCGTCCCTGCCACTTGTGGCCAAAGCTTGTACTCGTATCTAATAACCAAATAGTAGGTTAGAATGCAGCAGAAGGCCCGCATAAATAAAGCGGCAACTACCAATACAGTAACTTTGGACCTACATAAGACGGTTGCCTGTGAATTCTTCGGAAATCATTCGTCCCGTATTCACATAAACCAGTGTGCATCACATTAATTATGGCTTCACTAAGATTGTTCAGCACATAGCATTTTCTGTTTGAACAAAAGAGTGGCCCTTTTTGCCAGCTCTTTTCCTCCGCTTCGGCATTGAACGCATTTTCCTCTGATGGAGTTTACATTAAACTACCAAGTGGCCTCGCTACGATGCTCCCTTGCGGGGATACCTCTGCTGATTTACGGATCTGTGTGGTACCTTCGGCGAAACCACGTAGAAAGAACACCAGATGGCTCTATGTACTGTATTATTTGCTCATTAATGGCAAACAAGTGATATTATTTGTATAGTGAATTATTTGTGACTGTTTAATTATACCATCTTGTCCAGACTTCCAAATTGGTAATGGACCATCATACCGGTAACACCAACAGTTGGGATGAGACCGTGAGGTTTATTCTCAGTGGCAATGGTCGCATGGCCCCACTGAAATGTGAACGTTCCACCGGCTCCAGAAGCCGGTCTTTGTACTTTCCGGAGAGACGCGATATGGGATCCGCAACCCAGAGAGCCGCAGCTAACCATCCCTTCCGCACACCGTGTACATGTGGTGCGGTGGTGTGGAGCGATATGGCGGACCAGTGCATACCCCGCGAGATACACAAGCAAAGACAGGCCTATCATTAGACAGTCTAGAGACTCCAATTCGGAAAACCAAAAACATACACTACAGCCACTTCCACTTCAACAGCCACTTCAACCAAATTTACGCAAGAACTGGCGTCTTTAAATTCAGCTTTATTCCCAGTACGATAAGGGATTGGAACTATTCAAACTATCACAGGATCTTCTAAGCAGTTCAGAAAACTCTGCAAATCCTACAAAAAAATTTACCGAATTAATCAGAGGGAAAAACATGTCTAAACCAGCTACTTGACGAATGTGCAGCGAAACAATATCCTTTGGATGTTTCACCATAACTAATCAAGATCAAGAGCGTAATAGTGGGGTATAGGGCGCCTCTAGTCAATATAACTACCTCTATGGTATTACGTATATACATTACATAAAAGATTTTATTTTCTTATCCCCAACACAGGGGATGAAAATGTAAATGCGCCTCGTGTAAATTGTTTTAAAAAGAGGCTAGACACATTCTGGAGCCATTTCTGGTGTGTTATTATACACATAAAATATGACTACTTACAAAAACTAAATAAGTACTAATAATTATAGGATCTATACCTACATATAAAGTGTATTAAAGGTAGTATGAGATAATTATAAGTATAAGAGAGAGCACTCTTTATAAATGACAATTTTGTTTAAAACATTATAAGATTTATCTCCCCTTAACTGGTGAATTTGGTTTCTTGCCCGACTTATACAGATTCACGATTCAAGATTATTTATTCAATGATTCCAAATAAACAATATTCATGAGTCATACCAGGTTGTCCACCGAAGGCATTGCCTGTTGTTATGGCGGACACATTACACACATATATACAGGTATATATAAATTAGACAAGACAGAACTTACCACTCTCAGTTTGCAAACCAACATATAATACTGCAACAGCAGGGTGTGAAAGAGTTAATCACTTGGGTTATTATTATTATTATTATTATTATTATTATTATTATTAATTTTTTTTTTTAGTTCATAAATACGGGTTTTATAGTTTGCGATACATATGGGTAGCAAATAAGGACAAGACAGTTACGTAACAGGCAAGCACAGAACATAGTCAACTTCAATAATAGACATGGATGTCTATGATTATAGATACGACAATAAACATATATATTTTTGGGGGTAATTTTACTTATAATGATGATATACTGTTTACAGGATGCTGGCTAATGGGGAGCATCCTTGTACAAGGGAAAGGGGTGGGGTTGTGGAGGTGGAGGGGAGGGGTGCTCATTATCCTACTCGTCCTGTAGCTTGTTACTATGGTAATTGAAATTATTATTGGATATAATAGCAAGTGGAATCATCTAGTCATATTCTAGTAGCAGCAGCAGCAGCAGCAGCAGCAGCAGCAGTATTTCAAAACAAGAAAAGAAGCATGTTATACAGATAGTAGAACAAATTTTCCGTTGAATACTATAAACATATTTGGGCCGAGGGACATCGCTGTCATTAGACGGCAATGTCTTAGGACGCATTTATGCACGAGTATAAAACAGCATTTTTTACCTTGTTTTGTAAACGAGTCGGGCCATTTTTTAGCTACGCTGCATGAATTAGATAGTACTAGTATGTGTTAATCAAGTAGTTTTTTATTGTTTTCTTGCATAATTTTGTTGATAGAATTTTCTCACGTGTTTCCTGTTTTGTTTTGTTCCATAACTTAGTGGCTGCAACTGATATTCAGTGTTTTCCAATGTCTGTCCGTGTGTATTGTTCACGTAGTTTGTCTCTTCTAGTGTTATGTTGGTGGATGTTAATATTGTTTATAAAGAAAGGGGGTGGGGGGGGGGGGCTATAGATTTGGGTAAAGTGTTGTGGTGGAAGTCTTTGACAATAGTTAGCATTTGAGATTTTCCTATGTTGGTGAGTTTAAGTATTTTTTCTGTTTTGAACATGTTTTGGCCCTCTGATGGCTTAGAAAATAGTTTGATGCGCTTTTTCTGGAGACTTTGAATTTTGGATATTTTGTTTTTGTAGGTGTTAGTCCAAACAGCATTGCAGTAAGTGAGGTGCGGGAGGATCAAGGTGCTGTACAGTGTTTTAACCGTGTCATGTGTCATATATGGTTTTAGTCTTTGGATGACACCTATTCCTCTTGCTACTTTTGCAGTAACTGTTTCAATTTGTTTGGCCCAGGTCAAGTTTTTATCTAAATATACTCCTAGGAACTTTGCATAAGGGGCCCTCTTCAATTTCCTTTTTGCTAACGTACAATTTTGGAACCTCTTTATTTATTAATTCTCTAGATTTTGAAAATAACATATAGTTTGTTTTATCCACATTTAATGATACTTTATTTAATGAAAACCACTTAATAATTTCTTCCATTTCCTTATTTACGTTTTGATATAATGTAACTATGTCTTCATCAAAAGGCATTGGTGTCATCAGCAAAAAGTATTAGTGCCATGTGTTTGCATATGTTAGGCTGGTCGTTCATATACAAGAGGAACAGCAGAGGGCCAAGGATGGACCCCTGAGGGACACCGCAAGTTAGTCTCCTGTTTTCAGAGCAAATTGCATTGAATTGCACACATTGCACTCTGTCACTTAGATAGCTTTCAAACCAGATGAGTGCGATTCCGTAATAGGCAAGTTTTTCTAGTAAGATTTTATGATTGAGTGTCGAAAGCTTTTGAAAGGTCCACAAAGTGCCTATTATGTGCTTTTTCTTTATTGAAAAGAATTGAGTCTCTTATTTTTTCTGTCATTTCAATTAGTGCTAGCAGTGTTTAATGTTTTTCACGGAATCTGTATTGTGGTGTATAGAGGATTTACTTTTTATATAAGTAGCTGCTAAGCCGATTCTACATAAGTCGTTCCATTAATTTGGAGAAAAGTGGAAGTATTGAGACAGGTCTATAGCTTGTGAAGTTAGATGAATCCTTTGCTTTGTAGGCCTATATAGGTTTTACTCGTGCTGCTTTTAATTTTGATGGAAATATGCCTTGAATGACAGATAAGTTACAGATGTGGTTAAGGGGTATTAGTAGCGCTAGCGTGCAGTGTTTGAAAACACTCCACTTGAAACCATCCAAGCCAGCACTTTTTGCAGGGTTTAGTTGTTGAGAATGCTAAAACCTCTCTTCATTGCCCGGGTTAGCAAAAAAATGAGGATTGATAGTTGCCTGTGAGATAATCACTATATTTATTAGAGGATGTTGATTTGATTTTATTTGAAAGTGTTGAACCTATATTAACAAAATAGTCATCGAATCCTGTTGAAATTTCTAAATCATCGGTTATTATTTTGTTATTATAAAGAAATTGTGTTTGTTGCGCTTTGCGGTTATTTTTATTCAAAAGTTAATTAATTATTTTCCATGTTTCATTTATGTCATTCTTGCATTGTTCAAATTTGTTATGGTAGTAAGTTGTTTTTTTTGTTTTGATTATTTGGTCCAACTCGTCTCTGTATTTCTTGAATTTCAGTTCATTATGCTTTGTTTGACATTTGATAAACGTCAAATAAAGTTTATGTCTATCTTATTCATGGTTTAGTCGGGTTGTGTTTAAATTTCTTCTTTTCTTTCATGGGAAAGCTGTTTTCAAAGATGTGCGTGCAAGTTTCGTGGAACTTGGTGTAGGCATTTTCGCAGTACTGTATGTCTGTAACTGCATGCCAATCTACCTCAGACATGTGTTTTTTAAATTGTTCAATATTGACCTGATTTATTTCTCTGCACTTAATTTTTTCACATTTGAATGGCTTTGTGCAGGTCAGCTGTCTTTCGAGAAGAAAAATTGGTAGGTGGTCTGATGTGTCAGTAACGAAAATTCCTACCTCTTATTTATTCCTGAAATTAATGTTATTGCTGAATATATTATCAATAATTGTGACCGAAACATCACCTATTCTAGTCGGTTTTGTAATGGTTGTAAGTTTATAAGGTGTTGTGTATGAAAGCAAGTTTGTCTCATCAGGTCAATATTGTAGTCACCCATGAGGTAGTTTCCAAAGTTTCTCATAATAGTTCAATAAGATGTTCCTTATCGCCTTTAGGCGATTTATAAATTGTACCTACAATTTTGTTTTTTCCTTTCGGTGTTTGAATTTCGATAAACATTGTTTGAATATGTTCTTTAATATTAGAAAGGTCATCTCGCTCAATGAATTGGATATTTTCTTTAATATACATGCATACACCACCTCCCCTGCCAGTGGTGGTGTGCTTTTCAACAAATGTGTAGTTCTTTATATTAATACGGTTAGTAGGTAAATTTGCGTGTTTAAATGTCTCTGTAATTCCAATAATTCCAAATTCATGTGCACTCATATCTAGGAGACGATATAACTTGTCGATGTTCCCCATGAGAGATTGCATCTTGATAAATAGAAGTGAGAAGGCTATGTGTTCTTTGTTTCCTATTAGGTTGTCATTGAATGTTTTTGGGAGGATGTATTCACATGTTGGTGCAGATATATTTAGATCATTTCTAGTGGTAGCATGGTTAAATTGGGATAGGATTAATTCGAATGAGTTTAGAGTGTTTTTTGTCGTCAGTAGCCTCAATGGTAGTAGGGTCATAGTATGGATTTAGAACTGCCAGCGTGAAGTCAGTATTGTCATTGTAATGAGTGTAAAGGAAAAGTGACTTGTTGCAGTAGGTACAGCACCAGCAGGTGTCGTCAGCTTCGAGGTTGCGATAGTCAGATGTTGTTAGTTTGAAGCAACATAGATCAATTCATGTGCTACATAAGTCACATAGTAGTGCTCTCTGATTATTCTTAACAGGTTTCCTACAGGATGAGCACGGGAATTTATCGGGCATGGGTCAGGTTAGTGGGAATATGGACAGGGAGGAAATAAGGCAAGGGAACTACTGAAGAGAAGGAGGTTATTGGGGTCATTTGGAGGACTGAATAGATTTCTCTATTTGGCTGTAATATTGGGTAGTATCGTGATTTACCGTTATATAACCCCATCTAACCAGTGGATACACCGGATGAGATGGGCCAAGTGTCAATAGCAATAAATAATAATTGTGGGTGAATTATTAAAAGTATTTGGGGAGTGGGGCATCAACAGGTCAGGCATAAACTAGCAATGCAGTCATGTAGAATATTGTTAAGATTTTAGGAAGACATAGAAAGAAGAAAAACATTGATTGAGACATGCTGCCATGGTTGGGGTTCTATTAATTTAGGGTTCATAGTATACCAGCGGATTACACCATGCGTACAGATCGATTCTAACACACATACAAACTACAGAGTAGGAGAAGTTTAGCTAGTAATAGACATGACATGACCATGGACAGATTTCAGCACTGAAATAGTATGTTAATTTCAAAGCAACCATACCAATAACATGTTGAATATTTTGAAACTTACCCGACTGGAAGCCGTTGCTGCCTAAGGCCGCAACAGCTTCCAGTCAAATCAGCTTCAAAATACCCAACAGATTACTTCTTAAATTATTAAGAATCTGTTATACCTGCGACTTGATTTGAAAGGGGTAATTATCCTTGAACATGCTATAATTACTGTATTAAAAATGGGTAAAAAATGAGAACCTGTTATCATCAATCATTATTTGATCATTGGTTAGTATATAAAACCAATCATCGATCACAAAAACAGTACCAATTTCCAACACTAAGACAGAGTACGTAATGATAAAAACACATTTACAAATGCTGTTCAACATACAGGCATAAGACATTACGTTTCACAAACGCATATGTGGGACGTTTGGTGTCTAAGACATTAATTCTTTCAGCACTGAAATAGACATTACTTCTTTCAGCACTGAAATAGTATGTTAATTTCAAAGCAAGCATACCAATAACATGTTGAATATTTTGAGACTTAACCGACTGGAAGCCGTTCCTGCCTAAGGCAGCAACAGCTGTCATTCAAATCAGTCTAAAAAACCAACAGATTATTTCTTAAATTATTAAGAATTTGTCATACCTATGACTTGATTTGAAAGGGGTAATTATCCTTAAACATGCTGTAATTACTGCATTCAAAATGGGTAAAAAATAAGAACCTGTTATCATCAATCATTATTTGATCATTGGTTAGTACATAAAACCAATCATCGATCACAAAAATAGTACTAATTCCCAACACTATTACAGAGTACGTAGTGATACAAACACATTGGCAAACGCTGTTCAACATACAGGCATAAGACATTACGTTTCACAGACGCATATGTGGGATGTTTGGTGTCTAAGACATTAATTCTTTCAGCACTGAGATAGACATTAATTCTTTCAGCACTGAGATAGACATTAATTCTTTCAGCACTGAAATAGCATTTTAATTTCAAAGCAACCATACCAATAACATGTTGAATACTTTGAAACTTACCCGACTGGATGTCGTTGCTGCAGCAACAGATTCCATTCAAACCAGTTTCAAAATGCCCAACAGATTATTTCTTAAATTATTAAGAATCTGTCATACCTGCGACTTGATTTGAAATGGGTAATTTTCCTTGACATGCTGTAATTACTGCATTCAAAATGGGTAAAAAATTAGCACCTGTTATCATCAATCATTTATTGATCATTGGTTAGTATATAAAACCAATCATCGATCACAAAAAATAGTACTAATTCCCAACACTAATACAAAGTACTGTAGTTCGGATCGACCAGTCGGATACCGGCCGTACCAGCTAAGCTGGGTACGCGCCGCCCGTCCTGGATTCGTTTCCTGAACATGTCCCCACCCCCCACCCCCACCCTGGTTAGAGCCATAAGCGTATATGAGCCTATGAGAGAGATCGCGTTGCGAAAACGACTACGTTCGTTAAAACGCATGATGCGCATGCGCGCGCCAGGATGCTGTTTTGATAGAGCGCGTAGTTACGACCAAGATAGGATGGCGCTTTTAGTGTACCGAGATGGTACCCTGTAATCCTTATTGATTGCCTGTTCCCGTTAAATCTGGCATTGATCCAGGCCAGAATTCAACGGGCTTTTTAAATCTGTAAACCATTTCAAAATCGGTTAAGAAATAGCTGAGTTATCCACGGAAACCCCTTTTTGATTATCTTCAAAATATTGCCGTGACGTCATAACCACGTGGACGCAGAACTTTTAGAATGTACTAGAACATTCGGCTGCGCTATTATTAGCTACGCAATTGGCTGTTGCTCGAATGGTGATTGGTTGGAGTCTGCGCATGTGACGTCACGTGACGTCACGAGGAGTATACGAGTATAAGAGTATCCTCGACCAGGGGCCGAACAGGTTGGATCTGTACCAGCTACTATCAGCACAACAGACAATACGCGTATTACTTCGCTATGTGTTGGGTTTTTCTCCCGTAGCTGGCAGTTGCTCAACCCACCGCACTAAATCAATTTTGTAACTCTCTACATACGGGAGTAATTTGGAACGTTCTGATTACTGTTCACGAATATCAATATCTACTTCGGAACACAAATTTGCGGTGAGGCCTTTAACGGCCTGAATATGTGATTCTACAGATGTAGAGGCAGGATGTTCTTTGATGGATCACTCGCCCGATCTGCCGGCCACGCATAAAAGTGGTATTTCAACTGTCACCGCACTAATATTGTGTAGGTTCTTCTGACTTTTGAACGCAGCAAGTAAACTCTGCCCGGTGCGTCTTCAGAGCTGGCTGACGTACCCAGCTCCGTGAAGCTTTGTTTTGTATCTTCGTTTGTCTCTGACAACCCCCGCTTGTGATCGGGTTGTTTACTACTTTCATCCGTGCAATCGGTGTACGGGAACTTTCTTCACCACAGTAGTACTATCGTATCTTTTACTGACTGCTCGTTAGACATCCTATTAGGGTTACAGTGCTGAGCGATGTACTCGTCCCGCCATGAGTGTTCTTGCGGGAGTCTTGTTTGCGGAAAACCGCTTGCGGGAACCAACCTGCGGGAATTTTCCAGCTTCCTGAGAATGCATCAACGCATGTCAAACTACGGAATGACGTATCAATTTCAGTAACACGGTAGCCTAACTTAAGAATGACTACCGAGTATTCAAGTAACTATACTTCACAGTTTATTTATTTCTCTATATGTATTTCGTTAATTATATTGTATCCGTAAGAACGGTCCTGATGACTAAAAGGTACCGTAACGGTCCTAGGACCGCTAGTTATAATTTCTGTATTTGTTTATAGTTATTCTCATTTTCCTCAATGTGTTGCTAACCGCACTATAGTAGGTTCGTCAACATGCACTAATATATATATAACTTACCGTATTGATTGTTCTGGTTAGATTATGTATATATATGGCCAGTGGCCATCAGTTCATATGTTTTGCTTAGTCATAGAAAATATAGGACTGCAGTGCACGTAGGAAACACTATACAGCAACACTTATATATGCAGCACCTTCTCCCACCACCAACAATTTTTCACTGAGGTCGCTGTCCGTGCTATAACTCTGTTTAGCCTGGCATGCTACCGACTAAACCTTTTCTATTCAGCTCGATATGATAGGTTCAAAATGATTAGATACACTTTCTACATTACATACTCTGTAATGTATTCTTCTCTTCCGGCAGTGCGGTAATCTAGCCCCACACTCCGGTAAGACTCATAACTCCAAGATTTTGTCTCTCTTCATGCTCCACTCAGCCTTGTGGCTTCTTAATTGTTTGGATGTCCCCATCCGGGAAACTGTTGGGGTTTCTGAGCGGTGATGGCCAGGGTGTGGTATCACATAAATTCCTCTTGTATCTTTGGATACTTAGTAGTTAGCACTTTAGCCAATGTAGGAAAGAACTGCGAAAACATATATTAATTATTATTTTATTTACTGAACAAACCTCCCGCACTGCAGTGCAAAACAGGGCAACTTGTATACAAACCTAACGACACGTTAAACGGTTAGTTCCATAGGACCTGGTGACAGGCGAGATGCGTATCCCTACCGAATTCCATAAGAATGTCTGTGCATGATATTTAGATCTGCCATGCCCTTACGGGAAGGACATTTACGGTGGGTATTCGTCTCTCTCACCCCCACCATAACGATAGAACAATTGTCTAATAATGCTTACGTGAAAAGTAATCTATGTCTTGTAACGTTTTATGTGGTTACAGAGCGGGATGTCCAGATTCTTATCCAGTTCGGAGATCTTACTAAGTAACATGTATGAGCGCTGTCTTCAGTATGGATGTCTTAGGGCATCTGTTCTCAGTGACCGCCGTATCTAATAGCTAGGTAGATATCAGCCAGTTGCGGCCAAAAATAGTTCTTGTTTTGAAAACAACTAAAAACTAATTAAGCAAAGCAGAAGGCCCGCATAAATAAAAGCGGCAACTACCAACTCAGCATACTAAGAACCACATAAGACGGTGACGAGGGAATCCATCGGGAATCACCCGTCCCACCTTCACGTAAAACATCATGCAACCCTATAGTCATAATCCCACTAGGTATGGTCTTTTCTTTCTTAAAGCATTTTTGGTTGAAATATTAGAGTGGGCCCATTTTTGCCTACTACACTTCTCCCGCTTTAAGCAGTGGCAACACCTTCCCGAGACGGAGGCCCGCGCGAGGCACTTGCCTCTTTCAAGGATTCAGCGACGACGGTCCATGCCAGGATAACACTCCTCACCCAAACTAGCACTTTTTCGTCTGAGATAGCCTTTTTCCTTTCAGCTTAGAGGTATAATAACTTATATTAAGTTACATAGCTATGTCTCGTGTACGGGAGCCTCCGTTGCGGGGATACCTCTGCGGACCTACGAGTCTGTGTGGTAGCTCCGGGAGCCCCATGTTTAAAAGTTCATCTACCTGCCTCTATGTCTTGTATTTTCGTATGCTCTTACTGTAGTTTTATCTAGCATATTTTCAATTAGTAAGGTAAACGCATTGTATAGACTTATATTTTTAGGTCACCAAATCAAATCTTGTAAGTCCATAGATCACGAAATTGCTATGGACAGGCATACTGGTAACACAAATTCTTGGGATGAGACCATTGTGTTTAATGTTCGTGACAATGGTCGCACGGCCCCACCGGAGCGATTGAGTTCCACTGGCCTTAGGAGCCGATTTTTGTTTCCCGCAGGGCAGTCTCGTACAAGGTCCGTCACCCCGAGACCGGATGCTAACCAGCGTAATCACTTGTCGTGCACTTATGGCGCGGCGAGTCGATATGAGACATCGGAACGGCCCGACACTACCTGGCGAGCTACAGAAGTTTACAAACGGCGAACCGATTTTAAAAGATCTGATCCGTCCCATTTATGGGTTTCGTATGCGGAAGAGTTAGCCAAACTGGTCTCAAAGTCTACAATTGCCAGATGTATTTGTGAGACCATCAAACTTTGTTACGAGATAGCTTCTCAGGAACAAATTTAATCTTTCTCATATTAAAGCTCACGATTCCTAATATGCTGAGTTAGTAGTTGCCACTTTATTTCTGTGGGCTTTCTGCTTAATTCCTTTTAGTTGTTTTCAGAACAAGAATTAGTTTAGGCTGCAACTGGCTGATATCTACCTAGCTATTAGACATGGCTGTCACGGAGAACAGATGCCCGAGGACATCAATACTATAAACGGCGCTCATACATGTTACTGAGTGGGATCTCCGAACTGGGTGAGAATCCGGACATTCCGCTTCGTAACCACATGAAACATTACAAGACATGGTTTACATTTCACGAAAGTATGATTAGGCCATATCTCCTATCGTTATGGTGGGGGTAAGAGAGACGAACGCACACCATAAATGTCCTTCCCGTAAGGGCGTGGCAGATCTAATTATCATGCCCAGACATTTGAAAAGAATTTGGTGAGAATACGTTTCTCGTCCATCACTGGGTCCTATGGAACTAACCATTTAACTTGTCGTTAGGTTTGTATACAAGTTGCCAGTTTTGCACTGCGGTGCGGGAGGATTGTCAGTAATAAAATAATAATTAATACATGTGTTTTCGCAGTGCTTTCCTACATTGGCCTAAAGTGCTAATTAGTAAGTATCCGAAGATACGTGGGGAGGTGTATGTGATACCACACCCTAGCCATCACCGCTTAGAAACCCCAATAATTTCCCAGAGTCGGATCAGCCCATGGTGCGGATAGGGACATCCAAACAATTAAGAAGCCACAGGCTAAGAGGAATATGAAGAGAGACAAATTCTTGGAGTTATGAGTCTTACCGGAGTGCGGAGCTAGATTATCGCACTGCCCGAAGAGAAGAGTATATTACACAGTATGTAATGAGGAAAGTGTCTCTAATCATTTTGAACCTATCCTATCGAGCTGAATAGAAACGGTTTAGTCGGTAGCATGCCGGGCTAAACAGAGCTATAGCACGGACAGCGACATCAGTGAAAAATAGTTGGTGGCGGAAGAAAATGCTGCATATATAATTGTTGCTGTGTAGTGTTTCCTACGTGCACTGCAGTCCTATATTTTTCATAACTTAAGCAAAACAAGTTAACGGATGGCCACTGGCCATATACACACATAATCTAACCAGATCAAACAATACGGTGTCAACAATTAAGATATATATATATATATATATATATATATATATATATATATATATATATATATATATATATATATATATATATATATATTAATATAAGTTAACGAACCTACTATAGTGCAGTTAGCAACACATTGAAGACTGTCACGGTTCCTTTTAGTCATCGGACCTGTTAATACGGATACGAGACCATTAACAAAACCTATATAGAGAAATAATTAAATGGTGAAGTATAGTTACTTGAATACTTGGTAGTCATTCCCAAGTTAGGCTACTGTGTCACTGAAATTGACACATCAATCCGTAGTCGACGTTAGATGATGCGCTCTCCGGAAGCTGGAAAGTTCCCGCAGGTTGGTTCCCGTAAGCTGTAGGCCTAATAGAATGTCTAACGAGCAGTCAGCAAAAGATATGGTAGTACTACGTGGTGAAGAAAGTTCCCGTACACCGATGGTATGGATGGAAGGTGTAAACAACCCGATCACTAGCGAGGTTGTAAGAGGCAAATGAAGATACAAAACAAGGCTTCATGGTGCTGGGTACATCAACCAGCTCTGAAGACGCACCGGGCAGGATTTAGTTGCTGCAGTCGAAAGTTGAAAGAACCTACATGATTGGTGCATCGTCGTTTGAAACACCACTTTTAGGCGTGGCCGGCAGATCCGGCGAGTCATCCATCAAAGAACATCCTGTCTCTACATCTGTAGACTTACATATTCAGGCCGCAAAGGCCTCACCGCAAGTTTGTGTTCCGAATGTAGATATAGTATTCGTGAATGATTATCAAAAGTTCCAAATTACTCCCACAGATGGGGAGTTACAAAATTGCTTTTACTGCGGTGGGTTGGCTACTGGTAACTACGGGAACGCGACGGAAACTGAAGTCATATGCGTAATATCTGTCGATCGTAGCTAGTACAGGTCCAAACTGTTCGGCCCCCGGCCGAGGATGCTCACGATCACTGGATCGCTTCTCCTTTTATACTCTCCGTGACATCACAGGCGCAGGCTTCATCCAATCATTGTTCGAGCAACAGCCAATCAGTGCATCGCTAATAATGGCGTCGTCGAATGTTCTAGAACATTCTAGAAGCTCTACGTCCACGTGGTTACGACGTCACAGCAACATTTTGAAGATAATCAAGAAGAGTTTTTCCTGCATAACTCAACCATTTCTCAACCGATTTTGAAATGGTTTACAGATTTGGAAAGCCCGTCGAATTCTGGTCTTGATTAATGCCAGATTAATGGGAACAAACAATCAATAAGGATTACAGAGTACCAGTTCGGTACACTAAAAGCGCCATCCTATCTAGGTCACAACTACACGCTCCATAGAAACAGCGCATAATGCGTTTTAACGAACTTAGCCGTTTTTAGACACGCTCTATCTCCCATAGGCCCATATGCACTCTACCCAGAGGGACGTATTCAGGAAACGAATCCTAGATGGGTGGCGCGTACCCAGCTTAGCTGGTATGGCCGGTACCCGACCAGTCGATCCGAACTACACTTATAAAAAGACAAGGTGTATAAATATTACCTAGGTAACATACCCTTATGAGGTATGTTTTTATTAATCACACCGAATTACTTGCGTATCCCGGGTAAATAAAGGGGCACGCAACACGTATCACCAAGTATTATTATTATTATATATACATCTAAAATATCTATTTGCGGCCCGTCCTTGCGGGTCCACAACGGGCAGCTCTCGCTGACTCCATATCCATCCTGATGTCTAAGACAGGAAGAAAATTAATAAGAAAAATAAATTATACAATAATAACTTAAAAACTGGTTTATCAGGCAGCCTCAGCGCGGCTGAGACTGTGACGGGATTGTGACATTATTGCCCTGCTGGAGGTTGTATTCTTTATGTCGCACACGAACGTTCTTGCAACATTAGAGTCCACAGTGCTCATTTTGTATGAGACACAACCGGACACTAAAGTGGGGCTTCTGTGTGGGATAACTGTAGTCATCCTAGGGACCGGATTCAATTGATCTAACATATATAATAACTGACAGTGGTAGGTCGCGGTGGATGCACTGTCATTGCTGAAAAGTTCTCATCATTATTATTATTGGCACTGTCCGAAACATCCGAAGTGATGGTGGCGGAAATATGGGCGTCCATGATGTCTCTCACCGTTACCGCTGGTTCCAGGATATCCGTTTGTGTAGCAGCAGGGATACTAGTAGTTGCCAATGTTGCTGATGTTGTGGTGACGGTAGCTGGCATGATGATGGTGGTTGTAGTTGGTGTGGTGGTCGCTGTAGTTGTCGTGGAGATGGCGGTCAGCTGTACTGTCGGCTGAAGACATGCGTGAGCGGATACGGCAGGAGACGACATCTTTCAGAACTTAGTGAACTTTAATAGATGCCTAGCAGTAATGTTAGGTATGGGATAGATATCCTGTGTGTGGGCAATCCGTTTCTTTCCCGCGTATGGACGTTCCGGCGTGGTTCCCTTCCTGATTGCGGGGTCAGAAAGGTAAGGAGGCAGATGCTGAATAACACGGGTCGGTTGCAGGTGTGGTAATTACCACAGATTGGCTGACTGGCTACTACTGTCTGTGATTCTATGGTGGCGGGTCTGGTAACCGTAGCTGACTGGGTAGTAACTGATGCGGGAGCTGCCGTACTGGATTCTATGGGAGATCTCGGCTTCCTACTTTGTTTCCGGACCAGTGTGGATGAAGTGATAGGTACCGGCGTAATACTTCCAGATGCGACTGTGGGCAGAATTTCATGTCTGGCTGTCCGTACGTTACTTACTGCAGCCACGGGAAGACGATATACAACAGGATATCTATGCGTGGTGTTTTTCGTGCAGGCCATTTTCTCGGTCGGGAGAACATTGACCGGGAGCCGAGATTCGAACCAAGTGGCTAGAATGGCACGATCCTCGTTCTCTTCCCCAGGAATTAACGTCACTTCCAACACACGATGATGATGATGGAGTGCGTGAGTAATCCCGTAGCGAGTAGCGGTGTAGAGGTACTGGCGCGTTACACAAAAGGCTGACTGGAAGAGATGATCCTTATTAATATGAAGGGTGCAGTCGGATTTCCTAGTGAAAGTTCTGGTACATGGCTAGTCAACAAGGAGCTACACGGGAACCGCTTCGGAACTGGCACCGATTCTTCTTCCGAGGAATCTGACAATGCTAGATCTTCAAGAAGTGACATCTCGTTCCTGCATGGTAGTTAGTTTGGGGAACTTTATTCAAAACCTAATGCCCTATCCCTTCATGGTTCATAACTTTTCAGGCCAAATATAATAACAAAATAATAATAAGAAAAACAGCAGAATTTAGTTTGCGACACGAAAGAAGCCTAATGCTATGTTCTTCCCAAGTGTCGAGTTTTGACGGGAAGACAAAGTTTCAGAGCGCGCCTCCTCCTCTTACACTATTTGGTGACATCACAGGTGGCGGATGACCACGCCTAAAAACTTTTACAGGTGATTCGGTCATTCTTATGTGAATATTTCCTTGCTTTATGCCTGGACGTCATAGGATTAATTCCTCCCATATAAGGGGAGTACTTGTAGCTATAGGAAGAATGGCTCATTAAACTTGTCTTTACTTTGCACATTCAACAGCCTCTGATCAACATAAAAACGTGATACTACTTTCTCCTTGCGGCGCCTCACCTTTTAATTAGCGTGAGGTGATTTTCCAGGTTGGATGCTTATAAACTTGCCTATTCAAATTTTAGGCTGGAGCGCCTGATGGGGTGCGTGGGAGCCAGGTGATGTCAGCGGTAATCTCCCGGACTCACCCTCGCCACTCCTCCATCACGCTGTGGTAGTTGCGTCTTTGGGCGGCTCTTTTGTTTAAAGCGTTTGATCCATTTCACTGGAAAGAGTAGTAAATGTCACGTGACTCTAAAAAGCACATGGTTGATCGGAACCGTGTATGCTATCTATAGCGACGATCAAAATGCTGTTGCTGAGGTGTAGTCTGTTGCAGAGGCGAGAGATAAAAATATATATGTTACATCAAGATTCCTATAATGTCCCGTATTTGCGCCAGTTCTTTAACATGCGTCTTGGTAGGTGTCTGTAATAGGTAGTTCTCAGCCCGTGTTGATTATAGACTGGAACGCACGGGAGAGAATTTTTGAAATTCTCTGTGGTTTTAATGCAGGATTTTTTATGCCACTTTACCGGCCCATGTGCTAATGATTTGTAGCACGGTAGAGAAGTTGTGCTCTTAATCAAAAATTTTACAGTAAAGTTGCAAGTAATTTTTATGTGTGGGTTAAACAGATCTATTCATGCGGTAGATCAATGTTACTGATTCCGTCAAGATAGCTGTGTTTTCCGAGCGGGAGGGCTGGCCAAGCATTCTCCTCGATGGGTAGAACTAGCTCCGTCCCGGCTTGGACCAAACACATTTGTACCATTTTAGTAATGGCTAAATTACAGTACAACTCGCAAACATGTGTGTCACAATTTTTACGATTACAATGCCGTCGTTCGGAGATTGTGAATGTGGAGAGTGTCTGTGTTTCTGTCATGTTGGTGATTTGAATCTGTTATGCATGACTGGTTCTCTGTGGATGGTACTCGCGCTGTGGTGATGGTGACACGTTTATAGCCGCTAAGTGCGTGGGGGGGGGGGGGGTTGCTGCGTGAATGTCAACCTTATCGAACCCTGAGGGTATTTCACTCTGTAATGGCTGAGCCCGTGGGTGGGACAGAGTTACTTTAGAGCGAAGATGACTTGTTGGATGCTGTCGTAACTTTGATCAAATCATTGTCAAATTCAACTTTTCGGTAGCAAAATCCTACTCATAACTGACGACATTGCGGGCATCTTGCTCTCTTAATAATATTGACTGTTATTATGTGTCGATTAAGCATGTAGTTTAGCTGTTCACGTACGACGTCGGGAAAAAGGGGTAAGGGAGGATGCTGGACAAGCGTCTCTCCCGTGACGCGTACTGCAGATGGCTGTGGTGCACTCCTCATATCCATATGATCAGTTCTCCCGTAACTGGATAAGAAGGTGTGTGCGGGAGAGTTGTTGGTTGCGTTCTGTTGATGATAATCCTGTTGTCGGGATGTCCGGGCTGCTGTATAATGCCAATGTTATAAGCGAAGTGGGTGCATTCCAGTTTTCCACACTGGTGAATGCCAAGTCTGTTGTTATTTACGGGAGGTGTAGTTTGCGGGAGGTATTACTTCTCCCGCAGTTCTGTGCGGGAGGAATTTGTTGCGGGAATATTTATGTCTCTACCGGTAATTAATTAAGACTGGTAGGTGCTGCTAAATGCTGTTGTTGCCGATGTTGAATGTCTCCATTATGCTGAGTATAACTGAGCAAGTATGTGATGTAGGCGCAATGATGAATTGACGCATCCAGTCTTTAAGGCAGGTGTGTCCTTTGTACGTGTTGACGTTCTGTCTGTTGTGTGATGTTCTGACTGTTCACGGGGGAGTATGGTAGGCCTATTGGATGGGGTGGCCTTTGGATAGGGGGATGGGGTCATCTCCCATTACACGACGGTTGGTGTCCTGTCATAGTTTTTAGACACCGGGAAAATTTGAGCCGAGAGTCTGCTGAACAGGCTGCTTCCCTGCCCACCACGGAGGGTAATGTTGGTCGGTGTGGTGCGGGATGCCATCTCCTCTGCTACAGCAGTCTCTCATACCTGAAGATTGACGGTCAACAGATGACGAGTGGAGTGTGAACTGGACTGGGTTGGTGATGTCCGAACATGATGTGTGGATAAGGGACGCCAGTTGGATTTGGGGTGTTGGTGCGGCAATGGAGATGGGTGCCGCTTGTGATGGACTTGGTCGCATTACATCCTTTGGCGTTCCCGGTGTGGTTCCCTGTCCCCGCCACGCCGGACGGACGTCCAGTTCCCCACACAGCATGCAGCCTAGGCTAGGTGCCTTTCCGTACGTACCTGAGATAAAGACCTGTCCAAGTTAGGGGAACATAATCCGGGACAGAGTCAAGATGCACACTGACGACTCCGGAGTCGAGCGAACACAGTACTGGGCGCCAATAGGGTCATCTTGGCAAGGGGCCGTAGCCCCGCATAGACCGTACCACGGAGGCGATGTCCGCTAGATGCATCGCAGCTAAGGCACTCACGTAGATCGTACTTTGACGTCATTTTAGCTGAGAGGCCCTGTGCAGATCGTACTTAGACAGATCATCTGCCCCACAGGTACCTGGGCGCCAGACTGTTCCACCCGTCCGGCAAGTGACAGGTTACATCGTCTCACACACATACCCTCCTGCTTCCCAAAGAATCACTTTTCATGACCTCTGATCACAGGAGACATGACTCGCAATACGAACACTTGCCATGGCCTGACTGTACATTGAGCCATCTTGATCACACAGATGAACTGACATGATCAAGACGACTGGCCGGTGACCCAGTTGATAGCGATCACCATCTGAGCTCACGCCCAGGGGCAACCGACGGTCTGATCCGTATCTATCTGCCAACAGTATACGAACTTTGACCGTTTCCCCCCGGCCTTGCCTGCAGGGCATCGCTGACAAACCGCGTCCCTTAAGAGTTTGCAGAGCCTTAGTGCCCTGGGTGTGGACTGTCATCCACGTACCACGCATGTCCATTTACTGAGATTGGACCAACAAATCTCAGCAGCCCGAACATTGAGCCGACTAGACGGTACCAGAGTAGGATGTTAATTCATCCTTCGTTAGACACGGAGGCCTTCAGTATCTCCTCAGCCCTATAGAAAATGATTTTACATGCCTCCGGACCCTCGCGGGCCCAGTGCCACCTGTTCACCAGAAACATTCGAGGAGCCTATCCCTCTCTGTTCCGGCGTTTTCGGGAAGTGGTTGGGTACACCTTGTTGTACGGTTCTGCGGTTCTAGACACGCTAAGGCTTCATCACGCCTCTAATGCTATTCACCATATGTTCCACCCCACAGGAAGCATGGCTTTGGTCAGCCTCAGCTTCCGCTTGTGGTAACTCTATGACAGGGGGGGGGGGGGGGGCATAGCATGAAGTGGGTGGGAATGGGAAGAGATCAGAGGAACGACTTTTCCATCCAGTCCCTTGGACAAAACAAACACAAAATTCTTCAGATACGACTTCCCAGATCTAGTAGACCGGCACTGAGGAGGGAGAGGGCGAGTACGTATCTCGTCATCATCATCAGCATTAGCTGCTTGTTCACCCACGTTCTGGCTTGGTAGAACTGGGGCTGAACTAGCACCGTGGTGCTCTGCGCTAACCATGGGAATACTAATTTCCGTAGAAATATCTGTCTGGGTACCGGTGTCATGAGAAACGCCCAGTCCGAGCTCTGGTGCTGGGTCGTCACTGACACACGGTTTAAGTCGATCGAAGTGGATGACTGAGGTCAGGCCATCCAAAGCACGGATATGGTAGGTCATGTCCGACGTCTTACCTGCTACCACATAGGGGCCTTTCCACTGGTAACTCAGTTTACTTGGCACGTTTGCAGACCATCGTGAATCGTGTACCCAAACCATTCTTCCTGCTTCATATGGATATCCATGCACTCTCCGGTCATGCCATGTCTTTTGCCGCTGGTGTGCAGTGGATAGTGTTTCTCTCACTAACTCATGGGCTTGTTCTATCCTTTGCCGCAAGAGTTTGACATAGAGAGATGGTGAATTTTTCTCCCCTGGTATTCATGGCATGGCCAGATCCAGGGGTAAGGCTAATTAACGGCCTAACATTAACCGAGCAGGGGTGTATCCTGTGCTGGAATGTTCCGAAGTGTGGTAAGCCATGAGCACATACTGGAGCCGTAGGTCCCAATCTCTACAATCAAGGCGTGTTTCCTTGGTAAGCATCTCTGCGAGAGTTCTGTTGAATCTCTCTACCATCCCGTCACTCCGGGGGTGGTACGGAGTTGTCCTTGTTTTGACGATATGGAATAATTTGCAGAGCTCTGATATGAGCTGGCTCTCAAAATTACTTCCTTGATCAGAGTGCAACTCATAAGGCATACCAAGGCGGCAGAACACATTGCTGGTCAAGACCTCCACTACGGAGGATGCCTCTTGGTCTGGCAAAGCAAATGCTTCTACCCACTTCGTGAAATAATCTTCTAATATGAGGATGTATTTATTTCCATCATCCATCGTATTCAAGGGTCCGAGCACGTCGATAGCCACTCGCTCCCACGGTGCACCAACAATCTTAATTTGCGATGGTGTGATATGGTGTTGGCCAACAGCGCGTCTTTGGCACGGGATACATTTGGCAACCCATGCCTTGACACTATCGCGAATCCCGATCCAGTGGAATCTCAGTTTGATACAGGAAACAGTCCTTTCCACGGCCAAATGTCCCGCGTTATTATGTAGTTGTTTCAATATAAGGTCTCGATAACTTTCCGGAACTACCAAATTGTCATTAATGTACAGAATGTTATTTATTAATTGACATTCTTCGAACCGTTGGTAATAATATTTAGCCCTGGAGGATAAAGGTGTTACCGATTCATTAGGAGGATGTACCCCCTCCTGAATCCATGCGTATATATTTTGTGTCTGCACGTCTGTTGTTTGGTGGTGTGCGATTTTCTCCGGATTCCACTCTGCACACCTCAATTTGGGGAACTCCGGAGATGGCTGTGTTGACTGTGTCATAGTGTCGGCCTCTTCGTCTTCAGCCTCCGCGCCGATTCTGCTAAGGGCATCGGCATTTCCATGCAATTTGCCGGGATGGTGAACAACGTTAAAGTTATAGGCCTGCAGAGATTCCTGCCATCTCGCTACCTGGCCTTCCGGATTTTTTCCTGAGTCACTGTAGTGAGGCATGGTCTGTACTGAGTGTAAAAGGGGCGCCCGTACAGGAAGTGTTTATTTTATTTGATGAAATGGACCGCCGCCAATAATTCTTGCTTGGTGGTTGCGTATCTTTTCTCTGTTTTATTCAGAGTATGCAAACCATGACCCAACACCTGCTGTGTTCCATCTTCGGTGACCTGAGATAGAACTGCGCCGATAGCGAAAGCTGACGCATCAGTGTCTAAGATGAAATCGAGGTTTGGACTAGGGTGAGCAAGAATCGGGGCGGTCGTCAAGAGTTCCTTCAGCGCCTTGAAGGAGCCTTCACACTCACTCGTCCACTCAAAGGGTCGATCTTTCTCGGTGATCTGGTAGAGGGGTGAAGCAATCCCGCTGAAATGTCGGATATAACGGCGATAGTACTGGCATAAGCCAAGGAAAGTCTGTGTCTCCGTAACTGAAGAGGGCCGAGGCCACTCTGCTACTGCCTTAGTTTTTGATGGCTGTGTAGCCACTCCATCACCAGATATGACGTGTCCCAGGAACTCGACACTCTGTCTGAAGAGATGACATTTCTTCGGTTTGAGTTTCAAATTGGCTGTGCAGAATCTTGAAAGCACGGTGTCCAAATTTATTAAGGTTTGCTCAAACGTGGGTCCAAAATCTATTACGTCATCGATGTAACAGAGACAGATTTCCCATTGCAGGGTAGTCAATACCTGCTCAATGAGTTGTTCAAAAGTTCCGGGAGTGTTGCACAACCTGTAGGGCATTTTGCGGAATTGGAAAAGACTGTCCCTACAAATGAATGCTGTCTTTTCCATATCAGCTTCATCCATGGCTACTTGCCAGTAACCGCTAGCTAAATCAAGGGTACAAAACCACTTGGCTCCGGACAAGGAATCCAAGGCCTGATCTATCCATCGTAACAGATAAGCGTCTTTAACGCTAAGATCATTATGGCGGCGGTAGTCTATACAAAACCGCAAGGTTCCGTTCTTTTTGCCTGCTAGCACTATAGGGCTAGCCCATGGAGAAGCTGAGGGTTCGATAATACCCATTCGCAACATGTCATTTACTTGTTGGTGTGCTTCCGCTTCTTTGTGAATGGGAAGACGTCGTACCAGTTGTCGTATGGGACGATTATTGCTGGAGTGTCATATGAGATGAGTCTCTCCAAGATCCATACCTCCGGAGGAAAAACTATCGCGATATTTATGTAATAGTTTCCGAATTTCTCGTTTTTGTGATTGCAGTAATCCAACAGTGGCACGCAGATATAAATCGTGTAGATGTTCGCGTAAATCATCAGTCAGCAGTGGTGTTGTTACAGAAAGTGCAGGTGTTTCCAGTGAAATTATGTCCACTAAATGGCCGTAGCGTACTCATGGTTCCAGAGTGATTGGATCTGCCATACCATTGAACACTCTAAAGTGTATCTTCCCTTTATCAGTGGTGTCCACTATTATGCAGGGACTTGCGCATTGTGAGGCGATCATATAATCAGCGTCGGGTTCCAGCTTGGTGATGTGTGTGTTGCTTCCTAACTGTGGTGCGGTGGCCCATAGGATCCGTTCCTGTCCTGGCTCAACTGTGGCGGTACTTGATAGTATTACAGCACACGTATCGTATAATGACGATGCTGGTCCGAGAGGTATTCGTCGACCGTGTATGTCGAGTTCCTGTTGTTTGCAGTGTATGATGGCTTCGCTGGCACTGAGAAAATCAGAGCCAAGTAGGGCGTTGTTATGAATGGCGGCGATGACAACTCTCTGAATGAATTGCATCTCCTCTATCTGAATGACTAAATTAACCACACCGGCCACGGGTACATCTGCTCCTGTAGCCGTCTGTAGGTAAATATTTGTAGGCTTAAGGGGGGGGGGGGCTTTTTATGAGGTGGGATGCTCTCATATAAGCGCTTGTTAAATACTGTAATAGGAGCTCTGATGTCGATGGTGGCGCTTGTGGAAACGCCACTAAACAGACAGGCACATTTGTAGATTACCTTTCGATGAACCTGCGGAAGAGTTTCCAATGATGCTGTCCGTGATAATGTCGTTGGAGCAGCATCACTCCTGTATATATTCTGACTGTCTCCGTATTGCTTCTTGTAATGTTGCAGGTGGCTGAGTGAAGAATGGACCAGTTCATCGTCTCCGCTAAGGTGTAGGCTGCAGTGAAGACGGAGCTGGGGGTAGCAATGGTGGTGGTGTTGTTGTCATTTCTGTGTGATCAGTATTGGTATAGATGGCGGTGTGTACGGGATGACGGATAAGTTCCACCTGTGCAAGCCATTGCCGGCAATGCTTCAGAGGATATTTTGTTGAAGCACAGAAGAAACAGTGTGGTCTCCATGGACGTGTGTTCCTCCGCCTATGTCGGCGCTTGCGAATCCATGAGGCAGAATGAATTGTCTCTCCCGAATCGCTACTGTCTGTGGATGCGGAAGATGCTGCTGATTGGGGTGGTGTTCTGCATACCACCAGAGGGCACCGAGAATCTAATGTCTTGGTGGTGGGACGTGGTGCTTTCAAAAACGTTGTTTCAGCGGAGGTATGACAAACTACTACTGCCGTTTTACATGGGAAAGAGGGTTTGTCGTGTATGGAAAAAGAAGGGGATGTCCTTGCTGTGGATGGGGTAGGCAACGTAGGTATGAATATTTTGGAAGCCGTGCATTTTGGTGTGGGTGTAAAAGCTGATTTCTGTGGATGATGGTTAGTCACTGAACGTTGTTGCATGAAAGCCGCAGTTGAGCCGGGAGAAGGATACAGGCACCGAAGTGGCTCCTTGTAATTCGGTACCCTTAGGAGTTTGACTGTTTCTCTGGTTGCGGTGTGCTGCGGTCTGGAGCAGGTGTCGTAGAGTGAGGGCAGTTAGGACACCGCTCCCTCCAATGTCCTGGCTGACGGCATCTGAAACAGGTGTTCAGTGGGGGTGCAGTGCTGGTAGTATTTGCTGACCTAAACTGTGTGGTGGCGAGGTTGGTGCTGAGTGTGGTTACCAAATTGGTGCGTGCGGAGATCTGCTTATTTATCTCGTCTATCCGCTCTCTCATGTTGCCATTGTTGTTGTTGTTGCGCTGGTTTCCGCGACCTGGGGCTCCATTGTACCCGCCTCTGCGGGCATGGCCCCTACCTCCAGGCGCATGATTCTGACTGGTCTTCTGCATATCTGATGGTGGTGGTGTTTGTGCAGCTGGTGTTGCTGATCTGGGGGGAGCACTAGTGGGTGGGGCAATAGCTGCACCCTCTATCTCATTGATAGGATGGAGTTGGCGCCGGTTATTTTTTCTTGCCCTAGAAAGTGCTCAATGCGAACTGCAGTTGCCGTTATTTGGGCCAAACTTCCGTGGTCGCCGAGAAATAGCTTTTCTTTTAGAGCGGGTTCACCGCATAATGCATCGATGGAAGTATCGAGATGCAAGTGAAGTACGCCCTCCGTATTGGTGTTCGGATATACATGGGTGACTAGTCTCCGAATTCGGCTAGCTAACTCAGGAAGAGTTTCTCCCAGGCGGCGTCGAAGATTTTAAAGTTGCAGACAACTAGTTTCTCCGAGAGCTGTGTCGCCAAATCACTCTGTGAGTGCTCGTTCCAACTGGGTGTAGGTGTGAATACAATCCGTTCCCAGATCTGCAAGAACTTGCAGGGCTTTTCCCGAAAGTTTTGCTGCAAGATACTCACCCATTTGTCTATCATCCTAGCGGTTTGTCCGACTTATTATTTCGAACTGGATTTTATAGTTGGTCCAGTCATTCTCCCCGCTAAATTCGGGAGGGAGGATGACTCGGCCAAAACCGCAGGAAGAGTGAAGTGGTTGAAATCTGGGTGGTGCGGGTATCTGCGAAGTTGGTGATTAAACTGTAGTTGGTCGTGGTGCCGGTGGTGGTGGTGTTGGTGTCTCCAGTCAATGCCAATGCCGAGGAGCTAGGACATGTGTACTCCAATTTACTGAGTCCGCCCCATTTATTGAGCCATAGACCGGCATGGGTCTATGAACGGAAGGCGGATTGCGGTGGAGAGTGCGTGGTCGTTCCTCCTATGATGAGGACTGTCGTTCCTCATATGGCGGTGATGCAAGTGGCTGATGGTTATGCTATGTGGCATGACTAATATACCGGCGAAATGGTGGTGCCGATTCCTCCCGATGACTCCGCGGTGCTCCCCTTGAATATAGCATTTTGCTAGAAGGGGGCGGTGCGGGAGGTTGTCTTTGTGGTGGATTATCACCCGGCCATACTGTCTCCGTAGATGACATGGGTGAACGATAGTAGTCTGTAGGGCTGTAGATATGCCCGTAGTTGGGTCTTTGTCAGAGTCGTCCACGATTCAGCCCTGACAGAGTTGGCCTGTCGCGGACGTCCGAGATGGTTCTAAATTCTGGTCCCGCCTGTGAGGCATCTTGAAAGGTGCCATCGCTAACAGGCGAAAACAGGTTATAGTGTGGAGTTGTTGACTCTGCAGAATCTCTGGCATAGTCGGTGAGCATGTGTGCTGAAAATCTGTCGTATGAGGCTACCTCTTGATCGAGGGAGTCCTCGCTGAACAGAGATGGGATTGAACTGAGCTCACTATATGGTGTGGGCGTGAGTTCGCTGTGCATTATTACTGTTGTTCTTCGGGCCCCACATCAGGAACCACCTGTAGCTTGCCGGGTAGTGTCGGGCCATTCCGATGTCTCATATCGACTCACCGTGCCGTAAGTGCACGACGAGTGATGACGCTGGTTAGCATCCGGTCTCGGGGTGACGGAGCTTGAACGAGACTGCCCTGTGGGAAACAAAAACCAGCTCCTAAGGCCGGTGGAACTCAATCGTTCCGGTGGGGCCATGCGACCATTGTCGTGAACATTAAACACAACTTTCTCATCTCAAGAATTTGTGTCACCAGTATGCCTGTCCATAGCAATTTCGTGATCTATGGAGTTACAAGATTTGATTTGGTGACCTAAAATATAAGTCTATGCAATGCATTTACCTAACTAATTGAAAATATGCTAGATAAAACTACAGTAAGAGCATACGAAAATACAAGACATAGAGGCAGGTAGATGAACTTTTAAACATGGGGCTCCCAGAGGTACCACACAGACTCGTAGGTCCGCAGAGGTATCCCCGCAAGGGAGGCTCCTGTACACGAGACATGGCTATTTAACTTAATATAAGTTATTATACCTCTAAGCTGAAAGGAAAAAGGCTATCTCAGACGAAAAAGTGATGTGCCTCACGCGGGCACTACTAGTGCTAGTTTGGGTGAGGAGTATTATCCTGGCATGGACCGTCATCACTGAATCCTTGCGAGAGGCAAATGCCTCACGTGGGCCTCCGTCTCAGGAAGGTGTCGCCACGGCCTAAAGCAGGAGAAGCAGAGTAGGCAAAAATGGGCCCTTCTAATATTTCAAACAAAAATGCTGTAGAAAGAAAAGACCATACCTAGTGAGATTATGACAATAGGGGTGCGTACTGTTTTACGTAAAGACCGAACGGAAGATTCCCGATGGATTCCTTCGTCACCGTCTTATGTGATTCCTAATATGCTGAGTTAGTAGTTGCCGCTTTATTTCTGTGGATTTCTGCTTTGCTTAATTCCTTTTAGTTGTTTTCACAACAAGAATTAGTTTAGGCCGCAACTGGCTGATATCTACCTAGCTATTAGACACGGCTGTCACAGAGAACAGATGCCCGAGGACATAAATACTGTAGACAGCGCTCATACATGTTACTTAGTGAGATCTCCGAACTGGGTGAGAATCCGGACATTCCGCTTCGTAACCACATGAAACATTACATGACATGGTCTATATTTCACGAAAGTATGATTAGGCCATATCTCCTATCATTATGGTGGGGGTAAGAGAGAGAGAGACGAATACACACCATAAATGTCCTTCCTGTAAGGGCGTGGCAGATCTAATTATCATGCCCAGACATTTGAACAGAATTTGGTGAGAATATGTATCTCACCTGTCACCGGGTCCTATGGAACTAACCGTTTAACCTGTCGTTAGGTTTATATACAAGTTGCCAGTTTTGCTCTGCGGTGCTGGAGGATTGTCAGTAATAAAATAATAATTAATACATGTGTTTTCGCAGTGCTTTCCTACATTGGCTTAAAGTGCTAATTACTAAGTATCCGACAATACGTGGGGAGGTGTCTGTGATACTGCACCCTAGCCATCACCGCTTAGAAACCCCAATAGTTTCCCAGAGTCGGATCAGCCCATGGTGCAGATAGGGACATCCAAACAATTAAGAAGCTACAAGGCTAAGAGGAATATGAAGAGAGACAAAAAAGAGTTATGAGTCTTACCGGAGTGCGGGGCTAGATTATCGCCCTGCCGGAAGAGAAGAGTATATTACACAGTATGTAATGAAGAAAGTGTCTCTAATCATTTTGAACCTATCCTATGGAGCTGAATAGAAAAGGATTAGTCGGTAGCATGCCGGGCTAAACAGAGTTATAGCACGGACAGCTACCTCAGTGAAAAACTGTTGGTGGCGGAAGAAAATGCTGCATATATAATTGTTGCTGTATAGTGTTTCCTACGTACGTGCACTGCAGTCCTATATTTTTTTAACTTAAGCAAAACCAGTTAACGGATGGCCACTGGCCATATATACACCTGTGCAAAAGTTAAGCACCACCCTATTTTTACGCACATGCGAGGGTATATTCATGTGCTATGAAGAAAGCAATAGCATAAACATTTATGTACCCATCCATCTTAGTGCAAGAGGTAATAATGCAACTAGAGGAATGCTGATTATGATGGTGGGGAAACACTGTATGTTTTTGTTTGAACTTGAAAACGAGGCCTGAATATGGTTACGTTGACACAACTGGCAACTATTGCCCTACAGTTGACACACGTGGCTAGATTGTAATTAATGGTGTCTGAAAACGAAGTTTAACATCTGTGCACGAGTTTGAGACTGTCATTATTAATACCGGGTATATCCACCTTGTGCCTGGGTGACGGCCTGGGCACGACGTCTCATGCTGGTCACCAACCGACTGATACGCCATTGTGGTATTCGTTGCCATTCAAGATGGAGTGCGTCTGTTAATTCCTGTAGGTTCTGCACAGGAGGATCCCTCCTTCTCACCATGTTTCCCAGAATGTCCCAGATATGCTCAATAGGGTTCATGTCAGGGCTCCTTGCTGGCCATGGTAGGGTTTCGATGGCATTCTGGCGGAGGTATTCATGCACAGCTCTAGCACGATGTGGTCGGGCGTGTCATCCATGAATATAGGGTGGGTTCCAGGTGCATGATTTACAAAATGAGGGACCACAACTCTATCCAGTATGGAATCTTGATATCTTTGTCCATTTAGTGTTCCAGGTACAGTCAACAGATCCAGCTTACAATCAAATGAGATGCACCCCCATATCATAACGGAACCTCCACCAAATGGAACTTCTTCCATGATGTTACGTTGGTCGTACGCCGTGCGTCTGGACCTCCATACACGAGTTCGACCATCTGTGGCATGAAGCAGGAACCGACTTTCATCGGACCAGTGTACCCGTCTCCAGGATCTCATGTTCCAGTGTCTTCTTTCGTTGCACCACCTCAGACGCTCCTCTTTGTGGTGTGCAGTGAGGAGAGGACGTCTGACATGTCTCATAGGTTTCATGCCAGCAGCATACAGTCTCCTTTTGACGGTAGACATTGACACTCTATTGCGCGTTTCCCATTGCTGGCTGAGCACTCTGCTGTTGGTGAATGGAGATCTCCTAACAAGGTGTACTAGGGCTCGAACATCACGGGCAGTAGTCTTCTTCGGTCTTCCAGATCTAGGCCTGTCCTTCACCTCGTTAGTTTGCCCATGTTTTGCAATCAAACGACTGATTACAGTATGGTTAATGTTCAGCTGTCTGCCAATCTCTCTGCATGACATACCAGTGGTATGCATGCCTATGATTTGCCATTTCACACGATCACTTAACCTTCGTCTTGCCATAGCGGTTCACAATCAAGAGCTAATTCTCTATGTACAAATAAACCACGGTCATGAACACAAAATTCCTAATCTTGTCGCCTAAATCTGTATGTAATGTTCTACACCTCAAACTGGACTTTTACATAACTGAACACGTGTGCTGTTTCCCGCCACGCACGGACATCAAGCTGCGTGAAGTCATGCATGCATGTGCATTTCGTACTTGGAATTATGTCAGCTAACGTGGGGACAAAAAGTATCGCAGCCTAGTTGTACCATCATGTTTCTACGTTCTATTATTTTTGCTGGTGCTTAACTTTTGCACAGGTGTATACATACGTAATCTAACCAGAACAAACAATACGGTGTCAACGATTAAGATATATATATTAATATAGGTTAACGAACCTACTATTGTGTGGTTAGCAACACATTGAAGAAAATGATAATAACTATTTAACAAATACAGACATTATAACTATCGGTGCTAAGACCGTCACGGTTCCTTTTAATCATCAGAACCATTAATACGGATACGAGATAATTAACAAAACCTATATAAAGAAATAATTAAACGGTGAAGTATAGTTACTTGAATACTTGGTAGTCATTCCCAAGTTAGGCTACCGTGTCACTGAAATTGACACGTCAATCCGTAGTCGATGTGAGATGATGCTCTCTCCAGAAGGTGGAAAGTTCCCGCAGGCTGGTTCCCGCAGGTTGGTTCCAGTAAGCTGTTTTCTGCAAACAAGAGTCCCGTAAGAACGTTCATAGCTGGAGTGCATCGCTTAGTGCTGTAGGCCTAATAGAATGTCTAACGAGCAGTCAGCAAAAGATACGATAGTACTACATGGTGAAGAAAGTTCCCATACACCGATGGCATGGATGGAAGGTGTAAACAACCCGATCACTAGCGAGGGTTGTAAGAGTCAAATAGAGATACAAAACAAGGCTTCGCGGTGCTGGGTACGTCAACCAGCTCTGAACACACACCGGGCAGAATTTACTTGCTGCAGTCGAAAGTTGAAAGAACCTACACGATTGGTGCGGCGTCATTTGAAATACCACTTTTAGGCGTGGCCGGCAGATCCGGCGAGTAATCCATCAAAGAACATCCTGCCTCTACATCTGTAGACTCACATATTCAGGCCGCAAAGGCCTCACCGCAATTTTGTGTTCCGATTATCAAAAGTTCCAAATTACTCCCGCAGATGGGGAGTTACAAAATTGCTTTTACTGCGGTGTGTTGGCTACTGGTAGCTACGGGAACGCGACAGAAAGTCATATGCGTAATATCTGTCGATCATAGCTAGTACAGGTCCAACCTGTTCGGCCCCATGACCAGTGAACGACCATGGATTGGGCCGAGCTCCTGGGATGATCAAGAAAGAACAAGCACTCAAAATGGTGCGTGTTTACATTAATTAAGTGACTAATAATAATTTAATTACAGTCGAAATACCAGACTGCTTAGGTAAATAGTCTGGTGTAAGAGTATACTTATCCTCTCAAACAGACATTAGACTCATTCCAATTTGAAAACCTAATCGATATACTGATATTTTTTTCAAAATTAGAAGTTGTAGTAGCTTCTTTGCACTCTACTGGACTGCCCTAGCTGAGACTTGGGGCTGACACTGGTCTGGTGGGTGTTGCATCCCCTTTTTTCGCCAGCCCTCTGGATTTTGTGCGTACAAAAGAGGGGGGGGGGGGAGCGCAGTCTAGACCATGGAGGTTTAGCACTCTATGAGTCAGATGGCAGAACCCAAGCGTATGCCAGGGTTCTAGTCTCTTCACAACCTTCTCTGTTGGATGGTAGATGAGTGCTGGTTAAAAGCCTCACCGCCTCCCACCGGTATTTGTTGGCTGTTGAAATCCGGAGTTTATCATAATAGTACATCTGGTAAGTATTATTCGAAGTAGAATAAAAAAGCATCTGCTTTTGTTTCTACGAGAACTCTTAATAATTACCAGATGTACTATGGCCGTCACTCAGCCGCCCCGCTGAGGTGAGCCTGAGCTGCTTTCGCTGTTTGTCAGGGCAAATATAAGACGAATCTGACTGTGATTGGGAATTGACTCGGTACCTGGGGCTATGGTAATTCCTGGACACAGTATGGGCAGGATCAGGAGAGTGCGGAGTTTTAATTGTTTATTTTGAGCTAGACTAGATAATAGACATTATCATAATAGTACATCTGGTAAGTATTAATCGAAGTAGAAACAGGGTTTTTCTTCAACAAATTAACTCCCTTTGGTTAAAATAAATATGTCAACCTGCCGACATAAGAGGAAAAAAGAGCGCAAAAAAGGCTGAACGGCCCAAAGACAACTGGCCATCTAATGTTGATGAAATTAAAAATTATGTATCTAGAGATAATGCGTAGAATATCGACTGACTTATCGGCTGCAAAAAAACCCCATACGGCAACCAGTCGGAAGAGTCTTTAAGTACGTTGAATTGTCACTGATAAAAGAATAAATGATGAATATCTACAATTCCAAGAGAGACTTCAAGACTGGCAATGTCTCGGAATTAATATTTTCAGCGATTAAACATTCCGATTTTAAAAGCAATTACTGAAATAAGACTAACTCTTAGGCAGGATGATGACTTCACTTTTGTCAATCTCTCTCTGGATCTTCCTGGTAATGGATGTTTTTGTGGTGTAATAACAACCTGTTATCATCAGTCATTAATTGATCATTGGTTAGTATATAAAACCAATCATCGATCACAAAAAATAGTACCAATTCCCACACACAAAAGCCATAACAATTTAATGCTTATCTAGCATCGACGTGATTTTGCGTGCTATTTCGTTTAGTAAGCACGGGGAGACGTTGTCTGGACCAGATACCTTATGTGGTTTGAGGTCTCTAAAGAACTTGGTGACACCTGCATGACTTATGGTAAAAGCCTAGTCTAGATGATGGCTATAGGCACCTTATCAGAAAGGTGTATGACGATAACAGCCGCCGTCGAAAACAGCCGGAGGTAGATCAATAACAGCCGCCGGGTTATATCCCGGCCTATTGCTATAGGCGTATTGTTCCTACTAGTATTACCCGCTATGTATGTCTCACTATATTGTTAATAATTTAATACCCAAATAAAGGTCCATTAGGAGACGAAAGAAAAGGTTATTTTTTTAAATAGCATTGGAAATGACTGGCTTAGTTGATGGAGACACTCAGTCCAGTGCTAAAATTTTTAAAAATAATCTTCGCTAAATGGATGTTTTCTATGATAAAATCGTAATTTCCTGTGAACAAATTTAGATCAATACTGGTTTCTAACTTAACTTCCTATTTCTACCTTATCGTTCCTATTCTTTTTCAGATGGCTAAGAGACAGTGGCATTGCTAAAGATCGGGCCCTGTTTCTGTAATTTAATTTCTGTAATCCGGATGTTTGAAATCAAAAACTGCGTTTGAAACGTATGAATAGATTCGATAAAATCTGCTTGGTAATTTTTTATTGCGTGTCCGCTCGAGCGGTCACGCATATATGTGCTTGTGTCTAGAATTGTCCATAGGCGCGGCCATTTTGCGCAAGGGATTGTGGTCTCCAACCGCCAACCAGAGAGAGAGAGAGAGAAAGAGAGAGAGAGAGAGGGGGATTTCGCGCGTCTTTATTTTTAGATTGTAACCATAGATTTAGGATATATATTGGCTAGATCGCTCATTCGCATACGCTCACTATGGGGGCTGGCGGACTGACTGACTGCCATCTGACGCAGACGATTAGCTGTGTATATAGCCTTCAAACGTAAGTAAATCTTTTATTGGTAATTGGAATAGAAATTCTGCTTAAATAGCATGCAAAATACGGAACTACAAAACTACGGTAAAAAAATAAGTTGGGGAAATACGGTAATACGGAGAGACGTTAGGAATTACAGACATGTGTTAAAACCTAACTCATACATTGCTGAAATTCCACATATTTCTGTACATACGAATATATGATAACTTCTATTCATTTTGGAAACTGCTGCTGTAAGCTGTTCCTGCACACGTGTAGACAACTTTCAGCATTATTGCTAACATAATCTACACAAATCTTTCTTGTACTGGCCGTGAAACAACTAGGCCTTTGAAACCAGCAAGATAATGGTTAAAGCGGGTTTTTCAATATCTCAGTTTCCTCGAAACCTGACACCGTTTGGTATAGAAGACCTAAAAAATAAATTAACACACTTTCAAAACAAGGTAGAATTTATATTTTTCTTTGTTAATATAGTAAATTATCTACATGTATGAGCTGTACTGTAAAACCGCCGAATCGATGATATAGAACATCTAAAAAATAAAATATCATGTTTGCAAAACTAGACAGAATTTCTGTTTTTGTTTTGTGGGTATATTAACTTATTTATGAGCTGTAAAACGTAGCCTAAGCGTTCGAATCACTGGTAATAAGTGAGCAAATATTTTAGCAAGAGCGGTCAAATATTGTAGGTAAGCGGATAAATATTTTGAAACTAAGTTGAGTGGATGCTGTTGCTGCTTACGGCAGCAACAGCAACCAGTCAAATTAGTTTCTAAATATTAAACAGCATGTTTATTAAATAGCAAAAACATACAATTCTTACAACATGTTGGACTATTAAGAGTTAAAGACTGGCCAAATACAAGCATTTATGACGTAATGGTTATGATGTCAGCATGCATGTCACTTCGTTGGTTATGACGTCATATGACGTTATATAATTGATTGATAAACTTGGAAAGGTCCATTGAAGACGGACTATGAGTTGTTGTAAGAATTGCATGTCTACTATTTAATACATATTCTGTTAAATATTTTGAAACTAATTTGACTGGGCGCTGTTTCTGCCATAGGCAGCAACCTAAGTTGAGTGGATGCTGTTGTTGCTTATGGCAGCAACAGCAACCAGTCAAATTAGTTTCTAAATATTAAACAGCATGTTTATTAAACAGCAAAAACATACAATTCTTACAACATGTTGGACTATTAAGAGTTAAAGACTGGCCAAATACAAGCATTTATGATGTAATGGCTATGATAGGCAGCAACAGCACCCAGTTAAATTAGTTTCAAACTATTCAACGGGTTACCTGTATAGATTTTAGGAAATTGATAGTTATGGCATCCATGGATCGATCGATCCCAACACTGTGAAGTGTGGGTGGAGCTTAGCTAGATGTGGGCGGGGCATAGCTAAAACTGGAAAGGTCCATTGCCTATAGGCGCTGCCATTTTGCGCAAGGGATTGTAAGCAATGTCAAGTTGCATGCCAGGAGGGGACAGTTTTTGATAATTTACCACTGGAATGACTCTCGAGACAGTCATTCCAGATTCCAGTGGCAAATCTGCAAAAAAAAGCCTTCTCTTGGCCTGCAAATGGACATTCAATGTCTAAATATTTTAACAATCTTTACCAAATTTGGACAGTAAATGCTTAATATATTATGACGACAATACCAGGTACTGTGTCTGTTTTATTTTTCCCTTATGTATTATAGCATAAAACACTAGGCTTTCGAGGTAGTCGACATTCGAGATAGTCCATACATTTCCATTGTCATGTCTTGTAGAGCGTCGGGGCAATGATTTAAATATCGAGGACACATTTTACTAGTCACGATATGTGTGGTAAATTTTCAGAGTAAAACATGTATAATAATATTGTAGAGCATGAAAAAGTAGACAAAATTCGCTAAAAATAATGTATGTATGACTTTCATTAGTAATTTATTGTCCTTAATCCTTCACTGGGAAAAGAGCTATGCATTCAATTATTTAGCACTATGGATAGATAACTGATGTTCTGAAAGTCAAAACGGCTGTCAATAACATTGTAGCAGGTGGTTTAGATACAGAAATCAACAGAAAGGGTATGAATGTGCTAAGTTAGTAATGCCTGCAATGTGTTCAGTCCAAAAATTCCACCCATATGGTTAGATATGTATTTGAATATGCTAATGAAGTATTGAGTTAAAAAATGTTTTCCATGAAGTAATCTAATTCGTTGTACACAATTTCACACTGAAAACTAGCTGAAATTTTAGCCAATTCACATTCTTCACTGCCCTATTGTCTGTAAGTTACGCTCGGCCCCAGATTTTCATCCACATAGACTTAAGTTTGATTATGCTAGCTATATAAAAAGATTTCTAGATGAAGTAATTTCATAGTATGCAAATCCATACTGAAAACTTGTGAAAATTGTATCTGACTCATGCTTTTCAGTGCCCTACTGTCTGTAATATATTCGGCCCCAGTATTTCAGACACATAATATTGCCAATTCAAAAGAAATTCTACAGCGAAGTAATTTGTCAGATCCACGGTTTTCAGTATGCTACTGTCTGCAATAGATTCTGTCCCAGAATTCCACTGATGTGTTTAGATAGGTATATAAATTCACTTTTAAAATGTCAAGTTTAAAAATAGTCTACCATAAAGTAATCTCGCAATATGTAATTTAGTTGCATCTAACAGTTATCAAATGTCAATAATTTACTATTTTAAGTGCCATATCTGCATGATCTGTTTTTACTCTGCTTTCAAACATATTTACATATAGAACTCTTTATAGTGTTGTACGGAATATTGCACGATTCTACCACCAAGTAATTTCATAGTATGTAGTTATATAATCGACATATGCCACGATTGTAAGATAGTTGGTTCACATTCATCACATTCACCACATTCCGATAGCTGTTGATATGTCCTGGCATATTGCATGTAATAGTTTCGACCCCAAAATGACAGCCATATGTTTACATATGTATATGAATACGTTAATGAAGTATTGAGTTTAAAAGATTTATACCATGAAGTAATTTCGTAGTACACAATTTAATCTAAAAGCTCTGAAGGCAGCGCTAGCCAAATTCGATGCCTGCCACCGCAAACACCTATGCATCATCACTGGGCACTGATGGCCAGACAGCATAATTTCCACAGATGCACTATGCAAGATGTACATACATCACTGCTGTCTGTATAAGTCAACCAGCAAAGATGGTCCATGTTTGGCCATGTGCTAAGGATGCCAAAAGAAACACGTGCACAGAGAGCCTTCGAATTCGTCCTACTCCCAGCCAGCAAATACAAAGCCAGGAGATGACGCCACTGCATAAATCTGCTAAGCGTGCTACGAGGTGACCTCAAGAAAGCAGGACTTGGTACACCCAAGTAAAAAATGGACTTGAGGAAGCTAAGGACTTCGGCTGGAGACAAGACACATTGGGTAAAAGCGAAGAAGAACTGATTGCAGCTGTAGGATGTTTCTGCTACTACAGCCACAGAATACAGTAATCATACATAATAGATTGTATGTGAAATCACACCGATCTGTGCTGTACCCAAAATATTAATATATGTATATATTGCATTACAAATAGATGTGCGGAAAGCCACCATGGTCTATTTTGTACCAATAGTATTCTATTACAAGTCAATTATGTGTTGAATCACATCAGTCTATATTATACCACATACAATGCTACAGGTATATATTATCACTATTAGGCAGTCGGTCGAATAACACCAGTCTCTTCGTTTGACCAGACTAAAACTTACCCTAACTTGCACTACATACACTATGAAAAATTATGACTGTATATGATACAATATATAATAAATCTTTATTTTTCGGAATTGCTCTGACCCATCTGTTTAAAAGGCAATCTAACTAAAAAGTATAATTCAGCCAAAATTTCCTCTCAGCTGTAAACAATATGATATCATATGATAGCTAGCAATATTCATAATTAAATCAAATTCTACAATGAAGTAGTGCCATAATCCGCAATTCCATACCAAAAATTGGCTTAAATTTTGACAGATCAGTGATTTTCAGTACCATACTGTCTGCAATAGGTTAGGCCCCTACTCGGTTCTAAATTCATACATATGGTCAGATCGGTATATGAATACGCTAATAAAGTATCAAGCTTAAAAATGTCTACTATGAAGTAATTTCATAGTATACAATTCCTTGGCCAAAATTTGCACAAGTTTTGGCAGATTCACGGTTTTCGGTGGCCTACTGTCTGTAATAGGTTCGTCCCCAAAATGTTAGATAGATATAAGAATAAGCTAATAAAATATTGATTTTTAAAAATTCCACCATAAAATAATTTTATAATATACAACTTAGTAACGACCAAAAGTTGTCAGATGCTAATAATTTACGTACCGATATCCATGTACTCTGTTTGTAACCACTTTTTGAGCATCTAGCCATACAGAACTCAATATCTATTATTATGTACTAGTGCTGTATGAAATATTGCACGATTCTAATATCAAATAATATCATAATTCCCAAGTATGTCCATGGGGTTAATTATTCGCAATATGTCCCCATTGAACGATAGTTGGTTCACATTAGCCATAATCGGATAAATGTCAGTATGTCCTGGCATATCGCTTGTAATAGGTTCGGCTCCAGAATTTCACCCATATGTTTAGCTAGATATATATGAATGTGCAAATAAAGTATAGAATTTTAACAATTTCTACAATGGAGTAATTTCGAAACATGCAATTTAGTCACAACTTACAGTTTTCAAATGGTAACAATTTACTATATATTTTGTATCAGAATCTCTGTACTCGGTTCACAACCAGGCTTTCGAACATAATACCATCTAGAACTCACTAGATATTGCACGATTCCATTATCAAATATTTCTTGTAATAATGGGAAAATCTTTCTATATATCCTATAATTTCACTCCGGATAGAATCTGAATTATCAAACAAAACCCCCAGAATGTACACATATCGTCAACATAGGCACCCTGTAGGTGGGGCTTAGAATACACCTTCCGTATCCTCTGTGTGTCATAAGAGGCGAGTAAAGGAGGTAAGGGTGAGGTAACCCTGACAGAAACCTCGAGGGCTGAAGACGGAGGTTCCAGGCCGCACGGCGCACTCTAATAAACCATGGATCCACGCACTTAACACTTATGATCATGTCGATAGTCACTTACAGGACTGGCGGTATGATCAGCGAACGAAAAGAAGAAGAGGTCAACAAGATGGATGGAAAGATGGCCGGACAGCCCCAAAATATAATCTGCTTCTTCCAATAGCCCATAGCTAATCCTATCCAAGGCTGATGTCATTACAGCCATCTTAAACATATGACAATACCAAGAAACTATCATTATCACGATCACAATAACCATCAGCACTACATGGCACAGGTAAGAAACCGTAAATGATAGTAAGAACCAATGTAACATTGAATCTTAATATAACAACATAAACACACTTCTCTCTGTCCTACAAATATGTTGTCAATGTATCACATTGTCTAATGGCTATGTCTTTATGGTAGATTGACTTTAACTCGAATCCCATGTCTTCTTATTGTGTATAGTGACTGTACCAGTTCTACATGTATAATTTGTTTTGTGTTCTATGTAGGGGCCCACGGTTTAGATACAGTCACTGTCTTTGGTGGAGAACATGTTGTGCTATTGCAAATTGTATATTATATATAAAATGAATTTGAAGCTCAACTTGAATTATAATAATCTCCGGCCACGCTATTTACCATTGATTCCTTGCATCATTATGTGTACTTGCACTATCATGATTTGGATTCATTTTTATATGCGGAAATGAACACAATTGACTGCCGTATGTTTGAATAAAAATAATTTCGAATGTAAGTGTACATTTAAGACATACAAATAGTTGATAAAAAAAAGTTAAATAGACGGAAAATATGAATCTACAATGTTTGGAAAAGATCCATTAAAGAATTTGATAGAACGCGATTGTACTGTACGGAATTTAAAATGAGGAAACTAAATTTGAAAAACTTGAAAGTGAATCTTACAAGCTTGCGTCTGTTTGGCTGGATTCCATAAGCGCAGAAACAGAGACGGAAACGGCAAAATCGATTCTATTGATTTTAATATGTGTGATTCCTTAAGTGCGGAACGGCACGCGCAAACGGGAACGATATTTTGACCGCTCCATGTCGCGATTCAGAAGTTGTCGGCGCGTCAACCGCGAAGGGAATTCCAAGAAATGACGCTATTTCAGGGGTATTCCTGCACGATTTTAAACTGCATAGACACATGGTAATTGAAAAGACAGACGAAGCGAATGCCGCCTCCTTTTATATGGAATCACACCCCGTGGCAATTCCGCACACGGTAACGCTTCCGCCTACCGCTTCCGTCTCCGCGCTTATGGAATCCGCCAGTGGACGTCCAGCAAGCGCGCCGCGTTTCTATTTGCTGAAGACGTGTCTGATAGCTGATTGGCTAGAGCAATGTTCATTGTATTTGTCGAGGATATTCAGCCCATTGTAATGGTTTCTTTCAATTAAATCTCCTAGCCTAGTTAATCAAACGCTGCCGGGTGCTAACAATTAAATAATCCCTGTTGTGTTTTTTTACGCCAAAAGGTAAAATTTTGAAACCTTTCTCCCAATGAATGCCAACAACATTCAACGCACACATTGCGGCGTTTCAAACTGAATAACCATTGTTGACGGTGGTTGTAAAAGACCCGTTCATATGTATGTATGATGATGATGATGATGATGATGATGAGGTAGTTGAGTTTTAAAAAAAGATATTAGTGAATAATTAGCCTAATGCATAGCACCACCTACTAAGGCGAACCACTTGAGGTTTCCTGATGGTGGTTTAAAAAACCCATGTGAAATAGCACCTGGTGGTTCTAAAAATAAACCTGTTTGAGGAGAACCACTTAAGTTAATGCGAGGCAGCGGCGACTTTCACTAAGAGATATGATGATGGTGGTTCTTAACCCATTCATCCACGAATTCCCCATATCACATTTTCTTATAATCTTAGATGATAAAATAACTAGAGACGACATAGACATTATAATCTTAGATGATAAAATAACTAGAGACGACATAGACATACTACACGTAGCGGCGGCTGTTATCGATATACCGGCGGCTGTTTTGGGTCTACTGGCGGCTGTTTTCGACCGCGGCTGTTATCGACTGTATTCATCAGAAAGAGCGATCTATAGCCAGTATATACGATATCTATGCTCGCACCTGTTATTTGTGTTTACGTTATGACGTCACAATTTTGATTATTGAATCCTTCCGCCATCATCACCAATGGCAAAGAAAACCTTTTGAATGTACTCTAGTTAAGCACGATACCCAACTATTAGACAATTTCGCGTGTGAGTTTCAGCTTGCATTGAATGTTGATAAGCGTAATTAATTGGGTAAATCGTGGTAGAACATCGACCTATTTGGCAGCGCTCATCCTCAATAAAGACGGCGTGATACGGATACTTCATACATGCACGGCGTTTGGCTGTCGAATGGCTGTGGTAATTGTGTTTCACATCTTTGCTATTGTTTTTCACATTCAAACAATCGCTTCAGGTTCGTATTACGTCATGGCAATGAATGATTCATGTCTAAAATATCGTTTAGCGTCTTGTTCAACAACTGTCACTGCTGAATTTTAATAGTTGCACTAAGTGCTTGGTGTTGGGTAGATTATCATTATCATGATTATGCTGCTACAATCATCATCATCTTGTAACAATTATCTTAACCTCCTATATTCGGTCTCCAGCGAGCATCTCACAATGCATTGCGCTTACTATTGTTTAACGTTAAAGCGGAACCTGTCCCAGGAACAGTGTTCCGGTTAACATTAAACTGTAATTAAGCACAATGAATTGTGGTATCTTGGCTGAAGACCGAATAGTAGAACCGTCTAGGCTGTCATCTCTCTAACTCTCAGCGACGTGCCTGGTACTATTTTATTTGTTTATTATTTACCATCACCATTTACCACATCAGGACATCACTGAGATGAGAGATGACAACTTCGATGTAGTGCAAGTCCATGCCGTCAGGTATGCCGCTCAGCGTTAGTCGCCATCAGATAGTATCCATCATCTGCATGTTTTAGACTTGAGCATACATGTCTGACAACTGACTCCTATCAGAGCGTATTCACACCAGCTCCCTATACGGGGCCTGACACTCGGAGTGAGTTATTTTATGCCCCCCCCCCCCCCCCCATGGCACAGACACCTCACGAGATGGGACCAACGCTTGTGCATCCCCTCCAAAGGATGGAACTTCGTAGGTTTTTGCACCTATCCACATGCCTGAGTGTGGGAATGTACCTGTAATATTTGGATTCGAATCTTGCGGCAGAGGTGAATGCTCTAGCGCTCTGAGCTACGCATCACCATCATCATCATCATATGTTGGAGGCCCTACTGGCCTATTGTCGATCTAAAGGCTCACACATATGAGTTGTGCAATCATCATCACTTTACGAGGCAGAAGCCATTGGCTTGTTATTGTCTCAGTGTTTTTTTTGTTATAGTATGGCTTGGTCAATCCAATTCAAAAGATCTCTCTGAATTAGATATCTAGTTTGTTCTTGAATGATTTGACTGTTGTCGCTTAATTAATTCTCCTCGAAACCATTCGTATATCAGTGACACTGTGACATTAGATTAAAGAAACTGAGCCTACCATTGTTGACGTTCCGCAGGCTCAGAACCAATATGATTGAGATGTACAAGATGTTAACAGGTGTGTACGATCGTGAGGTGTGGCCGCACATGTATACCACTCAGGGAGTCCATTGCCAGCAGGGGACACAACCATAAGATCTTTATAGCCCAGTCAATCTAAGAAAAACTGTAGGTGCACCTCAGCAAAATTGCAACAGAATTTCTGTCAGTAGATTTATGGCGAAGAAGCAATGATATATTACCCAAAAAAAAATCTAACCAATTCTGATGGTGGAAAATATATAATTTTATTTGTTATAACCCGCACTCCTTTGCACCGTGCTTATTACTCATTTGATGAGCGCATATATTTCCCTTATGGTTGACACATCAGAATTTAAATCACATATTCTCCCTTTATTCTTCCCTATATCCTATTTTTAAACTGGCACGGTTATTTAGTGTTAAGTTAGGTGTAAATCTATGCATTATGAATGTTCATTTGTACAGAAGTTACTCAAATATCTGCCGTGCAAACAGGTTTCTAATTTTCTTCTTACGTCTTTGTAGTGTAGCTATATGCTCTAGGGGAATCACAAGCGGATACTTTAAAATGATATACTGAGCTAAGATTACTGTCATCTCATGTCGTTTTCCTCTTCTGATATTCCGCCGTTAGTATGGGTATCGTGATCAAGTTATTAAATTATGTTACAATATAGCATGGCATATACTTAGCTTGATGTAGTAGGTCCACACACTTTTGGTATATTATTCATTAATACATACAACCATCATTTTTGCCTGAATGCAATGTATTTACATATAAGCCCCTGCCAAGACATACATTTAAAAAAAAAAAATGTAGGCAACGTAGAAAAAAATTTCACTAATTTCATACCATAAGAGTTGATCTTTTGCCAAACCTATCCCCTGAAAGATGACATTTACCAATTGTGAGTGAGGAAAGTTGATCTGTTGTCAATTCTAAGCAGTGAAGGACAATAATTGGCTAATTCTTAGTTGTGAAAAATTATATTTCTGCCCTGAGACATGAATTATTACCAATTCTGAACACTGAAGGATGATATGTTGCCAATCCTGATCATTGAAAGCATGGCATTTCACAAATGTCATATCATGAGAGATGATCTTTTGCCAAACCTAAACTCTGAAAGATGACTTGCTAACAACAGATGCTTTGTGAAATTGGACATAGCAATCAATACACAGGAAATTATCTATGGGCTGCATGATGTTGCGTCTATTTTGTCATGTAGCAATGACACTTCAAAACTAGACATGGCTTTTGAATGAAAGAATTTTAGCAGGGTCTGTAATGTGTCCCAGCTACATAATCACCTTCCTTCTATTCATTAGTTAATTTTTCATGCACTGACTGAAATATGCATTAGAAATGGTCCCTCATATGGCAACATCGGATATGATTTTCCATATGCTATTGAGAACAATGCGCTGCAGATTGGCTGTGGCCAGAGGGTTTCTTGGGCTTGGATAATGTGTTAATGGTGCATAAAGACTGATGTGATTAGATGCGTGGTCGGTTTTGCGCATGTCTGAATGTACGTCCATTTTCAGAGCTGAGCAGGTCAATTGGTGTTAGTAATGGCCTGGGATCACCTAAAATGGATACAATGGCTCATTATTGTGGGCAGTGGAATGTTCCTTGAACCTCTCTTGAATTGTGTGCTCTGCCCTGATCAGTCCTGATAAAATATCCTCCAGAGTTGTGTACAGTGAGTAGTGGTGAGTAGTCAGGCAGCCGGAACCTACTTGTTGAATCTTCTAAGCTTTCACTGATGTGGCGCAGAAATTCCCTCCTTCAGGATTCTCGTTCAGAGCTCAATTTTGACCATAGGTCAGTCATTACATGACTTCATATTAACCATCTCTACCTAATGTACAAATGCCATACCAGGCAAGAGGGTAGAATCCCCTATGATGCAACCCCTACAAATGTCATACACAAAGCCCATTGGAGAGCAGGCAGCTAACATTGGTGTCAGCTCTGATCCAGATGAGACACTGCATGTAAGCAGAACTTGGGAACCATGCAAATCTGTCATTCATGCACTAATGGCTTTCATATGGAAGGTCATGTAGTTTGGTGCCATGATCCCTGGCCCAATACATGTGCCCTGTATTTGACCTGCAGGGTAGTGCACTTTGGCAACATCTGATCATGCAGTGGGCTGAGGAGAGGGTACGCTTGAAGCATGTTCTGGGTAGTCTAGTCTGCCATGCCACCAGAGTTGCCCTTATGCGTCCTTTTGCGCGTATATACGCATAAAAATGGCAGAGGGACACATAAAAATTAACCCTCTGCGTCCCCGAGGACGCACGAGGGATGCAGTGAAAAAGTGTAACTGAAACTGGTAACTTTGCGTGTGCTTAATTATCGATTATATTATCGTATGTGTATATTTATTTGTGCATGTTTTTACTTTAAAAAATATACCAAATGTATTGTGTGTTCAATAAAAACGAACTTACTGCATTGTTTAAGACTATGATTTGTTGTATGTTTTCTTGCACAACTCAAAGTTGTTAATGCCCATAAATCAGATTCAACCACCACATTTATAATTGTAAACACAATCCCCAAATCATCCTTAGTATTCCATTTGATCTAATTTGTATAAATAATGAGTTTACACGCCCGATGTTAGTCGCCTTGTTTGGCCTACAAATTGCAAAAATACCCGCCATGCTTCAGTCAGTTGTGCTAAGCGTCAGTGTGACGTGTTAGTATTTGATTGGATAACAGCGGAATCTCCCTCTCCAAGAACTCACGCTTGAGAAATCCAATACAACTGATCAAGTGTATACAAACGTGTCTGGGCGTCTTAACCCTTTCAGAGCTCAGAACATTGGACACAAAGTTGTTATCACTAATATGCTGAATATTTTGAAATTAATTTGCGCATGCCTACTTGCCTAAAGTAGCAACGACTTACAGGCAAAATATTTTTTTCTATTTACTTATCAAAATATCTAAATGTATGACGGAATATATGGAAGATATTGTGATATCTTTTTCATTGAATGGTCATTTGACGGATTAGCGGCAGTGTCTTTGTATTGCTGTTTGAATAACGGTTTCAATACGCGCTATAAGCCGTCTCATTTAGCAATAGCGGCTGATTGATTGACTGATGGATTAGTGTTTATTATAATGTTTAACAGTATTCGATCGTTAGGTGTTCCCAATTTCTCAACTAAAAAGCTCATCCCAGCAGCGATGTTCAACGATATCGTCGATCTACAGGTAGGCATACGTTAAAATATTGATTTTTTCCAAACAGCGTATAGCTCAAAGCTCCCCGATACAAGCGTCCTTATTGGATACACGCTAATGCATTATCTATGCTTCAACCAATCAGCAATCGCATTACATAGTTACTCCCTATGAATTAGACATATCCGGTTATTGGCTGATATATTTTCACTAATTACGCATTTTAATATGATTTATACAGATTATTTTTGATAAATTATTGTTGTGTCTGATCTTAGCCTATGTATTCCACTATATTTAGTCATTCCAGATACATTATAAAAAATACGCGCGCATTATATCGAAGTAGGTCAAGTCGTCCTTGAGCAAACTCGCCCCAGATACTCGTAATTTTTCAATTCGTCCAAAGTCAAGTTAGGGTTTTATAGAAAAACTAATGCAATGGTCTTTGCTAATTACTAATGTAGTTGTCTTTGGAAATGTTAATCATACAAGGTTGTCAATGTAGGTTGGTTGGTTGGTTTATCAGACAACAAACAAGTACAGTGCTTTAAGTTATTGTTTATTGACATGCAGTTCAAATGTTATTAGTTAAATATACAATGGTCATTTCAATAGATAAATTTTAGCCACCATTGTAGATCACAGAATACATATTTTTGAAAATTTACCACGGGAATGACTGGCACTGTTTAGAGCCAGTCATTCCAGTGTTAAACTTTCAAAAATAGGTATTTTGGTGATCTACAATGGTGGCCAAAAGTGTTAAGTGCTAAAGGTTAATAAACTATGCATAGTTAATATTCTCTATATATACATTAACAGTATTTACACAATGTCATAACTAGTGCTTTCAACATGTTTAATAAAGTGCTTTATAATTATATCAATGTGTTGTGTTTATTTTAAGAAAAAAACATGGGACCCTCATATTTCAGATGAGGACCCCATGGGACCCCCAGATTTTACAGTGGGACCCCCCAAATCTGAGAGTGTGTGGGGTTCTTGGGACCCAAAAAAATCAGATGTGTGCAACACTGCATGCCACAAATGATACCACTTTTTCACACCACAGTGCACTGTATTTAGGGGGACATTGGCTGTCTATTCTGCATTGCTGAGATGATGCAGGGGGTTTGAGTGAACTTGTAACTGCCAGTTCTTGCCTTGAAGGCTGATGTTCAGCTGCTTTTTCCGAAGACTTGGCATGTGTTGTGTATATCACCAACCTTCTTTTGCCAGTCTGTCTGTACTCTCATTCATTGCCAGAGATACCATTATCTGCTGAAGCACTGTGCCAGATTCCTTAGGTAGTTCATGTACGGTTCCCTTTATGGTGTTTATCAGCTTTTCGGTGGATCTTGCAGAGCAGACAGCTTGTCAGTGACAAGGACTATTCTGTCTGGTGGTTCCTCTATGGAATTTAGGTGGTCAGCTGCTGCTTGGAGAAAAATGACTTCAGCTTTGAGGTTGGACATGGTTCGCACGGGTTATGGAAATCCTGGAAAGTCATGAAATTTGGAAATCTAAATTCCAGGCCTGGAAAAGTCATGGAAATTTGTCATTTTGATCAAAGTCATGGAAAAGTCATGGAAAATGATAATCTCCCTAAATAAAAATAAAATCTGATGGCATACAAATGTAAAATGAGGAAATAAAGCTTGGAAATACACATTTCATTTCTATGTCGCGGCGATCACGTGTTCTCCTTCGATCAATACTCACCATTCTGTTACTTCTGATATACAGCTGGCCTTGACAGCGGCTCTAGGATTATAGACTTAGAAAGCTTTACCGACTCCTGGGAACCGGGTACTCGGCTCCCAACTGCTGAGTACCCGTTTACCATAGAGCTCATTCTTGTTTGCATAGCGACAAGAGCAATACATGCTTTTTGCATTAAGGATTTTAGTGTTTTAAAATAATCTAAGTCTTTAATCAGTGATAGTTTGTGTGTTCTGAAAGGATTAACTAAGGACTATGGAGAATACCGCCCAAGACAACCAGGTTGTATTGTTCTTTATTATCCATAGTTAAAAGACTTAGGTCTCTAAATTTCGTTGTGTCGCATGTTCCAATTTCTGTCCCCATAGAATCTGGGACGTGTGCTAACAACGATATATGCCAGACGATCGCCTTCTTTAAACCCCAACAGGCGATCAGCAGATATGAAAATAGGTGTTTGCTACAGTATTTCTAACACGAATATCGGCTGACGTCGTTCTCCGTAGAATCCGAGCGGGTGACGTCACACCCGGTCGCTCGGATGTTTATGTGAAGAAAAATTTTTCATTAATTCGCGCATCTTATTCTGGGTGCTGCGTACTAAAAATGGTACCGGAAACTTTAGAATGATCAAGTTTACGTGCGATCACGATCGGTTTGCAATGATCGGTGGTTTCAAAATTCTTGAGTAGATGTGTGGTCTGCGGTTTTACCGTGTGAGACAGCAGTTTTGTTATACATTTTGTTGTTTTCTTCACATATCGTGCTGCGTTCGTTAGGAGTATAATTTATATTGATTAGTAAATATACCCTGAATGCTATGCGATATGATTCCTGGAGCCGTTACACATCCTGGACGATCTATTATGGGTGTGTTGTGCCCGCCGCGTACTTGTCGTCATAATCAATGCGATCGTTGTTGTAACGTGGCGGGGTGGGGTGCGGGGAGGTTACGGTTAATTTATGAGTCAAATTATTTGAAAATTAATTGTCTGCCTTCCATCCGGGTCTCGTTCCGCTTGTTTATTGTAGGTTTGTGCTTATTTTATAGGCCAAGCCAGCCCCGCCATCATGTGACGACTGCCATAAGTTTGTCCGTGTAATGTTCAAGGACCATGTCTGTTTTATGTGTGCCCTGTGTAATATAGATCATAGGTGTAATGTTTGTGCAGTGTGGTCCATCGAAACGATGGTTAAGTTCCTTGCCCAGAAGGACTTGGCTGGGTCTGACGCGGGGTCAGGCGGTCCGAGAGTAAATCGTGGAGCGCCCGGTTCGGCCGGTGCGGGTGCTCCACGTCTCCAGCTGGAGGTGGCGGAGATGGCACCGCCGGCGTGGTTTGGTCCGGCTCTGCAGGGTTTTTCTGCATAGCATTCTGACCACGCTGGTGTCGTCCCTGCTACCAAAGGTTGGGGGGCAGTTTCTCCCCATGCCTGGTACGGATCCTGTCCTCGGACAGGATTCTGGACTGGTTACCGAGGGGGCCGTCTCGTACGGCCCCCTGGCAGTCCCGTCTGGCTTCGGCCAGACGGGTTTCTGTTTCTCTGCGGCCACCTCCGGGTGGTCCAGTAGCGGTGGACGGTCCGTCAGGTGTGGGAGCCGTCCACCAGGACGGTTCCACGGTTGACTCGTCTAGTGACGACTCTTCGGAGTCTGAAGACGAGGAGGAGAGGTTGCTGCGGCCCGTGAAGCCGCAGGTGGAGAATATGGAGGTTGATTCCGTCCTAGACGGAACCGGCCTCCATTTGTCTGGTTTGGCGCAAGCCAGGTCAGCGGCTCCGCCTGTGGCTGAGGCAAATCCGTTACCGTGCACTGGTTCCGTGCGGCTTGGTTTGGCACCAGCCGTCACGGGAACGGGTGTGCCGGGCCGGGCGTGGTACTCACCTATCTCGCCTGGTCCGGCAGTCGGACGTGGGGTGCCGTGGGCGCCCGTGTCCGGCTATGGTTCCGCGACTGCTACGGGTCCGTACGGTTTTCCGTGCGGACCTACCCCATGGACCGGAGTGTTTCATGGGGTGGCGGCGGAACCGTGTGGTACCGGAGTGCCTGGCGTGTCAGCCGTGGCTCCTTGCTGGGAGGCCGTGGCTGGCAGACCCGTGAGCACGTCAACGGGTGACGTGTTTGCGGGGGGTGTCTTCATCGGAGGTAGATTGGTCAGATGCTCTGGCGTGGCTAGCCAGGGTTGACCCGTCTGTGGTTTCGGCCACGGCCGATGAAGATGCGCCCCGTCCGTCGGTTGCGTCGATCAGGACGGGGATTTTGCCCGCGGCCCGGATCCAGTCAGTGGGACTGGATCCACGGTTCATAGAATGGTTGGATGCTATTTATAGCAAACAACTGATGACCAAGGGTCAGCTCCCTGCGGCCTCCAGGGAGGTGCGGGCAAGATGTCGTATTCCGCGGGGGGAATACGACAGGTATGGTGTAGTCCCGTCGGTCACGGAGGATGACCGATGGGTACTGGGCGTCCAGAGTGCCGTGCCGGGTCACCCCGGTCCGGCACTTGTGGACAAGTCTCAGGTACACCAGGAAGAAGTCCTGTCCCTATGCGATGAGGGTGTGAGGGCAGCGATGAGCGCTGTCAACCACTCTTATCGTCTCCTTCAGTCGGTGTGGGCTGAAGCGGGGCAGGCCACCCTGTGCCACCTGTGGCGCTTTCATGTGACAATGACGGCCTGGTGCTGTCGATGGACACATTGGCAAGGGTGCAAGCGCGTGTGACAAAATCCAGGAGGCAAATGGTCATTGACCATATGCGTCCGGCTACGGCAGTCAGGGAGCGTCTCCTTGGGACACCCCTGACAGGGCCTAGCATCTTCGGTGGCCAAGCGTGGGCCATCTTAGAGGATACCGCCAGTATCGCGCAGAATCGGTTAGCGGTAAACCTACAGCTAGAGCTAGTGCGGCAAGCGCATGCACTAGGGCCTGTGGGGAAACCGCTAACGGGACAACCTTCAAAGGAGCAGAAGAAGCATAAGGGCAAGGCGAAAGCTAGGCCTGTTGCGACTTCTGCTTCAGCTGGGGTTTCAGAGCCGCCGCCGGCGAAGAAGCCCAGGAAGGTTGTAGAGGCGCCTACCCTCCCCAATGTTGCTCCTGACCGCCCTAGAGGCGGGAAGGGCAAGGGGAAGGGTAAGGGTAAGGCCTCAAAGGGCGGACAGAAGGGGCCGAAGCGTACCTGAGGGTACGAAAGCTCCCTTCATATCCGCCTGGACCGCGCCTGTGCGACAGGAACAGCGGTGCCAGTTATACCCGTCGTGCCTAGAACGAAATGGTTCTCTCTCTCTCTCTCGTTAAGAAAGAGTGGGGGGGGCGGACTGCGAGCCGGACAACCCCGTTAGACGTCGAGGCGTCTATGGTGGGTGGAAGGCTCATGCGTTTCGTCGAGGCCTGGCGAGGTGTGACGTCAGACAGTCTGGTCCTGGGATGGTTATCCCAGGGTTACATGCCGGAGTGGTGGGACTTTCCACCACAAAATCTGTCTTTGGCACCTGTCTGGACACCCGTACCAAGGGAGCCAGACAAGTTAGAAGCCGTTCAAAAGGAAGTGTCGGGTTTGCTTCTGAAGGGAGCAATAAAACCAGCAAATCGAAACACTCCAGGCTTCTATTCAAACATGTTCCTTGTCCCCAAGAGCACAGGGGGATGGAGACCCATACTCAATCTCAGGCCATTAAATTGGTTTATCCATACGCCTCGGTTCCAGATGGAAACGCCGAGGTCGGTAATGCGGGATTGAGGAAAGGAATGTGGTGTGTATCGATCGATCTGAAAAATGCATATTTCCACATTCCTATGAATCGGAGTTGGCACAGGTTTCTGAGATTTGCGTTTCAGAATCAAGTATGGGAGTTTACAGTCTCCCGTTTGGCCTGTCGACAGCTCCGAGGGTTTTCACAAGAGTGGTCCTTGCGGTGACAGCGTTTCTCAGAAAAGAGAACGTGGCGCTACACACCTACATAGACGACTGGCTGCTTAAGGCAGACTCGGCAGCCAGGTTGAACGTGGATACTGCTCTGACTCTGAAGTTACTTTCAGATCTACGCTGCATAGTCAACGAGGAGAAATCCGAGTTGACGCCCACTCAACGTTTCGTTTATTTGGGGATGCGATTCGACCTTGAGGAGGGCAGGGTTTACCCATCAGAGCCCAGAGTGGTGTCTCTGTTAGCCATCCTCAAGAGTTTTCGAGTGGGAAACCACATTCAAGGCGAGGCGGTTCCTTCAGATGATGGGCATGATGGTCTCCATGGAGCAGGTTATCCCGTACGATGCTCTAATGCGAAGGCCTATCCAGTTGTATCTGATGTCTCTGTGGAAACAGAGAACAGAACCCCTGTCAAAACTGTTGCCAGTTTTGGAGCCGATAATATCGCATCTTCTATGGTGGAAACAGCGTCAGAATCTCCTATTAGGGGTTTCGCTGCACCTACCCCGCCCCCAGCTGTCCGTCTACACGGATGCATCGCTGGAAGGGTGGGGTGCCTGCCTGGGAGAACCAGGTCTCGGGCACATGGACTCTCCCGGAGAGTCAGCTGCATATCAATCTGTTGGAAATGATGGCAGTGGAACTGGCGTTGGAAGAGTTCCTTCCGATGATCAGGGGCAGGGTGATATTGATACGGTCGGTCGATTCGACAGTAGTATCATATATAAATCGCCAAGGCGGGACCAGGTCGCCCACTCTGTGTATCAGGGTGTGGCACTTGATTCAATGGTGCAGGAATTACTCGGTTGTTTTGAAAGCAGCTCGTATTCCTGGCCGATTGAACATTCTGGCGGATGCTTTGTCTCGCAGACAGAGAATTCTGCCAACAGAATGGTCCCTCAACCCTCCAGTTCAGCGACGGATCTTCGAGCATTGGGGCAAACCCAACGTGGACTTGTTCGCCACAAAGGAAAATGCTCAAATCATGACATATGTCTCGCCGATTACAGATCCAAATGCCGTCGATACAGACGCTCTGGCGATAAGCTGGAGAGGGATGCACGCTTACGCGTACCCACCCACCATTCTTCTACCGAAGGTTTTGGTGACGGTCAGGGAGGAACCGTGTCTGGTCCTGCTAATAGCGCCGTATTGGCCGAGCAGGGCGTGGTTCACGGATCTTCTAGATCTGCTGGTGGAAAACCCAGTGCAGTTGCCCGAGATTCCGAACATAATCTCCCAGGCCAAGGGACGCTTCCTACACGAGTGTCCCGAAATGTTCAATGACTGCGTGGATGTTATCAAACAACGTTCCACGTCGGAAGGCTTTTCTCGACAGGCTGCTGATTTCATCGCGGCTGCGAGAAGGAGGTCAACCTTCAAGTCATATAACAACAAGGTTAACAGATTTGCAGACTGGTGTGAAGAAAAGGGTATTGATACCTTTCAATCCACTATCAGCAAATAGCAGACTTTCTCTGTGAGCTGTTCTTTTGAGGACTAGCTCCCGTCACAGTTGCTGGATACAAGTCAGCTTTGGCATCAGTTATCCCTTGTCTAGCCAACAGGGATAGTCCAGAGGTGGCCCAGTTAAATGTGATGTTGAAGGGAATGAGCAATCTCCGACCGAGACAACCGGTAGTCATTCCAGCCTGGAGTCTATCTTTAGTGCTTAATGTACTGGCCAAGCACCCTTTCGAACCGTTGCGTTCGGCTAGTCTAAAGCATTTGACTCTAAAGGCGGTTTTTCTATTGGCAGCTTCCTCAGCTAGAAGGCGCAGTGAGATCCATGCGCTTTCGGCAGAGAGGAACCGATTATTGTTTCTGGAGAAGGTCTGCGTCTTCTGCCAAGGGCAGAGGTTATGTCAAAGAACCAATCTTTGAGATATCCCGGCAAACCGATCATTATACCGAAGTTAACTAGGTTTGATCGTGATGCCAGTGTCTGGTGCCCGGTCCGTGCTTTGACTAAGTACAAGAAACGGACTGACTCGTTACGGTCGAACGATAGACATCTGTGGATCTGCCATAAAAAATCTTATGGCGCCGCATCCATGGGGCAGACAATGTCAGAGGAATAGCTGCCTCGACCGCCCTTTACAATGGTGTTCCGTTATAGGACATCATGGCCGTTGCACAATGGCACTGTGAGTCCTCATTCACGGATTACTATATGAGGGATGTGTCAGACTCAGCCAATCCACTCGCTTTAGCTGTTTTGAAACGATAGTTAGTGACCACACTGCTTTTCACCCTTTTCTCACTTCGGTAAGAAAAGAACCTAAAGCAGGCATGGTCAGGCGAGAGGATGTCAACCAGATTGTGTCACTGATGGCCGAACCGGTGAATGGTTGGAGGCGGTACGTCTGAAGTCCAATTATCATAAGGTAATTCAATAGTGAGAGTTTTTTGTATTATGGATATGTATCATGTTCATTCATCTTATATATTCATGCTCATTCCCAGGCTAATACATGGAGTATGCAGGGAGCAGTTAACCCTCTTGGCATATTTGTGTTTTCAGGCGAGATACATGTTCGTTAGTTCTCTCCCTTTTCTTAGGAGGAAAAAGGGGGGAGGACTGTGACGCGAATGTGATTCGGTTCCGTGAACTTGACGGTCCTTTTAGGTCTCCGTTAGTCAAGTTTGAAGTCTAAAATCTTTCTCCAAGGGGCAAAATTAGCATTTATGGCTTGCCCCTTCCCACCAGGTTACTGATCAAATCTGGTGTATATCAGAAGTAACAGAATGGTGAGTATTGATCGAAGGAGAATGCAGGAAATGTCAATTTCCCTTTCTCCGAGATCTAACAATACTCACCATTCTGTTACGGACCCAGCCTCCCAGCCCCACGGAGGCAAGCCATAGTTTTCTCTTGTTTGGTGGCTATGCAAACAATATGAGCTCTATGGTAAACGGGTACTCAGCAGTTGGGAGCCGAGTACCCGGTTCCCAGGAGTCGGTAAAGCTTTCTAAGTCTATAATCCTAGAGCCGCTGTCAAGGCCAGCTGTATATCAGAAGTAACAGAATGGTGAGTATTGTTAGATCTCGGAGAAAGGGAAATTGACATTTCCTGCAATTTCATTCATTATCAAAGTCATACATCCGACCAACATAAAATGACCCAAAACAACGTAAGAATTAAAATGAGGTTAGATCGCTTATGTTGGAAGGCCAAATTAAACTCTTGTGATTGGAGGCATTCCACTGAACTATATCTGGACTCGAAGAAGGCCTCCCAAATAAAAACAGGTTTGTAACGCCGCGAATGCCAGTATCCCAAATCAATAGTAAATATGTACAGATGTTTTTAAAACAATTTGATCTATAAATTATATATATTATTTCCTACACAGCATATGCATTCAGCAATATATTTATTGGTAAGATTTTTGGTTGATTTCGTCCCGGCCGAATTGGTTACATTATGATAATTAGATGGCGATGATATCTTGCTCTCGCTAGCGTATGGGGCTTCCCCAGTATATTGAATGTATTTCTCGCTCAAAGATGGTTTTATGCATTCTATTACGGTTAAAGTATGAAATAAACTTGTCAATATTAATAAAAAATAACCAGATATTTAGCTGATAAGCGATTATTATTATTTTGAATATAGCGGTAAAGTTACCAATTTTGGTTCTTCGGAAAAATGTTTTGCAATATTTCTGAACTATGACTGCGTGTTATATACCTGTATTAGGCTTTTTTTGGCTCATATTTTGTCAAATTTTCCACTGCGTGTTATCTATTAGTGCACAATATATTCGTGAACTTATTGCTTCTTACCATTTTAACCGATTTCAACCAAGTTAGGCTGAAAGGATGCTACATGTACATGTATGATCATAGGCTCTAGAACTTCCATTCAGAATTTTTATTCGTCAATTTTTTATGTGAAAACCTCAGCTTTTATTTGAAATATACCGGATATTCTTACAGGTTGACCCTTTGTCCTAGATAAAATGAATTCCATATGATTCACTATATGCGGTTGAACATTTTAAAACAAATTTAAGTGTCTTTGACCTAGATATTGATTCTTGGAGGTCATGGAATTTTTAAATTTTAGTCATGGAAAAGTCATGGAATTTCAAATACTGAAAGGTGTGCAAACCCTGGTTGGAACAGAGGGACCCACTGCATACAGAGATGGTTTCAGAAGGTATTCACGTGTCTGGCTGAAGATCCCATTGTCTCCATTTCTTAGGTTCTGGTAGATTTTGTTCTGTGCCAGGGCTGTGTGTGTGTGGCATCACTCTGTTCTTGGTTTTCAGTGTGTCCAGGTGTGCTGGTCCTTATTCTGACACTGAATGGCTCTGGAGACCACCCCTGCTGTGTCAGAATATCACAGCGATCTGGATTGGTTGGACAACACCTTGATTCTCCTGACATTTTTCAGCTGGTTTGACTCTATTGTTTCAGTCAGCTCTCTGTTAGAGCCTACAACTTCATGTGGAGGGTGATCTATGAGCCACTTGAAATTTTCACCCTATCTGAATTTTTTTCTCCCTTCTGGTTTCAAGTGATTGGATGCTGGCCATCTCCCATTTTATGGATGGGAGTAATTTTCATTGCACCAAGTATGCTTCTGAGTTCAAGGTTTTGCAACTTGTCTTGATTTGATTTGTTCATCTTTGACACAGTGTTCCAAGTGCTTGAGTCATACTCCAACACAGACTGTACTGCACCTGTAAAGACTGTTCTCAGGATCTTGGAGATTAATCCCCATGTGGTTTCCAAGAGCTTCCTCATGACACCAAGCTTTCTGATGGCCCTTGCCTCCATCTCTTCAATACAGGGCTTTCATGCCAGGCTGTAATCTATATTCATGCTGAAAAGGTGGGTGTACTGATCTATGGCGGGGTACTCTCTCCAAGCATGAGAGAGAAGATGCTGGATACTGTCTTTGACTTCATTGACTTCTAACCCTCAATCTTCTGTCCACTGCTTATTCGCTCACTGCAGTATTCAATATCCTGTTTCGGTGGTGTGGCCTGCAGCACTCTACATTGCCAGGTCGTCAGTCAGCATGTGTACATTATCTGGATGTATCCACTCGCCCATATTTTTGCTGTATACCACTCACAGTACATTACTTTTATGTGAAAATGGTGTATCAGGGTATTTAAATGCACATTAAACACTGTCATGGCTCAAATTTGATTGGATTATTATGCCATCTGAATTTTGTTAGTGTTGTTCTGTGTGGTCGTAGACGTGCTGCATTAGTTCATGGGAAGGGGTCCATCGCCGCTTAATCAAATAAAACCCATGAACAATATAATATGTAGAGTGCAGCACTGAGACAGCGGTGGTGACGATGCTTGATTTTGTAGCTTTCACACCCGCTAAAGACCTGTAAGCTACAGATATAAAATTTATATAATGGCTTAGTGTCATAATTGAAAAATAAATTTAAATCAGACACACACATGTTCATTCGAAGTTACCTACATTTGTTTGAAAAAAATGTATGTCTTGGTATATGTAACTACATAACATTCAGGCAGAAATGAGGATTGTATGTATTAATGAATAATATACCAAAAGAGTGTGGCTTATCACCCACCACACCAAGCTAAGTTTACATCCTCATAGATTGCTACATTATAATAACTTGATTTCGATACGCCTACTAATGGCGGAATGGCCGTAGAGGACAACAATACAAGGAAATATCCGCTTGAGGTTCTCCAGGGACAGATAGACAGGGTCTACACTAAAAGTAACACATAAGAAGAAATTTTGAAATCCGGTAGCACAGCAGACATTTTAATAACCGCTGTTCAAATGAACATTCATAAAGCATAGATTTACACCTAGCATAACATTAAATAACCGTGCCAGTTTAAAAATAGGATATAGGGAAGAATAAAGGGAAAATAAGCGATTTAATTTCCGAGGTGACGCGCGTACGGGAAATGTACGCTATCGTCAAATCAGGAATAAACACGGCGCAAAAGAGTGCAGGTTATAACAAATAAAATTATATATTTCCCACCATCAGAATTGTCTAGATTTTTTTTTTGTCATATGCCATTACTTCTTCGCCATAAATCTACTGACAGAAATTTTGTTGCAATTTTGCCAAGGTCTTTTTTAGATTGACTGGACTATTTAATCAGAGAGCAAAGACCAGACTTGGACAGAACAGTTTTTGCATCCGGGTCGCTGAACCATGGAACAGCCTGCATGAGGAAGAGCTAAAAGCACTGACAGTGAAGGCTATCGACACACGCTTGGACAGGCAATTGTCGAACCAGGAAATGATCTACAATTTTGAGGCACCTCTGGCGATAGAGGATATGGTAGCAATCCAAATAATTGAGGATGGTGGATCTAGAATTCAGGGCATATCAGTAACAACGCTACCTACCCCATCCTCTACTCCTATCATCAGTCTATATGCCACCTAGAGGGGGAGCAGCATATGATAACGAGTATACTTAAACATTGGATCAGCACCACGAAATAGTCTCGAAATACCACCGTACGGATAACATAGGAGGTGACTTAAAATTTTACCCAACCAGCCATCTATCTTCAAACAGGCACAACCAACTGAAAGGCTTTCTTAAAGAGTACAGTTTAAGGTACCTAACAGAAGGCCCTACTTTCGAACATCCAAATGCAGGGCATAATTTAGAATTTGATATTCATGTATTGCTGTGCAAACTATACATTGTATAGCTATCGGCAAAAATGTTAGCAATCAGCTCTCACCGATAAATTCCCTATATCTCAATCTCAGAGCAAACAAATAGGAAAGGTGTTGAATATTTTAAAATTAATATGACTGGAAGGCATTGATTGATGCCTTAGGCAGCAATGGCTTCCAGTCATATTAATTTCAAAATATTCAACAGTATATGGTATACATTGTAAAGAATGTACTTTCTCTGGGATTTGTTATAGGGTTAATGATAGAATTTTGAAAATCAATGATAAATTGGAATCGCGTACAAATTTTGCGTACAGCTATGCATGTTGCAGAATGTATAGCAACTGCTTAAATATGTGTAGCAAATTGAGATGTGATACCAGATAAATTGTGCCCTGAAATGGTAGGGACATTTCTACAATTGACTACTTCCTCGTATCTGAAAAAGGCAATAGTACAGTCGATAAAGCTTATAGTCAGCCAGACCTACACTGCAACAGCTCTGACCATCACCCCTTCAAATACACCTGTTCTACACCGTCGTCGAAATTACGTCACAGTTTAATAAAAGCTTTGTTCCAAAATCCACTGGAAAAAGGTGGACCAATTTAAGTACCAAAACATGCTGGCAGTCTCATTAGAATATTGTAACTTAGCTACATTGTATAGTAGCAAAATTCAGTCATATCCTGGTAACTTCAAGTAAAGAAAGTTCCTCCAGCACTACTGTCATGAAACCTGTAACATTAAGACTCTAGAATAATGAAATAGCAGAAGCAGTTTTGGCAAAGAAGGCAGCGCATTCGGAATCGAAGATGTAGGGTTCCCCTCATGATGACAATAATCCAACAGCAGCCCAACATCGTACTACTAGACTCTACCTGCGTCAAGTACAAAGAAAAACTGCTGCACGGAAGAGGGACCAAGAGTTACAGAAAATCATGGATGCCAATAACTCAGATAGAACCTTATTCTATTGTCTAATAAAAAAACAGGCAGCAAAAGATGTCTCAAAACAGTAAACTGATAGTTGATGATGTATCATTCACTGATGACAATATATTAGCATGATGGCAGACAGATTTCAGTAAACTAAGCATGTTATCTACTGCTACATCTGATCAACAACATAAAGCAGAGATTGAATTTGATGACATAATAGTCCGACAAATGTGTCAAATCCAGCCTAACCTACTACAAGAAGTCACAGAAAATGAAGTTAGTAAAGCCGTACTCCAACTCAAGACAGGTAAAGCACCAGATATTACAGGATTGACTGCAGAACATCTCAAGTTTGGAGGAGGTAGCACCACCATCACAGTACTAACTTTAGCTCTGTTTTGTGGAAATGTTGTGGTACAGATGAGTGTTCCCTGCATCAGCTGCGGTGTGCCACCTACACTCATGGTTACACACTGCTGCACCTAGCATTTGTTTGCATGTTGACTTGTAGAGGCTGTGGTTGGTCTTATTGCTGTAGTTTTAATTTTCTGTTTTCATCGCGCTCCTAGTCTTCTCTACACACTTCATACACCCGATATGCACCATGTGTTACATCAGAGGTCGAAAAAGACTTGAGAGTGCATATAGATAGAAATCTCTCTCTTGATATACATATAGGTAATATTGTATCCAAGGCAAACAGTACAATAGCACTAATCAAAAGAACCTTTACCAACATAGACCAATCTACATTCATACTCTTGTACAAGTCTCTAGTGAGATCTTTTCTAGAATATTGCAACTTGGCATGGTCACCAAGACTGAAAAGACAGTCGCAGCTATTGAAAAAAGTTCAACGACGAGCAACAAAACTTGTCCCGCAAATCAGAGAGAATAGATGTACCACGGAAAGACTTGAAGCAATAAATCTAATGTCACTGAAATATAGACGGTTTCGGGGAGATTTAATTGAAACATTCAAGCTCATCAGGGATCTATATAACATTGATAAAGTCTAATTTTTTTACCCATCCAATGTTACAAAGTCCAGAGGCCATAAGTTCAAGCTCAACATAAAACGCAGCAACAAAGATATTTGCAAACACTTTCTCTGCAACAGAACGGTCCGCTGTGGTACCATCTATACTCACATATCCTCTTCCGACTGTATCTCTCTACTATCTATCTAAACATCTGATTTGATTTATTCTCTCGGTAAATTGCCAGGACTAGTCCTGGACACATCAGACAAGACACGTGGTCATAACCTTAAACTATTGAATCATCAATCCAAGCATTCACTTAGACAACATACATTCAGCAACAGAGTTATCAATAACTGGAATGCACTTAGCGAGGAAGTGGTGCAAGCACCCTCGTTAAACTGTTTCAAAAACTCGACAAAAGGTGGTCCAGCTTCATATACAGTATGGATCTACCGGAGGTACTAAAAGAATACCAGGGAAACTCCAGCAGGTGACTCAAGCATCATCCTGAAATATATATACACAGTGTGCCAAGAAATTGGCCTGGTGGCAAGAAAACTACCGGTGATTATAGAAAATTTCATTGCGCACGTGTATGTATACATACTGCAATTCTGTAGAAAACAACCATGAATCATGACCATGCAGAAACCTGGCTCGAATCACAGGTTATGTCAGTCTAGGTAGTTCTGCCCTACCATCCTAGATAAAGCACAGCAACATCTTCCACCAAAATTGTTGAAAAATTAACACCAGTTCATATTTTAACTTAATATGAAAATTTAAGATTTTGGCACTAGAATGGGGTTAAATAACAAATCATTGGGTTACCACAATACCATACCAGCACTGCTCCAGGGCCTCGGTGGGTCTTGGCCACCGCTAAGTCAGATTGTTTTAAATAACAATACGTACATACATGTATATGCAACAGTAACAAGCCATCAATAGAGAAAGAGAAAAAAAACACATGAAAGATCTGTACAGTGTTAAATATACATAAAGACTGGAGAATTGCCCTATAAACTGATGAGCACAATCGTACATATTTTCCACTTGGTCTTGGATTCGGTTGGTTACCCCACCAGAAATTGTCATGGTCTCGGTCGGTTGCCCTGCCAATCTCATCTGTTGTAAATAAATGTACATTTGTACATATTAACCACAATGTAAGAATTTGGTTACTAATGATCATTAATAGTAATTTCCTTTAAAAAGTAATATACCAAAAAAAACATGAAAGGAAAAAACCCTGTTGCTACAGATCCGTCCCGAATAATAAACGCAAGACCATCCAGCAAAATCTCATGCGCAACCCCTAGTGTAATGCATTTTGAGGTTACTGATCGTTATAGATCGACAGTAGGCCTAACGGGCCTCCAAAGTCAGGGATAACAGGGAGTCCCCTAAAGGCTATGCCTATTAGTTTGTGAACCCCTGACCATGCCATTGTCATCATTATTAACGGTGGTTATAATGATGTTAATGCCATTAATAATAATTATAAGAGTGATAATAATAACAATGATGGTAATATTAATTGTTAGTAATCGCCAGGCTACTAAGCCCGTTACCACTATTTTCACCACATGACACCACCAAAATTTTTAATTTAACAACTTACAAGATATGCACATCTCTATGTACCTGTAAATATGTTTGTCTTTTGTCTGTTTTTGTTTTTTACAAACCCTAACTTAATTTTTCCATATCTAAGAAAGATAATGATGGCCCTTTAAGGCATTGTTTTCAACATTGTTCCCATCTAACAATTTTGCCAGCCAAATCCTTATCACTTGGAAGTTCTTCGAATTTTCTGTAACTCCTTTTGTCCTCTGGGACTTTGTTAACCCTTAAATGGGCACGCCGGTCAAAATGTCTTTGCAGTGGTTGTGAGAAAAGTCCATTTGCAGGCCTGGAGAAGACTATTTAAATAATAAGCCAGACATTCCAGGGGTAAATTTTCAAAAATAGTTTAATTTTGGCCTGCGAATGGACACTCACTGAGAAGTTGTTTTCGATTTACTTTATCAATTTTGACAATTAACATTAAGGATTAATACTGTAATAGCTTAAAACTTCTGAGCTCGCAATTGTCACGTGCATTGTGTTTGTTTTTTCCCCATCTCTGATCTTGTGTTTTAGGTGGAAATTTTCATAAAATGAAATGTTAAAGGGAAACACCAGACCCTCTTTACTACTGTGTATAAAATGAATCTACAGACCATAACATTTTCAAAAAGATAATTGTAAGCTCTGCTCAAATTAGAAATATATATCTTCATTATTTAAATATGTGATACATTAGTTAAACTTCTATTCCCGGATGATGATGTCATAAGTTGAATGTTTTTTCGCTATCATCTAACGCTATTGCGATTTACGTTTTTATAAGGGTTTCTCATCAGCGGTTTTAGGAATCTATAAACTATATTTGCGGAAATGTTGAAGAATATATAATACGTCCTTTGTCTGATTTCTCTGATGGTGCCGATTTTGACATCAGGTTTTGATCTTGAGATAAATGAATGAAGCAATAGTATAGGCATATCTATATAATTGCCACACTCTCACTGGAGCTACGGCAAATAATGTTATTAAAGTCTCATCTATTAATATGAGAATTTAAATAGTTTGTACATACATCATATCCATCTTTAGGTACTTATGTTTTCATACTAGCCTCAAAACTTCCTGAGATATTGTAATATTCATGTAATTGGCAGGTATCTTCATAGCAAATGGCTATCTTAAGGTTCACCAACGAATGTATGAAAATAACAAATATATTCCATAAATTTGCGATAGTGTGATAAACATCTTAATCTCTTCAATCTATACATATATAAATGATGACGATAGCATTATCACAGATAGAGATATCGCCATCCAGATGCATGCACTTCAGAGTGCCGTTATCATGATTCTTGTCAGATGGGATTCAACCTATGACGTCATAGGTTTAATTAACTCGCAGAAAATTATAGCAGCATAGCGTTTTTTAACACCATTTTAATCAGATTTATATATAAATGTCACAGGAAAGTTTTACACAGTAGCTACGACAGAACTGCATGTTTTATGCAAAAAATGGAGACCCTTTAAACGTTCCTCTTTAAACTTGTCTGGCCTTATGTCGTCTATATAGCCTCTGCCTTTGGTGGACCACCCGTTGTGTTATTATAAATTGTACATTATATATCAAAATAAACGAATTTGAACATTTAGTACATTTATGACCATACAATATATTATATATGGTCCGAGTACAGGTTTCTATCAGGATATGGACACTTTTGCCGATTGCATATGAATGTAAAGCCTTCGTCAAGAGATGGCCTCTATTTAGTTATTAGCAAGTGTTCAGTGAAATAAGACATGCATTACAATTTTTTAATTACTCCAAATAAATTTACCATGTGTAAATACCCAGTATCAGTTTTCAGAAGATTTTTTTTGTACTTAGGTGCCAGTTTCTAACAGGGATATAAATCTTATTATTCCCCTACCGGTAAAACCTGGGAGGGACTATAGATTTGCACTCCGTCTGTCCGTCCGTCTGTCGCAGTTGGTTTTCCGCACTTTTTTCGCAGTCCTTCAAGGTATTCAACTGAGAATTGGTTTATTGCTTTGTTATGAGAAGTTACAGACCAAGTTCGAGTTTCAGGCGTATACATCAATACATCAATGGAATTATTCCCCCTTTCGAGTTAAGAAATACGAAAAATATTAGCTTTCCGCACTTTTTCGCACTCCTTCAAGATATTTAAGCAAAAATCGGTGCATCGCTTTAGTATAAAGAGTTACAGAGCAAGTTCGCGGTTCAGACATTTACGTCAATTTTTCATCGAGTTATCCCCCGTTTCGTCTTATGCAATACGAAAAATATTCGTTTTCCACACTTTTTTTCGCAGTCTTTCAAGATATTATAGTGAGAACTGCTACATTGCTTTGTTATGAGAAGTTACAGACCAAGTTGGGGTTTCAGGCATATGTGTACCGGTAAATCTTTTATGGAGTTATGTCCCCTTTCGGCTTTCCGCACTTTTTTTCGCACTCCTTCAAGATATTCAAGCGAAAATTGGTGCATCGCTTTAGTATAAATAGTTACAGAGCAAGTTCGAGTTTCAGACATTTTCGTCAATTTTTGATGGAGTTATGCCCCCTTTCGACTTATGAAATATGAAAAATATTAGTTTTCCGCAGTCTTTCAAGATATTATACTGAAAATTGCTACATAGCTTTTTTATGAGAAGTTACAGACCAAGTTCGAGTTTCAGGTGTATGCGTAAATTTTTGATGGATTTATGCCCCCCTTTCAACTTATGAAATATGAAAAATATCAGCGTTCCACACTTTTTCTTCGCGCTCCTTCAAGATATTTAAGGAAAAATCAGTTTCATCGCTTTAGTATACTGGGTTACAGAGCAAGTTTGAGTATCAGACATTTTCGTCAATTTTTCATGGAGCTAATGCCCCCTTTCGACTTATGAAATACAAAATATATTATTTTTCTGCACTTTTTTCGCAGTCTCAAGATATTATGCAGAGAACAGCTACATTGCTTTGTTATGATAAGTTACAGACCAAGTTGGAGTTTCAGGCATATGCATAAATCTTTGATGGAGTTATGCCCCCTTTCGACTTAAGAAATACGAAAAATATCAACTTTCCGCACTTTTTTTCGCAATCATTCAAGATATTTAAGTGAAAATAGGTGCATCGCTTTAGTGTAAGGAGTTACAGAGCAAGTTTGAGTTTCAGACATTTTCGTCAATTCTTCATGGAGTTATGCCCCTTTCGACTTATGCAATACAAAAAATATTAGTTTTCGCAGTCTTTCAAGATATTATACTGAGAATTGCTAGATTGCTTTGTTATGACAAGTTACAGACCAAGTTCGAGTTTCAGGCGTATGCATAAATTTTTGATGGAGTTATGCCCCCTTTCGACCTATGAAATACGAAAAATATTAGTTTTCCACCCTTTTTCTCGCAGTCTTTCAAGATATTCAACTGAGAATTGGTATATTACTTTATTATGAGAAACTACAGGTCAATTTCTGGTTTCAGGCGTTTGCGTCATTTTTTTATGGAGTTATATGACCCCTTTCGACTTATGAAATACAAACATATCAGCTTTCAAGACTTTTTCCTTCTCCTTCACCATATATACCTGAGACTTGGTTTATTGCTATGTTATGAGAAGTTACAGATCAGGTTCGAGCTTCAGCTGCTTTTCACAATTTTTAATGAAATTTTTGACTCAATCTCTAAAGATTTATATCACCAGGTAAGGGGACATGTAATGCAAAGCAATACTTACAGAATGCTTGTTTATATAGAGACAAGATGGTGATATGACATCACTATCTATGATATGACAAAAGGAGAGTTTTCCAGCAGAGATTCTGATATAAACGCAGCCAAAAAGGCAGCAGAACTTAATTTATTGTAGTAAATCTAGACCTGGTCAAATTCCATTTTTTGTAATATCCGGTATACATAGACAGCAGCAACATAGTTTTCAAAATCAAAACCCTGTGTACTTGCTGCGTAAAGTAGTAAATCTGATGTTTAAAATGAAGGATTGTTTTTCATACCAGAAACGTTAAAATTATTTTAGATGTTACCATATAATAGAAGCTATGGCTGTGTTTGGTTGGGCATGTGCGTGAAAAAATCAATCTAGAACTGAAAACAATATAAGAAACCTATGCCCCTTCGGTGCATCCTTAGAAAAGAATAATTGTTACGTTGGTGAAATCAAATTGACAAAAGCGGGTAGATATCGTCTGACGCGAAAACTGGACCAGTTTGTTTCATTTCTTTACAAGTAATAGTCACAACACATCTTTATTCACACACCAAATGAAAAGGTAGGTAAAAATAATTACTTATGTCTGCTGCATTTGAAGAAAATCTTGAAAGTTTTGTAAAACTATTGAAATAAACATGTTTTGACGATGTCACCAAAATAAGGACGTGTGTAGGGTTCGCACAAATTTGAAAAGTGCTTGAATTTCAGCATCTGTCTGAAATTTGCCTTGAACAGTACTTGAAGATGTGTTTTCCCCCATATAGGCAAAAGTAGCATACAATCTAAGACTGCTGATATCACTCATCACTGCTGGAGGTGCCATTCCAAAACATCTAATTTACAAAATTTCCTGCACCTGCTCGGGATTGCCCAGTTGAGTATGGGAGAATGCAAAAAGGAGTAATTGTTAGAACTAGAACCCCAATAGAAACCGGTACCCTGACCATATAGCAGGTTTGAATTTTCAACCACACATCCCACTACCACATAATCCCCTGGTTATATATATATATATATATATATATATATATATATATATATATATATATATATATATATATATATATATATGGTACAAAACTAGTGTCTGTGGGCACCATTGACGGAATTGGCGAAATCGTAAACATTTCTTCGTGTTTCTATAAGCTACTCCTGTAGTAGCAGCACAATGGTTGTACAAAAGGAATTTACAGAAACGAGAAGAGTAATCAATAAGCAAAAGAATTTGTTACAAAATGCCTCTCGTCCTAAGCTTCTTGACGGATTTCAATAAAATTTTCCTGGAATGATCATATAGTGGTAGGTTCTAAAAACTCTTAGACTTTTGGGATTGGTCTATTTTTGTGATGAAAATCGTAGATTTAAAAATAAATTACCGTCAAGTGCAAAACGGAGCTCCTCCTTATCTTCTTAACAGATCTCACCCAAATTTGGCTAGAAGGATCCTATGGAGGGTCAATTCTTTTGGTGAAAATCATATGTTTTATTAAAAATAATTACTGGAAAGTGTCAAAACATATCTCCTCATTATCTGCTTGGCAGATTTCAACCTAATGTGGCTGAAAGGACACTATGGGTGTGGGCATTGGTGATTTTTTTTGGCAGCCACCTTGGACGTTCGAAAGATTTTCGAGAAGCCTTTAAATCGCTACCATTACTACTATGGCTCAATATCAAACACATTTGGGTGGAATGACCCTATGATGATAGGCTTCAAGAAATCAAATGAAAATTTTGATTAGTCAATTTTCTTGGTGTCCATCTTGGATTTTCCATAAATTATCCATCATGTCTATTTAAATGCAAACAGTGGAAATGCTAATGGTCCAGGTATATATTATAGGGCTGGGGTAAATTCCTAATGAAAGGAATCGAATCCAGTTCCAATTCCTTTGATATTCATCAATTCCAATTCCTAATTACAAAAGGAATTAATTCCAATTTCAATATTTTTGAAAAGGAATTAATTCCAATTACCAATTCATCTTCATAAACAAACGTACTGTGTAATGAAATGAGTCAGCATAGTGGATAAATAAATTATTAAAATAATTTATAAAGATTTATTATTTTAATATGGGATATCTCCCTTTCATGAATGTAAATGGTAAACTTTTAATGACATATTTGATAAATATATTAAAATATTACTTTAAAATGAAATGAGATAAATAGTCATGATGGCGACATTCTATTTTAACAGTCAATGTACAATAAATTATGTATGAAATTATATAGGAAATCTGATAATTATTTTGAAAACAATTTGACTGAAAATGGTTGCTGCAGCCTTAGCAGCAATAAGCTTCAGTCAAATTGTTCTCAAAATATAAACATATAGCATGTAGACATTACTAGACAATAGATAATGAAATAGTTTTAATTAACCCTTTAACTTTTATATCAGCCAAAACTGGCATCTGCAGTGGTCTTGAGAAATGTCCATTTGCAGACCAAGAGAAGACTGTTTTTGAAAATATACCACTTGAATGACTGGCTCGATAACCGAGCCAGTCATTCCAGTGGTAAATTTTCAAAAATGTCTGCTCTTGGTCTGCAAATGGACATTTTCTATGATAAAATTGAAATCTTAACAAATTTGAGTGTGAAAGTGTTAAAGATCATGAACATCACACTCAATAAACAGAAGTATTTGTAATAGTGTGTCTTGAAGAATACCTATTCGCATGCCGCAGTAGGACAATTTTTGAACATTTTCCATTGGAATTATTTTCTCGCTTATCGAGCCAGTCATTCCAGTGGTAAATTCACATAAATAGGCTTATCTTGCCCTGCAAAATGGACATTCAGTAAGCAAAAATTAGATTTTCTTTTAAAATTTTGGTTAGTAAAGAATTAAACCCTGCAGACTAGAAACGACACTTTCTGTTGAATATTTATACTAATATTCTGTTGAATATGTTGATATGATGGGGAGCTGTTGCTTCCTATGGCTGCAACAGCTCCCAGTCAAATTAGTTTCAAAATATTCAACAACTTTCCTACCTATATAAAGTTAACTTAAAGTTGAGACATGGGAATTTCAGAGGATAGAAGGCAACTGCCTTGGGTGTTTTATTACAGCGCTTGACTAACTAGCAATGTAAGATAGACTAAAACACTATAACAACACAACTTAGTTTTACTGGTCAATTAAACCTTTAATGGTCAAATTTGGTGAAGAAAATCTTAAAATGTTATTATTGAATGTCTGTTTGCAAGCCAAGAGAAGCCTATTTTTTGAAAATTTACCACTTGAATGACTGGCTCGGTTATCGAGCCAGTCATTCCAGTGGTAAAATTTCAAAAATAGGCTCTTGGTCTGCAAATGGATATTCCTCAAGACCCCTGCAAAGGCTGGTTTTCACTGGCTTGACCAGTAAAGGGTTAAGTCCAAGGAACACGCCCTGTCCTGTTTCACCGTCTGGCCCTCCCGCTCTGTTCCTGTATCCAGTACCGTGCTTGAAGGCTATGATATTCGCGCTAAGTTAATGAAACATCCTAAATATAAATGAACTGTGGGTCACAACCAATGGAATTGCTCGATAAGAAATAAATGATGACCTTATTGGCTACCCTCCAACCCACCAGCATAATGTTACTTCCCATAGCAAGAGATCAATGGTCTGCAAGTACGGGCACAGGGGAGTGATGTGAGTGGGTGTATGTTAGTAAGATGAGGAACACAAGGGAGAGAACTTTTACACATAGCAAATACAGAGGATAGTGCTACACCAGAGAATTAAATTCAACTTCAATACAGTACAGCCCAGATGACAAGATATGTTAATTGACAGAACTTGTACGTGTTCAGAAACACTCACACAGCGATACATATTCTAAAAGCAACACCACTTCAACAAACTTTTGGGAACAATCTATTCAAATGCAGAAACAGTTCTGTACACAAACATTTTGACATTAACTAAATACAATTTTGTCAAAATGTACCAGTGCTTTCATAATATAACAATATAACAGTGCGAACAACTACCAACAGAAAATGTTCTCAACAACAAGAATAATTAGTCCCCTACCGGTAAAACCTGGGGGTGGGGGGAGGGCGGGGGGACTATAGGTTTGCACTCCGTTTGTCGCAATTGGTTTTTCACACTTTTCCGCAGTCCTTCAAGGTATTCACGGTACATTGCTTTGTTATGAGAAGTTACAGACCAAGTTTGAGTTTCAGGTGTATGCATCAATCTTTGACGGAGTTATGCTCCCTTTCGACTTAAGGAATACGAAATATATCGGCTTTGCACACTTCTTTTTACACTCCTTCAAGACATTTAAGGGAAAATCGGTACATCGCTTTAGTATAAGGAGTTACAGATCATGTTTGAATTTCAGACATTTTCGACGAAAAATATTAGTTTTCCACACTTTTTCAGTCTCAAGATATTCTACTGAGCATTGCTACATTGTTTTGTCTCTATATACCAACATCCCTAGTTCTGCGTATTGTATGGTCTACCACGTACACTCGCCATTAGAGGCCTGCTGAATCTGCTCAAACTACTGCTGGAATGCAACAATTTCAAATTCAATGGCGAACACTGCCTACAAGTGGGTGGCGCCGTGATGGGCAGCGTGCTCATTCGCATGCATCTTCATGGCAGACCTAGAAACGAAACTGCTGAACACTGCCACGCTTCGCCCAGCACTATATGTCATATATATATAGACACCATTTTCATGATCTGGGAACATGGAAAAACTGCCCTAGATGAATTTGTGTCTCGCATGAATTCATCGCATGATTTCATTAAATTCACCATGGAATGATTTACAACAGAAGTCTCTTTCTTGGACACACTAGTGATCCAAACAGAGCCAAGGGACATCATCTTTGACCTCTACACTAAACCCATGGTTACGCACATCTACCTCCATTACGACTCAACACACCCATCATCCTGTAAGGATGCCAGCCCATACAGTCAATTTCTTCGACTTGGACGCATCTGCACACGTCTACAGGACTATGACCACAACAGTCTCCTGCAAGGTCACTGAGAAAAGAGGATACCCCATACCAGAGCAAAAGCCAGGCAACAATAATAATAATAATAATAATAAGCTTTATTTTATGAAGGTAATCCAATCAGTGATATAATATCCCTGGTCTTCCCTGGGGCCTTCAATCTAATCTATTATACAACAGAGTATATACAGTATATATACAGAATGTACAATTTATCATTTATACATTGAATGTAGGCACATATACATACACACTGACACACACTTTTTTAAATGGGTTTGATAAGCCAGCAAACCTTAATAAACCCAACACGCCAGACCACACAACGAATTTACAGATGATAGTAACTCCACCATATGGAGGAGACGGAAAGAAAGCCACTGGATCCATCATCACGGGTGAACTCTGGGGAATTCTTGTGGGGGATGCAGCCTACACATGCCGCCCATTTCTGCTGATCCTCGTTCGTCAAGGGAGGATGGAGGCTGACAGGCAGTATAATATCGCACATCGGCAAGCACGCTCCCGGATCGAGAATGACTTTGGCATTTTAAAAAGGCGATTCCCATGCGTCGGTTATGGAAATCAGTTATGTTGTTCTGTAATTACCAACATAATTGTAGTGAGATATAATGCCAATGTTTATAAAAAAAAGAAAGATGGCATATTCCCCTGACTCAAATGTTTGCTGTATGCCTTCGATTATCAAAGGGAAATATTTGCAAGGACCTTGAATCTTTGACCATTTCAATCGAAAATTAACAACTTTGTTTGGACAACCAAACACAAACTTGAACCAAAGTTGGTATTACACCACAAAAACATCCATTACCGTTCAATCACTACTTGCTAAATCAAATATCTGCATTTAGCTATCAGAATAAAATTTGTATGCTCGCTTACATACTCCCTAATGCCAATACCATCACCATGTAGACCCTCAACCAGGCTTCTGTTAGGGGGACCCCCTGCATTAGCCTTACAATAGACTGGCACCAGTCTGTACACACTCCTTGGTGACGCCTGTCACTAAGCACGCTCACGCATGCGCAGTAGGTCCCAAATGTGAAAACTGATTCACTTTTCAAATATTCTGCTAGGAGATCAGTTCGCCTGCTATCATATGGATAAAAGTTTATAGCTTTGCACTGAAAAGTTCAGCTACATTTAATTCTCTGACTCAAGAAAACATGCCTACCATGAAATCTTTCTTGCCTATGTTATGTTTAACTTTCATGTCATGGTGTTTTAGAGGGTTTTTGTAACTCTAGCTTGGAGTTACCAGTTTTCGTGTCAGTACTCCCGTTTTCGAGGTTTGTGAAACCATGCCTATTATATACCATCAAATTACCATGTTATAAAATAGCCAAGTACCACTCTTATTACGTAGATCCTTTATAGTGCTTTCAAACATTTTATTCAGGAATCACTGTGATTCCAGTCTTCAGTCAGATTTCACGCACTTCCAGACAAGAGATGAAATCTCTGAAGTAAAAGTCTGGTGATTCAAAGAATAAGTCTGGTTATTCATCCTCAGGTAGGAGCCAGACAATAGACCATATAAGTCTTGAGGGTCTGCATAACCTTCATGCGATGGCATCGGTGGCGGAAGCTTCCGATCCTTCATCTCATGCATAAGTTCATCTTTCCCATAATTCTTATTGCCAGAAAAGAGATCTTCCATCTCCTCTGCTCCCGTCTCTGCTCCTGGCTTGTCCGGGCAAGCGGGTTTGCATTCCGGTTTGTCTTCTCGTTTTACCGGGCATCCGGATATGAGCACTGTGATTGTCTGGCTTGGCTGAACATCCGGTGTCATGATTTTCTGGCATTTCCGTCCACTTCTGGTTTTTCCGTTTCTGGCAGTAGTGCATCTATTTCCATTTCCGGTTTTTCAGCTTCCTCTTCTGGTAGTAGTGTTGCTACTTCCGGTAGGAAGAATGCTTATCTGGGTCTGTTGGACCTGGCATTGCATCATTCATCTATTTCCGTTTCCATTTTTTCAGCTTCCTCTTCCGGTAGTAGTTTTTGCTACTTCCGGTAGGAAGAATGCTTATCTGGGTCTGTTGGACCTGGCATTGCATCATTCATCTATATCCGTTTCCGGTTTTTTCAGCTTCCTCTTCCGGTAATTCTGTACATCCGGGTTGTAGGATCTTGATCAGTTTCCGGTGGTCTACTTCCGGTTTACACATTTCCGTTTCCTATTTTTCCGCATCCGGATTTCGTACAGCCGGGGATGTCATTTCCGGTTTTCATGGATCTTTCTGGTGTTCTAGGATTATCTTCCGGGTCTGTCTTCCTGTTTTGGATTTCAGGTGATAGAGAACTTCCTGGGATTCCAGTTTTGTTCTTCAAGTCCGGTTTACATGTTCGCTTTCCTAGAATCTTGTCATCTTCTTGCCTAAGATTTAGTCTTATTTCCGTATTTGTTTAATATTGGAAATGTTTAATGGCAGAAAATATTCATACCGAGTTATTGCCAGACTTGTAGTCTCTCTTGGAATTGTAGTCTATTCAGACATCTATTCGTTTATCAGTGACAATTTTCAACGTAATTAAAGACTCTTCTGACTGGTTGCCGTATGGGTTTTTCTGTTGCAGATTATTTTATATGCGCATATCATCAGCCGATAAGTCAGTCTGTATTCTACGCATTATCTCGAGATATGATTTTTACTTAAATCCAACTTTAGATGGCCAGTTGTCTTCGGGCCATTCAGCCTTTTTTCTCGCTCCTTTTACCTCGGCAGGTTGACATATTTATTTAACCAAAGGGAGTTTATTTGTGGATGGGATATGGGATAACCCTGATTCTTACGTAAATTGTAGTATAATTTTGTCAGTCGCTGAAAAGAATTAGATTCAGTAAAGGTTTCATAGGATCATTATGAGTACAGGATTAATGTCTACAAGTACATTATCCGCTTAGAAAAGATAATCAATCGGATAAGGGGCAGGAAGGAGGAATATGAGTCAAATTCTTCTGCGTTGACATAGTTTCGGTGAGTTCGTTTTGTTTTCATTTTTTCCAGATTTTTGTTTGTTTTCCCTTTTATAGCGTAATTCTTGCTCTATTTTGACTGGGTTGCTGCGGGCCTTCGGACGGTGGTTTCGGGGGGCGGGGCTCGGGATTTGCTGGGTATTTTGGGGGTGGTTTGGCTGAGGGTTGTTGGTGATGCCACCGGCAATTTTCGGTCGGATTATTCGCGGACTATTCGGTGGGTCTTGGGTTTTTGCTCATTGAGGTTGTTGTCTGGGGGCTGGCGGTGGGCTGGTTGGAGTGGGGTGGGGGTTGCGCTGGAGGGGGGGAAGAGCAGCCGCGAATCTTTGGATTTAAGCATCCACCAACTATTTTCGGTCAAAATGTTTTCAAAATCTTTGCAAGTCCAGAGATATCACAGTTGTAATATGTCGTCTGCAAAATTCAGTATGCAATCAGTTAATATCTAGTATCAGTGTTCAATCTTTCCTTTTATTGGGATTTCTAACACAATGTCATTTGTTATTACAAAGATGAAATTATTGATTCTAAGACTATAAATATAAGAATCAATAAATTTATTAAAATCTTTTAAGTTTTTTGCCTCTTGGCATAAATATTGAATTGTTTAGGATATCTAATTTATCAGCAAGCCCGAGCGGCTAGGCAACCGTTGATGTATTCAATACAATTTTTTATTAAATCTCCTCCATTATTATACGATTTTAAAATTAGATAGTCTAATGTTTGCCATAGTTCTCTTATCAGGACTGTGTCATGTATTCTATTCATAGAATTGTGATGACGGTCATCACTAGTAAGTTTCCCGTAGTTCATGTAGATCTCAGGCACATGATTTGGCTATATCTTGACTCTAAGCACTCCCATAGACTTACTATGGGTTTTTGGGTTGCCACAATATCTGGTTAAATCTCTAAATAAAATTATCTATAATTTTTGCAGAGTCTTTAGCATTATTAATACGTTAGGCTATACTGATATGAGCCTTTTTTGTCTCCATTCAGAGTAAGCGGTATTATTAAAATATCCATAATAAACGTGAGTTACCTCTTTAGTGAGAACTAAGCATTATGATATAGCCCAGGATTTTTGGTTGGAGCATCATGGCATATGTAATCTATGTGTTTTCTATGAGCAGTTCTCTTTAGCATATAGTAAGTTTGACACTTCTTTTAAGGGCGGCCATTATCAAAAGGGCTAGATATTCTTGGATCTAGAATCCTTCTTTGTAGTCTCTTCTTCCAAAATGGTCTTCTGTTCCTTCTTATTAGAAGCTATTAGCTTTAGAGGGGTTGTTGTTTTATATGATTGTCAAGGAGTCTATAGAAGAGGCTATTCATTGGAAAGTAGATCCAGGCTTCTGTTCATTGGTTGGATTGTCTGTTAGGCTTCTAAATCTCGATTCTTTCAGTCATTGCCATGGGGTTTTCTTTCATTATTAGAAGGAGGAATGAGGTTTAGTCTTATGGATCGTCCTCTAGTAGATCTGTTCGCGGCCTCTCTGAATGCTCAGATCTTCTCTTACATGTCTCCTTTTCCGGACAGTCAAGCCCTGGTGGTGGATGCTCTGTCTCAGTATTGGACAGGAATGTTCGCCTCTTCCTTCTCTCTAATGATTTTGATTCAGTTACTCTTGAAGAGGGTCAAGGATCAGGTTTGCGAAATTCTTCTGATAGCTCCCTTTTGGCCAAAGAGGATTTGGATTTTAGACCTAGATTTTCTGGTAGATTTCCCTCTTCTTCTTCCAGTATCCCAGGATCATCTATCTCAAGTAAGAGGTCTTTGTGTGCATCCAAATCCAAAAAATTTTAGTCTGTGTGTCTGGAGAATCTCGAGTCTGAGGTCCTCGAGAATAAGGTTTCTTCTGATCTCAGGAAATTATTGACTGCCAGAAGGCATTCGACCCGTCGAGTTTACAAGGGTCGACTTAAAATTTTTGGTGAATGATGTTCAGAACAAGGTTTCGTGCCCGTTTCTGTTTCTATACCCAAAGTATTAGATTTTTTATCTTACCTGTTTGATTATTTTCATTTGTCATTTATTACGGTCAAGAAGGATAGATTTTCTCTGGCGTCATCCCTTCCTTGTATTCTGTATGCCGATGTTGAGGATACTAAGACTTAATAGCTTTATTAGAGATCTAAGTAATATTCGTCCTCCGATTGCTAAGCATTTACCTTCCTGGAGTTTGGCTTTGGTTCTTCAAGTTTTGGCAGGTCGCCATTTTGAACCTATTTCTTCTACCAGTATTAAGTTTTGTTTTGTTTTTAACTGTCAAAGCTGTTTTTCTTGTTGATACAGCCTCTGCTAGAAGGTGTTCAAGAGATTCATGCTCTTTCTGCTGAAAAGGAGAGATTTATAGTTTCAGGAGACGGCTTGGTTTTATATCCCAGAAGGAATTTTTTATCTAAAACTCAAACTAACCGCTATCCTGCTAGTCCGATCATTTTAAAATCTTTTTCGTCTTTCGCCATCCGAAAAATTTTGGTGTCCTGTTAGGGCATTAGGAACCTTCAATCAGCGTTCAGATTTTATAAGAGTCGATCCATCTCATTTATGGTTTTCCTACGTGGAAGAGTTATCTAAGCCGGTCTCAAATTCTTCGATTGTCAGATGGATTCGTGAGACAATAATTAAGCTTTGTTATGAGATAGCCTCACCGGATCAAATTAATCTCTCCCTTATTAAAGCCGATGACGTTAGAGGTATGGCTACTTCTTCGCTCTTTTTGAGGGTTCGTCTTTAGATGAGGTCATGCAGGTGGCAGGATGGAAATCTGAATTCACCTTTACATCCTTTTATCTCAAAGACCAGAGTGCAGCAGCTTCCTTCTTTCGTAACATTTCCACTTTTAACTTAAAAAAAGCCGAAGACTATTTACCAAGCACTTCCCACCATTTTCGTTAGGACTATGCGTCTGTGAGAAATGGTGAGTCTTCTTTCGGTTTTTATTTGTTTCTTTAAGTTCAAGTTTTTCTTATTTGCTAATCACGGTGTGCTTGAGCTAAATGCACTATTATGTTATGTTATTAACATTTGGATAAGATTGGTTTAATTCTATCCTTGTTTGTTAACTAAAAAAGCCGAAGACTATTTACCAAGCACTTCCCACCATTTTCGTTAGGACTCTGCGTCTGTGAGAAATGGTGAGTCTTCTTTTGGTTTTTTATTTATTTCTGTAAGTTCAAGTTTTCCTTATTTGCTAATCACAGTGTGATTGAGCTAAATGCACTATTATGTTATGTTATTAACATTTGGATAAGATTGGTTTAATTTTTATCCTTGTTGATTCTCAAATCTCCTCCCACCTAATGTTTAAATGGGGCACTGACCAAATCTACAGGTTTAGCAAGTAGTGATTGAACGGTAATGGATGTTTTTGTGGTGTAATAACAACCCCCCACAGACCCCCCCCCCCCTTGTGGGTTGGTCTGTTGTTTTATTAACCACTATAAAAACATACTTACCGTTCAATCACTACGACCCGGCCTCAACCACCCCGTGTGGTAAGATTTGAGAATTGGACTTTAATATTTAGCACTTAAATTTAGAAAAGTGAATCTGTTTCCTATTTGGGCTCCAGTGCGCATGCACGAGCGCGCTTAGTGACAAGCGTCACTATGAGGGATTATAGACTGGTGCCAGTCTATGTCTGTCATTATGCTGGAGATGGACTTAACCATTAGCCTGGTTAAGGGTCCATATTAATAGGAATAGGCATGGGGAGGTGTGTTTGCAGGCATAAAAATTTTATTCTGATAGCTAAATGCAGATAATTGATTTAGCAAGTAGTGATTGAACGGTAAGTATGTTTTTATAGTGGTTAATAAAACAACAGACCAACCCACAAGGGGGGGGGGGGGGGGGGGTCTGTGGGGTTTTTCTATGAGCAGTCCTCTTTAGCATATAGTAAGTTTGCCACATCTTTAAGGGCGGCCCTTATCAAAAGGGCAAGGTATTCTTGGATCTAGAACCCTTCTCTGCAGTATCCTCCCAAATGGTCTTCTGTTCCTTCTAATCAGAAGCTATTAGCTTTAGAGGGGTTGTTGTCTTCTATGCTTGTTAAGGCGTCTAAGAAGAGGCTCTTCTTTGGAAAGTAAATCCAGGCTTCTGTTCATTGGTTGGATTGTCTGATAGGCATCTAAATCTCGATTCGTTCAGTCATTGCCATGGGGTTTTCTTTCATTTTTAGGAGGATCGAGTTTTTCTTGGGATGTCACTAGATCCAATCTTTTTGCGACATGTCTGATTGCCCAGATTTTATCTTTCATGTCTCCCTTTTCGGAAGGTCAGGTTAAGGGTCTCTAGTTCTCGATTCAATCGGACAATTCGACAGTAGTCTCTTATGTCAACAGGCAGGGGGCCACAAAGTCATCTCCTGTACTTGGAAGTGTGGAACCTCCTCATGTGGTGTCGCATGAATCAAATTTTCCTAGTGTCCACTCATGTCCTAGGCTGTCTTGAGTTTTCTTGCGGACCAATTGTCTCGGGCGTGGGCTGTGGACGCCCTGTCTCAGTCCTGGTCAGGAATCTTCGCTTATGCGTTCCCTCCCACAATCCTGATTTCTTTTGGTTCTGAAGAAAGTCAGGGACCAGATCTGTGAGATCTTGTTAATAGTTCCCTTTTGGCCAATAAGGATCTGGTTTGTAGACCTTCTCGATCTTCTAGTACTTACCATCATCCAAACCCAGGAATCTTAAGTCTGTGCGTTTGGAGTATATCAAGTGCTCGATCCTTGAGAATAAAGTTTCTACAAGATCTCAGGAAATCTTCGATTCTGCCAGGAGGGAGTCGTCTTGAAGAGTTTACAAGGGTCGGCTTAAGATTTTTGGAGAATGGTGTTCAGATCAAGGTCTCGTGCCTGATTCTGTTTCTATTTCCCAGGTGTTAGACTCTTTATCTTATCTGTTCGACTCTTTACATCTGTCTGCTAACACTGTAAGAGGATATAGATTTTCTTTTGCATCTTCTCTTCCGTGTTTGTTGAACGCTGAAGTTGAAGATACTATGGTTCTTAATCTTTTGATCAGAGGTTTAGGTAATATTCGTCCTCCAGGTGTTAAACCTTTGCCTTCCTGGAACTTGGCTCTGGTTCTTCAGGTTTTTGGGCAGGTCATCATTTCCAACCTATCTCTACGATTAGCTTGAATCTTTTAACTTTAAAGACCGTTTTTCTAATTGCATCTGCTTCTGCTAGAAGACGATCTGAAATCCATGTTTTCTCCTCTGAAAAGGATAGGTTTATCGAATCTGGGGACGGTCTGGTCTTATATCCTTGAAGGGATTTTTTTATCAAAGACTCAATCAATCCGTTATCCAGCTAAGCCGATTATTTTACAATCTTTAACCTCCTTTTCTCCGGCTGACAGATTTTGGTGTCCTGTCAGAGCTCCAAAAGTTTATAAGCGTCGTTCTGATTTTTAGAGATCCGATCTGTCCCTTTTCTGGGTTCCTTATGAGGAGAGGGTTAGCCAGTCCAGTCTCTAGAGCATCTATTCCCAGATGGATTTGTGAGACCATTCACATTAAAGCTCATGTCATTAGAGGGATGGCTACCTCTTTTGCCCTTTTTGCTGGCTCGTCTGTAGACGAAGTTATGCAAGTTACAGGATGGAAATCCGAGTACTTTTACTACTTTTTATTTAAAAGACCAGAGCACAGCAGCTTCTTTTTTTTAGGAACTATGATTTTAACTAAAAAGGCTGAAGACAATTTACCAAGCACATCCCACCATTTTCGTTAGGACCGTGCGTCTGCGTGTAATGGTGTGAGTTGTTCTTTGGTTTTTATTTATTTCTTTAACTTTAAAGAAATCCTTGTTTGATAATCACTGTGATTGATTAAGATGTTATTAACATTTGGTTATCTTTTGTTTGATTTTTATCCTTGCTTATGGATTCTCAAATCTCCCACCAAAGTTTCATAGTGAGACACTAACCAAATCTACGGGTTTAGCAAGTAGTGATTGATCGGTAATGGATGTTTTTGTGGTGTAATAACAACCTCCAACAGACCCCCCTTTGGTGGGTTGGTCTGTAGTTTTATTAACCTCTATAAAAACAAACTTACCGTTCAATCACTACGACCCGGCCTCAGCCACCCTGCTGGGTATTGATTTGAGAATCTATTCTGGATATATGGCACTTAAATTTAGAAAAGTGAATCAGTTTTCACATTTGAGACCTACCGCGCATGCGCGAGCGTGCTTAGTGACAGGCGTCACCAAGGAGTGTGTACAGACTGGTGCCAGTCTATTGTATGGCTAATGCAGGGTGTCCCTCTACTAGAAGCCTGGTTGAGGGTCTACATGGTGATGGTATTGGCATTAGGGAGTATGTAAGCGAGCATAAAAATTTTATTCTGAAAGCTAAATGCCGATATTTGATTTAGCAAGTAGTGATTGAATGGTAAGTATGTTTTTATAGTGGTTAATAAAACTACAGACCAACCCACCAAAGGGGGGTCTGTTGGGGTTTTTAACAAATTCATTTACTATAGTATTTTTATCCGGATGTCTGTTTTAGACATAATCTATAGCGTATATTCCTTAGACACGCAACCAGATAACATGTATATTAGTGTGGTAAAGTGACTAAACAGACAGGCAGACAGATGGACGGATGGACACAAAGAGCAATACACTGATTGCTATGTCGTACCACCACCACCACCATCATCTACACGGGGTGGGGTGTGCTAATAAAGGCAATTATATCCATTTTAAAAAGAGTATTTGGACCCACTCATTTGTATATACCTTTAGTATGACAACAGGTATCAGACAGACATATGGATTGACACATGCACGAACTCTAAAACAAAAGTGGACGCTGATAGTTATATTATCCGCCTTTCGCCCTCGAGGACATACACCCGTGTGGTGTGAAGTGCGATGCTCCCGTAAATGTTAATACCAAAGTTTAATAAAGTAAATTTTCATCTTATTTTACATGGATCATAATATGGCAATAATCGTGGCAACAGCCTGTCTTCATAGATTCGCCATCCGACGACAGGATCCATTACCAGACGACGAGGAAGAAATTGTTGAACATGTTGAGGATGTTCAGCCTGCTACTGTATAGGGAAACTTAAGGAGGTGCAGTTTTCCGTGACAGATTTATCAGAGAAAACTTTGCCCGAGTTATTTAGTTTATTTAATCATATGTTTACTGTCATTACTACAAATCTAGCACGATTTTGCTTTTTCACCCCTGTAGTGACAAAAACAGCTAAAACATTTTTATGAGGTTGTCTTGAGCAAAATGTCACTACTACTACTACTACTACTGCTGCTACTACTACTACTACTACTACTACTACTACTATCTACTATCTACTATCTACTACTACTACTACTACTACTTCTTTGTCTCTTTTCGTTAGTCATGCAGAACACGGTTTTGCCAAATGCAGGTCGATCACCTTTGCAAGAAGTCGCATACGGGTAAGCGTTGATGCGGGAACAATAGCCAAGCGGGCCATCGCGTACCCCCTTAAGCGCTTGTAACTAAACGTGTGTTTAAGAGATTTCGTAGTTCCCATGTCAAACAGTGGTTTAACTATACATGCGCAAATGATTTTTAGCCTGGTCTAAATCTAGTATACGTATAAAGATAAGCGGCCTTTGTAGTTACGGACCTAAGATTTTAAAAGGTTTTATTAGAGGTTTGGGTAATATTCGTCCTCCAGGGCTAAGCCCTTACCCGCTTAGAATTTGGCATTGGTCCTTCAGGTCTTTACAGGTAGTCATTTTTAACCAATTGGTTCCATTAGCCTTAAACTTTTAAAGCCATTTTTCTAGTCGCATCCGCTTCAGCCAGGAGAAGATCTGAGATCCACGCTCTTTCCGCGGAGAAGGATCGATTTATTGAGACGGGGACGGTTTAATTCTTTATCCCAGAAGAGAATTTTTATCAAAGACTCAATCCAACCGTCACCCTGCTAAGCCGATTATCCTGAAATCTTTAACTTCTTTCTCGCCGTCAGATAAATTCTGGAGTCCGATTAGAGCTTTTAAGGCTTATAAATCTCGTACCAATTTTAAAAGATCTGTTAAAACCCATCTATGGGTTCTGTATGCGGAAGCGGTAGCCAGACCTGTTTCCAAAGCCACTATTTCCAGATGGATATGCGATACTATTCGAATCTGTTACGAGATAGCTTCATCTGGTGAAATCCAATTAGCTTATATTAATACCCATGACATCCATGGAATGGCTTCTTCGTTTGCCTTATTTATCCTTAGATGATGTTATGCAAGTGGCCGGCTGGAAGTCAGAGCCTGGAAATAAGGTGCCTGTCAAGGACATTGTCAGACACCAAACTAGCAAATGTCAGGCACAGTCTTGCCGGTTCCTGACATTTTGTCAGGTACAGATTTAAACAGTCCCAGTAGTTGCAGTGTGCAAAAAAGAGTGCATACAAGTGTTGACATAGCCATAAAATATGCATCTGCCTAAGGTGTATCACAATCATTATGATACATGTTTAGTTGCTTTTTGACATGTTTCTAATAAGTTCAAGCAAAGAATACTGTGAAGTAGACTATAGGTATGCAATCCGTCCATCCGTTTGTCGCAGTTGGTTTTCCACACTTTTTTGCAGTCATTCAAGGTATTCAACTAAGCATTGGTACATTGCTTTGATATGAGAAGTTACAGACTAGGTTCGAGTTTCAGGTATATGCGTTATTTTTTTATGGAGTTATACCCCCTTTAGACTTTAGATGAAATGCAAAAAATATGAGCTTTCTGCACTTCTTCTCAAGACATTTTCGTCAATTTTTCATGGAGTTATTGTTGCCCCCTTTCTACTAACCAACTACGAAAAATAGTTTTCCACAATTTTCACAGCCCTTGAAGATATTTAACGAGAATTGGTACAATGCTTTGTTATGAGAAATTACAGAGCAAATTCGAGTTTCAGGCGTTTGCGTCAATTTTTTATGAATGTATGTCCCCTTTCGACTTATGAAATACAAACATATCAGCTTCCAAGACTTTTTCGTGCTCCTTCACTATATATAACTGAAACTTGGTATATTGCTTTGTTATGAGAAGTTACAGATCAAGTTCGAGTTTCAGTTGCTTCTGTCAATTTTTAATGATGTTTTTGACTGTCAATCTCTAAAGATTTATATCACCAGGTAGGGGACATGTATTGCAAAGCAATACTTACAGAATGCTTGTTATAAATAATTTGTCATCAATGACAATTCACAATGCAATATGATATCTATATATGTATTCGCTTAGGTATATGTGCATGTGTATGTATGTATGCAAAATTCCACTTTCAGCAGATGGTCCAGGCCTCAAAATATTTAAGGTCTAATCGCAACCTAAACTTGGCACTGTGCTCAATAGAATATGTAATTGATCTTGTGTTTGAATCATCATATCTCATCATCTCCTCATCATCCTCTCAGCCTTCCATCTCCCCCAAATTCACCATCGCTATCATCTCGTGCTCACCTCTGTCACGCTCACCATAGGCATGCGCATGGACCACAACACGCCATAATCGCTGAAAATCATAAAAGTAAAAACAGTATTTCAAAACAACAAAACTTGAAAATATCATAGACAAAATGGTGTGTTTTTATTATTTATTTTAATTTTTTTTACTTCCTGACTAGACTCATCACTAAAACAGTAGACATCATGTAAGGCCTCTGAAGAGCTCCAGCAAGGAGCGAATTGTCACAAGTCTAATTCCTAGTATCCTTCATCGGCCCTGACATAGCCTACTACATGTATACAGAAACTTAATTAAAACCAATTAAGACAAGAACCGGCGACTATAGCCTACTACATGTATACAGAAACTTAATTAAAACCAATTAAGACAAGAACCGGCGACTATAGCCTACTACATGTATACAGAAACTTAATTAAAACCAATTAAGACAAGAACCGGCGACTATAGCCTACTACATGTATACAGAAACTTAATTAAAACCAATTAAGACAAGAACCGGCGGCTCCAACACTGCACCAAATGGCGTTTCTAGAACAGCTAGCGAGTAGCGACTGCCCATTGTAAAACATATCTCAACCAATCAAAATCGAGATCACCATTAACAATTGGTCATTTAAACCAATCAAATGCACCTTTGGAACTGAACGGCTCACTCAAAGAAGTATAAAAGGAGCCATTTCATCATGGCTGAGGATACTCCGACTGACTACCATGCGTAACTGCCATGTGTAGCAGACGTCGGGCTCTAAATCAATCTTAAGCCATATCATCGCATACATATGCAGCAAAGTACCTCGGAGAATTAGCAACTATTATTTAGTCATTTCAGTAATTAGCTCTCAATTGCAAAGTGACTGTACAGGTAATTGGTAAAAGAATTGTCAATTACCAATTACTTGAACAAAGTCATTAATTACAATTACAATTCTTCAAAATTTTCCCAATTACAATTCCTGACTTAAATTACCACCAATTCTATTTACCCCAACCCTGATATATTATAATACGGGGATGTGTTAATGAGATGGGTGAACTAAAATTAAAAGGCCTATGAACATACATAACAACAAACAAATTATACAGGATTTGACCTAAGAGACATAAGACATTTGACAACATGGTTCGCTTGCATGATTTGTACAAATTTGAAAAGTACTTGAATTTTGCCATCTGTCCTTGAAAGCGCTTGAATTTGAAATTTGCCTGAAAAGTACTTGAAAATGGCAGTAAGGCCTTGAAAAGTACCTGAAAATGTGTTCTTCACAAGATCGTGAAACGTGGTATACAATATAAGGCTGCAGATTATCACTTACATGTAGTACTACAGGAGATGGCATTTCAGAACACCTAATTTGCAAAATTTCCAGTACACCATAAAGATAACACAGTTTAAAAGATCTTGAAAACGAGAGACAAGGTCCTTGAAAAGTGGTTGAATGAATCTGTCAAATGCTTGTATGAACTATAGCTTGATACCTTGAATACCTCGCTGCAGGGTTGTAAAACAAGTCTTATAAATATAAACCCTATCTTGGTGCTTGATCATTGACATGTTGCTGATCTAGTCACGAATTAATATCAAATTTAAAATCCACGTTACTCCAGTGTCTACCAAGACTTACTTTAAACATTGTCACTGTCTTTGATTTATAACATGTTGTGGCAGTGAGTTCCATAAATCCACACCCTGATTGGAGAACGCATACCTTCTGATGTTCTTATTCACCCACTGTTTATATAGCTTCAAGTTGTGGCCTCTTGATACTGTTGAATCGTGGACTTAGAAGAATTTTGATTTATCTATCTCTTTTATATTCTTGATGATTTTGAAGGTTTCAATAATGTCTCCTCTTGTTCTATGATATACTAATGTCGGTAACTATCAAATTTCTCTTAGACGGTCGCTGCAGCTTAGGTGTCAGACTTCTGAAATGAGTCTTGTTGCACGTTCTTGTACATTTTCCAACAAATTGATGTCTCTCAAACTGTGGATTCCATACTGCATTGGTATGCTCTAAGTGGGGCCTTATCAATGCGTTATTATATCATTTCACGAACATTGATTTGTCCAAATATTCAAAAGTTTTACAAATTACACCAACAACTCTGTTAGCCCTTATCATGCAGTTGGATACATGATTTCTAAATAATAATTGGTTGTCAAATGTTACACCTAATCCTTTTCTTCTTTATCTGTTGCTAGATCACGCTAATTCCTGATCTCTGACCTGTTGAGTAATTTAGATTTCCATTTCCTATGTGCATTATCTTGCACTTGGCTACATTAAACCGCAATAACCACATATCTAACCATTCGCATAGACTATTAATGCTGTGCTTAAATTTTGCGTTGTCCTCCGTATTCTTCATCTTACTAACGTATACTTCATCTTACTAAAGAGTTTAGTGTCATCAGCAAACCTGATACATCCACCCACTGTTTCTGGTATGTCATTTATAAAGATAGAAATAATATCGGCCTAAGTATGCTGCCCTGTGGAATGCCACTCGATACACTGGCTCATTAGCCAATAGAAAATCTGTCCTTTTATCCTATACGCTTTGAGTTTATTACGTAGGCTCATGGCGTTCTGTATCAAATGCCATTCTGGGGCATCCTGACTTATCCTATTCACTACCTGGCAACCTTCTTTGTGCGCTAATAGGCTATAAGCTATCATGGAGTTACGAATGCACATACAGGCAACTCCACTGCCGTGGCAGTTTTTGAGCTAGCAAATAAAAATCTTTGAATACAGTTATATAACGCAACCATTTCGAATTTCCAACTCTAAAATTACATTCTAATTATTATATAGATATATTTCTTTTTCTGATTTACAATTGGAAACTAAAATGTCTGCGAACTGCTGTGACCTATATTAATAGAATGTTTAAATTGGTCAACTTGGTGTAATGCCACTGTAAAATAGCTAGCTTCTTCCTATCAGTAATGGTGTATCCTATGGTTATTAGCTCACCTGGCCTGAAAGGCCAAGTAAGTTTATGCCGTGGCGACTGGCCGTCCATTAAATTTTTCTTTGATCAACTTCTTGCGAACCACTGGGCCGATTTCAATTATATTGGCTAGGAAGCATCCCTAGGGGATGGGATAAGGATTCAAGCTTGTTCAAACAAATCCAATTTACCAATTTGGCAGGTGGCCATTGTGGATTTTGGCCAATTTTTAGAAATGTGTTTTAAAATCTCTGAAACTGCTTGGGGATCGATTCAAAGCTCATGAAATATCACCTATGGCAAGAGCTGTTGTAACCAAGTTTGTTCAAGGGAACTTGATTGGACAAATATTTTGGCGACCATCTTAGATGACCTAGTTTTCTAGAGCCGTTGAATGGATCGGGATAAAATTTGGGAGATATGATTAGGAACTAAGGGCCTGTAAAATTTTGTTCAAGGGAAGTTGATACATCAAAAAAACATGGGCGCCGTGGGCCAATCTTCCTGCCAGAAGCTCCTATACTAAAGCAATGGGAAATTTAAAATGTTTTCTCGAGAACCACTGAGCCGATTTCAATTATATTTTGGAGGAAGCGTCCTTACGGCATAGAGATCGAGTTTGTTCAAATGCTGCCGATTGGCCAATTTGGCCGCTGGCCATCTTGGAATTTGGCTGATGTTTAGAAACATCTTTAAGAAATCTGAAACCGCTTGGTCCATCGATTCAAAACTCATGAAATATCATCTAGGGTAAGAGCCAAACCAAGTTTGTTCAAGGAAACTTGATTAGCCAAATGGTTCAATGGCCATCTTGGATGACTTAGTTTTCATGAAAATGCCTTCTCCAGAACCGCTCATTGGATTGGGCCAAAATTTGGGAAATATGATTAGGGACTAAGAGTCACTAAGCTTTGTTCAAAGGTAGTTAATACATAAAAAACATGACAACTGTGGACCAACCATAATGCAACGTGTTTGGCAGCCATATTAGATTTTTTATTTGATGTATTTTGAAGCCGACATTGGTTTTATATAGGTTTTTGAATATGCTAATTTCAAGTTTGCCACTTTCGAAGCTATGGGAAATAACGAATTGTTTGCCGTCTTGGATACTTTTACCGGCAAAAACTCCCATAGGAAAGCAGTGGTAAATTGACTTTAACCAAGTTTGCTAGTACCTATCCTTGTTCTTGTTGTGGTTCTGGCATGACCTTAGTGTTCTACATAAAGGTCATGCCCTTTCTAGGTTAAATACCTATGTTCCAGGTGAGCAATTCATCCCCCTTGGGCTTCTCGTTAGCTCATCTGGCCTGAAAGGCCAAGTAAGCTTATGGCATGGCGACCATCTGTCTGTCTGTGTATGTCCATCAATTACGAAAACACTGCTCATTAACCGCTTGACAAATATGAATTTAATTTAGCTGGAAAATGGGAATAGGCTTCAGAGCCTGTATACAGAATTTTGATCGGTCAATTTTTGGGGAGAAATTCTACCGGAAATTGTTAAAACACTTCTCATTAACCGTTTTACAGATTCAACCAAATTTGGCCAGAATGACCCTGTCGTGGTAGGCTCCAGAGCGTTTATTCCGAATTTTGATTTATAATTTTTTGTTGTTGAAAATCTTATAATGTTATGAAAAATCTACTGGAAATTGTCAAAATGCATCTCCTTAACCGCTTCGGCTATTTCAAGCAGACATGACAGGAAGTAACCTATGGTGGTCGACTTTAGAAATCTTATAGAAAAATTGTTCCAGTGGCCATCTTGGATTTTCCAAAATCAGTTAAAATCCTCATGAATAACTTGGCCAATTTCAACCAACCTTGACTGGAACGACCCTATAGTGGTAGCCTTCAGGACTTGTATACAGAATGTTGATCTATCAACTTTTCCTGGTGCCATGTTGAATGTGCCATAAATTATCGGGAAATAAGCTAAAAAAGATGACTTAACCACATGACTGATAAGGCGATTTCAACCAAATTTGGCGTGAATAACTATGATGGTAGACTTCATAAGTTGTATACAGGTTGTTATTACACCACAAAAACATCCATTACCGTTCAATCACTACTTGCTAAATCAATTAACTGCATTTTGCTATCAGAATAAGATTTTTATGCCCGCATACCCACTTCCCCCTGCCTAATCCCATTCCTATGGACCCTCAACCAGGCTACTGGTTGACTGTCCTCTCCAGCCTGTCATCTAGTATAGACTGGCACCAGTCTATACTCACCTCATAGTGACGCTTGTCGCTAGGCGCGCTTGCGCATGCGCACTCGAGCCCAAATAGGAAACAGATTCACTGTTCAATTATTCTGCAAGCAGAATAGTTGGCTAAAAAATATTTGAAAGAGATTTTGTGTTTTGCACTGTGAAGCTATACCTATTTACTTTATATCAAGGATATAATCATGCCTAATATGAAGTCAATCCTCCCTAAGTTACGTCTAAGAAGTATAATGTGTTTGTACAGTATATTATAGACGAAATTGAGATATTACCGGTTTTCGTGAACATCGTATTATTCGTGGTATCTTGATGGTTATGCCTATCCTAAAATATCATCATCATTATTAATGCCCAGTCCAATGTCTAGAGCCTGTAAAAGAAGTTATTTCTAGTGCAGTATAAGGATATTGTAGAATTCCTTGAAAGTTTCTTGTCAGGAAATTTGAATTTCCCGCCGTTAGATCTGAGTTGAGGTTTGCTATTATTAGCGAGTTTGAGCGAAATGCTTCATTGTTACGTTTTTCGTTTGTAGGAGTCAGCGAAAGGGTCAGATAAAACCAAATGTACATCGGCGAAGTGTGATCGGCATCACGCGATTGAGTTCGAAGGGCACGTTTGTGCGAAGTGTACGACCTGTACATCCACCGCGATGTGTAGGATTTGTAAAGGGTGGCCGGTTTCGGTGGCAAAAATGTTTTTTAAGGATTTGTCGGGTAAACTATTGCTGCCCTCTGGTCGTCCTTCCCCTTCCTCCGTTGCTAGCAAGGCTAAGGCGGTGTCCTTTGCTAAACCCTCTATTCCGTTATCGGTAGCAACGGAGGGGGGAAATTCATCGGGAAACTCGGACGCCGTGATGGCGCTTTTCGCCAGGTTTGAATCCTTCGCCACGGTATTGACGGAATCGCTTGATGAGAGGATAACTTCTGCGATAAGAGAGGCCAAAAGGCAGGAAACATCGTCGAGTTCCGAGGATAGCCCGAAGGCTAGCGGGCGTTCCCGCAAATGGGGGAAGCCGGTCCCTCTGACCTCTAGGCAGGTGATATCACCTAAGCAGAAGACAAGAGCGGCAAAGCTCTTGAGGGTGTGCTCGGAGAGTGCTCCACAGAAAATCCACGTAAGACTTGAGGGTGACGGGCATAACCCTCAAGCAGTGGTGGCGTCAGTTGAAGCTGGCGTCCATGAGGCTAGTACTCATGAGAATGCCAGTTTTACGGTGATTCCGGTGGGCAAAGTAGTATCGAGAGCGCCCATATCTAAGATAACTAGTCTTGCGAGTACCGGTTCCGGTGGGGTGGACTCGGGTCATTTTGACCCGGGTTTACTTAAATTTTCCGATTCACAGTCTTTTTCCGGCCGGAAGTCCGGGTTAGGTAGACATCCGGGTCGTCTAGATCCGGTTCCGGCTTCCGTGACTTCCGTTTCCGGTAGGACTTCCGGGAGGGGGGGTAATCCAGGTCAGCAAGATCCGGTTACCTCTTCCGTTTTGACTACTTCCGGTCTGTCTTCCGGTTATTTAGGACATCCGGATCCTAGAAGTCGTCTTCTTCCGGTTCCGGGTCGTGGAGCGCTTCCGGCCATCCCGGATATCCGGAATCTGAGGACTCTGTTTATTTTTCGAATTCCGGTAGAAGCGCTTCCGGGTCCGGGGTGGACATTAGTCAGTGTACTTCCGGTTCCGGTATCAGAGGGGTACTTCCGGGTCGGGCAGACCTGGATAGAATTCCAATTTCCGTTTCCGGTTGGGAGTCAGCTTCCGGGTTAGCGAATGATCAAAATTCAGTAGCATCAGCGAGATTGGTGAATGTTAGGAATTTTAATGATTCTGGTCTAGTAAATTTGCAAAGGTTGTCTCAGGAGTCGGTGGATTCTAGTTATGATTCTTTCATACCTCCAAGGGTCAGCGAGGTTGAGTTAGTTTCTCATTCGGATTCTTCTTTTCGTGACGCGGTGGTTAATCCGGGTTTGTCTAGATCTTCATCCCTTTCCTCTTCTCTCTCGTCGAAAGACTTCTCCTCGTCTCATGTTACTAACTCTTCTCCTCTGTTTAAATCTTCCATTCCTCCTCCTCCGGGCTTTACTAGGCTTCAGTATGGTCCTCAATCTTCTTCTTCCTTCCATGATCAGGGTGATCAAAGTTTTGATTCCGGTCAGTCAGTTTTGTCTCCCCCTTCGTCGATGGCATCGTCTATGTCTTTTGACCATCTTGATCCGATTGTTTCGGTGGTTCTGTCCCCTGAGCTCGAGTTTCAAATTGTGGATTCAGGGTTAGATTTTTCTTTATTTTCAGTAGTTAGAGATGCTTCGTTAGATCGTTCGTTTGTGTCTGCTCGTTTGTCTATTATTTCAAGATTTTCGGCGGCGGCAGTGGGTCGTCCTTCATCATCGGCTAGTCAGGATTTGAGTAGGGATGCTGGGTTTATGCATGCTTCCTCTTTTCAGGAATCGGGCAGTAGGCCTTCCTCTCCTGTGGTGTCGAGGTTAGGTGATTCTTTGGTCTCAGGAGACTCATCAATTCTTATAGCCTCTTCTTATTCTCCTCCTGTTCTGTCTTCTATTTATTCTGCTCCGAAGTCAGTCAGGGCCAGGGATCTGAAGAGGTTTTGCCCAGTTAGAGCCTCTTCGGAAGACTGGTCCATGGCTCACCGATGGATTGCTTCTTCGCTTTCTCTTCCTCTGAAGGAGGAATTCGAGGTGGATCCTCCTTCTTTCGGTTCTGCTCTTTCTTCTGACGATCCTTCTTCATCTTCGCCTCAGGTACTTCCTATTGATAATTTAGTGGTAGACATGTTAGACTTCTTCGTTAATGACTCAGTTTGTTCGGAATTTTCTCTGGTTACCAAGTATGAATCGCCGGTTCAGATTCCTAAGGAGGACTTTTTAAAGGTAGCCTCGACTCAGTCTCTGTCTGGTCCTACTTGGGACGTTTTATCATCTCAGTTGAAGGAGGCGGCTAAGTCGGATTTTTCTTCTGATCTGTTTAAGTGGGAGTCAGTGTGTAGGTTGCAGATTAAGTCGGCGAATTATCTTGTTCTGCTGTCAGAGGCTGTTCTTAAGGCGGAAGAACGAGGAGAACGGTCTTTCGTTCTTTGGCAGATTTGTCCAGGGGTTCTCTTAGTTCGGTGTGTAAATCGTTAGGATTCATTACTTCCAAACGTAGGTCTAGGAAGCTTGCGGAGGTTAGGGTTTCCGAGGTACTGAAACATAATCTTGTGGTTGCGTCTCCTTTCGGGACTGATCTGTTTGGAGAGTCAGCTCCTAATTTAATTAGGGCGGAATCGGAGCGCTTGAAGTCCTCCAGGGAGCTTCAAGCTCAGGTTTCATGGGCCAAATCCTCCGGAAAGAGGGATGTCTCTTTGGTTAAAAGCCCTAACTCCTCACCTAGAAGAAAGAGTCTCAAACCTGATCAGTTTGGAGCTTATCCTTCTAGGGTAATTCATAACTCTAATGTGTCCTCTTATGATCAGCGGGATCGATCTTCGGAGGAAGATCGGTTCGACTCCATTTCATCCCATCTGTCAAGGTCTGTAGGGAGACAGTCCCTTTCGTCTTGGGCCAGGAGGGGTCAGACCCCTTCTCGCCGTGCGTCCAGATCCAGAGGACGATTTTCTTTTAGGGGTTATCAGGGGAAGAGAGTTTGAAGGTTTGGACAGTTCCCGGGTAGGTCCGGATTTCTCTCTTCTCTATCCTATTCCTTCCCTTCTTCCTCCACGTTGGAGCAAGCAGTTCAGTGCTTGGTTCCCAACGTGCCAGTAGGAGGGCGCCTTTCTCTGTTTTGGGAGAAATGGCAACCCCTCATTCAGGACTCCTGGCTAGTTTCCCAGATACATTGGGGTTATGCTCCATCATGGATCCGTCATCCTCCTCTTCTCTCCCTTTGCCCAGTTTGGACTCCAGTTCCCACTAGTCTGGAGAAACTGAGGGATTTAGAAGAGGAGTTGGAAGCCATGATTGTAAAAAGGGCTATAGAGGAAGTTCCCAGTTGGAGAGTAGACCCGGGCTACTACTCGACCATCTTTTTAGTAACAAAGAAATCAGGAGGCTGGCGTCCAATCATAAATCTGAAGAAGTTAAATCAGAAAATTCTCACCCCAAAATTCAAGATGGAGACGGTTTCCCAGATTATTGCCAGTCTGGATCAGGGAATGTGGACGTCTTCCATAGATTTAAAGGACGCTTACTTCCATGTTCTTATCCATCCGGTATTCAGAAAATTCCTGAGGTTTGCCTACAAGGATCGGGTGTGGCAGTTTCGCGCCATGCCCTTCGGCCTGACCACGGCTCCCTTCCTGTTTACCCGCATAGTGTCAGCCGTGGCAGGAATTTTACACCGTCATTCTATCCATCTTCATGCTTATATAGACGATTGGTTGGTAAAAGCAAGGTCTTCCTCAATTCTCGAAGGAATTCTTCCAGAGGTTTGCAGTCTGGCTTGCAATCTAGGGTGGGTTTTAAATCTAGAGAAATCAAGCCTAGTTCCATCGCAAATCTTTACTCATCTAGGAGTTGCTTTCGATCTGGCTCGGGGGTTAGTTTTCCCGTCGGAGCCAAGAATAAAGGCGTTAGCAGTGGCAATGGAAATTATTGCGTCTTATCCAGTGGTAAGAACAAGATTCTTTTTAAGAGTAATAGGTCTGATGGTCAGCGTAGAGAGGGTGATCCCTTGGGCGGCGCTGATGAGGAGGCCATTTCAGATGTATTTGATGTCCCTGTGGAAACAGTCAGTCCATTCGATATACCATCAGATTCCCGTCAGAGAACATTTGATCCCTCATTTAGATTTCTGGAGAGATCGTTCTCTGTTGCTGATGGGTGTTCCTCTGGTAAAGTCACCTCCTCAAGCAATTATTTTCACAGATGCGTCTCAGGAGGGTTGGGGAGCAGTCTGGGACTCCCTGGCAGTTTCCGGCCTTTGATCCCCAGAGGAGTCGTCAGCCCACATCAACATTCTGGAGTTGTGGGCTGTCAAGAAGGCTCCTTTACTGGTCAGATCAGGTGATAGGCCTCAAAGTATCTATTCGGTCGGACAATTCGACGGTCGTAGCTTATATCAACAGGCAGGGAGGTACAAGGTCGTCTCTCCTTTGTCTGGAAGTATGGAATCTGCTATTGTGGTGCCGCAAGAGGCAGATTTTTCTAGTGTCATCCCATGTCCCAGGCAGTCTGAATTTTCTGGCGGATCAGCTGTCACGTCCCAGCAAGTTCGCTCACACAGAGTGGCAGTTAAAGAAGTCGGTTGTCAAAGCGATTTTCAATCTCATGGGTCGTCCTCTAGTCGATCTGTTTGCGACCTCTCTAAATGCCCAGATCTCCTCTTACATGTCTCCTTTTCCGGACAGTCAAGCTCTGGCGGTAGATGCCCTGTCTCAGTCCTGGACAGGGATGTTCGCTTATGCCTTCCCTCCTACGATTCTGATCCCGTTAGTTCTACAGAAGGTCAGGGACCAAGTTTGCGAGATTCTTTTGATAGCTCCCTTTTGGTCCAAGAGGATTTGGTTTGTAGACCTTCTGGATCTTCTGGTAGACTTTCCTCGTCTTCTTCCTGTATCCCAGGACCTTCTATCTCAAGTAAGAGGTCGTTGTGTACATCCAAGTCCAGAAATCTTCAATCTATGCGTTTGGAGAATCTCGAGTCTGAAAACTTCCAGGATAAGGTTTCTTCAAGATCTCAGGAAATTATTGACTCGGCCAGAAGGGAATCGACCCGTCGAGTTTACAAGGGTCGTCTTAAAATTTTTGGTAAATGGTGTTCAGACCAAGGTTTCGTGCCCGATTCTGTTTCTATACCACAAGTTTTAGATTTTTTATCTTATCTGTTTGATTCTTTGGGTTTGTCAGCTAACACGGTTAGGGGTTATAGATTTTCGCTGGCATCTTCCCTTCCCTGTCTTCTGAATGCCGAGGTCAAGGATACTAAGATTCTTAATAGCTTTATTAGAGGTCTAGGTAATATTCGTCCTCCGGTTGCTAAGCCTTTACCTTCCTGAAGTCTTGGCAGGTCGACATTTTGAACCTATATCGTCTATCAGTCTTAAGCTTTTAACTCTTAAAGCGTTTTTTCTGGTGGCTGCTGCATCGGCTAGAAGGCGTTCAGAGATTCATGCTCTTTCTGCGGAAAGAGATAGATTTATAGTGTCAGGTGACGGTTTGGTTTTATATCCGAGAAGGGATTTTCTATCTAAAACCCAGTCTAACCGTTTTCCTTCTAGTCCTATTATTTTAAAATCTTTGTCGTCTTTTTCGCCTTCAGACAAATTTTGGTGTCTGGTTAGAGCGTTACGAACCTATAAACAGCGAACCGATTTTAAAAGAACAGATCCTTCCCATTTATGGGTTTCCTATGCGGAAGAATTATCTAAGCCGGTGTCAAAGGCTACAATTGCCAGATGGCTTTGCGAGACAATTAAGCTTTGCTATGAAATAGCGTCTCCGGATCAAATCGATCTCGCGCATATCAAAGCCCATGACGTTAGGGGCATGTCTACTTCTTTCGCTCTTTTTGCCGGTTCATCATTAGATGAGGTCATGCAGGTGGCAGGATGGAGATATGAATCTACTTTTACCTCATTTTATCTTAAAGACCAGAGTGCAGCAGCTTCATTCTTTCGTAATATTACGATTTTAACTAAAAAAGCCGAAGACCATATACTCAGCACTTCCCACCATTTTCGTTAGGACGGTGCGTCTGTGAAAGGGGTGAGAGTCTTCTTTGGTTTTTGTTTAGTTCTTTAAGTTCTACTTATCCTTATTTGTTAAATCACAGTGTGATTGAGTATATGCACTATTATGTTATGTTATTAACATTGGGGTAAGATTGGTGTGATTTTTATCCTATGTTAATGATTCTCTAAATCTCCTCCCGCCGTATGTGGACAGGGGGCACTGACCAAATCTACGGGTTTAGCAAGTAGTGATTGAACGGTAATGGATGTTTTTGTGGTGTAATAACAACCCCCCACAGACCCCCCTTGTGGGTTGGTCTGTTGTTTTATTAACCACTATAAAAACATACTTACCGTTCAATCACTACGACCCGGCCTCAACCACCCCGCGTGGTAAGATTTGAGAATCAGTTTGAAATATTTTGCACTTAAATTTAGAAAAGTGAATCTGTTTCCTATTTGGGCTCGAGTGCGCATGCGCAAGCGCGCCTAGCGACAAGCGTCACTATGAGGTGAGTATAGACTGGTGCCAGTCTATACTAGATGACAGGCTGGAGAGGACAGTCAACCAGTAGCCTGGTTGAGGGTCCATAGGAATGGGATTAGGCAGGGGGAGGTGGGTATGCGGGCATAAAAATCTTATTCTGATAGCAAAATGCAGTTAATTGATTTAGCAAGTAGTGATTGAACGGTAAGTATGTTTTTATAGTGGTTAATAAAACAACAGACCAACCCACAAGGGGGGTCTGTGGGGGGATTTTGTTTGGCCAGTTTTCTCTGTGGCTATCTTGGATTCTTTAAAAAAAATTTGGGAAATCAGGTAAAAAACAGCATATCATTAACCATATGACTGATTTAAACCAAACGTCGCTGGAAGGACCCTATTGTGGTAGTTTTCAGAACTCATATGCAGAATTTTAATGGGTCAATATTTTCTAGGCCATCTGGTTTTAAAGGATTTTCCAAGGGAGATAACTCTCTTTTGCTTTAAAACGACTCATTGACCGCTTAGCAGATTTAAAGCAAAGTTAGATTTGAGGACCCTTGCATGGTAGGCTTCCGAACTTTTATACAGAAATTTGATGGCAAAATTTTTCTGCTGACAATCTGGATTTTCCAAATTATTTTAATATCCTTCAAAGCTGGTCCTAACTTCCTCTCCTTCAAATATGATCTGATTATATCAAACTATGTCAGTCTGTAGAAGTTTCGGGAACCATAATTTTCATGAAGTATTAAGCATTTCTAATACTAATTTTGCATGTGAGCGGCAGGCCTAACCGACAGGCGTAACGATCTCTTGTAAATTTACCACTGGATTTTACAACAAATAGCTCTCTGTTGGTCTGAAGATTGATCCATATTGTGGTCACTGCATGTTTTCAGCCAGCTTGACCATTGAACAAAATTTTCACCAAGTTAGTGTCCATCTGCAGGCTAAGAGAAGACTACTTATTGAAAATTTACCACTAGAATAACTGGTTCATTTATGAGTGACTAAGGGCCATTAAAATGTGTTCAAGGGAGGTTGATACGTCAAAAAACATGAATCAATAAAAATCTAACAAGTTTGGGGGGCCATCATGGACTTTCTGAAAATTTCTGAGAAAATCATATAAAAGAATATTTATTAACCAATGGGACAATTTAGTAACACTTGTCTAATCCTTCTTCACAGAAATTAGATTGCTAAACTTTTCCAGTGGTCATTTTGTTTTGTTGGGTTGTACCTGCAGTGGCCAATAATTCAAGGTGAGCGATACAGGCACGTTTATCCTCTTGTTAAATAAAATGTTCCAAATCTGATGCACCCCTAGTCACAGTTTATCCTTTTAACCCTCAAATATTTTAAAGAAAATTTAAATTTTCTCATAGAAAATGTCCATTTGCAGATCAAGAGTAGACTATTTTTTTTAATTTACCACTGGAATGACTGGCTTGATAACCGAGCCAGTCATTCCAGTGGTAAATTAAAAAAAATAATCTCTTGCTCTGCAAATGTACATTTCTCAAGAACGCTGCAGACGCCTTTTTTTAGCTGATATGAGTGTTAAAGGGTTATTTAAATATATGTAATAGTATAACAATATTTTGCTTTTCAGCAGCGTCTGTGCAGTCTAGTAAACATAGTGGTCAGATATTTCTGTCTACCACGCACCCTCTTCTCTATTCATCATTCATCAAACAAGAAACAAAGAAAGCTGATGGTATAGAAAGGCATGGGGACAAAACAGCCATTCTTTACGACATATTAGTAGAAACTGTATCTAACTTGGATCATAATAATAGCAAAGACAGCTCTAGCAGGGAAAGTAATGTCAAGCTTGAAGAGACAGTGCATTCCTGGTTAGAGCCAAAACCATTGCTTCGGTACCATGAAGTTCCTAAAAAAGACAAACGTACTGTTCGTAAAAAGCGGTTTCATTTCGTTGTGAGAACACTGAGAGATGATGGCATTCGTCAGACACACTGGATCCCTCCAGACTTTATACTAGTTGTGGTACGTATATTATCTGTCAGTGCATGGAATGCCATTTATTAGCTCACCTGGCCAGAATGGCCAAGTGTGCTTATGCCATGGCGACCGTACGTCGTCTGTCCGTCCATCCGTCAACTTTTTTCTTTAAACCACTTTTACTCAAGAACCACTGGGCCGATTTCAATTATATTTGGCAGGAAGTATCCTTAGGGCATAGCTATCCAAGTTTGTTCAAACGAAGCCGATCGGCCAATTTGGTTGGTGGCCATCTTGGATTTTGGCCGATTTTAGGAAATGTCTTTAAAAATCTTCTGCAAAACCGCTTGGTGGATTGAAGCAAACCCCATGAAATATGATCTAGGGCAAGAGCTGAACCAAGTTTGTTCAAGGGAACTAGATTGGTCAATGGTTCGGCGGCCATTTTGGTTTTCCTAGCTTTAGCGAAAACGACTTTTCCAGAACTGCTGAAGGGATTTGGCTGAAATTTTGCAGATATGATTAGGGACTAAGGGCCATTAAATTTTGTTCAAGGGAAGTTGATCCATCAAAAAACATAGCCGCAGTGGCCCAATCAAAGTACAGCATGTTTGGCGGCCATATTGAATTTTTTTATTTGATGGATTTTGAGGCTGAAATTGGTTTTATATATGTTTTTGAATATTCTGATTGCAAATTTGCAATTTTCAAAACTGTCGGATAAACGGTTTGGCGGCCATCTTGGATCATTTTCCCGCCAAAAGCTCCCATACTAAAGCAATGGGAAATTTAAAATGTCTTCTAGAACTACTGGGCCGATTTCAATTATATTTGTAGGACCAGCCTTGGGTTGTAGAGATTCAAGTTTGTTCAAACGAAGCCAATCAGTCAATTTGTCTGGCGGCCATCTTGGATTTGGCTGATTTTTAGAAATGTGTTTAAAAATCTTCGCTCAAACTTAGCGATTCATTCAAAAGTCATAAAATATTATTTAGGGCACAAGCTGAACCAAGTTTGTTCAAGGGAACTTGATTTTCCAAATGGTTGGGCGGCCTCTGTTTTCTTGTTACAAGTCTGCTCCTCCACTCATTAGAGTTTTACTTATTGTTAATGACCATTCTAGTTGAGATGCATTTGGTCCATGTGAGCGATATAGGCCCCTTGGACCTCTTGTTAGCTCACCTGGCCAGAAAGAGTTTGTCGTGGCAACCATCCGTCATACATCCACCATCTGTCGTTCGTTGTCTGTCAACTTTTGCTTTAAATTGTGTCTTCTAAACCGCTTGGTAGACATTTTTTTAGAATTTATCACCATCTCGCTATTTCCAAAACGTATTCTTTGGTCTCAAAACGTGGGCGATTTTTTTGATAATATCCAAAAAGTCAAAACACTTCGATAGTATCGTTATCATCATCATCTGTTTTTCGAATATCAGTAATTTCGTCAGTTGTCTAGCATGTATTTATGAATAATATTAATATAAAGCAGATCTGATCAGTCTGTCATATCTATTTCAATGCGGTACTGCGGTAGCCGGAGTCAATTCAATAAAAATATAAAAGCATGGAATTAAAATGGGAAATAAAAAAGATAGCTTGAGAAATACATGTCCATGTCCACCACATGGCCCATGATAGGTTAAGTAAATGATTATAAACTGGTTGAATTCACTCCGGTTACTGTAGTACTGCATATGCATCTGCATCTGCAGGTTTTAATATAAGGAATTTACCTTTTATCGCATCTTCCACCACCCAAGGCCAGCCCTGGGTGGTGGGAATGGAATAAAAGGTAAATTCCTTATAAAAGCTAGACTACAGTATATCAATACAATTACAAGCCCATTCCATAACTCAGTCACTCTCCATAACCTACAGTGCAGAGGATCTAGGACATGTTCAAATGGCGTACTAGATACCTGTAGCTGATTATGAGTGTCTTTAGACCCATCTCCCTCTTCTGAATTTGAGGTTTAGGATTTCCCTTTTGCAAATGTTGAATGTCCGTTTTACAACAGAAATTTGTTACCTAGTTGAATAAAACTGGGAATGGCATAAAATACGAAGTTTATGCCATGGCGACTGTCCATTTTCCATCAACTTTTTCCTTTAAACGACTTCTCAAGAACCACTGGGCCGATTTCAATTATATTTGGCAGGAAGCATTCTTAGGGCATAGTTTGTTCAAGGAAGGACGATCGGCCAATTTGGCTGGTGGCCATCTTGGATTTTGGCTGATTTTTGGAAACGCCTTAAAGTCTTCTCCGAAACCTTTTGGGGATCAATGAAAATCTCATGAAATATGATCTAGGGCAAGAGCTGAACCAAGTTTGTTCAAGGGAACATGATCGACCGAATGGTTCGGCGGCCCTCTTGGATGACCTAGTTTCACGAAAATGACCTCCAGAACCGCTGAACTGATTGGCCTGAAGTTTGGCAGATATGATTAGGGTGTAATGGTGATGAAACTATGTTCAATGGAATTTGATCTGTCATTGCCGCCGTGGACCAATCAAAAGGGGCATGTTTGGCGGCCGCATTGGATATTTTTATTTGATGGATTTTGAAGCCGAACTTGGTTTTATATAGATTTATGGGTATTCTGATCTCAAATTTGTCATTTTCAAAAACCATCGGATAAACACTTTGGCAGCCATCTTGGAGCTTTTTCCCGCCAAAATCTCCCATACTAAAGGAATTCTCAAGAGCTACTTGTCCGATCTCAAGTATATTTGGCAGGAAGAATCCTTAGGGCATAGTGATCGAAGTTTGTATAAAGGAAGCCAATCGGCCAATTTGGTCGGCAGCCATCTTGGATTTTGGCTAATTTTTAGAAATGGCTTTAAAAATCTCGGAAACCACATGGGGGATCGATTCAAAACTCATGAAACATCATCTGGGGCAACAGCTGAACCAAGGTTGTTTAAGGCAACTTGATTGGCCAAATGCTTCGGCGGATGTCTTGAATGACCTAGTTTTCGAGAAAATAACTTCTTCAGAACCGCTGAACGGATCGGGCCGAAATTTGGGAGATATGATTAGAACCTAAGCGCCATTAAAGTTTATTGTACATGGAAAGTTGATACATTAAAAAAAACATGTCCGCCATGAATCAGTAACAAATTAGCGTTTTGGCGGACGTATTTTCTGCAAATTTGTGAGAAGATCATAAAAAGACTACTTTTCCCATTGCTTTAGTGTGGGCTGGGCCAATTTTAATAAATCTTGGCTAAACCTTCTTCACAGAAAATAGATTGGTAAATTTTTCCGCTCTTCATCTCATTTGTATACCCCCCCAAAAGATTTGGCGGTGTATTATATAATGCGGCGGGCGTGCGTGCATGTGGGCGGCAGAGTGGTTTCCGGATGATAACTCGTTACCGTTTGTCAGATCGCTTTGAAATTTCATGGAGTGGTTAGACTAGGTCTGGGGAAGAAACTTATCGAAATTGACAATGATTCGAAATCCAAGATGGCTGCCAGCCACCGGTGGCCATCTAAAAAATTGGTTTCCGGATGATAACTCCATTACCGTTTGTCGGATCGCATTGAAACTTCATAGGGTGGTTGGACTAGATCTGGGGAAGAAACCTATCAAAATCGCCGATGATCCGAAATCCAAGATGGCCGCCAGCCACCGGCGTCCATCTTGAAAATTGGTTTCCGGAGGATAACTACGTTACCGGTTATCGGATCACTTTGAAACTTCATGGAGTGGTTAGACTAGCTCTGGGGAAGAAACCTATTGAAATTGACAATGATCCAAAATCCAAGGTGGACACCAGCCACCGACGGCCATCTTGAAAATTGGTTTCCGGATGATAACTCAGTTACTGTTTATCGGTTTGCTTTGACACTTCATAGAGTGGTTGGACTAGGTCTGAGGAAGAAACTTATCGAAATCGACACTGCTCCAAAGTCCAAGATGGCCGGCCATGGGCTGCCATCTTGAAAGTTGGTTTCTGGATGATATCTCCATTAGCGTTTGTCATTGGAATATGTCTGGTGAAGAAACCTATAGAAATTTACGATAATCCGAAATCCAGTATGGCCACCAGTCAGCGGCAGCCATCTTGAAAATTGGTTTCCGGACTATACCTCCTTGACCATTTAGCAGATCGCTCTGACACTTAATAAGGATTACTACTGTTCTGAGGAAGAAATAAATATTTTCTGATAGCTGTCATTTATTAGTTTGTCATCATGGCGGGGTATTATGCGCCGTTTGCGGAGCTCTTGTTAGCTTATGCCATGGCGACTGTCTGTCGTCCGTCCATCTGTCCATCAACATTTGCTTTAAAACGCTACTCATTAACCACTGGTCAGATTTCAACATAATTTGGCTGGAATGACCCTATGGGGGTAGCCATCAGAACTTGTGTACAGAATTTAGATTCTTCAATTTTTAGCCGCCTGGCTTCAGAACTTGTATACAGAATTTTGATTGGCCAATTTTTTCGGCAACCATCTTGGATTTTCCTACATTTTCAGGAAATCAGATAAAAGCCTACTCATCAGGCCTGGAAATAACTTTTTCAATAGTGTCCAACACTTTGTCAGGCACCAGCTACTTAGTACCGGACATCCAGAATTTGCTGCCTGTCAACACTATTCTACTTCAGTGGTCTTTGCTTGAACTTATTAGAAACATGTCAAAAAGCGACTAATCATGTGTCATAATGATCGTGATACACCTTAGGTAGATGAATATTTTATGGGTTTCTCAACACTTGTATGCAGACTCTTTTGTTACACACTGCAACTACTGGGACTGTTTAAATCTGTACCTGACAAAATGTCAGGAACCGGCAAGGCTGTGCCTGCCATTTAATGGTTTGGTGCCTGACAATGTCCTTGACAGGCACCTTATTTCCAGGCTTGCTCATTAACTACTTGACTGATGTCAAGCAAACTCGGCTGGAAGAACTCTAGAGTTGTATGCTTCAGAACCTGTACACAGAATTTTGATTGGTTAATTTTTTTTACAGCCATCTTGAATTTTCTGAAAAATGGCGGGAAATTGGTTAAAAGTACTCCTCATTATCCACTATGCCGATTTCAAGCAAACTTGATTGGGAGGACCCTAGAGTCCTATGCTTCAGAACCTGAATATAGAATTTTGATTGGAACATTTTTTCGGCAGTCATCTTGATTTTCCCGAAAAATGGCGAGAAACCATTTAAAACGCTACTCTTCATTAACTGCCTTTATTAGCTCAACTGCCTTGAAGGGCCAAGTGAGCTTATGCCATGGCGACCATCCATTTTCCGTCAACTTTTTCGCTTAAACGACTTCTCAAGAACCACTGGGCCGATTTCAATTATATTTGGCAGGAAGCATTCTTATAGTAGGGCAGATATGTGAAAAAGATATTCCATTCTGGCAGAAAGCATGAAATATGGCATATAGGTGGTTTAAGGTATCCTGATCATAATTAGATGCGGTGCCACGTGAATCTACCAAGGGAACCCATTCAAAATGGCGGATTCAAAATGGCCGCCTTCCCAGCGGAAAATTTGCATTACTCAAGCTCTAGACAGAGTAGAGAGATGGGATTAATATCAAATTAGTGGTTTCATGGGTCAATCGTTATAATTGTACTCACTACAATACTCTAAATATGTAAATATCAATCCTTCCATAGCGACCACCTGTGTTTGATGTCAAAAGGCAGTGGCTCTTTAAGATGTGTTATCTAAAAGATCCATGTCTTGAGAACAAAAGCAATATAGCATCTAGAAATAGTTTAAATTACTTGATTTCTTAATATCTAACCAAGTAATGGTCATTATAGATACGTTCAATTATCCTATTAGAGTATGCAAGGCTATACATGATGCTGTTGATTGTTGAAGCATGATTCACAGACGTCACACGCACTGCACCGCATGAGCACAACTGTGTACAAGATAAGTTGGATTTATAGCATTTGCATCTGCCAGTGCAATTACTTTTGCAAGCACATTTCACGAGTTCCCGGCATGCCTTAGATGTGACTGCAAGCAAACTCCATTGCGGTGACCAAGTGTCTCCATCTCTGACCCAACCCCAGTCAGCAGGCGATGGCATTTTTGCATTTGCGTGGAGTGATTGGCCCCAAAGATGACCTGCCTGGAACGCAGCACGTTTGGTGTGTTGCAGCAGAGCTGCACTGGTCGGAGGAATGTTTTCTAGCTGCCTGTTGCCAAAAGCGAAAAGCTGTTTTTCGTGCCTCATTAGCCTTTGACAATGGTGATGTGCGTTTGTACAGTAGTACAACAAACCTCTCCAACCTTTCCATGTCATTGTCACACAGAGACGCCGGGGCATCGGACAGTCTCCTAAATAGTGATTTGAATAGATCTGAAGTCCTCCAAACTTCCCATGCTGTCTTCTTGCCAATGTCACAAAATGCAGACCCAGAGAAAGCATGCATAAATAGCAGTCCTTGTGACGCTTCTGCACCCAAAACTGTTGCAATGCCATTAGCTGACTACATAGCGGAAGGTCTTCCCATGGCCAAATGCGACCCAGAGATCACATCCATGAAGAAAGTTTGCTGTCCGTATGGCTAGGACTACGACGTCTGTATCTGTAACATGAATCATTATTGTTCGATAACCTTGGTGATATGCATGGAAGGCGTGGAGCAACATTCTACCATCTGCTTCATTTTGCATGCATGGCGCGAGTTGTGAGACGTCATGCTCTGGTCTCATCAGCACGTTTTCCTCACATGTTGTGATGAGTATCTTTCCTTCTGGTAGCTCGAATGACTCCAATGTGTGTGCGAGAAAGGTGAAGAGGCCTGTTTTGTTTGCATCAACCCGTAGGAAAGTTTTAGCAATTTTGAGGGAGTCTTGTACTCGATGCAACACGAAGAGCTTCACCATGTCCCCGTAATTCTCTAGCGTGTGTCTTCAAGCTTCCCGCCTTATACACGTCCCATAGAACATCCAATCTTTTAACCGTCTGTAGTTGTCTAGCAATGTGTGGGAGGAAGACGTGCTCTGCAAAATCTCCAAATGTGTTCACAACCACGTTTGATTTTTTGGTATCTAGATTATGCATCATAGCTGCTCCGTCAATGATCTTCACTTCAACCTCTGGACAATCAGCTGCACGAGCTACTAATGCTTCCAAACATCCCATCAGATCTGATTTGCTGCCTTGGCGCATTGTGTTGCTCTCAGCAAGTGAGGGGGCCATGGATGATTCTCATGCTCAAAGAATGAATCAAGGTCTCCATCTCTGGATTGGCAGGAAATGTACAGTCTAGAGGATAACTGTACATCTCTCTTCATTGCAACAAGCTTCTTGTTGGTTCTGGTACTCTTCCTCTGTTTTGATTTGAACAAAGCCAAATTGTTCTTTTGGATTGGGCCATATACCGATTTTGATGATACAGATAGTCGATCTGCGACGAATGCGTGGTACTGTCTGATGCCTAGTTCTTCTGCTGTTCGGATCGCATTCACTACAGACACGGACATAATGACTTTGGTATCTAGAGTCACTAAGTCAAAACTGTCATCTAAAAATGGGTTTCCGATTTCCTCGATTGCATCAATAAGACAAATTGTGTTTAAAGCAAACAATTTCTGCTTACTCAGAATCTGCTCATGGTGACAGTTATCATTGATATTTCTGTGTGTATGTTTCACTTCGTACTCGCTGATCATCCTTCCTATTTCTGGGCCTGACACCATCCATCGTTTCAAAGCGGCTTCATTTTCTGTGATTCCGATAATTCCACCATTGCCCTTCAGAATAGCATTTTGCTGCTCGTGGATTTGATCATGTGCCAAGGCTGAGAACTTGTGAGCCGTTTTCTGAGTAATGAAGTTTCCTTCAACAAATTTCCTATGTACAAGTGGGCATCGGTTCTCAAGTTGCAACAGATCAGCCACATGGATGCTGAGCCATCGTGCATAGTGTACATGATCCAGGGTAAACATCCACGGGATAATCTTGGCCAATGTCTCTACATACAATGGGAAATTGGCCTCTCACTGAGCTCTCATGAATTGAAGAAACAGCAGCTCTAATTTCAAGACTGAATTCCGGTACTTAAACTGTGGGTGGTCTGTTTCCTTCTGCTGACACCAGTCTTAGAATGGCATTGTGTCCTCTGAGGCAGCATATGCACGTTACTGCAATACATAGAGAGCAGCGGATGTCACCTGGTGTGCCCATTGCCCTCGTGATGTATGCAAGCCAGTTTGAATCGGATCGGTTCGGCCTTCTGTAGTTACATTAGTTGTTGTCATCACAGCCACCCATCCACTGTTGCTTAGCCAGTCTCCCAACACATTGAGTAGCGCCATCTCAATGTGAAGTCCACCCATCATCACCACATACTTATCCTCACCATATAGAAAGGGCCAAGACCATTGTATCTTCTTTGCAATAGCATACAAAGGCTGATCAAGAGTGATGACTGGCACCTGTCCATGATTGATATGCTGTGTAACTTGCTGAATTAAATCCATACCATGTTTCACCATTGCCAAACTATGAGCGTTGTCACGAACGAGCGGCAAAAGTCCAGTAATTGCTGGCGGAGGTGGGACATCTTGCAAACTAGCAAAGTGAGCTGCCCACGATATGTCATCTGTCCCATACATATCGCCCTTCATCGAGTGTTAGTTTATCTTGTCCAGCCACGCAATTTGAGTCTTATCTAAGATTAATATGGTATCACTGGGAATCAAAGGATCAACAGCTCGAGAAGGCAGAGGATTATCACATGGGAAAGCAGCTGGATTCACAACTGTGTACATCTCGGGTAATGGATGGATGGTGGTGGATTTTTGTACAACGCTTGGTGTCAATTGTTCAAGAGTTCGAATGACCCCAGTATTTGTGTCTGAACAATGTTGTGTTAATGAGATTGCTGTCTCATGGAATGCAGTTCGTGCTGATGTGGATGTAGGGTTATGGTCTATGTTATCAAGGTTCCCAGTTGTGAACAGATTACCATGCAAGTTAGTCAGACAAACAACCCCATCCTTTTTAAACATGTCTATAGCCTTATTTCCTACATCAGTCGAGAGCTGCATGACGCGATTGTAGGATACTGAAAGTCCATGTCTGAAAAGTTCATCCACAACCTCCCGCTTTCGCGTTTTGGCATGAATTAGTAGGCCTAGGTAGAGTGGCAATGCTGTTTCATGATCAGGATTATGGCGAGTTCCCATACTGCTTTTACGCGCTCTTTTAATGTCATTAAAGATGAGTAGCTGGGTCAATGACGACACTTCCCCCTTGATAGTTTGGGAATTCTCATTTTGATTATGAATGTTGGTACCGCCAAGTATCATCTGAAGTAAAGTAACAAGTGATTGAGGTAAGTTGTCATACTGGTCAGCATCAAGTGAACCCTTGCAACCATACTTAATCTGAAAAATCTCTTTGCGGACTATTTGAGCTGCCCTCATCAACGCAATTGCGTCACTATCAGAATCATTTTTGGTGGCTAGTAATAGAGCATCGCCTATGTCTTTCTTGAATGTGAGAATCGCTTCATAGTTACTCTTGTTTGACTCCACATTTGGCATTTTCGACAAGATCTTTTCCTTCAACCTGGTAGAGTTAATCCTACTTGGCATAGCACCACCAAGTTGTTCAAGACGGCGAGTGTATAATCATGTTAAATCAGAAAGCGTAAATATGCTGCCAATAGGATGCTCAGAGGCTTGACGATCTTCCATGTATGATATTAGCTCTGCAAGAGCAACAGAGTCAGGTTTCATATCATCAGCAATATCAGATTCACTTCTCGAAAGAGATCTATGTCGTGTGTATAGTTTTGTCAAACAAGTCTTGTGGTAAATAGCATCCAATGTCATGTCTCCAGATGACATTTTAGCAAGAAGTTTTGTATCTCAGTTCTGTCACCATTTTGCGTATGTTTTGGTCAAATTTTGCTGTTGCGGCTCTATGAATGTCATGCTCTATCGGTTGGTCACAGAAAGAGCACAGTGGGTGAGTGGGGTAATTTATACTTGGCATAGTGAAATTAGACCTCAATCTAGATTTGACTGGTGACCTGAGATCCTCGCTGGATTCTAATTTCGCATTTCTTTTCACGGGGCGATCAACCCGAGTCCGGCTACAGAGATGCCAACAAGATTTGTGCCACCTAGCACAGTTTTCTAAGAGCGTCTCCGCAATTCCAGATCCATCATTCAACCTACATAGATCCAGGTATGGTGGAAGGGCATGGAGTTGCTGTAGCCTATCAAGGTTATTAGCTAATGACCTGTAACTCGTAATCACATGGGCACGATTTGTGTTACTACATGGATCTATGAGATGCTCCGTTGTGGACTGCTGGCAAATAACACGCAGGGACCAGTTCGTGTGTGCTAAATCCACTGTGGGATCAGATGTCAATTTCACTTTTTTTGACATATTGACTTGAATACAAGAATATAATAGGCTATTGTCTCTGTCTATAAGCAGAGCACAATATGCGTGTGCGTGATTGCTATGCAGCTATGTATTCTCGTGATATATTTAAATAGTCAGTGTGAGTTTAGGAAACTACAATAATTATATGGAAATTCGCAACGAAATAATGCTTGGCGAAGCGAGGGGATGGCATGCAATTACTTTTACTGGAGAAAACGTGTAGACCAATTGTTTTGAGTAGCGAAAACTTGTTTCTAAAATGTTCCGCCCGGAACATGTGTGTACAAACGTTTAGCAATAATAATACTAATTTACAAATGTTACAACGATGACCACCACCACCACCACCACCACCACCACCACCACCACCACCACCACAACAACAACAACAACAATAATAATAATAATATATTTTTCAGCATGTTTATCTATTTGGAGTATTGTAATAGGTAAAATCATAACCAGTGACCCAAGAAACCCTTAATTTGACATCAATTCCAGCCCTCTACTCCATCTAGAACTTGAGTAATGCAGATTTTCCGCTGGGAAGGCGGCCATTTCGAATGGGTTCCCTTGGTAGAATCACGTGGCACTGCGTCTAATTATGTTCAGCATACCTTAAACCACCTCTATGCCAAATTTCATGCTTTCTGCCAGAATGGAACATCTTACCTCAAATTTGTTACATATCCGCCCCACTACCCCTCCCCCCCCCCCCCCTTTTGACTTATGAAATATGTGAAATATCAGTTTTCCATATTTTTTTCTCGCCCTCCAAGGTATTCAACTGAGAATTGATAGATTGCTTTATTATAGGGAGTTACAGAGCAAGTTCAAGTTTCAGACATTTTCGTGAATTTCTCATGGAGTTATGTCCCCTTTCATCTTCAGAAATATGAAAAATACCAGTTTCCCGCACTTTTCGAATTTCTTCAAGATCTTCAACTGAGAATTGGTACATAGCTTTGAGAAGATACAAATCAGGTTTGAGTTTCTGTCATTTTATGAGTTACGTCCCCATTCCACTTATGAAATACAAAAATATCAGCTTTCTGGTCTGTGAGCTTATGCCGTGGCGACCATCCGTGTGTCTGTCCAACTTTTTCTTTAAGCGACTTCTTAAGAACCATTTGGCCGATTTCAATTGTATTTTGCAGAAAGCATCCTTAGGGCATAGAGATCCGAGCTTGTTCAATCGAAGCCGATCGGCCATTTGGCCGGTGACCATCTTGGATTTCGGCTGATTCTTAGAAATGTCTTTAAAAATCTCTGAAACCGCTTTGGGAATCGATTCAGAACTCATGAAACATCATCAATATAATATGATCTAGGGCAAGAGGTAAGCCACGTTGCTTCAAGAGAACTTAATTGACCATATGTTCGACGGCCATCTTAGATGACCTAGTTTTCGCGACAACAACTTCTCCAGAACCGCTGAAATGATCAGGCTGAAATTTGCGAGATATGATTAGGTACTAAAGGCTATTAAAGTTTGTTCAAGGGAAGTTGATCCGTCAAAAAATATGGCCGCCGAGGGCCAAACAGCATGTAACCTGTTTGGCAGCCATATTTGATTTTTTTTATTCGATTGTTTTTAAGGCCGAAATTGGTTTTATATACGTTTTTTGGGCTATTCTCATCTCAAATTTGCCATTTTCGAAACTATCAGATTGACGGTTTGACAGCCATCTTGAATCATTTTCCCGCCAAAAGCTCCCATACTAAAGCAATGGACAATTTAACATGTCTTCTCGAGAATATCTGGGTAGATTTCAATTATATTTCGCAATTTAAAACTCTTCTCCGAAACCGCTTGGGGCATCCATTCAAAACTTGAAATATGATCTAGGAAAAGAGCTGAACCAAGTTTGTTCACGGGAACATGATTGGCCAAACAGTTTTGCGGCCAACTTGGATGATCTAGTTTTCACGAAAACAACTCCAGAACGGCTGAAGGGATCAGGCTTAAATTTGGAAGATATGATTAGGAACTAAGAGCCATTAAAGTTTGTTCAAGGGAATTACAAAAATATTGCCACCATGGACCAATCAAAATTTAACGTGTTTGGTGGCCATATTGGATATTTTTATTTTGATGGATTTTAAGTCAAAATTGGATTTATAGAGGTTTTTAGGTATTCTGATTTCAAATTTTCCATTTTCAAAACAGTCGGACGATAACTCGAGTTCTATTGAAGGAATCATTACCAATCTGGCGTAGGAACTTGTCCTTGGTGGTCCGAACAACCCTATCAATTTTGGCGTCAAACGGTGAAGGTCACAGTGACCTAATTAATTGCATAGTATTGTGTTTCCGGATGATCACTCAAGTTGTATTAAAGGGATCCTTACCATTCTGGTGTGAGAGCTGGTTCTTGGTTGTCCGATTAACCCTATTGATTTTGGTGTCACAAGTCAAGGTCACGATGACCTAATTAATGACGTAATATTACGTTTCCTGATGAGAACTCTGAAGGGATCATTACCAATCTGGCATGGGAGCTTCTGAAGTTATAGGAAGTTGAATATGACTCCAAATAGATAAACGGTTTGGTGGTCAACTTTGGGTTTTTTACTGCCAAAAACTCCCATAGCAAAGCAATGGGAAATTGAAAATATTGCTTCGAGAACCATTGAACCGATTTTAGCCAAATTTGCTTCAACACATCTTTGTTCTTGCTGTAGTTCTGGCCAAACCTTAGTGTTTTACATAAAAGTGATGACCTAGTTGAAATGTCTAAGTGTTGAAATGCATTTAAATTCCTTTTCCGCAATCACTTGACCTATTGATTTGAAACTGAAGAAACTTCCTCTAGGGCAAGACCTGAACAAGTTTGTTTAACAGAACCTGACTGGTCAATTTGGCTGGTGACCATCTTTGATTTCAGATGAGCAGAAAATCTGTTAAAAGACTACTGTTCATTAACCGTTGCCCTGATTTCAACCAAACCAGACTACATGTAAGAAGGCCCCTATTGTGATACGCTTCAGAAAACCTACACAGAATTTGATTGGGTTTTTTTCAGGTAGCCATGTTTGAATTTGGAAAAATGTCCATATAATCCATAAATGTGATTCATCGTTAATGATTAGGCCTATTTCAACCAAATTTGGCTAGGAGTTATGGTCATAGGGTTATGAAGAATTATGCATAAATTTTACTGGTAAATCTTTTCCGCCGACCATCTTGAATTCCAGAAAATGTCCAGAAATCTGTTAAAATATTACTCCTAAAAATGCCTGTCCATCTTTGCTTTTAAAACTGTAATATCTGTGTATCTGGCAGAGCTATTGAATTGCTTGCAAAAAGGTATTGTGCTGTACCTATTGAACATGTCTTTCTAGTTGAATGACAATGTTTCAGGTAAGTGATCTGTACAGACCCCTTGAGCATCTCATTGCTGATGTTGTGATATGGAGAGCCCTGTGATACACATCAATAATGACAGCAATAACTTTCAAACAAATTATATTTGTTGCCACAACCCTTTAACCCTTAGGTTTATTCAGGAAAATTTCAATTTTCTCATAGAAAATGTCCATTTGCAGGCCAAGAGAAGACTATTTTTGAGAATTTATCACTGGCTCAATATCCGAGCCAGTCATTCCAGTTTTAAATTTTCAAAGGTAGTCTTCTCTTTGTGTGTCATGTAAATGGACATTTTCCAAGACCACTATAGAAGCCATTTTGGCTGTCTTGAGGTTTAAAGGCTTAATCGTCAAATTTGGTCAGGAGATTTCCACTCTGTGAATGTTATTTACAGGTCAAGAGATGACTTGCTCAAGAGTCGAGCCAGTCATTCTAGTAGTAAATTTTAAGAAAGTGTCATTTTGCCTTGTAAATGTATGTTCCTCAACTGCTCAAGACCACCACAGAGGCCAGTTTTGATTGGATCGATCATTAAATGGATATATTGGTCAGGCAACAAAACAAGAAATCTCTTATAGGGAATAAATGTGTCTCCTATGACTCATTTCGGGGTTATTAGTTTGAAATGGTGAAGTTTGTCAAATATTCCCTGAATTGTTCACTAGAAATGGTCAATACAACCATAAACCATGGAGCAGTAGGATGTAAAAATATGTATGATACATATAGTAATGTACATGTATGTAAGGGTGTGTGTGTGTGTGTGTAAGATCACTGCCATCCTCAGCGTGCCTGTAATGGTGCTTTACAGAATATTGATTTTTGGTAGCACTAGCAGAGGAGGTTCGACTAGGACGACGCTATCGGCTAATACGATCACTGCCCCGCTGAGCATATTCACATGAGTGCACATCTTGAGCAGCATGAACGAACCAGTCGGTGCTCGTTGGTCGAATTGTGCAAATCTAGGCCAGACGCCCACTCAAAGGCTGGTCGCCTGAGCCAGCTCGTCACCATCTGCGAGTAGATTGTGCCTCGATCGTCTTCATTTGATGCTTTTCTCCAAATCGTGTTAAACATATCTCTATATCAATGTCTTTTGTGCAGTATCGCATTGTAATTACTATTGTAGAATATTTCTTGTTGATAATCATATGAAAATTTCAGTATTGTGCTTTACAAAGTTCTAGCAACTCTAAACTTTTGAAAGACTTTGTTTCCAGAATAGATTTTTGTCTCAGATTGTTTGCATTGTGTTTCGATCCTCACAGCATTCGCATGGTTTTATGAGAATTATTGTTTGTCAATATATTACCCTGAATTTTCAGGTATGTACACTGTTTAAAGACACAGTTATTCTGTTTATATATTGCATTGAACTCATAATGTGATGGGAACATTATAAGTACTAACCCTTTTAATGGTCAAATCTGATTAAGAAAATGTACATTTTTGCTTAGTGATGTTCGTTTGCATGGCAAGAGATGACTATTTTGGAAATTTACCAGTAAAATGAGTGTCTTCATTATCAAGCCAGTCATTTTAGCGGTTAAATTTCTTTAAATAAGTTTGCCTGTGTATACACATTCTTCAAGACCACTGCACAGAGCATTTTTTACCATTAATGGGTTAAACTGACTCATGTGATGAAGCGTTTTTTCTCGAATTTACGAAATAAAACACGCCATTGTGATACCACCCGCATCGTCTGGCGTCAGTGGTGATGATGGCGGCATCCAATTTGCGTTTAGCGCAACTTATCAGTTTATCCCATTTGGTTAATCATACTAGACCCAAACTTGGACACATGCTTCCCTATAATGGGGGACCATTACACAATATCTTGGCGTCAAATGGTCATCAAAGTTCAAGATCATTGTGACCTTGATATTATCTTTTTTTTCAACATCAACATTTTGTGTTTAGCTCAACTTAGCAGTTAATATCTCATGTTTGGTTAATCATACAGGACCTGAATTTGGAAACACTTCCTTATAATGAGAGTGCATCACACTATGACCGTGGGTTTAAAAGGGCAACTATCAGGGCCATGGTAACCTTGGTAAAAATGTGTTTTTTTTTAACATTAACGTTTTGTGTATAGCTCAACTTCGCCGTTTATATCTCATGTTTACTGGACTTAAGCTGGGAGACATGCTTGACCTTATATAATGAGCGAAAATGTCAATAGTCAAGGCCATTGTGATTTTGGTAAAACCCTTGGGTTAACATTAACTTTAAAAAATTTCCAAAATATTCATTTCATCACCTATCAATGGACATTACCTAATCAAACATTTAAATCTTCTTGATAAAATCATACCCTTAGTGTTACTTAACCCTTTAATGGTCAAATTTTCTCAAGAAATTTCTAATATTTGCTTATTAAATGTCAATATGCAGGCCAAGAGAAGACTATTTTTTAGATGTTGCGACTGGAATGACTGGCTCGGTTATCGAGCCCGGTGTTCCAGTGGTAACGTCTTCTTTACTTTAAACGACTTGTCAAGACCCACTGGGCCGATTTCAATTGTATTTGGCAGGAAGCATCTTTAGGTCATAGAGATCCAAGTTTGTTTTTAAAAAAGGCCGATCGGCCCATTTGGTCGTCAGCTGTCTTGGATTTTGGCTGATGTTTAGAAACGTCTTTAAAACTCCCCGAAACCACTTGGGTGATCGATTCAAAACTCATAAAGGGCAAGCGCTGAACCAAGTTTGTTTAATGGAACTTTACTAGCCTAGATGTAACTTTACTAGCCTAGATGTAGTGAAATGGCGATGTGGTTGCCTATACTGTTAGGAAGCAGCATGATGATACTGAGGTCACAAGGTCAAGGTCACTGACCTTAATACAACATTTTTTTCAATGTTAATGTCATTGCCACTGTGACAAACAGGAGAGATGCGAGACATTCAATTTCGCGGAATCCTTGTAACAATTTTACTCTCAGGATTTCTGGTGTGAATATGCACCTAGTTCATGGGAAGTTGATACCTAAAAAACGTGTATGCCGTGGATGGCGGCCATATTAGATTTTTTTGTTTGATGGATTTTGAAGCCGAAATTGGTTTTTATAAAGGTAGGATAAAACTGTAGGATAAATGGTTTTATTGGCCATCTTGGATCTTTGTCCCGCCAAAAACTCCCATTCTAAAGCAATGGGACATTTAAAATGTCTTCTCAAGAACCACTGGCCCGATTTCAATTATATTTGCCTGGAAGCATCCATAGGGCATAGAGATCCAGGTTTCTTCAAAGCAAGCCAGTCGGCCAATTGGGTCGATGACTATTGGATCTTGGTCAATTTTTAGAAACGTCTTTAGAAATCTCTGAAACGCTTGGATGATTTATTCACTTTCGAAACTGTAGGATAAACAGTTTGGCGGCCATCTTGGATCTTTGTCACGCCAAAAACACCCATACTAAAGCAATAGGAAATTTCAAATGTCTTCTCGAGAACCACTGGGATGATTTCAATTATGTTTGGCATGAAGCACCCTTAGGCCATAGGCGATTGTCGAATTTGGCTGGCAGCCATCTTGGATTTTGGCATAATTTTAGAAATATTTCTACAAATCTCGGATAACACTTGAGGAACTCAATTAAAAACTCATGAAACATCATGTGTGGCCACAGCTGAACCAATAATTTCAGGTGAGAGATACAGGCCCCTTGCGCCTTTCATTTTAGTGAAGATCTCTAGAAATTTGTTAAAACACTTCATCCTTAATCAATGGTCCGATTTAAACCAAATTATTTCCACTGCCATCTTGGATTTTCCAAAATATTTTGGAATTTCTTCAAAATCTTCTCTACTTTCAATATGATCTGATTGTTACCAAACTTGAATTGAATGCGCCACGGCCATATGCTTCTCTCAAAAATCATCCAAACCATATCCTCTCCTTTAACCCGCGAATTTGTGCAAGAAAATTTTAATTTTCTCATGGAAAATGTCCAATATGCAGCGCGAGAAAAGACTATTTTTTTTAATTTACCACTCGGATGACCACTCGGTCATAGCTACAGTCATTACAGTGGTAAATTTTCAAAAATAGTCTTCTTTGTCTACAAATGGGCATTTCTCAAGACCATGGCAGAAGCAGATATAGGCTGATAGAGATGTTTAAGGGTTAATAAGGACCCAATATCAACTAAACTTGGCTACGAGGAGTCACTAAGGTGTTAGACTTCCTAACTGTATACAGAAATTTGATTGGGAAAAGAGTCATTTGCTAACATCTAAGCATAATCGAATCTACGGTATGTCATGAATGAAGTACGAAGCATTTCAAGTATAATGTTGTAGGTGAGCGACAGGTCATTAGGCCTCTTGTTTGAGTGAAAATCTTTGATTTTATGAGAAATTTACTAGAAATTGTGAAAGCGCTACTCATCATTAACCGCTTGCCGGATTTCAACTTAACTTGTCTATCCTGATAGGCTCCAGAGCATGTATTCAGAAATTTTGATTGATCAATTTTTTATGGTGAAAACCTTAGATTTTATGAAATATTTACCGGAAATTGTCAAAATGCATCTCCTCAACCGCTTTGTTGATTTTAAGGGGACTTGGCAGGAAGAAATGTATGGTGGTACGCTTCAAAACCTTTATACAAAATTTTGAGCAGTCAATTTTTCGGGCTGCCATCTAGGGTTTTCCAACCAAACTTAGCTGGATTGATTCTATTGTCGTAGGCTTCAGAACATTATTTTGATTGGTCTATTCAGGGCCTGATCCAGGGTTTTAGTTTGGGCACCCTTGGCTGTGTAGATGGTTCAAAAGAGGAGCCTCGGAGGTGATATTTCGCACAAATTTGTCAAAAAGATGTGACAGAAGATCCCATCCAGCTATCCTAGGAGCGTTTTATTAATTTTTTCATAATTTTGGTGCACAAACTGATGTCGCCCAACCTCTTTATAACAGGTTCAAAATTAGTCGGGATCAGGCCCTGCTAGTTTTGTAGTCACCATACTGGATTTTTCAAAACCAGTTACAAGCCTCATGGACAACTTGGCTAATGGTGGTACATGTAGCTTCAGAATTTGTATGCAAAATTTGGATTGGTCAACTTTTCTGGGTGCCATGTTGAATTTTCCAAAAATTATCAGGAAATCGGTTAAAAAAGAATACTCATTAACTGCATGCTTAGCCGATAAAGCGATTTCAACAAAACTTGGCAGTAATGACTCTATGGTTGTAGACTTCAGTAATGTTCATATAATTTTGATCGGGCAGTTTTCCTGGGGACTATCTTGTATTCTTGAAGAATTTTCAAAACCTCTCCTTCAATTTGGATTTGATTATATGAAACTATGTCAGTCTCAGGATTTTCACAACCTTGAAAATCCTTTTAAAAATGTTTTGCATTTCCAACGCCTTGGAAAGTCTTGGAATTTAGCCAGAATTGAAAATTTCCTTGACAAACCCTTGAATTTGTCATTGTCCAACTTCCCCTGCTATGTTAGACCATGCACAAATATACAAATTCATATAGTAATTATTTAAATCACAAGATTTTCACATTTGAGGGTGTGTGGGTGTATGTGTTGTGTGATTTGAGAGTCATCAGAAACACCACGATGTGGGCCTCTCAAAATTCTGTTTCCTGGTAAAAATTCACAATCTAATATGCCCGTGTCTATATTATTGGATGAACTTGCATCATTTGTAAATCTAGTTAGCCTTCTGTAAAAAAAACCCTGTACAACAGTATGTTAACAGTTCAGCTTTATCGTTTCAAGATAACTATATTTGTTCTTAAAGTAATCGTTGAGTATCAGAGAAAAGATGTCTCGTAGTATCTGATTTAACAGACTGGTGAATTCAAATACCCAGATACATGTACACATACATATCATGTTGTATGTGGCGATAAAAAAACATTAACCCTTATCACTCTGTCAAAATTTTAAATTTTCAAATTAAATTAAAAGATGGTCTGGTGTTCATTTTTCAACAAATTGGTGGAATATATGACAGCAACATCATCGTCCACCAAAATTTTTTGAAAAATATACACCAATTTATCTGCTATTGACACAGTAAAAGACTGAATATTAACATCAGAGTGGTAAGGTTAAATAAGATATCTGTTATTATTTTGTTGTAGAAACTTGGTGTACCTGTAACTGAGCTGAGTCTTTCATCACTAGAGGATCTAAAGAAAGCTTTCGCTAATGTACTGAATATTCCCATTGACCATGCCGGCATTGATAAAATTAGAGTAAGTATACCATTTAATTTCAAGCAAACATACACATTTTTTACTACCAATTTACCTCCACCCACCCCCACCCCTGGTCTATCCAATAATGGTGGCACATTTAGTTATTTCTGGACAAATTTAGATCAAACCTGGTCAAAATATCTGGTCTGTCATGATCTATTCTGCTATGCATGAAAAAGGTGCTATTTCAGCCTAACTAAGCGAAAGGGTAGCTCACTAATGTATGCATGTTTACATCTCGTATCTGCTGTGCAAAAATTGATGAATCCTCAAGAACTGGTCCTGAACTACTTTTCTTTCAGAATAGTTGTTCGAGAATTAGTCAAGAATTTATAGTCAGGAATAGGTCTAGAACTAAGTTCAATACCTTTTCTGGAACACATGTTCTAGTATATAAGTTCTTAAAATGTTATAGAACTATTCAAGAACTTATATTCTAGAACAAGTCTAGAATTCCTAGTTTTAGAACTTTTCTAGAACACTAGATCTAGAATATTATAGAACTATTCAAGTTATATTCTAGAGCGGTTCTAGAACTTCTCGAGAATACAGCTTGAATATTTCTAGAACAACTGTTCTAGAAAAGTCTCATTTAACGTTCACGGACTGTACTTGGACTACTAGAGAACAGATGAAGCACAGTTCCAGAACTATTCCAGCACATATATTCTAGAACAATTCTAGAACTCCTATTTCTAGAAGACTAGTTCTAGAATATTATAGAACCATTCAAGAACTTAAATATTCTAGAACAATTCAAGAACATATATTCTAGAACTATGAGATCTGGAAATGTTCTACATGTAGAACTATTCAAGGACTTGGCGTGCATGAACACTCCATGTAAATAACCATGGTTGAAAAAGCAATCCAACCATTAGTCAGCAATCTAAAAATAAGCTATTGTGATACCCTGCATGTTGTGCGGTGGTGTCGTCGTCGTCCAATCTACGTTTAGCTCGGCTTTTCTGTTTATAGCTCATGTTTAGTTAATGATACTGGACCCAAACCTGAACATATGTTTCCTATAATGACATGCCATAACACAATAAGCTTGGATTCAATGGCTCACAGGTCAAGGTCTCTCTGACCGTGGTAAAAACCTTGGTTCTTTTCAACATTAACATTTTCAGTTTAGCTCAACTTTTCTGTTTATATGTCAGGTTTAGTTAATCATACTGGACCCAAACTTGCATACCTACTTCCTTACAATATATTATTATATACACAGTAACATTGGTGTCAAAAGATCACGGTCACTATGACGTTCACGGTTGGTAAAAAACGTGTTTCTGCAACATTAACAATTTCTATTTAGCTTAGCAGTTTATATCTCATCTTAGGTTAATCATACTAGGCCCAAAGTGGGACACATGATTCTTTATAATGAGAGAGCATCAAATAAAGACCTTGTGGTAAAAAAGTCACGGTCAATGTGACGGTGGTAAAAACTGCTTTTTCAATTAAACATTTTGCTATTGGACCCAACCTTGGACCAATACTTCCTTATAATTGGAGGGCATCATAAAATGATATTGGGGTCAAAAGGGCAAAGGACAAAGTTATTGTGACATTTGTAAAAATAGGGGTTTTTTACATTAACAGTTTGTGTTTGGCTCAACTTAGCAGTTCGTATCTCATGTTTGCTTAATCATCCTGTGGCTAAAATGTCAAGGGTCAATACTGTTGTGATATTGGTAAATGACTGGTTTTTTCAGCATTAGCATTTTGCATAAGCTCAACTTAGTTGTTCATATCTCATGTTTAGTTAATCATACTGGACCCAAACTTAAATGCATGCTTCCTTATAATGAGACAGCATGACACAATGGCCTTCAGGGTCAAAAGTCATTGTGGTCTTGGGAAAAACTGTTTTCTTCAACTGTAACGTGTTGTGTTTAGCTCTAACTTCACTGTTTTATATCTCATGTTCGCTTAATCATACTAGAGCCAAAGTTGGTGACATGCTGGGACACAAGTGGGAATGACACATGGGACCTTTCCCGTGGACTCAAAATGTCAGCGGTCAAGGTTACTCTGTCCTTGCTAAAATGTAGTTTTTATCAAAACTACCATTTTGCGTTTAACTCAACATAGCAGTTTTATATCTCATGTTTGGCTAAGTATATAGGGACACGTCCTTCTTTATAATGAGATGGCATGACACAATCACTGTGGCATCAAAAGATCAAGGTCAGTGTGATAATGACAAAACTCAGTCTTTTTTCAACATTATCATTTTGCTTTTACCTCAACTTTGCAGTTCACATCTCATGTTGTCATGCTGCACCCCAACTTGGACACTTGCTATTGAGAGAGGATGAGGTGATTACTTTGAGATCAAAGGTCATGTTTATTGATTTTATAAAAAAAATTGTGATTTTCGATTAAATCGTAGGCCCAAATTCCCAAAAGTATAAACCGGGGTAACGTGACTTTTTTCTAGAAAAAGTTGAAATAAATGATACAAAAATAGCACCAAATTAGAACACATTTTCATGCGACAAATTTTTACCATCCTACGTGTATGCTTAATGTATACCTTATATCCATCATCGTGGCAGTGAAATTATTAATTGGGACCGCCTAAATATTGCGTATAGTTTAATAAACATTATTTATTTCATCAAAATTTGAGCTAAAATGTCGCCGAGAAAAAAATTAAATTACATGGTGTATCAGCTTCCGCTTATAGTCTCCCTTTGTAGGACGTGTTTAGGTCATTACCTGAGTAACACGAAGACGCTAATATTAGTACCCGGGGAGATACTGCGCAATTCACATACATAGGATGGTAGCTTTGAGTAGGTACGAGCATAACGGCATAAACTCGTCCTATAGTGCAGTTTATAGTTGCTTTCAGAATGCACGATTTACATATAAGAGTAATCAACAGAACACACCGTTCAAAATCAAACAATCTGGAAAGCTGTTGCTTTATTTTCTTTAATTTGACATGACAACCGAATCAAAAATTAAAAATTATTACACCGCCTGAAATTGCTAACTAGAATTAAAAAGAATTATGTTCACTGATTGTCTAACACTCCGCAACTAAGTATATACTTGGCATTTCACAACAGACTCCGGGTCTGCAACGAAAGAAAGAAAATTATATGGCGATGGAGTAACTAGCTGGTTTTCTCAATGACAAAGGTGTTACCTCGCTATTGTTAGCTTGTTTATTGTAGATCTTTGCATTGTGATTAGTAATTATTTGACACGTGCATGGCACGGCGGGATATAAACACAATGAACACAGGCGTGAATTGATTATAATTGTACTCATGTACTGATAAAATGCGACGGGAAAGTACAGACTTCAGATTTTTTAAAAACATGAAATTTTTGATGATTTTCCGATTTTTCCTCAATTACATCATAAAAATCGTGATTTTAAAACTAAATCGAACTTCACAATTAAATCGAAAAATCGTGCAAGCCTACTTATATATGTATTTGAAGTCCAGCTTCATAGTTCATTGCAAAGTCGTAAAGTCCAGGTTCATGGTTGAATGGAAACCACATTCTGGTTGTAACAAAGCCAGACTGCTAAGAACTTAACAAAATTTGCACCTTGATGATCATCCAAAAAATTCATCAAAAACAATTATTGACAACTACTAGAAACCACACCACTATCCACCACCACCATGGCCATTACACAGCATAGCTCTGGAACGACTTGGCATGCTTCCCGAGTGAGCTGAGGTGTCCTGTTGGGCATTCTGGGCACAGTGATGGAAGACATTGCTTCCCAAAGTGGCTGTCCTTCCAATCCGATTGTGCTCGGAGTGCTCAGCGGAGCACTTCTCACTAATTAACATGTTAACTTATTGTCTTGACCTGGAGGCATGCCAACTTCTTTTAGCATTATTAATTCTATTATGAGCTGTGCTGTAGTCTAACTATTCAAGGCACCTGTTCACCGGAACAGAACATCAAATGTAAAACTGTATATGAGTAATAATAATAATAGTAATAATAATAATAATAATAATAATATGGTAATATGTAATAGATGAGCTCCCCCCCCATCCCTCTCCCACCCTCCATCCCTTTATGTTCATAAATGTAATTGTCCTGTTTTACTGTTGTATCCTACATGTATGTACCTACTGTTCCTATAGTATCACATAATATATGTCTGTTTATGCTACATCCTATTATATATGTGATAATATATTTTGCAATTAATGTTTATATGGTAGGAGTCCACCACTTCATAGGCTTGCCTTTGGTGGACTGCCTGTTGTAATCTCTGATACTGAAGCCTAAATACGAAAATAAATAATCTTGAATCTGAATCTTAGTCAAAAGGCTGAGAAGCGATTACAACATTGTAAGCATTGTTATGAGCTGCGGTAATAGTCATGAAGGTATAAGATATGTTGTTGTTGGATTTGTTTTATTGGCCGCTCACCCAGAACGTATATATTGATCAACCTTTCTGGATATATAAGACAATGAAAATGTTGCAATGGTTGACCTATGTCGTCATTGTTTGAAATAAAGTTTCTACAAGAAATCAGAGTTTATTATTATGTGTATGTTTCTATGTATATTATGACATTTACTATTCAAGTGTCATAGGGTCACATTCCGTGTCAAGACACCCAATTTTCAGAAATTTTGTTGCATGACCAATTCAGATTATCAGAATTCTCTCTTCTGTGTTATTAGTATGCTTTAGGAAATCGATATGAATGCTAGAACAGCAAAGGGGGTCCACCACATGTGAAGCAATTGTCATTTTGTAGCATTTTCAAGGCTGCAAATTCTTAACCTGACAATCAATTCCAATAAAACTTTCAGTGCTTGGTCACATGTAGGTACCCTCTTGAAATATGCAGGGCATAATAATTTTTGTGCTGGTGTTGGTAACCTAGGTAACATTAAAAATGAAAATTGATTCAAAGTGACAAATTTTCAGACGCACTTGTGATTACAATTATGTTAAAACTATTAGAATTACAAACTTAATACTTGGTGGGTCAATTATAATATATAACAAGTATGAAGTTTGTAATTCTAATAGTTCTAACATAATTGTCAATTATAATATATATATATATATATATTATAATTGACCCACCAAGTATTAAGTTTGTAATTCTAATAGTTGTCAACTATTCAGCTGTCAGGATGACGATGTGGGATAGGTGGAAGAAACTTGTGCTTTACAGAAAATAAAGCAATAGGTGTGCTCCACAACATATTCAAAATCCTATTTTCTTCCATTCTTCCTTCCATCAAATTTTTTGGGACAAAATGGGCTATTTTTGCCATTTGTGAGTATATTTTTATGATATTACATGTTAATTATGTATGTATATCAGTTAATTTTTCTGAAAGTGTCAATCACAGCAATGAGAACAAATAATATTGTTATCCCCACATTTAAAAAAAATGTTATTGATGTTGTAGTCGCCTCCGTCTGTCTGTCCATTCATCTGTCTGTCATGCTATCTCCCAAACCATTGGGTGGAATTCAACAAAATTTGGTATGTGGGTTACCCATACATGGGTGTGCTCTACAACGCAGCATCTATCTTTGGTGCCATGCCATGGGGGGGGGGGGGGGTGGTCAAGGGAGCGGGGTCAAAAGGTCAAATATCCTAAAAACTATCAGTCACTCAATTACCTCCTAAACTGTTGGATGGAATTCAACCGAATGTGTTAAATGTGAGTTACTCATATGCTTACGGACTGTGAGATGACACTTATACTTGACACCGCCCCCTAGAGTCGGGTCAAAAGGCCAAAGCCGGGAAATGTGGGGATTTGTGATGGGTTACAAAACATAACATAAAGAAGACTTCTTCCAGCTCTTCTGGTGCTGTTTTAAGTGCCGCTGCCATAGTGTCTGTAAATGGTTTTTTAGTTTTTAGCTCACCTGGCCTGAAAGGCCAAGTGCGCTTATGTTGTGGCAACCGTCCATCATGTGTCCATCATCCGTCCGTCCAACTTTTCCTTTAAAACGACTTCTCAAGAACCGCTGGGCCGATTTCAATTATATTTGGCAGAAAGCATCCTTAGGTCATAGGGATCCAAGTTTGTTCAAACGAAGCCAATTTGGCCGGTGGCCATCTTGGATTTTGGTCGATTTTTAGAAACGTCTTTAAAAATTGTCTTCGAAACCGCTTGACGGATTGAAGGAAACCTCATGAGATATGATCCAGGGCAAGAGCTCAACCAAATTTGTTCAGGGGAATTTGATTGTTCAAATCGTTCGGCAGCCATCTTGGTTGATCTAGTTTTAGCAAATATTACTTCTTCTCCAGACCCACTGAAGGGATCAGGCCAAAATTTGGCAGATATGATTAGAGACTAAGGGCCAGTAAAGTGTGTTCAAGAGAAGTTGATCCGTAAAAAAACATGGCCGCCGTGGGCCAATCAAAATGTAGCATGTTTGGTGTCTATATTGGATTTTTTTATTTGATGGACTTTGAGGCTGAAATTGTTCTTATATAGGTTTTTGGGTATTCTGATTTGAAATTTTCAAAGCTGTCGAATGAATGGTTTGGTGGCCATCTTTGATCATTTTCCTGCCAAAAGCTCCCATACTAAAGCAATGGGAAAGTTAAAATGTCTTCTTTTCGAGAGCTACTGGGCCAATTTCAAATTTATTTGTCAAGAAGCGTCCTTAAGGCATAGAGATTCAAGTTTGTTCAAATGAACCCGATCGGCCAATTTGGTCGACGGCCATCTTGGATTTGTCCAATTTTTAGTAATGTCTAAAAATCGCCAAAACCGTTTGAGGGATCGATTCAGAACTCACGAAATATGATCTATGGTAAGAGCTGAACCAAGTTTGTTCACGGGAACTTGTTTATTCACGGGAACTTGTTTGTTCAAGGGAACTTGATTGACCAAATGGTTCAGTGGCCATCTTGGATGACTTAGTTTTCGCAAAAACAACGTCTTCCCCAGAACTGCTGAAGCGATCAGGCCGAAATTTGTAATATATGATTAGGGACTAAGGGCCATTAATGTTTGTTCAAGAGAAGTTAATCGATCAAAAACCATGGCCGCTGTGGGACAATCAAAATATAGCGTGTTTGGCGACCATTTAGGATTTTTTTATTTGATGGATTTTGTGGCTGAAATTGGTTTTATATAGGTTTTTGGGTATTCTGATCTCAAATTTGCAATTTTCGAAACTCAGATAAACGGTTTGGGGGCCATCTTGGATCATTTTCCCGCCAAAAGCTCCCATACTAAAGCAATTGGAAATTTAAAATGTCTTCTCGAGAACTACTGGGCCGATTTCAATTATATTTGGCAGGAAGCATCCTTAGGGCATTTTGTTCAAACGATGCCGATCGGCCAATTTGGCCAGTGGCCATCTTGGATTTTGGCTGATTTTTTGAAATGTCTAAAAATCTTCTCCAAAACCATTTGAGGGATGAATTCAGACCTCATGAAATATGATCTATGGTAAGAGTTGACCCAAGTTTGTTCAAGGGAACTTGATTGACTAAATGGATCAGCAGCCATCTTAGATGACCTCGTTTTCGCAAAAATGACTTCTTCCCCAGAACCGCTGAAGCGATCAGGACGAAATTTGTGATATATGATTAAGGAATAAAGGTCATTAAAGTTTGCTCAAGGGAAGTTGATCCATCAAAAAACTGGCCGCTTTAAAATGTCTTTATAAATCTTCTCCAAAACCGCTTGGGGGATCAATTCAAAACGCATGAAATATCATCTAGGCCAAGAGCTGCACCAAGTTTGTTTCAAGGGAACTTGATTGGCCAAATGGTTTGGTGGCCATCTTGGATAACCTAATTTTTGCCAAATGACTCCAGAACCACTGAGCGAATTGGGCCGAAATTTGGGAGATATGATTAGGCATTGAGTGCCATTAAAGTTTTTTCAATGGAAGGCGCTACGTCAGAAACATGGCTGCAGTGGACCAATCAAAATGTAGCATGTTTGGTGGCCATATTGGACTTCCAAAAATGTCCACAAACTCATTTAGAAGACTACTCCTAAACCACCCACCAACAATTGTGAAAAAAATGCATAGTGCTCCAGGTGAGCAACACAGGCCCCTTCGGCCTCTTGTTTCAGTTTTATGCTTCCTATAAGCAATCTTTTGAGATACATTCAGTTTTTGCTGTCTTCACTGGTGAACATCCGATCGTAGTTAAACTATCGTTCACTAATAAGTGATGAATCTAGCTTGTCTCAGTCAGTATCCATATCGCTACTCGTTTCACAGCTATCCGATTTAGTGGCAGCTTTCCAGAATCTAGGGCAAACTTTCCAACCGGGTATCACAACATCATTAAACATTTTACACATCATCAGCTTGTTCACTATTAATAGATCGTAACTTTCTTTTTACTGCCTTTACATGGGCTTTAAATAGATGAAAACAGTTCTTCTGAACATCTTCAAACTTAACTAGGTAAGTTTTCTCATGATGGAGAGATAGTGTATGACTTGCAGTTAAAAATGCTAAGGTAGTCCTTCGCTGTAGCAATTGTAGTTCAGTTGGTGAGTGTTTCTCTAGTGACATCAGATCTGTTTTACGAGAATAGGTGAGTTTATGGCAGTTATCCTGCAGATTGAGCATGGTACGCGCAGAACGGGGAGATAACCCTGCCATCTTCACTTAGTTCATTATTGGTACACTGTGTTGTGGTAGAGAATGCAAAGTACCTTGAAATTAAAAGTTCTGTTCTCAGATTTTCCATCTTGGTCTGTGAATCATAATGTCATTTGAAAATAAAAAATAGAAATATTACACTGTGCAAAGTGTGCTTGATGTTATGTTTTGTAACCCATCACAAATCCCCACATTTCCTGGCTTCTATATTTGACTCCGCCCCCTAGACACGTCAAAAGACCAGTGTCATCTCACAGTCCATAATCATATAAGTAACTCACATTTAACACATTCGGTTGAATTCCATCCAACGGTTTAGGAGGTAATTGAGTGACTGACAGTTTTTAGGATATTTGACCCTTTGACCCCGCTCCCTTGACCCCCATGGCACCAAAGATAGATGCTGCATCGCAGAGCACAACCATGTATGGGTAACCCACATACCAAATTTTGTTGAATTCCACCCAATGGTTTGGGAGGAGATAGCGTGACAGACAGACGGATGGATGGACAGACAGATGGAGGCGATTACAATATCAATAACATTTTTTTTAAATGTGGGGATAACAATATTATTTGTTCAGATTGCTGTGACTGACACTTTCAGACAGGAAAAATTAACTGATATACAAACATAATTAACATGTAATATCATAAAAATATACTCACAAATGGCAAAAATACCCCATTTTGTCACAAGGAAGGAAGAATGGAAGAAAATAGGATTTTGGATATGTTATAGAGCACACCCAATGCTTTATTGTCTGTAAAGCACATGTTTCTTCCACCTATCCCACATCGTCATCCTGACAGTTGAATATGGGAGCATTTTCAGGTTGGGCCAATTTCAAGGGCCTATATTTCAAAAATGTTAAGAACCACATATTTTTTCTTTTATGTATAAACTAACAAATATATATATATATATATATATATATATATATATATATATATATATATATATATATATATATATATATATATATATAATTGACCAATCAAGTATTAAGTTTGTAACTCTGACAGTTTTAACATAATTGTAATCACAAGTGGTTCGGAAAATTTGTCACTGAATAAATTTTCATTTTTAATGTTACCTAGGTTACCAACCCGAGCACAAAAATTATTATGCCATGCATATTTCAAGAGGGGTACCTACATGTGACCATGCACTGAGTTTTATTGGAATTGGATGTCAGGTTAAGAATTTGCAGAGCCTTGAAAATGACAATTGCGTCACATGGGGTGGACCCCCTTGCTGTTCTAGCATCCACATATCCAAAAATATTGGGATTTGGGTAGTGAAATTGTGCAGGACTTCCTAAAACATACTACTGTACCACTACACAGAGAATCTTGGAAATCTGAATTGGGCATGCAACACCCATCAGTTGTTTTTACACGGAATGACCCCATAATTAATTATGTCTACATAATGTATTTATAATAGAATAAGTAAGACATTAAATGCAAAAGAAGACATGTTTATAATGAAAGAGTTGCCTCCCGTATTTAATTATACAAACAATTACATGATAAGAACATCGTTAACCCAGGTCAAATAAGTTTTAAAGATTGAAAATGTTCAAACAATGGTTGGCCAAGGTCATACATAGTTTTCAGAAATTTGGTTGACCAATCCTATCCAAGCTTTGTTGACCATGGTCAGATATTTCTTTTGTTCCTGAGCTGCTCTTCAGTTGTTCCTGAAAATGTTTAAGAACAACTTTGGAACATTTTATTAGTTCAAAAGCTGGTCTTAAATTGTTTTTGAATTCTTTCAAGAACCGTTTAGGAACATTTTATGAACATTAAAGTTCCAGAATTGCTCTTCAGTTGTTAGCCTACCTGGCTAGAATGGCCAAGTGAGCTTATGGCATGGCGACCATCCGTCGTCCGTCCGTCAACTTTTGCTTAAAAATGCTACTCATTAACCGCTTGGCGGATTTCAAGCTAATTTCGCTGGAACGTCCTTATGGGGCTAGGCTTCAGAACTGTATACAGAATTTTGAATAATAAAGACTAAAACTCAAGAACTTTTGCCTGACGCTTTCTTGGTTTAGGAAGAGTCTGGATGCCAATGATCAAGTTCTGACCCGTTATATATGTTGCCAGTGCGGGTAATAATGCTACATCTTATCTGGGTGCGGCTATTGCGGGTACGTGATATTGCCCGCCAACACCGTATTACCGGCATTTAGCCGCAACTGTGGTGGTCCCTCTTTGACAAGGTTGATTTGCCCACACCCGCCTTAGCCGCATATTACTCTGTATGTGAAGGTATAATCTGCCACTATTGGCCGTCTGTGTGCAGCTATCTGTTTAATGGAGGTGTTGTGTTTAATTTTTTAAACTAAAAAAACGTTTTTAAAAGGCATCAGTGATGATGTTTCCTTCACCTCCCAGTGATCCAGACTCAACGTTTCGTACCTAGTTTAGGTTACTCATCAGAGGACTTTTGAAACCTTGGTTTATGGTAGCTGTACGTTATGGCTTAATTGGTCAAGTTTTGTTCAATTGCACCTGTAGTTTAAAGGGGGGGGTGGGGGGTGCATTATACTTCAAGTGAGTAGATAAGTCTTACCTCTGTTCTGTCTGTGTTGGTACTTTGTCGACTTGTGTCATGATAAACTGGAATTTTGTTTAAGTTCAGAACCACAAAAACAAACCCCCATTAAACAGATAGCCCCACACAGACGGCCAATAGTGGCGGATTATACCTTCACATACAGAGTATATGCAGCTAAGGTGTGTGTGGGCGGCTGACAAACCGTCCTTGTCAAAGAGGGACCACCAAAGTTGCGGCAAAATGCGGGTAATACGGTGTTGGCGGGCAATATCACGTACCTGCATTAGCCACACCCAGATCGGATGTAGCATTGTTACCCACACTGGCAACATATATAAAGGGTCGGAACTTGACCATTGGCATCCAGACGTTTCTTAAACCAAGAAAGCGTCAGGCAAAATTTCTCGAGTTTTAGTCTTTATTATTTATAAAATTGAGAGAAGCGTGTGTTACCTTGAAAATAGCAGACGAAGAAAAGAGATGTCCGTGATCGCAGGAAGCAGTTCCGGCGTATCGGTTGATTCAACAGAATGCTCAGGGACCAACTAGTCCGTGCTTATTTCACTTACCCCGATATCAAAGGATACCAGGGCAGTTCGATACCAAACAAAGAAGAACCATGTCAAAAGAAAAACTCTTGCCACAAATTCTGTAGCAAACATACAGATGTCACGTGAAAATGTACTGCTCAACAATGAATGTTGTATATCACTGGTCGCACTACACTTCAACCTGCCAGGACATGATACAAACAGTATCAGATAAAGAGTTATAGATGTTCCGTGTCATGATCCTGAAAGCACTTAAGCCACAGCTTCACGCAAGGACTACGAACCTTATACTTCAAGTGAGTAGATAAGTCTTACCTCTGTTCTGTCTGTGTTGGTACTTTGTCGACTTAAGCCACAGCTTCACGCAAGGACCACGAGCCTTACTGGATCCATCAACTCCATACAATGGACCGTGTTAGTATTAATCACGCAGATTGGTAACCCCCACACCCTGTGGGTGAGATACCATGTATCGGCGGCCATCTTGAATTTCCAAAAATTGCGGGAAATCGTTTAAAACGCTACTCCTCATTAACTGCTTGGACAATTTCAAGCAGGCTTAGTTGAGAGGATAGTACGCTGGTATGTTTTAAACCGTGTATACAGAATTTTGATTGGTCAATTTCTTCGTGGGCCCATCTTGGATTTTCTGAAAATTTCTGGAAATCACATAAATGCCTACTTCTCGATAACCACTGGGCCAATTTCAATGAAACTTGGATGAAGGAACCCTAGCATGGTATCCTTCAGAACTAGTATACATAATTTTGTTTGATCGATTTTTGCAGTGGCCATCTTGAATTTTCCAAAAAATGGGAAATCCTTTAAAACGCTGCTCTTCATTAACTGCTTGAGCAATTTCAACCACACTTGGCTGGAAGGGTACTAGGCTGGTAGCTTTCACAACTTGTATACAGAATTTTGATTGGTTAATTTTTCTGGTGGCCATCTTGGATTTTCTGAAAATTTCTACAAATCACTTAAAAGCCCACTCGATAACCAAAGGGCCAATTTCAATCAAACTTGGATGGAAGAACACTAGCCTAGTATGCTTCAGAACATATATACAGAATTTTGATTGGTCGATTTTTCCGGAAACCATCTTGGATTTTCTGAAAAATGGCAGGAAATCGTTTAAAACACTACTCATTAACTGCTTGAGCAATTTCAACTAGACTTGGCTGGAACGATACTAGGCTGGTAGATTCTAGAACATGTATACAAAATTTTGATTGGTTCCTTTTTCCAGTGGCCATCTTGGATTTTCTGGAAATTTTGGGAAATCAGTTAAAAGGCTAATCCTCATTAACCGCTTTAACGAGTTCAAGCAAGCTCGGCTGGAAGGACGCTAAAGTGCTATGCTTCAGAGCTTTTATATAGAATTTTGATTGGTCAATTTATTCGGTGGCCATCTTGAACTTTCCGAAAAATGGCTGGAAATCATCTGCTTATTAACTAATTGGGCAATTTCAACTAGACTGGCTGAAACAAGCCTAGGACGGTAGGCTTTAGAGGTTGCATATAGAATTTTGATCAGTCAATTTTTCTGGCAGCCATTTTGGATTTGCTGAATATTTTGGGAAATCTGTTGAAAGGCTACTCCTCATTAACTGCTTGGCCGATTTCAACCAAACTCAGCTGGAAGAACCCTAGGCCCATTTATCAGAAATCAGTTAATGAGGCTACTCCTCATTAACCACTTAGCCGATTTCAGTCAAACTCCGCTGGAAGAACCCTAGGCCTGTATGCTTCAGAACTTGTATACAGAATTTTGATGGCTTGTTTTTGATGTTGGCCACTTGGGTTTCCGATAGATGGGAATTCATATAAGATGCTACACCTCATTAAACACTTGGGCAATTTCAACCAATTTTGGCTGGAAGGATGCTATTGTCGTAGCCTCTAGAAATTCTATTCAGAATTTCGATAGGTCAATGTTTTTGCAGCAATCTCTAATTTTCTGAACGTTTTCCGGAACCATTTAAAAAGCGTACTCCTTCAAGCAATAACCCAATTTCAACAAAAGTTTGGTGGAATGATCCTATGATGGTAGGCTTCAACATATTAAACGAGAGTCTTGATTGGTCAATTTTTTGGTGGCCATCTTGGATTTTACGAAAATCATCCATGTCTTAAATGCAAATGGTTTGAATGCCAATGGTCCAGGTGAGCGCCACAGGCCCTTGGGCCTGTTGTTCCTGAATATTTTCAAGACCAGTTCAGTAACATTTTAACCCTTTAATGGTCATACCGGCTAAAACCGGCCACTGCTATGGTCTTGTAGAATATCCATTTACAGGTCAAGAGAATACAATTTTTGAAAATTTATCACTGGAATGACTGTCTCGGAGCTTCAAAAATTGTATTCTCTTGGTGCCTTAGTCAGCAACAACTCAGTCAAATTGCTCTTCAAAACAGTAGCGACTGTTGACTGAAATTTATGATGATTATTAGCTCACCTAGCCAGAATGGCCAAGTGAGCTTATGCGATGGCGACCGTCTGTCGTCAGTCGTCTGTCGTCCGTCAACTTTTTCTTTAAACAACTTCTCAACAACCACTGGGCCGATTTCAATTATATTTGGCAGGAAGCATCCCTAGGGCATAGAGATTCAAGTTTGTTCAAACGAAGCCCATCGGCCAAAATCCAGGATGGCCACCGGCCAAAATGGCCAATTTTTAGAAACACAAAATTTAGCGTTTGGTGGTCATATTGGCTTTGTTGTATTTGATGTATTTTGATGGCGAAAATTGCTTTATATGTGCTTATCAGTGTGGAGAGTTCAAATATGCCACTTTTGAGACAGTCGGATAAACGGTTGGGCTGCCATCTTGGCTTGTTTTCCCGCCATAGTCTCCCATAGTAAAGCAATGGGCCCATAGTAAAGCAATGGGCCCATAGTAAAGCAATGGGGAATTCTTTAAACAACTGCTTCTCAAGAACCACTGGGCCAATTTCAATTATATTGTGGAGGAAGCATTCATAGGGTATAGAGATCTAAGTTTGTTCAAACGAAGCGGATCGGTCAAAATCCAAGATGGCCGCCGGCCAAAATGGCTGATTTTTTAGAAACACTTTAAAAAATCTCCGAAACTGCTGGATGAATTGATTCAAAACTCGACACATCATCTGTGCCAATGGTAGACCCATGTTTGATCAAGGTAACCTGATTGGTTGATTTGCTTGGCGGCCATCTTGGATGACCTAGTTTTCGCGAAAACGACTTCTCCCGAACCGCTGATGGGATAGAGCTGAAATTTTGTAAATATGTTTAGGGACCAAGGGCCATTCAAATTTGTTCAGATGAATTTCTTACTTTAAAAATCATGGCCGGCATCAACCAATCAAAATTTAGCATTTGTTGGTCATATTGGGTTTTTTTGTGTTTGATGTATTTTAATGGCGAAAATTGCTGTATATATGCTTACCAGGGTGGTGAGTTCAAATATGCCACTTTCGAGACTGTCGGATAAATGGTTTGGCTACCATCTTGGTTTGTTTTCCCGCCATAGGCTCTCATAGTAAAGCAATGAGCCCATAGTAAAGCAATGGGGAATTCTTTAAAAAACTTCTCAAGAACCACTGGGCCGATTTCAATTATATGTGGCAGGAACAATCCTTAGGGCATAGATATTCAAGTTTGTTCAAATGAAGCCGGTCGGACAATTTGGGCGGCGGCCATCTTGGATGTTGGCCGATTTTTAGAAAACTCATGATCTAGGGCAAACAGATGAAACAAGTTTGTTCAAGAGAACTTGATTGGCCAAATAGTTTGGTGGCCATCTTGGATGACCTAGATTTTTCGAAAACGACCTCCAGAACCGCTGGAAGGATCAAGCTGAAATTTGGGAGATTTGATTAGGGCCTAAGGGCCATTAAAATTTGTTCAAGGGAAGGTGATCCATTAAAAAATCTGGCTGCTGTGGCCCAATCAAAATGTAGCATGTTTGGTGGCCATATTGAAGTTTTTTATTTTGACGAATCTTAAAGCCGAAATTGGTTTTATATGTGTTTGGGCCTTCTGATTTCAGATTTGCCATTTTCGAAACTGTCGGATAAACGTTTTAGCGGCCATCATGGATCATTTTCCAACTAGAAACTCCCATGTACTAAAGCAATAGGAAATTTCAAGTGTATTTGGCAAAAAACATAGTTAGGGCATAGAGATACACGTGTGTTTAAATGAAGCTGGTCTGTAATTTGCCTGGCGGCCATCCCGGAATTTTTAAATGCCTTTAAAAAAATCTTCTTTTCCGAATCTGCATGGGGGATTGATTCAAAACTCATGACAGGTTATTTACGTAAACAGCTGAATCCAGTTTGTTCAATGGAACTTGATTGCCTAATGCTTTAGCAGTCATCTTGGATGACCTGGTTTTCATGAAAACAACTTCGTATCCAGAATCGCTGAATGGATTGGGCCGAAATTTGGGAAATATGATAAGGGACTACGGGTTTTGTTCAAAAGTAGTTGATACATAAAGAAACATGGCTTCTGTTTTCTTGTTATAATTCTGCTCAACTCTGTAGGGTTCTACTTATTAGTCCCCTACCGGTAAAACCGGGGGAACTATAGGTTTGCACTCATGGTGGGCCATCTGGGATACAGTTAACAGATTGTAGGCTGTTTTGCACCTAAGCTAACAGTTGTAATGGATTTAGTTTATGTTTATGTTTTAACACTATCCTACCCTTTAGGTTATGTTAGTAGATGTGGCTGCGAGTAGCAACAACACTCCAATTATGGGAGGCCGAAACCTACCCACAGCCGCAACAGAGACTGCACTCTTCACAGCGACTATTTGGCTGAGTTATCCCCCTTGAAAAATATAGACGTTAATTTTACAGTTTTCAGACAATAACGTGCTACCCTATATGGATTTGAACCACATTCAGAGTATAGCTTACTACTACCGCGGCATAGGTCAAGTTTGTGTTTCATAATTTTTTTTCAATATTTGACAAGAGTTATCACCCTTTGAAATATACAGACTTCGTTAATTTGGCCGTTTCCGGGCAATGACTCATGCTAGACTAAATGCAAGTTAACCAAATTCTGAATTTAACCCTTTAATGACTAAACTTTGTTAAGAAAATTAAAATGCTTTCTTATTGAATGCTCATTTGTAGGACAAGAGATTATTTTTGAAAATATTACCACTAGAATGGCTGGCTCGATTATCGAGCCAGTCATTCCAGTGGTAAATTTTTTTAAATCTGTCTCTTGGCCTCCAAAATGGAAATTGCTCAAGATAGCTGCTTAGGCTGGTTTGGGCCGGCTTCGTCGTGAAAGGGTTAAATTAATACTATTTAGAATGAGGTCACATTAATGTTTTTGTGGTTTCTGCCAATATTAGCTGGCGTTAGGCCATCCTTAAATAATAGTTTGTTTGTCCTCTCCCGACCGACCCTAAAAAACTGCCTACTCAAAGTTTTTTTGTAGTTTCCTGTTTAGAATTATGTTTATTTTCTGATGTAAGTTTATTGGGAGATTGAATTGACTCCTTTCATCAAGATGGGCTCAGATAACCTTTAGAAACTGTTTTCAAGTTCAAATAAAAATCTAAAAAAGGTTTTGTTCAATTTTGTAATGTTATATTTGAGCAGGTAAAATAAAGGTTTTTCCCAACATACCTACCCTACTTCAAGCACCGGGGTCGGGAGAGGACAACCAAAACACTTGAGGGTGCCCTTATTACCCTTGAAAACTAGCTTCTTTAATTTGACGTTTTCTGGCAAATACAAGTAGCCCATGCTAGACTAAACGGATTTGAACCAAATTAAGAATTTGGAATAATAGTATTAAGTTCAAGTGCCTGTTTCATTAGTTCCAGTCAATATTTGTCAGGTTTACCCTCTTTAAAAATACAGACTTTATTAATTTGACATCATTCCCGGAGAACAAACACTGCAATGTTAGCACATATATCAGTTATACAGAGCAGGCAAGTGAATTTCCCATATTCCTTACATCTCATTTCAACATAAGTGGGAATCAAGGGGTTTTGTATTGCTTGCAATGCCTTGTTTGATTATGTTGTCAGATACTTGAGTGACAGATCAGATCCCTCCATTAAGGTTTTGAAAACAGTGTGGTACTCTCAACAGAATATATACTGTTGTTTCAGAGATGAAAGAGTTTAAGGTGTAAAGTGTGTCGATCATTTGTTAATCAATTTATAAACCCATCACTCAGTATCAAGGTTATTTTATGTGTGCTCCCAGAGTTTCTAATATTAATTTCTAAATAATATACAAAATATGATAGGTTCTTTTCTCTACTCTTTATCAAATAACCCAGTCTTTTGATCATCGTTTATCAGGAGCATTTAACCAGGTTTCTTGTGAATGAAAAACGTGTAGTTTTCCTAAATTCTGCAATTTGTTCATGAATTATCTATTTAGTGACATTTACAAATCATTGATGAAGTGCTGAAAATTCTGATTGTAGTATTGCTATGTCGTAAGGAGGAGCGGCACAGACGTCATCCATAGTTCATTGATCCTGGTTCTGAGCTGATTTCTCATTCATAAACCTACTTTTCCCGGGCATCTTTGCGTGAATCTCGCCAGAAGACGTCATCGATGCTCCAGATCAAGCAGTACTCTACGCGCATTCAGCTCACGTGGTCGGAATAAGGAATGATTTTTGTGTAAGAATAGTACATCGTGGACCTGATGCACATTTAATCTATATTTTTTTGCACGTGCCTGGATTTCCAATATTCACAGTTATTAGTTTCCGTCCTTGATGGCTACACAAGCTTTTGCAGATAAAGGCGTTCTAAAATGCCCAGGAAACTGGTTACAAACAAACTACAAATATAAGAACAAAACATGCTTAGTATTTCTTAAATAAATTTGCAGCTCGTTGCTACCTAATTAGCTACACAATATATCGTCCAGTAAGGTGTTTTCGAGGGTCATGTGGTTTCAAGGGTACATACTTTTGACGTTCTCACATGCGTGTTGCTTAAGTGACATCAACAAATCATGTGTCTTTACATAGACACAGTATTTTTACACCACATCTGCAAATTTTCAAAAGATGCGGGTAGAACAAGTGATTATTTTATGCACTTTAATGTCTGTGTAGTGAAAAATGTGTTTCCACTATTACTTTTTTGAGCCAGGATAAAAATGCCCATATCTCGTAAGGAAATGATACAAACCAACCCAGTTTTCGTGTCAGGCGACATCTCTCAGTTGCCATAGCAATAATTTATTTCTCCTGAAGCTTGAAACTGGCATGGGATACTTATGTAGTTTTCAGAGATATATAGATTGATTTTTTTTCCCACAATGCCAATTCAAACAGGCCCCAATTACCACATATGATATAAATTTCAATATTTTTGTTTGTTTTTTGGTAGGCAAAATACTTATGTTCATTTTGAATACCATATATATACCAATTTACAAAAGGAAACTGAAAGATATAAATTTTTTTTAATTTTGGCTGAAATTTGCTGCTACTTGGTTATCACAAAAAACACAATTGGACCTGATCTGGATTTACAACTATAAATTTAGTTCTGTGTTCATATCAGACCCGTTTATGGAATTACTGCTGGTGACAGATCCCTTTGCTTAAATCATAAACCTTTGACATGCATATCAGCCAAAAATGGCTTCAGCAGTGGTATTGAGAAATGTCCTTTTGCAGACCAAGAGAGGACTATTTTTAAAAATTTACCACTGGAATAACTGGCTCGATAACTGAGCCAGTCATTCCAGTGTGAAATTTTCAAAAATAGTCTTCTCTTGGTCTACAAATGGACATTTTATGAGAAAATTGAAATTTTTGGAAACAAATTCGAGGGTTAAAGGGTTAAATCATAAACCTTTTGACATCAATTCACCGTCTGACGAGAGTAGAAATTACGAGAGTACACCACCCTCGAAAATACATGACGCAGTACTCAGAATCCATCTGTAGACCAGGTAGTGGATATTTATAAGCGGCAAGTTTATTTTAGAGTTTACTTTTTTATTTAATGCATGTTTTATTTCAGTGAATGTTTGCTAGATGAAGAAGTCAGCCGGTCTATTGCGACATTATACATGCACAATGTTGGAGCTGTTTAGCTGACTTCTTCTTTCATAAGAAATTGACAGAATTTGTTGATAAAATTCCTACTCATATATTAAATCATCGAAAATGTGCTTACACCCTCGAAAACCCCATTATCCATGATAATGATAAATGGTGAAATGGACTTATAACATGCGTTTAATTAGCCTTGAAGTAGAACTTTAGTTATCAGTCAAAAATTAGTTTTTATCTTTTCGATAACTTTAACGTTGACCTACTGACCCCAAAATCACTGCAATTTTCAAAAAAACAAGCCCACACTCCCACCCATATATAACTCAAATGGTTTGAGTAGAATCTGATAGTCTGTAGGCTATAATGGCCCACCTTGAGCATACACACTATCACACACAGATACATGCATACACCCACATGCATACGTTCGCAGGCACATACACATCTACCAAACTATTTTTTCCGTTACTTCAAACAACGCCGATTAATAATATCTTGACACACATGACCAACAGTGAACCTGACCAAATTAAGAAGTAGTGGTAGCAAAAATGGAGACCAAGCTTTATTATTCAATCACAGTAGACTCGCGTTATATATGTATATATATATATATATATGATATATGCAAATCAGTTGAGGAATAAGGTCACCTGACAGTTAGGTGAAAAGGTCACCAATTTTAGTTGTTTAAAATAAGTCAACTCTTGTGTTGCTATACCTGACAAAGCACTAACAAAGGCAGATTTTTTTTGTTAACAGATTTAAAGGAGAACAGAGATTGCATACCATCATCCTCCCGTTTTTGTCACATCTTAAAAAGTTGTCAAATTTTGAGCTTTTTCCAGGTTTTTGCTGATCGCATTGAAAGTAATGGAATCCTAATATATAATGACCCTTTCTTCTGTTAACATTTTGTCCAAATTGGACCAATAGATATCAATAGATCCAGATTTGATTTGGTCCGTATCTGGGTTCTCTTATGATATCCAGATCATGTCCAAAGTCGGGAAATCCTCTAGCATGGCCAGTTTTTTCACTGCGTTAAAATATGAACTAAATCAAAGTTTTTGAGATACAAGTGTTACGGGACGGAGTTATTGATAGAAACCATATGATATAAGTATAGAGGATCAATATTAATTGTGTTTGTGGCCTCTACAAAAATGATAGGGAAATGATGAGTGCTTGCACGCTTCGATTCGTGGAAGTCTAGGAGTACTATACTTTTAAGTTCATGGTCGACTACCAAAATAAATACCAAAGAAGTCTTGGAATTCCTGTTTTAGCTCACCTGGTCAGAATGGCCAAGTTAGCTTATGGCATGGCGGTCGTCTGTCCACCGGCATCCGTCCATCCATCAACTTTTGCTTTAAAATGCTACTGATTAACCGCTTGGCGGATTTTAACCTAATTTGGCTGGAAGGGCCCTATGGGGGTATGCTTCAGAACTTTTAAACAGAATTTTGATTGGTCAATTTTTTTGGTGGCCATCTTGAATTTTCCAAAAAATTGCGGGAAATTGTTTAAAACGCTACTCATTAACTGCTTGGACAATTTCAATCAGGCTTAGCTGTGGATACTACGCTGGTATGTTTCAGAACTTGTATACAGAATTTTGATTGGTCAATTTTTCCGGCCGCCATATAGGATTTTCTGAAAATTTCTGGAAATAACTTAAAAGCCTACTCAATAACTGCTGGGCCGATCTCAATCAAACTTGGATGGAAGAACCCTAGCCTGGTATGCTTCAGATCATGTAAACAGAATTTTGATTGGTCCATTTTTCTGGTGGCCATCTTGAATTTTCCAAAAAAATGGCGGTAAATCGTTTAAAATGCTACTACTCATTAATCGCTTGAGCAATTTCAACCAGACTTGGCAGAATGGATACTAGGCTGGTAGATTTCAGAACTTGTATACAGACTTGAATGGTCCATTTTTCCGGCGCGGCCTTGGATTTTCTGACAATTTTGGGAAATCAGTTAAAAGGCTACTCCTCATTAACCGCTTGAACGAGTTCAAGCAAACTCGGCTGGAAGGACCCTAAAGTACTATGCTTCAGAGCTTCTATATAGAATTTTAATTCCTCAATTTTTTCGGTGGTCATTTTGAATTTTAAAAAAAATGGTTGAAAATCGTTTACTCATTAACTACTTGGGCGATTTCAACCAGGCTGGCAGGAATGAGCCTAGGGCAGTAGGTTTTAGAACTTGCTTACGGAATTTTGATTGGTCAATTTTTCCGACGGCCATTTTGAATTTTCTGAATATTTTGGGAAATCAGTTAAAAGGCTACTCATTAACCGCTTGGCCGATTTCAACCATACCCGGCTAGAAGAACCCTAGACTGGTATGCTTCAGAACTTGTATACAGTATTTTGACAGTTTCATTTTGATGGTGGCCATCTTGGATTTTCTGGAAAATGGGAATTCATATAAAATGCTACTCATTAATCACTTGGGCGATTCATTAATCACTTGGGCTATTTCAACCAAATTTGGCTGGAAGGATCCTATTGTCGTAGCCTCCAGAAATTTTATTCGGAATTTTTATAGGTCAATGTTTTGGCAGCAATCTCTGATTTTCTGAAATTTTCCAGAACCATTTAAAAATTGTACTACTTCAATCATTAGCCCGATTTCAACAAAACTTGGGTGGAACGGTCATATGATCATATTAAATGAGAGTCTTGATTGGTCAATTTTGTGGTGGCCATCTTGGATTTTCCGAAAAGCATACATCATGTCTATTTAAATGCGTATCGTTTAAATGCAAATGGTCCAGGTGAGCGCCACAGGCCCCTGGGCCTCTTGTTATAGTCCTGATACCACCTAAATAATGATTTTAAGTAAATTACATTTATTTGAACACTAGCTCCCATACATCATGTTTGGATTCCCCAAACCATTACCCAGGATGTCCTTTGTGTAGGAATTAATTGCCCCCCCCCCCCAAAGTGGTTGTTTGATTTGTTGTTATTCTCTCCTCTTCCCCTCCCCCCCCCCCCATCCTCTCCTCCCGCAACGGTATGTGTGTGCAGTAAATATTTTCTCCTGGTGTGAGTATTTGTATCTGCAGGGGGTCCTCTCTAAAGACCTGGTGCATGAAAAAACATGTTCCTTGCCATGGTACTATTTTTCTTCTTTCAGAGTTTTCAGATTTCTTTTTAGATCTCAACCAAAGATGTGTGAAATGCTAGCTTACTGGAAAACACTTCCTTGTATTAAAATGATTCAAAACAGTAGATGCCACAAAACAGGCATGAACAGACTAAGATACAAAAAATATAGACAGTCAGACCGACTGAGCAGCAGGGAGGCAGGCAGGCAGGCAAGCAGGCAGACAGACAGACAGACACAGACCCAATCGCAGTACCTGGCTCCTGCTACAGGGCCAGGATAATGAAAGTACTTAGAGTCTATTTGTATTAACTTTCTCAGAAACATATTTAATTGTCATCTAGATTATGCTGTTAAAGTGGCTCAGTATTACAAAGTAGTATTGCGTCTCAGTATTGACTCGAAACTGCCTCCGCTGTTACAAACTAGCATTCGCTATCATTCATTCAGTCTTTCTGGTTGTCTTAGTTTCTTATGAATTGACGTAAAGCAGTGCAGCAGTTGTGTAAATACGCCTACGCACGATATGTCAAGGTCGGCATAAACTGTTGTTATCGTTCTATCATTCACTGAGCCAAGCCAGTTTATCTCAGGCCATGGCATTAGTCATAGCTCTACAAGAGAGATAGTTGTTCGTCATCATTGATTTTTCCTGCTGGAGATAGGAGCTTCCTCCTCCCTCTCGTTCATTTTCACACCCTTACTACGATCGCTGCAACATTAACCTAGTTCAGAAAGCATCCTCTACGCTGTCATTGAAAGTGTGGCTGGTGGTTGAGCTGGCGGATTCGATACTGTATTGTGAGCTTATGATAAATTTTTTAAGACATCGCGTCTGTTGCTGTGGCTATCAGATATTTTGTAAATACTGCCACAACAAACCCATTCACTACTGAAGCCATAGCGCAAGCCTGCGGTCAATAATTCTGAAAGAAATGTGCATTGAAAGTTGTTGTTACAGCAACAACTTTAAAACAAATTATTTTCAAGACATTGATTAAATCTAATTAACACATGACTGATTTACACTGAGCACGATGCTTATAGCTTTAAGACCCATTCCCATTCAGTTGCTTGTTCTGGTCTGCTCATAGAGACATTGTCTTGAGACTCTACAGTACAGTTTCAGCATTTCTTTGTTTGTAAAGACACCCTACAATCGCATAATCCCTGAAGAAAGGAAGACAGCCTAAGAATGTAATTCTGTTTCTAAGTATAGTTTCTCTATTCAGAATCTGATTATAGCAAGTGATCTCTTCCTCCCCCCCCCCACCCCCCCTCACACACAGACACAGACATACACACAAAGGTAGTTGAATGTATTGATTGTACTTTAAGAAACAGTTACCCACCCGCTCTAAAAGAATAGTTTCTGGCCATAGTTAATTGGCTGCAGCACATTTCACAGAAACACAAGAGTGCGTGTGAGTGTGCGGTCGGGTGGGTGGGTGTTTTGTATAAAATGTAAACTTTTGTCATTAATGTACAGCAGAGGTTTAAATTATTGCATTCAAGGCCAGACACATGCGTGGCATGGGGAGTCACAGTGGTGTGATAATGGGAATCTTGATGCTGCTTGGAAAGTTTACTGTGGACTTGGCGTAAATATCTGTAGTAAAATAAAGATTCTAGGAGCATAGTCGCCGCTTTGTCCATCCGTCCGTCCGTCCATTCACCATATATAAGTTTGTCCTGGTCATGGTTTCAAGACTTTTTCACATATGGTCACCAAACTTGGTATGTGGATGCATCTTAGGGAGAAGGTGTGCTGAGTATGAAAAGTAGGTCAAAAGTATGTCATGTTGACCTACTTTTCATGGTCGACTGAATATCACAGAAAATGTTTGTCCGTGCCATAGTTTCAAGACTTTATTGATTTGCCTTGTTTAATGCATGTCAGTCTATCCAAATATCTGTCATAGGGTTGGTTCATGGTCAGAACAGACTCGACTAATTTGAGTAAAGATGCGACAAATATGATTGCAATATACAAGTTAGATGTTTAAAATTAACTAAAATACCATGAAATTGATGAAAATCTATCAAACTTATATCTCACGCTTAACAAAGCGACATCCCACTGACCACGCCGGTACCAGAGACTGATGGGTGCCTTTCCTGCCGCCTTGCTTATTTACTGGTCAGCCTGGACACATTATCCTTGAGGATACTTAGCCATACAAGGTTCGAGCAGTTGTAGTGAAGTAAGCATGGCGTCTTATATGTTTAGGTCAACCCACACTGAAACTCGCAACATTATTAATTGGGTAACATTTTTTGAAAAAGTATTTTGAAAAAATGTGTGAAAGTCATTGATTGCTACTATCAAAATTTTTGTTAATACTCGGCAGGTGTTTACCTCCCACATGATGCAGCGTTAATGGATCATGTAATTATTCATGATATATATATATATATATATATATATATGCAATTATGTATACGGTAAATTATGGACGTCTGCTGATGGTTGATCTAGGTGCTTAATTGTTGTGCGTGGGAGATGCCTTGTTAGTGAGTCTGGAATGCAGTCATTCCATTGATGTTAATTAAGAAAATATGGTTGAGGAGATTTAACACTGAAATCCCAGTATAACATCCATTTGAAGGCAAAAAAGCTGGTGTGCATTTATTCTCTTCTAGCGATGTATTGCAGCTATTGTTGCGGCTACATATGTGTGGTATGAACCTTAACCCTTTAACACTTATATCAGCCAAAAATGGCTTCTGCACATTTTCTTGAGAAATGTCCATTCGCAGAGAAGAGTATTTTTGAAAATTTACCAATGGAATGACTGGCTCGATAACTGAGCCAGTCATTCCATTAGTAAATTTTCAAAAATACTCTTCTTGTTCTGCAAATGGACATGTTATATGAGAAAATTGAACTTTTTAAAAACAAATTCAAGGGTTGAACAATTGCTTTCCAGGCAGTAGCTAATTGTAGCTTGTGTTGATGCTTTGATTTATAACTTTAGTATAAAATCACTCGCGTATTATGAGGTTTTATACTAGACAGGAGCTGTAAATCCAAAATGACTCGAATGTTGACAGCTAGATTGAGAATTATGGATGTTTACATAATACGACTTTGGACTATTTTAAACTCCATGTAAATGGTTTTTATGTAGTCACTAGTCTTATTAGTTCCCTACTGGTAAAACCGGGGGAACTATAGGTTTTGCACTCCGTCTGTCACAACTGGTTTTCCGCACTTTTTTTTCGCAGTCCTACAAGGTATTCAACTGAGAATTGGTATATTACTTTGTTATGAGAAGTTACAGACCAAGTTCGAGTTTCAGGCGTATGCATCAATTTTTGATGTAGTTATGCCCCCTTTCGACTTAAGAAATACGAAAAATATTAGTTGTTATTACACCACAAAAACATCCATTACCGTTCAATCACTACTTGCTAAATCTATTATCTGCATTTAGCTACCAGAATTAGATTTTTATGCTTGCATGCACTCCTCCCCATGCCTATTCCTATAAATATGGACCCTCAACCAGGCTACTGGTTAGGTCCATCTCCAGTATATTAACTGATATAGACTGGCACCAGTCTGTACTCACTCCATAGTGATGCCTGTCACTAAGCGCGCTTGCGCATGCGCTCTGGAGCCCAAATAGGAAACAGATTCCCTTTTCAATTATTCTGCAAACAGAACAGCTGCAGAAATATTATCAGAAAGTTTTTATAGCTTTGCGTTGTGTCAGCTTACTATTGAAGGACTTCCTCACGCTAAGATATGCCTACTATGAAGTCGATCCTCCCAAAATTAAGTTTTTGGAAGTATTTTGTGGTTATATTGAACTTTTTAACTATGTATATAAATGTTACCGGTTTTCGTGGGTTTCGTTTTCGTGGTAACAACTTTAATATGCCTAAGTCATCATCATATAAAAACACTATTACTCCAGTGAGCCCTTTTGTCGAAATTCTAAGCCATATGCTTCTTTCGTAATCTTTCGTTTTTAAGAGTGTGTTTTAACGAACGATAAATCAAGTGCACGTCCTCAATCTGTGAACGAGTTCGCTCTGTGGAGTATGGAGGGTCTGTTTTAAGTGCACTACGTGTACCCCCACATCGATGTGCGGGTTTTGCATAGGGTGGTCTGCGTTCGTATCTAAGTGTTCTTTAAGGATTATTCGTCCTCACAGCGCTGCCCTCTGGTCGTCCTTCCCCTACCTCCATTGCTAGTAAGACAAAAGCTGTGTCTTTTGCAATATTCTGATATGTCTAATCCAGCAGCAACGGAGGGGGGGGGGGGCCTTCTTCGGCAAATTCGGAAGCCTTTTTAGCTTTATTGGCAAGATTTGAATCATTCGCTGTAGTCTTGACAAAAATCTTTAGACGAAAGAATTTCTTCTGCCGGAGGCCAAGAAACAGGAAGTTTCTTCTGATTCGGACAATAGCCCGAGGGCTAGCGGGCGTTCCCGCATATGGGGAAAACCGATTCCTCTAACGTCTATGCAAGAAATCAGGTCTCCTAAACAAACGTCTAGAGCGACAAAGCTCTCGAAGGTGATCTCGTAGCAGGTCACCGGGTCAAACCCACGTTAGTCGTGAGGGTGATAGGCATAACCTCAAGCAGTGGTGGCGGCGGCGGAATCCCCCATCCAAAACCTTTATGCTAATGCCAAAATTTTGGTCATACCGGTCATCAAGATTCTTCATAGGTCGCTTAAATAGCCATAGTCTGCAATCTAGTTTTGCTATTTCTTCCGGTTCCGTTGTGGTGGATTCGGGTCCTCAGGACTCGTGTTTACTTCCGTTTTCCGGTGCTGCGTCTATTCCAACCGTTTCCGGTATGACTTCCGATTTTGCAGGACATCCGGGTCTTCAAGATCCGGTTCTTACTTCCGTTCAGACCATTTCTGGTATGACTAATAAACTCTTCCGACTTCCGCTTCCGGTTGGGACGTAACTTCCGGTCTAGTGGATGAATAAAGATCAGATCAAATAATTAGAGGAAATAAGCTCTCGAAGGTGATCTCGAGCAGGTCACCGGGTCAAACCCACGTGAGTCTTGAGGTTGTAAATAAGAAGAAAAGGCATGACCTTCAAGCAGTGGTGGCGGTGGCGGAAGCCCCCGTCTTTAATATATATGCCAATGTCAAAGTCTTAGATCAGTTGTAGTGGATTCAGGTCCTCAGGACAGGGGTTACTTCCGTTTTCCGGATCTACCTCCGTTCTTTCCGTATCCGGTCTGACTTCCGGTTTGCGTATTTCCGTTTCCTATGCTTATTCTGGTTTTTTACTGTACATCCGGGTTCAGTTTCCGGTTGTCTTCTTCTGGTTTGCGCATTTCCGTTTCCTATTTTTTCACTTCCGATTCGTACATCCAGGGATAGGGTCATTACCGGTTTTCATGGTGTTCTATGATTGACTTACGTTTCTGTTTTCCTTTTTTGGATTTCCGGTGATAGCTCTTACTGAGATTCCAGGTTTGTCTTTCCTAGGATCTAGTCATCATCTTGCCTAAGAGTTAGTCTTATTTCAGTAAGTGCTTTTAAAATCGGAATGTTTAATCGGTGAAAATATTAATTCCGAGACATTGCCAGTCTTGAAGTCTCTCTTGGAATTGTAGATATTCAGCATTTATTCTTTTATCAGTGAAACAATTCAACGTAATTAAAGACTTCCGACTGGTTGCCGGATGGGTTTTTTGGTGCAGCCGATAAGTCAGTCGGTATTCTACGCATTATCGCTAGATACATAATTTTTAATTTCATCCAACTTTAGATGGCCAGTTGTCTTCGGGCCGTTCAGCCTTTTTTCGCACTCTTTTTTCCTCTTATGTCGGCAGGTTGACATATTTATTTTAACCAAAGGGAGTTTATTTGTTGAAGAAAATCCCTATTTCTAGCGTAATTCTTAGTCTAATTCTGACAGGCGCTGAAAGGAAAAGATTCAGTAGTGGATTCATAGGGAAGAGAATGGCTCTCAGGTGAATGATTACAAGAGCAAGATGACGCTGAGAATAGAGAAATAAGACAAAAGGGTGAAGGAAGAAGGAATAAAAGACGAGTTTTTTCTTCTGCGTTGTTACAGTCATGGTTTTGGTGAGTCATTTCGCTTTGATTTTATATCGCCTCTGTCTTTCAGCGTTTTGTTTCGTGATTCAACCCATAGTGTTTTCATCATAATCAAGTATCAGTGTTTTCATGTCAGCTTTCTTCTCTATTCTTTCAAGGTTTTTCTTCTCCATCTCTTAATCCTTCTTCTAATTCTTCAATTCCTAAGTCGGTCAGGGTTGAGGAGATTTTGTCCAGTCAGGGTCTCTTCGGATGTCTGGTCCCTGGCTCACAGGTGGATTGCTTAGACTCTTCCTCTTCCTTTTAAGGACGAGTTTTCTATAGACCTTCCTTTTGTGTCGGCTCTTTCTTCTAATTCTTCTTTCTTGTCTCCTCAGGTCCTTCCAATTGACCTAAATGTGATGCTCCCTTTTCAGATCCCAAAAGATGATTACTTACGAGACGCCCACCTCTCTCTCTCTCTCTCTCTCTCTCTCTCTCTCTCTCTCTCTCTCTCTCTCTCTCTCTCTCTCTCTCTCTCTCTCTCTCTCTCTCTCTCCTGGGAAGTTCTTTCCTCTCATGTTAAAATTTTTTCTACGGTTAGTCAGCCCCCTGCTCTTAGAGCGAGAGGGGGGGGGGGGGGCAGGCAGGCTTATTTTTACAGCCCTAGTTCACAGTCTAGTGGTAGGTCATCACACAGAGGTTTTTCAAGCTAAGAGAGTGAAGATGTGGCCTCCGCCCGGGTATGTCCAACCCTTTCTTCTATTTTATCTCTTCTCTTCCTCTTCTTGGCTCTGGATCCGTTGGTCCAGAGCCTTATACATACATGAGAGCATTCGGCCTAGGGTAGGAATTCCTACCCTGTCATTAAATCTGCATTAATTTTAATTTAACAAGGGGGTATGACATGATTAAATCTCATGATTCTTACTCCCAAGTCAAGATGGAGACCATCTCCCAGATCATTTCCAGTCTAGATCAGGGTATGTGGTCGTTTTCCATCGATCAAAATGACGCCTTTTTTCATATTCTCATTCACCCTTCCTTCAGAAAATTCCTGAGATTTGCTTACAAAGATCGAGTTTGGCAGTTTCGCACCATGCCTTTTAGCCTGACCACGGCTCCTTTTCTTTTTACTCGCCTAGTCTCAGCCGTGGCAGGAATCTTACACCATCGTTCTATCCATCCTCACATTTATATAGTCGATTGGTTAGTAAAGCAAAGTCCTCCTCAATTGTCTCAGGAATTCTTCCAGAGGTTTGCAGTCTGGCATGCAACCTAGGGTGGATTTTAAATCTAAAGAAATCAAGCCTAGGTCCCTCTCAAATCTTTACGCATCTAGGCGTTTCTTTTGATCTAGCCCAGGGTCTAGTCTTCCCCTCAAATCCAAGAATAGAGGCTTTATCAATGGAAATCCTGTCTTCTTCCACGGTCTGAGCAATATTTCTGCTAAGAGTGATAGGTTTGATGGTCAGCGTAAAGAATGTTATTCCATGGGCGGCGCTGATGAGAAGACCCTTCCAAATGTATTTAATGTCCCTTTGGAAGCAGTCGGTTCACTCTATTTACCATCAGATTCCCATCAGAGAACACTTGATTCCTCATCTAGATTTTTGTAAAGATCGTTCTCTGCTTCTGATGGGTGTTCCACAGGAGATTATCTTCACAGACACTTCTTAGGAGGGATGGGGAGTGGGCTGGGACTCCCTGTCGGTTTCCGGTCTTTGGTCCCTGGAGGAGTCGACAGCTCATATCAACATTCTGGAATTGTGTGCCGTCAAGAAGGCTCTCCCTTCATGGTCAGATCTTGTGATAGGTCTCAAAGTCTCGATTCAGTCGGGCAATTCAACAGTGGTCTCTTATATCAACAGGCAGGGGGGTACACGGTCATCCCTCCTTTGTGTAGAAGTGTGGAACCTTCTTTTATGGTGTCGCAAGAATCAGATTCTTCTAGTGTCTTCTCATGTCCCAGGCAGTCTGAATTTTCTTGCGGACCAACTGTCACATCCCAGCAAATTTGCCCACACAGAGTGGCAGGTAAAGAGGTTGGTTGTCAAAGCAATTTTCAGTCTTATGGATCGTCCTCTGGTAGATCTGTTTGCGACACCTCTGAATGCTCAGATCTCCTCTTACATGTCTCTTTTTCCGGACAGTCGAGCCATGGCGGTGGATGCCCTGCCTCAGTCCTGGACAGGAAATGTTTGTCTATGTGTTCCCTCCAACGATTTTGATTCCGTTAGTGTTGAAGAAGGTCAAAGAACAAATCTGCGAGATTCTTTTAATAGCTCCTTTTTGGCCAAAGAGGATTTAGTTTGTAGACCTTCTAGATCTCCTGGTAGACTTCCCTCGTCTTCTTCCATTCTCCCAGGATCTTCTGTTTCAAGTAAGAGGTCTTTGTCTTTATCCAAACCCAGAAATCTTCAGTCTGTGTGTTTGGAGAATATCGAAACTAAAGTCTACGAGGATAAAGTTTCTTCAAAATCTCCAGTTATTATCGATTCTTCAAGAAGAGAGTCGACCTGCAGAGTTTACAAGTGTCGACTTAAAACTTTTGGAGAATGGTGTTCAGACCAAGGTCTCGTGCCCGATTTGTTTCTATTCCCCAAATATTACTTTTTAACATATCTCTTTGATTCCTTACATTTATCAGCTAATACGGTAAGGAGATATAGATTTTCTCTGGCATCTTCTCTTCCTTGCCTTCTGTATGCCGATGTCAAGGGCACCAAGACCTTTAATAGTTTTTATTAGAGGTCTAGGAAATATTCGTCCTCCGATAGCTACGCCTTTACCTTCATAGAACTTGGCTTTGGATCTTCAAGTGCTGGCAGGCCGTCATTTTGAACCTTTTTCCTCTATTAGTATTAACGGCCTCTGCTAGAAGGCGTTCAGAAATTCATGCTTTTTCTGCTGAAAGGGAGAGATTTATGGTTTCAGGAGACGGTTTAGTTTTATATCCCAGAAGGGATTTTTTAAATCTAAAACTCAGTCTAATCGGTTTCCTGCTAGTCCAATCATTTTAAAATCATTATCATCTTTTTCGACTTCCGACAAACTCTGGTGTCCTGTTAGGGCATTAAGAATGTACAAACAACGAACTGATTTCAAAAGATTTGATCCGTCCCTTTTATGGTTTTCTTATGCGGTCTCAAAGTTTACGATATCCTGATGGATTTAGGAGACGATTAAGCTTTGTTACGAGATTGCTTCTCCGGAACAAATTAATCTCTCCCATATTAAAGCTCACGATGTTAGAGGAATGGCTTCCACTTTTGCGCTTTTGGCCGGTTCGTATTTAGATGAAGTAATGCAGGTTGCAGGATGGAAATCTGAATCCTCTTTTACAACCTTTTATCTGAAAGATCAGAGTGCAGCAGCCTCCTTTCGTAATATTACGATTTTAACCAAAATAGCCGAAGACCATTTACCAGGCACATCTCACCATTTTCGTTAAGATCTGTAAGAAATGGTGTTTTTTAATTTTTTTTATTTATCTCTAAGTTCAAGTTTTGCTTATTTGATAATCACGGTGTGATTGATTTAAATGCACTTATGTTATGTTATTAACATTTGGATAAGATTGGTTTGATTTTTATCCTTGTTTGTTGATTCTCAAATCGCCTCCCACCTAATGTTTTAAGTGGGGCACTGACCAAATCTATGGGTTTAGCAAGTAGTGATTGAATGGTAATGGATGTTTTTGTGGTGTAATAACAACCCCCCACAGACCCCCCTTGCGGGTTGGTCCGTTGTTTTATTAACCACTATAAAAACATATGGTTCAATCACTACGACCCGGTCTCAGCCACCCCGCGTGGAATTGATTTGAGAATTTACCTATAATATTTGGCACTTAAATTCAGAAAAGTGAATCTGTTTCCTATTTGGGATCCAGTGCGCATGCACAAGCGAGCTTAGTGACAGGCATCACTATGGAGTGAGTACAGACTAGTGCCAGTCTATATCAGTTAATATAGATGGACCTAACCAGTAGCCTGGTTGAGGGTCCATATTTATAAGACTAGGCATGGGGAGGAGTGTATGGAAGCATAAAAATCTTATTCTGGTAGCTAAATGCAGATAATTGATTTAGCAAGTAGTGATTGAATGATAAGTATGTTTTTATAGTGGTTAATAAAACAACAAACCAACCCGCAAGGGGGTTCTGCTGTGTGGGGGGGGGGGGGGGGGGGGGTTTCCGCACTTTTTGCAGTCTTTCAAGCTATTATACGGAGAATTGCTACATTGCTTTGTTATGAGAAATTACTGACCAAGTTCGAGTTTCAGGCGTATGCGTCAATTTTTTATGGAGTTATGCCCCCTTTCGACTTAAGAAATACGAAAAATACCAGCTTTCCGCACTTTTTTTCGCACTCCTTCAAGATATTTACGCGAAAATCGGTGCATCACTTTAGTATAAGGAGTTACAGGGCACGTTCATGTTTCAGACATTTTCGTCAATTTTTCATGGAGTTATTTATGCCCCCTTTCGACCTATGAAATACGAAAAATATTAATCTTCTGCCCGTTTTCTCGCAGTCTTTCAAGATATTCTACTGAGAATTGGTACATTACTTTACTATGAGAAATTACAGACAAGTTGGCGTTTCAGGCGTTTGCATCATTTTTTGATGGAGTTATGTTCCCTTTTGACATATAAACCTATCAGCTTTCAAGACTTTCCTTCTTCACCATATATAACTGAGACTTGGTTTATTGCTATGTTATGAGACGTTACAGATCAAGTTCAAGTTTCGGCTGCTTTCGACAATTTTTAATGGAATTTTTGACTGTCAATCTCTAAAGATTTATATCACCAGGTAGCGGACATGTATTGCAAAGCAATACTTAACTGAATGCTTGTTTTAATATTCCTGCACAAAGTGGGTTTGTGTTATGTGATGGCCCATATTTGCCCTGTCCATCTGTCTGTCTGATTCTTTTCCGGTCCATATCTCAAAAGGTTTTGAATCTACTCATAATTTTCATCAGATATATTAAGGGAGATGCAGTATCATGATCTCATATTTAGCTCGACTTTGCGAAGGAAATGAAGCTATTGTGATACCCTCTGCATCATCCAGCAGCGACAATTGTGATGCCTGCGGCGATGGCACCCGCCAATTTGCATGTAGCTCAACTTAGTAATTCATATTTCATGTTTGGTTAATCATAATGGACCCAAACAACAGTAAGATTTTGCTTTTATCTGAACTTAGCCATTCATGTTTCATGTTTGATTAATTTTACTGTACCCAAAGTTGAACACACCCCTGTATAAGGAGAGGGCATGACGCAATGACGTTTGGTTCAAAAGTCAATGTCATTGTGACATTGGTAAAAAATACTTTCAGCATTAACATTTTTTGTTTGGCTCAACTTAGCAGTTCACATCTCATGTATGGTTAATCATATTGGACCCAATCCTGGACTCAAGCTTCCTTATAATGAGATCACATCTGGGTCAAGAGGTCAAAGTCATTGTGTTGTTCATAAAAACTTTGTCTTTTCAACATTTAGCATTTTGTGTTTAGCTCAACTTCATTATTTATATCTTATGTCCGCTTAATCATACTGGACCCAAACCTAGACACACGGCTCGTTATAATGAGAGGGCATGATGCATGACACATTGGGGTCAAAAGTCGATGTCATTGTCCTTGCTAAAACTAAGTTTTTAGCTCACCCTCGTCCGCCAACTTTTGCTTTAAAACGCAACTCCTTAACCAATGGCCAGATTTTAATGGAATTTTAGTCAAATGATCCTATCAGGATCTACTCCAGAATTTCGATTCGTCAATTTTCAAAATCTTTCAACAATTTACTGAAAATTGTCAAATTGCTTCTTACCATTTTGATCGATTTCAACCAAGCTAGGCTGAAAGGATTTTATTAAAAATTTATGGGAAATTGTCACCTTGTTTTTTTACCATTTTAGCTAATTTCCACCAAGTTAGGCTGAAAGCATCCTAAGGTCATAGGCTCTAAGAATTTCCATTCAGAATTTTGATTCATCAATTTTTTGGGTGAAAATCTCAGATTTTATTTTAAATGTACACGAAATTATCAAATTGCTTTGTACCATTTTGACCATTATCAAACAAATTGGGCTGAGCAAATCCTGTGCTGATAGGTTATAGACTTCCTTTTCAGAATTTTGACTTGGTTGAAAATCTTAGATATTAAGAAGAAATTTGCTGAAATTATCAAATAGCTTCTTTTTCTTGTCCGATTTCAATCAGATTTTGGCTAGAATGGTCATATGCTGAAAATCTTAGATTTTCTGAAAAACTTACCGGAAATTGTCAAATCGCTTAATCTTTTTGAATGATTTAAGTCAAATTGGACTGAAATTATCCTATGATGATAGGCTCTAGATCTTCCATTCTGCATTTTGATTCGTCAAATTTTTTTACTGGAAATTGTCAAATCGCTTTTTCTCCTTAAGCACCTGACCATTTTCAACCAAATTTGTCTAGAAGGATCATATGGTGGTAAACTCTTACAGGCTCTTGGGCCTCTTGCTTTTTAACACTAACATGTTTGGTGTACAGGACACAAATTTGTATAAATTTGTCCGTATACTGAGATGGCATGACGTAATCAAATTGGCATAAAAAATTCCCTTTAAATACAAATTGCCGATCAAATTAAGTCTAAAATGCAGAAATGTGTCTTGGTGGAGTGCCATTGACTGTGTGAAGGTTTCATAGATTTCTCACCAATCTGCTTATTATTGTTGTTAATGCTGACTCATAGCACTAGTTTGTTATCAGATTTCCATGAAGTTGTTTACATGGGATTGATTCACAGCAGAAATAGAAACTCTGCATCAATATATTATCATCAATCATTGGCAGGAATATCTGTCATTCACAATGCTAATTAATCAGTCACTTCACTTCTATGGACCTGTGTAAAATATGTAAGCACTAATTAGACTCATGCTGTTATTAATAGATCACCAACCATGGCGTGATAAGAGAATATACGTATGTATAGCATCTCTGAGTGTGAGTGTTTTTTGGTTAAAAATCTTACATTTTGTTACAAATTTATTGGAAATAGTCAAATTGCTACTTCTTACTATTTTGAGCAATTTCAACCAACCGTGGCTAAAATGATCCTATGATCATCGCTGCCAGAATTTCCATTCAGAATTTTGATTGGTAGATTTTTCCTGCGAAAATATTTTCCCCATCTTGTTTAATGTAACGAATCATGTATATTTAAATGTAAATGCTTCAAATGCTAATGGTCCAGGTGAGCGTCACAGGCCTTTGGACCTCTTGTTAAATAATCAGCATATACTTGGAAGTACATCATCACTTAAACTTTTATCACTCATCGGCCACAACGGCTTCGGCAGTAGTCTTGGAAAATGTCCATTTGTAGACCAAAAGAAGACTTTTTGAAAATTATAACTGGAATGACTGGCTTGATAACCAAGCCAGTCATTCTAGTGATACATTTTCAAAAATTGTTTTCTCCTGGTATAGAAATGAACATTTTCTATGAGAAAATTTAAATTTTCTTGAACAAATTTGATAGTTAAAGGGTTAATCGCTGGGTCTCTTTTAACCAAAATTGTCGGGAAAGTCCTAAAAGCTCGATATGTTTGTACAGAGCGTATATGCACAAAATTAATTCTGATTTCGAAAATGTCCTGGAAAATAATAAAATAACTGCTTTGTAAACTTCCCTGCCAATAGAATTTGTACTTTTAACCCTTCAATGGTCATACCGGCCAAAACCGGCCTTTGCGATGGTCCTTTGGAATGTCCATTTATAGGCCAAGAGAATACAGCTTTTGAAAATTTACTACTGGAATGACTGGCTCGATAACCAAGCCAGTCATTCCAGTGATCAATTTTCAAAAAAATGTATTCTCTTGTCCTGTAAATAGACATTCAATAAGAAATTAAAAAAAAAATTTGGACCAAATGTGACTATTAAAGGATTAAAATTATATTTTTATGTTTCTGACGATAATTGTTGCATTTCTGCCAAAAATGTATAGAGCTACTTGATCTACTTGAAATGGGAATGTTCCAGGTAAACGCAGTTAGATGCAAATTCCTTCTTTGGCCTCTTCACACTACTGAAGGATTCTGTAAAAGAACATTTTTCGTATCAGTGATTATTATCTAAAATAAATTGATGAATCCAAGAATCCAATCTGTCACTCAGGTATATGACCTCATAATGAATTACATCACGTGTCGACTGATGTCACAATCAAAATATGCAATGAATGCTAAGTCCGTCATGAACCTTTTAAAGTCTGTCACGTGTACGAATTGTATGTCTACTATTTAATACCCATTCTATTGAAATTTGAAATTAATTTAACTGGACGCTGTTGGTGCCATAGGCGGCAGCAACAGCACCCACTCATATTTAGTTTCAAAATATTCAACAGCTTACCTATATAGTAAATTTGATATTTGGATTCTGGGAATTTTTCGTTCGATGGATCCCAACATGGGCAAAGCGTGGGCGGAGATTAGCTAGAAATAGGCGGGGCATAGGTAAAAGTGGATTCATCCTGGAACTCATCTTAACAGCATCCAGAAGTGGACAGCAATTAGATTGATCCATTGTATTTCTCATGTGGAGCTTGATAGCGCAGATAACACTATATACTTTACGAATTGATAGGACTATATGCAATAACTTTACTGAGATGTGCATTTAACCCTTTAATGGTTAAATTTGTTAAAAAGATTTTCATATTTTCTTATTGAATGTTCATTTACAGGCCGAGAGAAATACAATTTTTGAAAACTTATCACTGGAATAACTGGCTCGGTTATCAAGCCAGTCATTCCAGTGGTAAATTTTCAAAAATTGTATTCTGACCTGTAAATGAACATCCCACAAAACCATAGCAGAGGCCGTTTTTTTGCTGGTATAACCATTAAAGGTTTAATATCATAACAAAGTAGGTGGTTAGAATTTAATTGTGAATATATCTTCAATTCATTCATAGCAAGCAAGTTTGGTCAGAAATGTAAAGAATTTGACAGGCTAACAGACAACGCTACTTAGACAGTTGTGTATTAAGTAACAAGTGTAGCGCTTAAGGCGGCTTCATCTGAAATGATAAGATTTGACAGACTTATTATTCGATCATCGCGTCATGCCTTTTGATACAATGCAACAAAAAACATACTAAGTCTCGTCTTTGCTTATTAGTATATTACACTGAGTTTACGACAATCATGCCCATCTATGGCGATCCTTGAAAAGATCAGCTGCAACTTGATTTAACTCTTACCATATTGTGTCAAATGGAGCGTCAGTAGAAGAAATACGGTTGTTGACTTTGGAAACAATTTTACTGACGCATAAAAGTAACAGGGTACAGCATCATCATTTTCAAAATGAGCACCCGTTATCAGAAAAAAAGGAGTTTAGGAGCATGTTAAACTTCAGCGATGATGCTGATCATCTGTAGGTTATAACCCAGTAACCATTGAACCTACCAGTCTCTCAGTTCCAACACATGTGACAAATATACAGAAAAGGTGTTGAATATTTTGAAACTAATTAACTGGGAGATGTAGTCAGCAACAGTTCCATGTCAAATTAGTTTCAAATTATTCAGCAGAATATTCTCTACACGATGAAGAATTTGCTGTTTCTGATGTGTGACGGGTATGTGATAAAGCGGATGTGAATATGATTGTTTTAATGCTCATTGATGATGATAAACAACTGATTATACTATAAATAGAAGCTCCTCCTCCTGTTGTTCTCATTCAGAAATATAGTGAGTTGATGCAGGAATAATATCCTGTTAGTTTCCTTATCAACCCTTTAAATCCTGAATTTGTCCAAGAAAATTGTGATTTTTTCATAGAAAATGAACATTGCAGACTGAGTGTTAAGAGGTTAATGGTCAAATTTGGTCAATAAAATCAAACTAATTGATAATTGAATATCCATTTTCATGACAAGAGAAGACTATTTTTGAAAATTTACCACAAGAATGACTGGCTCATTTATCGAGCCGGGCATTCCAGTGGTAAATTCTCATAAATAGTCCTCTTGGCTTGCGAATGGACATTTCTCAATACCACTGCAGATGGCAGTTTTGGTCTGCTTGATTAACCCTTTAACGCCCGAGATGGACAACTCTGTAGCTGTCTTGAGTAATGTCCATTTATTTTCGAAAATTTACCGCTGGAATGACTGGCTCGATTACTGAGCCAATCATTTCATTCCAGCGATAACATAATTTCAAAAATACCAGTATTGTTCTCTTAGCTTGTAAGCAAAAATTTTGATATTTTTTACCAATCTTGCGAATTAATGGACTGAATTGATACTTGTTTAAGATGCTTTGGGTAATAAAGTACATCTATATAGACTTAATACCAGACTATGTTGAGCTTTAATTCATTGTGTATAAATTTCAGACAATATTCAGCTGCTTTCTAAATATTAATAATCTCTAGTAACGTGTGGTTCCTGAGAATGAAGAATGAAACAACACGCTGGTGAAGATACACACATATGATTATTATCTCATACTTCGCTGATACACACCCACGCCACCCACGCATAACGTGTGTCCACACAGCTGTCCATCTGCGTTATCATGAATGAGTTGTCAATACCACGCAAAAACACCATCTTTCATTCACACATTTATTTCCAATTATTCCAGTATCTTTGTTTCAAATTCTCAAAGCCAGCTAGCTATACAGGAAAGCTGTTGAATATTTTGAAACTAATTTAACTAAAGTTCCAGTCAAATTAGTTTCAAACTCATTAACCCTTGAAATGACAGTATTTCATTTTCAAGACAGCTGGGCAGGAAAGATGATGAATATTTTGAAACTAATTCAAGTGGAAACTGTTTTTAGGCAGCAACAGCTCCCAGTCAAATTATTTTCAAAATATTCAACATAATATTCCTTACGTCATAGTGAATTTGTTATTTCTATTGTGCAATGGGCTAAGGGGTTAACTGAATACACTGTATTGTATTTATTCTCTGCTTCTGCTCTATAGAGTGAATTGATTAACCCCTTAATGGTCAAACTAGCCTCTTCAGTGGTCTGGAGGAGTGTCCATTTTCAAACCAAATGAAGACTAATGTTTGAAGACTTACCACTGGAAAAATGGGCTTAATCACTGAGCCAGTCATTACAGTGGTACATTTTCAAAAATAGTCCTCTTGGTTTGCAAATGGTCATCTTCCATGAGAAAATTACACTTTTCTTGACAAAATTTTGCCATTAATGTGTTAATAATTCTGACTATTTATGACTGATTAATTTTCGGTAAGGGAGTTTTGCATGTGGGCGAGAAGGGATTGGATGTACTTTTTAACCTATTTGCGTCTATATAGATATCTATTGCCTCAGGTATAATAGATTTAATACAAATTCAGCTAGGTGTATCGTTCTTAAACTTGATCGGAAACCATAGTTGCCTAAGGCAGCAATGGCTTACAGTCAAATTGTTTACAAAATGATCAGCACGTTTTGTATTTAGCGCTCTTGAAGCTGCCATTCTAGGATTTCATATTGAAGCCGGTTAACGCTATACATTATTATAATTATACTATCGCTTATCAATCTTACTGGGTGGGTGGATGGTGGTGGTAGAAGGTGCAGCTTGCTCACTCGCTCATCTGTTTGATGTATCTCATTATTTCATAGTAGTACTACCACGTGATAGTCATTGATTAAACAGCGGTAGTATTGATTTCTACACAGGCTTGGCTAGGATGACATCAGGTTTATAAATGGTGTAGTGTGTGTGTGTGTGTGTATATTTCTCAATGAATGTTGCTGATTAAGAATTCTACTCATTGTTCTGCGCGTTTCATGTCCTGATATTGTCAACTCAGTTATAAGCTTGTCTTTATTCATGCCTGTTTGTTACACTATGTTCAGATCACTACAGTGATTCAGGTGAGAATGTCGACAACTTACTTTCATGTTGTATGCGTCCGCTGATAGATACCATTTATTACACACTAGAAAATCTAGGCATGAATTTGAGTGAAAGTTGTTGATGTTTTTATCTTAAAGCTCTTACACGATTCGTCTCCTATGTACTGGTGATTATTTTTTTGAAACAATTTGATTGAAAGCTGCCAGTACTTTAGGTAGCAATCACTCAATCGCTGTCAGTAAATTTGTTTAAAAATACCAAGCATATTTCATTCATGTTGATAGTAATGTACAGTTTGTTTGAATTCACAGTTTCAAGGCAACTCCATCGAGATGTTCTTTGTTCGTGCCGAACATGAGAATGAAGAATTCGGCACAACTGATTTATTCCTAGCTTCTAGTATTATCTCCCCTGATTTACTTCTTAAAATCCAACATGAGGTCAGCGCGATTAATGTGACGAGTATACAGACTGCCAAAGATCTTCAGGTAAGTCACAGAATTCAATAGTGACAATATAAGATCAGAGATTCTAACCCTTTAACCCTCAAATTTGTTCATTAACCCTTTAACCATCGAATTTATTCAAGAAAATTGAAATTTTCTCAAAGAAAATGTCTATTTGCAGATCGAGAAGACCTTTTTGAAAATGTATCACTAGAATGACTGGCTCGGTTATCGAGCCAGTCATTCCAGTAATAAATTTTCAAAAATAGTATTTTGGTCTGCAAATGGACATTTCTCAAGACCACTGCAGAAGCCGTTTTTGGCTGATATGAGTGTTAAAGGGTTAAAATTCAAATTTTCTCATTGAAAATATCCATTTGGAGAGATGATTATTTTTGAAAATTTACCACTGGAATGACTGGCTCAGTTATCGAGCTAGTCATTCCAGCAGACATTTCTCAAGTTTACCACTGGACTCTGTTTTCAAGCCAGTCATGCCAACACTAAATTTTCAAAAACCATATTCTTGACCCATAAATGGACCATTTTAGCCATGAAAGGGTTAATCCTTTAATGAGAAAGATTGGTCAAGAGAATCAAATATTTGCTTAACCCTTTACGCCTCGAATTTATTCAAAAACTTTTTACTTTTCTCTTAGAAAATGTCCATTTGCAGGCCAGGAGAAGACTATTTTTGAAGATTAACCGCTGGAATCCTTGGTTATCGAGCCAGTCATTCCAGTGGTGAATTTTCAAAAATAGGCTTCTCTTGATCTGCAAATGGACATTTCTCAAGACCACTGTAGAAGCCATTTTTGGCTGATATGAGGGTTGAAGAATTAATAAATGTACAAGAGTAAACTATTTCGGAACATTTACCACTGAAATAACTCGCTCAGTTACTTCTTTGGCCTTGACATTTCTCAAGTTAACTATAAAAGCGAGTTTTATCCCGCTTTACCATAGAAGGGTTATATCAATAGATAACTAAGCATGTCTCATTACTTAACCCTTTAGCACTCATATCAGCCAAAAACGGCTTCCGCAGTGGTCTTGAGAAATGTCCATTTGCAGATCTTTTGAAAATTTACCACTGGAATGACTGGCTCGATAGCCGAGCCAGTCATTCCGGTGTTAAATTTTTAAAAACAGTCTTCTCTTAGTCTGCAAATGAACATTTCTATCAATCACCGTTAATGTGCCTCCATGTATTAACACTTTAATGGTTGAGACAGCAAACAAAAAACCTGTGCTGGTCTTGAGGAATATAGATTTACAGACCAAGAGAAGACGAGTGTCATTCTAATGCTCGGCTCGATTATTTTTTTTTAAATAGTCTAAATTAATGGCCGTCTGTTATGAGAAATTTAAATTTTATTGACCATATTCTTATGAGAAATTTAAATGTTATCGACCATATGCTTATGAGAAATTTAAATTTTATTTAACCAAATTTGACCACTAAAGGGTTAACAAGGTCGATAGTAAGCATGAAAAGTAGGTTACAGAGGTCACACTAACCTACATTTCTCATTCTCCGTACCTTAAGCCTACAATGTTTACGTACAGTTTTGTTGTTGTGTACGAAAAATCTTGAAACCACAGCCCAGAATAAGCTTTTGTGACTAACTGACGAATGACCTAGCTAACTAACAAAGGAACATCAAGCCTTATTGAGCTGTTACCTGTCCGACCACCTGCCTAATGCGACACTCGACGGCTGTTCTTATGTAAACCACAGAAAAGTATGCAATACTCGCATTGTTCATGTTTGGAAGAATTATTAATTGCATGGCAAGAGAAATTTTTTTTTTAATTTTCACTGTGACATTTTGACCTCAGATTTGTCACAAATCCTCGGGATGCTATGGACAACCTTCAATCCAAGTCTGGTCAAGCTCTCTGGACAGTAGAACCAGAGTTATTTTGAGAAAGTCTTTCAGATACAGTTTTCAAAATATATATTTTGTAATCTGGATGCCATGGGCTTAACCTCTGACCTTTTGACCCCAAATTTCTCACAAGTCTTTAGAACCCCATGAACAATCGACGACTCGATTCTGGTCAAGAGCCCTTAAGTAGAACCTGTGTTGTTTTGAAAACTCCTGTTGGCGAGGCCAAATCTCAAAAATAGTCTTCTCTTGGCCTGCAAAGGTAAATAGTGTTCCACAGTAATCATATATATGTGATCCTGGAGATACTGAGTATGATGGCTGTGTTGGTTGAGTTAAGTCTACGAAAAAAAATATTGTGGTTCTGGTTTCCCTACTTGCCCTAACTTATGCCTACTGGCTACTACCCTCAAGTTTTTACCTAAGGATTAAAAAATAAACGTGACACACCCTAATTTTACTAATGCCAAAAGCAGAATTCTTTTCCAATGTCCAAATTTTATAAGCTATATTACATCTATACACAGCCATCTGTCTAATGCAAATAGCAACAGTTTGTCCCGCTCATAAGATATTTATCAACCAAACCATTCAGTGTTTGTTCACAAATTACATATATTTTCCTATTACTTCCCAGAAATACAAGAAATGAGAATTTCTTCATACCTATAGGGACCAAGAAAAATTATGTCTCAATAAATTTCCTGAAAATAAAACATGATGATAATAGCCTACCCTATTTTATCAAACTCAAAAAGTTAAAATAAATTTCCCAACCCTAATGGCAGCTGGTGATTTAATCGGAACCATGCAATCATTTTTAAGTGGCCTTAGCATAGTGCAGGTGGAGGGAAATGTGGGTGACGGTTAGGATTGTGTGAATGATTAGCATAGCGCAGATGTTTTATATGAGGATGGTGGGTGTAATGGGGGTTGATAGTTAACCCTTTAATGATCAAATTCGATCAAGTAAATTTAAATATCTGCCTATTGAATGTCCATTTACAGGCCAAGAGAATAAAATTTATCACTGGAATAACTGGCTCGGTTATCGAGACAGTCATTCCAGTGGTAAATTTTCAAAAAATGTATTCTTTTGGCCTGTAAATAAACATTCCACAAGACCATAACAGAGGCCAGTTTTGGACTGTATGGCCATTAAAGGCTTAAGATGATAGTTGTAGTGGTGGAGATAGCGAGGATGGTGAAGGTAGTATATATGCGTTTTGATTCACATTATATTAACTCTTTCGACGACAAATCGCTGAAAAGTAAATTGTCTACCATGCATATATACTGGTGAATATTTTGTAATTAATATGACTGGAAGCAATGGCTTCCAATCATATTAATTTCAACATATTCAACAACTTTCTTGTTTATTTGCCATGAGATTGTGATATGGGGAATTTATCGGTCAACGGGTTAACATTAGAAATAATGTAATCTTTATTATTAACTAGTTTGACATACATCTATATGTATGGACACATTATAATTTCTATGCTGTATCTTTTTGTGATAAATTACTGGCTAGGGAAAAGATTAACACTCACAGACCAGAAATCACAAGTTCAATTTTGACGTACGGAATATTCTGTTGAATATATTGAAACTATTAAAATTTCAGTGAGAGCAACATTACAGTCAAATAGGTTTAAAGATATTCATCAGCTTCCCAGTATAACTGTGTTAATTGAGACACAGGAATTTCAATAGATAACAAGTGCAACAAACTATAGGTTCGACTTAGGCAGCTTTGACAGACAGACAGAGACAGACTGACTGACTGGCTGACTGACCGACCGACTGAAAGACCGACCGTTAGACTTTTACAAGTTGCGAGACACCTCAAAATAAGTATGATTGCACTATAGTTGCGACATATGCGGCATTGCCTAAAAGTAAAATATGTGACAGAGAGACCGACGAACTCACAGACAGGCATATGCTAGTTATTACAGGCATATGCTAGTTATTACAGGCATATGCTAGTTATTACTACATTACAACCTACCTCCTTGCATTACTATTGCTCTTTCCCTCTCTGAAGGGAAGCGTAGTAGGATGAATTTTTTTACAGCCAATGTTTGCTGGGTAGTGGTAACAGAGTGACTGAAGGCTTCTTCAGGTATCTCCATACTCTCTCTAATGATGAGATCCATAGTAATTCGCTTGAATGCTATATCTCAGAATGAGAAGAAGAGGGTTAATCCAATACCTAGAGCCACTGAGAAGGTCATTAAGCACAATGACAACCTCATTGGCTGATAGCTATCACATGACCTTGTTAGTAGCAACCAAGACTTCATTCCTTTTCCTACTGTTGAACAAACATATAGCCAGTTTAAAAGTTATTTTATAACTTTGAATTGCTGTGGATTATAGAATAGGCATAAGAATCGTCAATATGTCAGACAAACGTAAAAAAAACAACCTCCCAAGATAAGTGGTTGTAGGTCCTGGTGCATTAATAATGATTTGTAAGATCATTTCTGATTTCCTTGACATGCTTGTTACGATTGAGCATGAATCTGCGATATCTCAGTAACATACTCTCTCAAAGAAAACCAAAATAATTTTAATTAGAGATCGGTAGGGTCTCTATCAATAAATCTTGGAATTATCTCTGGCCAATCCTGAGTCATGTTCGGAGCTTTACTCTATCACATCTCTCTGTTATTTCGATTCAGATTTGAGAAAATCTCCGTTGAAGACCAAGGAGAAGGTAAAAAAAAAGAATCGGGAATCATTCTATCAGATGTCATTCTGGCAGTTGGCATAGATTCATAAAATCGGAACACGCCGGACACGTCTGTTCGAAATGTACATCGTGTACCTTAGAATCGTCCTGTTTGATATGCGGGTCATGATCCCACTCTGCCAGAATGTCATTCTTTAAAACAAATTCCCCAGAGATCTTAAATATTCCTGGGAATCCTTCTCCTTCAAGGTCGGTGGCTAAAATAAAGGCCAAACCCGAGGCCATGGCAGATTCATCCATCCTTGAAAAAATTGTACTATCTATGGAATGTCTCCAGAAACATGTTCACAATATTGACTCATCTATTGACAGTAGGATCAATAAGATTATCCTGGACCAGTCAGTTACCACTGCTTCATCTCTTGATGTAGTTGATTGTGAAGCATTGGAGCTGTCTGTTCCCAGGTAGTGCCTATTTTCTAAATCTAATAAATTACAACACTGATTTACATTGTTTTAGAGGTGCCACAAAAAATGGAAAAGAGAAGAATAAGAGTAAAAGACTCGGGTTTCGCCTCATTCGCCGCCAGTTCATAAACCAGTCATACCATTCCAGGACACATCAGATCATTCTTCGTCTATCAACATTCCGCAGCCTGCGCCCTTGAGGCCCGAGTTTGGTTTATCCTCTCTCGGGCCCTAGTGGGTCATGTCGGTCCTGTATTTTCAACATTCAACATTCAGCAGCCTGCGCCTGAGCGGGTCATAAGTCAGTCCTGTTTCTCACCACATATCACTGCCAATGCAACTGATATCACATCCATTGACTTCTACCATGCCAGTTTCATCATCTTATGTTGTAAGTGCCGGCTCCGGCGCCGGGTCTTTGTCCGGGTCCACACCTCTGGTCAGTCTCCAGTTTTCCCGACTTGGCTCCGGCTCTGGGCCGGGGGCGGTCATTCTGGATTATCATTTCCACAGTGTGGGAGCCGGCTCCGGTGCCAGGTTTTTCCCGGCCCCGGGTCTGGATGTTAGCCGGCTTTGATTCCCGATCTTATCTATGGGACTGGACCTCCGGGTTCGGCCGCTGGGGAGACTTCAGGTTTTGAGTTCTTGTCCGCCCCGGGTCTTTTCCCAGGTCCGGGTCCACACCTCTGGTCAGTCCTATGGTTTCTTCGCTTTGGCTCCATATTAGGTCCGGGGCTTTTTGGCATGTCAGATTCAATCTGATTTTTTCAAATAATTTTGGTCAGTATCTTTGTTTTTGTTATGTAATGGCGCCGTCCGGGCGGGCGTGCGGCAGAGTGGTTTCCGGATGATAACTCTGTTACCGTTTGTCGTATCGCATTGAAACTTCATAGGGTGGTGGGACTAGGCCCGGGGAAGAAACCTATCAAAATTGACGATGATCCGAAATCCAAGATGGCCACCAGCCCGCTGGTGGCCATCTTGGAAATTGGTTTTCGGATGATAACTCCATTACCGTTTGTTGGATCGCATTGAAACTTCATAGGGTGGTGGGACTAGGCCTGGGGAAGAAACCTATCGAAATCGACGAAGATCCGAAATCCAAGATGGCTGCCAGCCACCGGCGGCCATCTTGAAAATTGGTTTCTGGATGATAACTCAGTTACCATTTGTCGGATCGCATTGAAACGTCATGGAGTGGTTGGGCCAGGACTGGGGAAGAAACGTATCGAAATTGACAACGATCGGAAATCCAAGATGGCCGCCAGCCACCGGTAGCCATCTTGAATGAAACTTCATAGAATGGTTGGACTAAGTCTGCGGAAGGAAGAAACCTATAGAAATCGATGCTGATCCGAAATCCAAGATGGCCGCCAGCCACAGGTGGCCATCTTGAAAATTGGTTTCCAGATGATAACGCTGTTACCGTTTATCGGATCACTATGAAATTTCATAGCGTGGTTCGACTACCTCTTGGTAAAAAAACCTATCGAGATTGACAATAATACAAACTCCAAGATGGTTGCCAGCCACCGATGGCCAGCTTGAAAATTGGTTTCCAAATGATAACCGTTTATTGGATCCCTTTGAAACTTCATAAGGTGGTTGGCCTAGGTGTGGAGAAGAAACCTATCGAAATTGATGATGATCCAACCTCCAAGATGGCCGCCATCCATGGGCTGCCATCTTGAAAGTTAGTTTCTGGATTTTATTTATTGGATCACTTCCTATGGTCGTTGGAATATGGCTGGTGAAGAAACTTATCAAAATTTATGATAATCCGAAATCTAATATGGCCACCAGTCAGTGGCAGGCATCCTGAAAATTGGTTTCTGGATGATACCTCATTGACCATTTAACGGATCGCTTTGACACTTCATGTGGGTGACTGGTCTGATGGGGCTGAGGAAGAAATAAATATTTTCTGATAGCTCTCATTCATTGGTTTGTCATCATGGCGGGGTATTATGCGCCGTTTGCGGAGCTCTTGTTATTTTTTCCCCCAGTCCCGGGGCTCAGTTGGGCTCCGGAGCCGGGTGCCTTGCAGTGTTCTCCATCATCTTCTCTAGAATTCTGAGGTCCCCGCCCCGGGCCCAGCTTTCGCCCGGTGTGGGATCCAGATCCCTGAGTGTCAGAATTTAATTTCTTTTTTAAATTGTTTTCCCCGCTATTTTTGGAATTTTTTCTCATGTTTCCCCCGGTCCTGAATGGCCTAAGATTCGGGACCAGGTTTAGTGGAACCGCGCCCTGATCCCTTTTGTGGACCCGGGTTCGGCTCATTCCTTTGGAGCGGGGTTCGGGCCTCCTATCATCTTTTTTGTTTCAAATTTTAATTTTTCTTAGCTAGATAAGTTATTTCTTTTTCAATGGGATCTTTTTTCACCTTATTACATATGTGCATATCATTATGTTATCTAGCAGTACTCTCATGCGATATCTTAGTAGTTCAGGCTTCTTTCTCCCCTTTATCTGCGTGTTATTTCTCCTTGCATTCTCACAATTTAAGTTAGAGTAATTTTTATTCGTTCTCAACCTTTTCTTCTTGCACTCTTTCCTATCTGTCAGATTACTGCGCAATTCTAATTAGCTATGTTTTGGTCATTTTTTTTGTCCCGAGTTAGATGCGCAGTTTTATTCGGGCCATTCATCTTTTTGTATAGTACTTCTCCCTTCTACGTTAGCAGGTTGACATACTTTCATAACTTTAGGAGAATTTACATGTCATTCTATATTTATCGTGAAAATTTTGATCTTTTAAGGCTATTTTTCCCTATTTATCACCCTTTTGTGTTAAAATATTTATTTCATCATGGTATTTTGTGATTTTCTTTAATATAAGTTCTTTGCCGTATTTTGTCGTTCTTCAGTAGCTGTCATTTTTTATCGCCAACACTCCTAGTTCGGCAGTCTATTCGTCCTGGTCTCATTTCATCTCGGCGACATTATCGCTTTTTTCTCTTCTATTTACCCTTTTTTCAAGGCTATTTTCTTATTTTTAGCTAAAACTTTATTTTGAGTCGTGTTCTTTCCCACCAGTTCGGGATTGGTGATTTTGGGCTCAAAATTTATCCTTTTTCATTCCCTTATGTACTTCCGGTAGCTGTCAGATTGTCATCATCGTTCCTGGCACTTTTTATATAGGTCGTTGACAATTCACCCCGTATATATTTCATTCCCTTTTTGTTTACATGGAGTTTTTCTTTTGGTTATATAGATCCTATGCATAGATCAGTTTTATTTTAGCTAATTCTATCTGGCTATAGCTGGACTCTCACCCCTCCCATAGGTTTACTATTGGATTTCTATTTGTCACTAAATCTAATTAAAACACTTTAAATAAATTTATCTATAATGTTTCAATGTCTACAACTTTTAATAAGTACAGCAATACTTCTATGATGCTTTTTTCTCCATACGAAGATAGTGGAAGAGATTGTATAGTAGAAATCAATGGCCATACTTCTATGATGCTTATTTCTCCATGCGAAGGTAGTGGTAGAGATTGAATAGTAGAAATCGACGCAAGTCACCTCTCTCAGGAAGGGGTTAGAATACGGTTATAGCTCTTATAACTAAGATACATCACCTTCCACTCGATTCAAGAAACTTCACTTTTTAATAGTATAAATCGATACTTGGAAGTCTATCTGATCTCATTGTAACATCCTAAATTATTTAAATAGACTCTTGAACACTTTGGACTTATTCTGAGATAACTCAAGAAATATGTTAACTATCAACATCCTAACTATTATCAGCCTAGCCCTAATTGAAATATTGAGGCTTTTTAGCCTTTATTCTTCATCTATAGCTTTCTTTATTCAGATATTAGATATCATACTAGTATATCTTCCATTGATAGGCTTCTTATCGGCTTTCATTATTAGGTCTTCTTAATTTATTTTATTGCTATTATATGTATAACTGATGTGTACATTTCATTTTGTAATCAGGATCAATTTATGAGCATTCTTAATGGGGGGTCTTTCCATATTTTGTCTTAGTGGTTGCAAAGATTGCTTTTTTAAACATGATATCATTTTATGGAAAGGTTCCTCTTGTCTGTGTTTTACCCACCTGCAGGTCACTTTCGACCTCTCAAGGGAAGTTATTTTCCTCCCTCCCAATGTGCAGATAATGGTATCCACAATTCAACCTCAAGGTATGCCAGTTAGTTTTGGCCAGATCTTTCCTCAGATCCATAGGCCTCATGGTTTAGGTATAGAAAGTGATTCCTTGGGCTCCTCTGATGAAAAGACACTTCCAGTTCTATCTTATGACCCACTGGAATCAGTCTCTAGATTTCTGGATCATTGGATTCTCATCAATTTCAACTCATGAACCATTGTCGGTTTTGGAAAGTCAGTCAATCCCTGTCATTGGGGGGGTCTCTTCATCCATCATCTCCTCAGGCCATCTTTTTCACGGATACATCCCTGCAAGGATGGGCTCCTGGGATTCCAAGAAGATTTCAGGATCCTGGTCCCTCACAGAATCTTCCTTTCATGTCAACCTTTTAGAATTATGGGTTGTTTTCCATGCCCTAGTTCATTGGGAATCCCTGATTCTCGGTCTTTCAATCTTTATCTTTATCCGATCAGTCAATATCATAGTAGTCTCATTCTTCAATCATCCGGGTGGTGTGTGTGTGTGTGTGCGTGCGTGCGTGCGTGCGTGCGTGCGTGCGTGCGTGCGTGCGTGTGTGTCCAGGTCGGTCTCTATCTGTCGAGAGTCACTGATCGTTCTTCACTGGGACAAGTCCCGGAGCTTTCTCTTCAAGCATCCCACGTCCCAGGCAAATTGATTTTTCTGGCCGATCAGTTATCTCGTCCTTCCAGGATCTCAGAAACAGAAGGGGAGTTGATAGAGGCTGTAGCCCAGTCAATTTTTCTCCAGTTAGGTCTTCCCCTCAAAGACCTGTTTGTTTCCGGCAAGAACAGAAAGATATCCACCTTCATATCTCCCTTTCCGGAAGTCATGGCTCTCAGTAGACACTCTAGCTCAGTCTTGGGACAAGATGTTCGCTTATGCTTTTTCCCCTACAATTCGCATTCCTCTGGTACTCTGAAAGATCAGGCAGCTTCCTTGTGTGGTCCTGTTAATAGCTCGGTGTTGGCCGACATAACCCTGGTTTCCGGATTTGCTGGGCCTTCTTGTAGATCTCCCTTTGTTACTTTCTGTCTCCCACAATCTATTGTCCCAGTCCGTTCCATCCTTCCCTCTGAGCCCACTGTGACTCAGATCACAGATTTCTGGGTTTCCTTTTCTATCAGAAAAAGCTGTCAGTTAACACTGTCAGTTCCTATCAATTTGGTCTGAACTCCTTGTCAATATCTTCTTGACCTTTTGGTCCAAGTACAAAAATTCATTTCACGACCTCATTAAAGGTATGGGTAATTTACGTCCTCCTTTTAAGAAACCCCTTCCTTCTTGGAACCTTTCGCTTGTATTACAGGTTCTTGATGGGAAACATTTCGAACCCTTAGGTTCTGTTTGTTTAAATCATCTTACCATCAAAGCAGTATTTTTATTAGCAGTAGCATTAGCTAACCATCGCTCTGAAATTCATGCCTTTTCTGCTGAATTGGATAGTTTTCAAATTTCGGCTATTGGCATTGTTCTTTATCCCGGGGAAGAATTTCTGTCAAAAACTTAGTCAGTCAAATTCTTGGGTAATCCCATTATATTTCATAAACGTTCTTCCTTTTCAGAAGAACCGGTACGTTAACCCTGTTAGGTTCTATTTTTGCCTGGACTCTTTTGTCACATGTCTACATAACCCTTCAGTTCAAGATCAGTAACATTTCATGATATCTTTAGGGTTTTGGGAAATTCTCATCCTCCCTTCAGTAACCCCTTCCATCTTGGAACCTATCCCTTGTACTTCAGGTTCTAGCTGGTAAACTCTTTGATCCTTTAGGATCTGGTTGTTTAAAACATCTCACTCTCAGAGCATTCTTATTATTAGCAATAGCTTCAGCAAGCCATCTCTCGGAAATTCATGCCTTATCTGCTGATTGGGATAGTTTTCAAGTTACGGGTATTAGCATTATTCTCTATCCTAGGTCAGAATTTCTGTCCAAAACTCACTTGAGTTTTTAGGTAAACCCATCATATTTCATACGCTGTCTGTTTTATCTCCAGATGACTCTGTCTGGTTCCCTGTTAGGGCTCCCAATAGTTACAAATTCTGTTCTACTTGCAAACGATCCGATGATAGACATCTTTGGGTTATGTTTGCAGAAGGCATTGATCGTCCTGCCTCTTTAACCACTATTTCACGTTGGATCGTTGATACTATTAAATTTGCCATGATTTAGCTTCTCCCTGGGACAATTCACTAGTTGGTGTTAAGGTCCATGATGTTAGGGGCCTTGCCACCTCTTGTGCCCTTTTTAATGGATCTTCTGTTGATGATATCATGCAAGTTGCTAACTGGAAATCAGAGAATAATTTTATTAATTGAATAATTTCTATCTTAAAGATTCGGGTCCTTCATCCTTCATCTATAAAAATATTCAGAAGGTAGCTTCAGGGACCGTGACCCGTATTTCTTCTTCATCATCTTCTCTTCCTTCATCATCTTCATTCGTATAAGAAATTTTATTTGGGATGAATGTGAGTTTTTCACCTCTTTCATCTCATCTCTTTCATCACACTTTATTTTTATTCATTTCATTCTTGCATGATCATCTCTTCTCTTTTATTCTTGAGGTCGTTTAATGTCCTTTCTGCTTTCCTTCTTTCTTCTGTACCCTTTCTATTAGGGTTACTTATGAGAGTAATTCTGAGGAATTACCGTCGTTTGTAGTATCTTGCTCTACTTTTTATTATCCCCCGGTCTGGAAGGAGGGGGAGGGGTGGGGCGTGGGATATAGCGATCAGCATGTCCATCCGTCTCTCCGTCTTGTCAACGCATCTCCTAGAGGTCTCAATGGATTAACATAAAATTTTGTCTACATTATCAGTAGCATGTTCTTTTTTCGCGTCTGAAATATTGTTCATTACAGAGTTATCCCCCTTTATATATCTTAAAGCCGATACATAAACTGCATTGCCAATCATTTCTTGTCAACGCAACTCCTACAGTTTAGCTCCAATTCTTTTGAAAATTGGTACGTGTTATCATTACCACGTGTAGGTATGCATGTGCTAACCGTGTACCTGTCCGTCCATCCGTCTGTCCAAAATGTATGTATGTTCGTCTGTCAGTCCATCCATCTCTGACAATCATTTCTTGTCAACGCAACTCCTCCTAGAGGTCTCAATGGATTAACTTTAAATTTTATCAACTATCAGTATCATGTGCAGATGTGCATGTGCTTTTTTCGTGGCCGAAAACTTATTCATTACAGAGTTATCCCCCTTTAAATATCTTAAAGCCGATACATAAACTGCATTGCCAATCAATTCTTGTCAACGCAACTCCTACAGTTTAGCTCTGATTCTTTTGAAAATTGGTACGTGTTATCATTACCATGTGAAGGTGTGGATGTGCTATCTGTATACCTGTACGTCCATCCGTCTGTCCAAAATGTGTGTATGTCTGTCTGTCAGTCCATCCATCTCTGACAATCATTTCTTGTGGATGTGCTATCCGTATACCTGTACGTCCATGCGTCTGTCCAAAATGTATGTATGTATGTCCATCTGTCAGTCCATCCATCTGACAATCATTTCTTGTCAACGCAACTCCTCCTAGAGGTCTCAATGGATTAACTTAAAATTTTGTCAACATCAGTATCATGTGCAGATGTGTCTGTGCTTTTTTCGCGACCGAAAAATTGTTCATAACAGAGTTATCCCCCTTTACATATCTTAAAGCCGATACATAAACTGCATTGCCAATCATTTCTTGTCAAGGCAACTCCTACAGTTTAGCTCTGATTCTTTTGAAAATTGGTATGTGTTATCATTACCATGTGAAGGTGTGGATGTGCTATCTGTATACCTGTACGTCCATCCGTCTGTCCAAAATGTATGTATGTCTGTCAGTCCATCCATCTCTGACAATTATTTCTTGTCACCGCAACTCCTAGAGGAACTTCGCCAAAGGAATGAAGTCTTGGCTGTTAACAACAAGGTCATGTGATAGCTATCAGCCAATGAGGTTGTCATTGTGCTTAATGACCTTCTCAGTGGCTCTGGGTATTGGATTAATCCTCTTCTTGCATCATTCTGAGACATAGCATTCAAGTGAATTACTATGGATCTCATCATTAGAGAAAGTATGGAGATTCCTGAAGAAGCCTTCAGTCACTCTGTAACCACAATACCCAGCAAACGTTGGCTGTAAAAGATTCATCCTACTACGCTTCCCTTCAGAAAGGGAAGAGCAATAGTAATGCAGGGTGGTAGGTATATGTAATTAGTAAAACATAAGACCAGACCCTCCGGGTCATCTGGTCGTTATGAATCGCAACTTCACCCGTTAACCCTCATATCAGTCAGAAACGGCTTCTGCAGTAGTCTTGAGAAATGTCAGTTTGCAGACCAAGAGAAGACTATTTCTGAAAATTTACCAATGGAATGACTGGCTCGATAACCAAGCCAGTCATTCCAGTGATAAATTTTCAAAAATTGTCTTCTGTTGGGCTGCAAATTAACATTTTCTATGAGAAAACTGAAATTTTTAAAAACAAAATTTGAGGGTTAAAGGGTTAAACAAATGTGACATTGTACAGTACAGCACATAAATAAGTTTAGCTGTTTCCATAACAAAAGGAGAAACTTGATAATTAGTATAATTTTGAAAACATTGTAAGAAATGTTCTGTCGGGTTGAATATTTTGAATATAATTGGATTGGAAGATATTGCTGCCTAAGGCAGCAATGTCTTCCGATCCAATTATGTTTAGCGTCTTAGCTCACATGGCTATTCTGGCCAAGTGAGCTTATGCCATGGTGACCGACAGTCCGTCAACTTTTTCTTTAAACGACTTCTTCACAAGAATCACTTGGCCAATTTCAATTATATTTGGCAGGAAGCATCCTTGGGGCTTTGAAATCCAAGTTTTTTCATCTTTGATTTCGTTCGATTTTTAGAAATGTCTTTAAAAATGTTCTCAGAAACCGCTTTGGGAATAGATTCAAAGCTCATGAACCATCATCTAGGGCAAGAGCTAAGCCAAGTTTGTTCAAGATAACTTGATTGACCAAATGGTTCCATGGCCATCTTGGATGACCTAGTTTTCCTGAAAACGACCTCCAGAACCGCTGAAGGGATCAGGCCAAAATTTGGCCAATATGATTAGGGTCTAAGGGTCATTAAAGTTTGCTCAAGGGAAGTTGATCCATCAAAAAACATGGCAGTCTTGGGCCAACCAAAATGTAGCATGTTTGGCGGCCATATTGGATTTTTCTATTAGAAATTTTGAGGCAGAAATTGGTTTTATATATGTTTTTGGGTATTCTGATCTCAAATTAGGCATTTTCGAAACTGCCGGATAAGCAGTTTGTCTTGGAGGTTTTTCCCGCCAAAAACTCCCATACTAAACAATGGGAAATTTAAATTGTCTTCTCGAGAACCACTAGGCCGATTTCAAGTATATTTGGCAGGAAGCATCCTTAGGGCATAGGGATACAAGTTTGTTCAAAGAAAGATGATCGGCCAATTTGACCGGCGACCATCTTCGATTTTGGCAGACTTTGAAATGTCTTTAAAAATCTCCGAAACCGCTAGGTGGATCAATGCAAACCTCATGAAACATGATCTAGGGCAAGAACTGAACATACTTTTTTCACGGGACCTTGATTTGCGAAATTGTTCTTGAAAAACGACTTCCAGGACCGCTGAATGGATCGGGCTGAAATTTGGCAATATTATTATGGCCGAAATGCCATTTAAAATTTGTCCATGGAAAGTTGATTTGTCAAAAAAACATGTCTGCCATGAATCAATCAAAATTTTGCATTTTTAGCGGACATCTTGTACTTTTAGCAAATTTCTGAGAAAATCATAAAAACACTACTTATTACCCACTGGGCCAATTTTAATAAAATTTGGCTAAACCCTCTTCACAGAAATTTTATTGGTAAATTTTTCCATTGGTCATCTTATTTTCTTCGATTGTGCCAGTGGCCAATAATTCCAGGTGAGCGATACACGCCCCTTGGGCCTCTTGTTTTCTTTTGGAAGCCTGTTAAGTTATTTCTGAACTGTACTGTAGTTGCGACTTAGCCAACTAGATCTGTGTCGCAACAAATAAAAATCCACCCTGGAGCTTTGCACGAAGTGAGATTAATGTTTATTTTTGGCCAAATGACAGCTAGGCTGTGATACTGATGCTAATCTTACTTATTTTGCTTCAGGAGGCTATTCTCCTAGCTGCTTACTCTAACGGTTCATTCTGGACTAAGCCATATTTTCCTTATATTGCTGCCCCTTGTAGTGTCGTCATCGTGCTTACTGTCGGCATCATTGTAAGTATTACTAGAACACCACAAACTCTCACATTTACAATACATACTATCAACAGAATTTAGTAAGTAACGTTTTGAATGGGTTTTAGCAATTTACTAAACTAATTTGATAGTTTTTAGTTTACCTGCATGAGCTTGTACTAGATGAGCTTATGTAATGGCAATTTGTCAGTATGTCACCTGGTGTCTGTCAACAATGGATGAATCCAGTTTTATCTATCCCCTGCCCATCTCTAAGCTCCACACACGCCTTGCCTGTGTTGGGATTGATCGATTCCTGCTCTCCTTAAATCTCAAGTGCCAGAAAACTACAGGTAAGCTGTTGAATATTTTGAAACTAATTTGATTGGTAGCACCAGCGCCCAGTTAAATTAGTTTCAAAATAGTCAACAGAATATTTATTAAATAGTAATTGATTATGATGTCAGCCTATATGTGACGTAGTTGATTATGATGTCATATGATTCATCGATAGACTGGAATCATCAATTGCAGGCAATTTACCATTTCTAGCAAATTTAGAAAATATATTTCTTTTGTCGGTTTGGCAATATATAGCTTTTGGTGGCTACTAAATACCAATTTAAGATACTTAGTCAGTCAGATTGATCAATCATGTTGTTGAAGCAAAGCTGATTGTTTGATTTGGTTTGGTGACCACGTTGGATTCTGTGCTGTTTTGAGAAACACATTTAAAGATCTTGGAAACTTCTTTGTCGCTTGACCTGCGATCTGGCTCATGTTCTTGGTTCAAATATTGATATAGCAGGTGAGCGATGCAGGCCTCTTGGGATTCTTGTTACATTTTCTATTAGTCCATGTGAACATTATGGTCCTTGTAGCCATTTTATCCCCCCTCCCCGCTTTACCCAGTACAACTGAGAAATAAATTAGCATGTTTCTAAGATAAGCTAAAACATTCTGTTGAATAATTTGAATATATACATCAGCGTCATCAGCATCCAATCTTCTCGGTTAAGTTTTCGTTAGCAGTTGCTGTAGCTAAACTATCAGGGCAATGGGGACCAACTGTATGTATATCAGAGGATCTAACTATCTACTAACATGAGTTGACATTTCGTATCAAATTTATCACATGAATTTAGATATATAAGATATAATATACAGGGGTCGAAATAGTAAAAAGATTATACCTGTCCCAGGTGACAGGTAGATTTTTATTGTACCTGTCACTTCATATTTTTACTTGGATAATCTGCATCAGGTAAAACCGTGAATCATCGAATGGTACCTTAAAAATGATGAAAATCTAGCGGCGGCCTATGAAACAAACAGATTTTGGGAAATTATCACAGAAATTGCATTTAACTTACGTGATTACGGCTGAGATAAATATGGAAAGCTAAAATGTCAAAAATTAAAATAAATCGTTGCTATCTCTCTGTTATGCTGCTTATCAAAAGAAAATCAATGCCGGCAATCCTAAATCTGTCTACAATTTTCATTACGAATAATCTATATCAAATCTCTCCAGTTGGCATGTTTCACTGCGCTGGATGTTTTTAAAAGTTAAATGCGAAATCAACCGCAAGAGATCATTGAGAAGATAATTGAGGGTGATATTTCCAGTAAAACGTCAGACAAAAATACAAAATACATCTATCGCGCTCAACCGTGGATGTTTCTCTTGCTGTCTTTTGTCTTCATGGTAAGTTCTTTTGTCTTCATAGTAAGTTTGTTCACAAGAATAGTTACCAGTCACCAGCCACTGGTCGATATTTGTTCTACCTGTCACTGACAAAAATAAAAATTGCCTGTCATCGACAGGCAGACACCTGACTATTTTGACCCCTGATATAAGATCTTATTTGGAACGAGTTTTGGCATTACAAGCATTTTTAGCTCGACTTTACGAAGTAAAACGAGTTATTGTGATAACCTGCATGTCGTCAAGCAGCGGCCAATTTGCTTTTAGCCCAACGTTTATATTTGTAGCTCATGTTTAGTTAATCATACTGGACCCAAACTTGGACACACGCTTCCTTATATTGTCATGACATTACACTATTACCTTGGTAGTGAGCTTTGTGTTAAAAGGTCATGGTCACTGTGATCGTAGTATTTTCCATTTAGCTAAACTTTACTGTTTATATATCTCATGTTTGATTAATAATATTGGACTCAAACTTGGACACCTGCTTCCTTATATTGTCATGACATGACACAATGACCTTGCGGTAAAAAGGTCAATACTCAAGGTCACTATTACCTTGGTTAAACGCTTGGTTGTTTTCAACATTAGCGTTTTCTGTTTAGCTCAACTTTACTGTTTGTAGCTCATGTTTGGTTAAACATACTGGACCTAAACTTGGGCACATGCTTCCTTATAATGACATGGCATCACACACTGACCTTGCGGTCAAAAGGTTAATGGTCAAGTTCATCGTGACCATGGTAAAAACCTTACATCACCAAATGTTTTATATATATATACACCTTTGCAAAAGTTAAGTACCACCCTATTTTTACGCACATGCGAGGGTATATTCATGTGCTATGAAGAAAGCAATAGCATAAACATTTATGTACCCATCCATCTTAGTGCAAGAGGTAATAATGCAACTAGAGGAATGCTGATTATAATGGTGGGGAAACACTATGTTTTTGTTTGAACTTGAAAACGAGGCCTGAATATGGTTACGTTGACACAACTGACAACTATTGCCCTACAGTTGACACACGTGGCTAGATTGTCATTAATGGTGTCTGAAAACGAAGTTTAACATCTGTGCACGAGTTTCAGACTGTCATTATTAATACCGGGTATATCCACCTTGTGCCTGGATGACGGCCTGGACACGACGTCTCATGCTGTTCACCAACCGACTGATACGCCATTGTGGTATTCGTTGCCATTCAAGATGGAGTGCGTCTGTTAATTCCTGTAGGTTCTGCACAGGAGGATCCCTCCTTCTCACCATGTTTCCCAGAATGTCCCAGATATGCTCAATAGGGTTCATGTCAGGGCTCCTTGCTGGCCATGGTAGGGTTTCGATGGCATTCTGGCGGAGGTATTCATGCACAGCTCTAGCACAATGTGGTCGGGCATTGTCATCCATGAATATAGGGTGGGTTCCAGGTGCATGATTTACAAAATGAGGGACCACAACTCTATCCAGTATGGAATCTTGATATCTTTGTCCATTTAGTGTTCCAGGTACAGTCAACAGATCCAGCTTACAATCAAATGAGATGCACCCCCATATCATAACGGAACCTCCACCAAATGGAACTTCTTCCATCATGTTACGTTGGTCGTACGCTGTGCGTCTGGACCTCCATACACGAGTTCGACCATCTGTGGCATGAAGCAGGAACCGACTTTCATCGGACCAGTGTACCCGTCTCCAGGATCTCATGTTCCAGTGTCTTCTTTCGTTGCACCACCTCAGACGCTCCTCTTTGTGGTGTGCAGTGAGGAGAGGACGTCTGACAGGTCTCCTAGCTTTCATGCCAGCAGCATACAGTCTCCTTTTGACGGTAGACATTGACACTCTATTGCGCGTTTCCCATTGCTGGCTGAGCACTCTGCTGTTGGTGAATGGAGATCTCCTAACAAGGCGTACTAGGGCTCGATCATCACGGGCAGTAGTCTTCTTCGGTCTTCCAGATCTAGGCCTGTCCTTCACCTCGTTAGTTTGCCCATGTTTTGCAATCAAACGACTGATTACAGTATGATTAATGTTCAGCTACCTGCCAATCTCTCTGCATGACATACCAGTGGTATGCATGCCTATGATTTGCCATTTCACACGATCACTTAACCTTCGTCTTGCCATAGCGGTTCACAATCAAGAGCTAATTCTCTCTGTACAAATAAACCACGGTCATGAACACAAAATTCCTAATCTTGTCGCCTAAATCTGTATGTAATGTTCTACACCTCAAACTGGACTTTTACATAAATGAACACGTGTGCTGTTTCCTGCCACGCACGGACATCAAGCGGCGTGAAGTCATGCATGCATGTGCATTTTGTACTTGGAATTATGTCAGCTAACGCGGGGACAAAAAGTATGGCAGCCTAGTTGTACCATCATGTTTCTACGTTCTATTGTTTTTGCTGGGGCTTAACTTTTGCACAGGTGTATATATATATGTAGCTCCAGCTATGCATAAAACTTAACATGAAATGACAACGTCAAGACACTGCAAATACAGGTCAGAATGATAGTTATAACATTTATTAGAAACACTTGTATTCTAATTTGTGTGTGTGTGTGTGTGTGTGTGTGTGTGTGTGTGTGGTGTGTGTGTGTGTGTGTGTGTGTGTGTGTGTGTGTGTGTGTTTTACGGCTTTGATTATTTAGTCTTACCTTGTTTTGTCAGCCAATGAAAAGATTATGTTATCATATTTCACTTGTATAATACTGTTAATATTGAAGTCTTACAGCTGAAAGGTTAGAGCTGAAAGGCTTGTTTATTAGCTGACTTGAGCTTATGCCATGACGACTGTCCATCGTCCATCCATTGTCTGTGTATCCTTCAACTTTTGCTTTAAAAGAATACTCCTCATTAACCGCTATATCGATTTCAATCAAACATGATTGGATTAACTATGTGGCAATATGCTTCCGAACATGTATACAGAAATTTGATTGGTAAATTTTTATGGTGCCCATTTGAATTTTCAAACCGCAGTTCTTAACCAATTTCAATGAAACTTAGATGGAAGACGCCTATGGTGGTAGGCTTCAACACTTCTAACAAGAAATTTGATTGCTCAATTTTACCCGTGGCCATCTTGAATTTTCAGTAAATGTCTCGCAAATCGGTGAAAGACAATTCCTCATTAACGACTGGGATGATTTCAACCAAACATGGGTGGAATGAACATATGGTAGTACATGTCGAAACTTGCATAAATAAATTTGATTGCTAAATTTTTTCGTTGGCCATCTTTGATTTTCTAAAAATGTCATGGAAATTGGTAATACTGCTCCTCATTAACCACTAGGCCTATTTCAACCAAACTCGGCTGGCATGACCCTATGGTGGTACACTTTAAAACATTTTCCCAAATTTTGCAGAAATTCCTTTAACTGCAACTTCTTAACCAATGTCCCGATTTCAGTGAATTCTGGATAGAAGGATCGTATGCTGGGAGGGTTCAACACTTCAAACAAGAAATTTGATTGGTCAATTTTCCCAATAGCCATCTTGGATTTTCCACAAATTTCCAAAGAATCGATTAAAAGAGTACTCCTTTTTATTCACCTTAGAAAAAAAAAAATTATAGACGTATATGGTGGCGTTTATGGCTGGGTGACAATGGGTTTTTGTGCCAAGACTGCAACCATTTGTCAGATTTTCCTGTGGCTATCTTGGATTTTTTCAAACATTTCTGAAGAATATATTAAAAGGCTACTTATTATACCCCACCACAAAAATTGGAGTTATTTTGTGATGGCATTTGCGGTTGGACGTGCAAGCAGGTTCTACAAACATGAAAATTCTTGAAAAAAATTATTGCATTTTCACGGCCATGAAAGTCCTTGATTTTTACCAGAATTTAACATTTCCTTTAAAAAACCCTTGAATTTGTCATTGTCAATCTTCTGCAGCTCAGACAGACCAAGCGAAACATTCATGGAGGAACAGAAGGGGAGGTAACGTAGGCTGTACCTTGAAATCATCCTTGAAAATTCTTTACGTTGACCTTAAAAATCCTTGAAAAGACCTTGAATTAAATTTTCAGAAATTTGTGGGAACCATGTCATTAATCACTTGACTGATTTCAAACAAACTTAGTTCGAATGACGCTATCACAGTAGACTTTTGTATACTGAAATATGATTGCTACCAGCGGCCACAATGCATTTTCAAAAGATTTCCAGAAAATCAGTTAAGACTACTTAGGTACTGCTCATTAACCGTTGGCTTAGTTTGATCCAAACTTGGATGAAAGGCCCCATGTAGTATGCTTGTATTCCAGGCGAGCGACAGGCCCTATGGGCTCTTGCATAATAAATAGCAATCTACCCTTGAATGGTCAAATTTGGCGAAGAAAATATTTGCTTAGTGAATGTCTATTTGCAGGCCAGTAAAAGATTATTTTTGGAAATTTACCCTTGAATGCCTGAATCTGGTATCGAGCCAGGCATTCCAGTGGAAATATCTTTTTAAATATGCTTCTTTTGCCTTGTAAATGGACATTCCGCAAGACTACTGCAAAGGCTGGTTACCCTGGCTGGACCATGGAAGTGTTAATTATCTATATTTTAATTTGGAATACCGAAATCGACTGTACAGCTAAACATGTCAGGTCAAATAATTTAGAATTACAAATTATACAAATATTTCAGATCTTTTGCTGTTGCAAGAAGAAGGCTAGCAGCATCATCAATTATGGGCCGTCCAATCTGGCGTCACAGCAAATCTGCCTGTACCCGAGCGCGACACCAGATGTGAAGGGCCCTAGTCTGGTGCAGCCGGCGGGTGCACCGGTATATGTGGCCAACGGCCACCTGGAATCCATCCAAGCTCGGCCCACGTCACTGCGTAAAGGTCTTCTGCAAAGGTGAGTGTTGTATACTGATTACTTCAGATACTACATGTATAATATGCCTGAGAAATTTACATTAACCCTTTAACACTCATAACAGCCAAAAAGGCTTTCTGCAGTGGTATTGAGAAATGTCCATTTGCAGACCAAGAGAAGACTATTTTTTTTAATTTACCACTGCAAATGGACATTTTCTATGAGAAAATTGAAATTTTCTTGAACGAATTTGATGGTTAACGGGTTACTGGATTTTCCCAGGGTCTAGTTCGCTAATACTATTAGCTCACCTGGCCTGAAAGGCCTAGTGAGCTTATGACATGGCGACCGTCCGTCGTGTGTCCGTCAGTCGTCCGTCCATCAACTTTTCCTTTAAATGACTTCTCAAGAAACACTGGGCCGATTTCAATTATATTTGGCAGGAAGCATCTTGAGGACATATGTATCCAAGTTTGTTCAAACGAAGCCGATCAGCAAATTTGGCCGGCAGCCATCTTGGATTTTGGACGATTTTAGGAAACGTCTTTAAAAATCTCCGAAGCCTCTTATGGGATTGATGCAAACCTCATGAAATATGATCTAGGGCAAGAGCTGAACCAAGTTTGTTCAAGGGAACTTGATTGGTCCCATGGTTCGGCGGCCACCTTGGTTGACCTGGTTTTAGCGAAAACGGCTTCTTCAGAACCGCTGAAGGGATCGGGCCGAAATTTGGCAGATATGATTAGGGACTAAGGACATTTTATATCAAATACGTGATTAATTTTGATGTAATAAACAATCTTTATTAGAGGATACGCAATATTTAGGCAGTCCTATTTAATAATTTCACTTCTACAATGATGATTTTGACATGTTTGAGGTATACATTAAACCCGTGTTGTTGCTATAACACAAATATCCATTGCCGTTCAATCACTACTTGCTAAATCAAACTATCTGCATTTAGCACCAGAAAAAGATTTTTATGCTTGCTTTCATGCTCCCATATGCCTATACCAACTCATTGTACCCTCAACCAGGCCTCTGGTAGAGTACAATCTCACCATACAGCCTGCATTAGACTGGCACCAGTCTATTCTCACTCCTCTAAGACCTAGGTCCAAGTGCATGCGTGTAACATAGAAGTAGAGTAACATAGAATCTCTCTCAAATTTTTCTGCTAACAGAAAGGTTTGTTTTGCGCCGGTTATTTTCGTGCTTGTCATCTGTGTCAGAGGATTACTACTTAATATCATGCCTGCAATGAAGTCCCTATTATCTAAGTTACACGGGAGAGTAACTTTATGGTTTTATATGTATTATTTGTACTTTTGTTTCTTTGTTACAGGTTTTCGTGGTAGTCAATTATGCCTTACCATTTATACACTCATAAACATGCTAAGTAGGATTGCTATAAATATCAATCCTAGGTACCCTTAACATGAAGAGTTCGAAGTTTATTTCTAAAAGGTAACCTTTTACGTATACAGATCTATGATTTGAATTTACGTTTTCCCGCCTTTTCTAGCATGTGCTTGCTCTGCCTTTGTTAGGTGTTTGTTAGAGTTGGCTAGAGATTTCAGAAGCCTGTATGCTTCATCTTTTCCTATTTTTCGTTTATAGGATTCTCTGACATCAGCTGAAAAGGTGAAATGTTCATCGTCTTAGTGTGATCGCCATCACCCCTCTGAATTCGCTGAGCACGTGTGCCTTAAGTGTACTTCATGTACACTTAACGTTATGTGTGGTATTTGCAAGGGGTGGTCGCTGCTTTACAAAAGATTTACTTCAAAGATTTTGTTTCAAAAATGCAGTTGTCCTCTGATCGCTCCCCTCCTATTGCAAACAATCTAGCCCTCCTAAATTAGAAAAAGAAATAACTCCTGCAGCAGTGGAAGGGGAAGGGGAGCCCTCCATCTTCTAGTCAGAATAGCGACGTGGTTTTGGCTCTTTTCGCCAGTTTTGAGTCGTTTGCCATTGTCTTAACTCAGTCTTGGATGAACAAATTTCTTCGGCAATTCGAGCAGCGAACGCGGACAGTGACTCCGATGGAACCGGTCCGAAGCCTAAGGGCCATGTCCGTAAGTGGGGGAAACCTGTGTCCCTCACCACGAGACAGGTTGCGAGTCCTAAGGCCAAGAAAAAGGATAGCAGGAAGAGAATGGTGGGCTCGTGCAGATCACCAAATTCTCAAACCCGCCTAAATCTTGGTGCCAGGCAAGACCCTCAAGTGGTGGTGCCGGAGATGTCCCGTTCACAAATTGTCTATGTCAAAGTCTTGGTCGTTCCAGTCATGCGCAACGTTCATAGGTCGGCTGTTTTATTTTCTGCTGGTTGCGAGGAGTTTGATTGTTTCTTCCGGTCCGTCTTCTTCAGGTTCCGCCATTTCCGGGTATTTTGTTGCCCCAGGTCTGCGGGACCTGGGTCAACTGCCGACTTCTGTTTCCGGTTCCTGCTCTTCCACTTCCTATCCGACTTCCGGTGTAGCTGCGCTTCTGGGTCTTCATGATCTTGGTTAGCTTCTGCTTGATGCTTCCGATTTAAGTAGTTCCGTTTCCGGTTTGACATCCGGATTTGCTGTTCATTCAGGTCTTTATGATCCTAATCGGCTTCCGGTGTCGGCTTTCGCTTCCTGCTCTTCTGCTTCCCGCTCGACATCCGGTTTTATTGATCACTCGGGTCGTATGATCCTGGTCAATTTCCGGTTCCAGCTTCCGGTCTTTGCACTTCCGTTTTCCATGCAACTTCTGGTCCGACTGATCTACAGGGTCTGAAGGATCCTGGTCAGTTTCTGACTTCCGCTTTTGGTTCACATATTTGCGGTCTCCTTGACTTCTGGCTCACTTATTTCCGGTTCCAAGATTTTTTCCGCTTCCGTTTTTCGTTCACCTGGGGATAAGGTCGCTTACGGTTTCAGGGACATCAATTTCCGTGTTCGTTTTCTTAGGTCCTAGTCATCTGGCCTAAGAGTTAGTCTTATTTTCGCAAATTGCTTTAAAGAATCGGAACATTCAATGGCTGAAAATCTTCATACAGAGACATTGACAGTCTTGAATATATACAGACATTCAGCATTTATTCTTTAGCAGTAACAGTATTTCAACGTAATTAAAGACTTCTGACTGGTTCCTGTATGGGTTTTTTGTTTTAGCTTATTTTTATATGCGCCCAACATAGGTTTATATAGAACACTCAGCCGATAAGGCAGTTGTATTCTTCCGTCAAGCATGTATTTTCAGTTAGTCTTAACGTTCCCATGCTCGTTATTTAATATTTTCTTCTTTCTGATTTAGTTTATTTATTGATTTATTTATTTCTCTTTCTGTCTAAGTTTCTACGCATCATCTCTAGATACGTAATTTTTTTTTTTATCTGCCTTTAGATGGTCAGTTGTCTTCGGGCCGTTCAGACTTTTATCTCGCTCCTGATTCCGTTGTTTCTGAAGACGGTCAGGGACCAGATCTGCGAAATTCTTCTGGTAGCCCCATTTTGGCTGAAGAAAATCTTGTTCGCAGACCTTCTCGATATTCTGGTAGACTTTCCTCGTCTTCTTCCAGTGTCCCCAAATCTTCTCTCAATTAAGGGGTGCGTGTCTGCATCCAAATCCAGAAATCTTCAGTTTGTGCAATTGGAGAATATCGAGTGTCCAGTCCCTGAGATCAAGTTTTCTTCAAGATCTCAGGAAATCCTTGACTTTTCTAGGAGGGAGTCGACACGTCGAGTTTACAAGGGTTGACTTAAAATGTTTGGAGAATGGTGTTCAAATCATGGTTTCTTGCCCGATTCTTTTTCTATTTCCCAGGTGTTAGTTTTTTATCATATTTTTCGATTTTTTACAACTCAGCTAACACCCTTAGGGGTTTTAGATTTTCCATGGCTTCTTCCCTTCCTTGTCTCTTTATTGCAGATATAAATGATTCAAAGATTCTCAATTGTTTTATTAGAGGTTTGGACAATATTGGTCCTCCAGTGGCTAAACCTTTGCCTTCCTTGAGTTTGGCCTTGATTATTCTAGTATTGGCAGGTCTCCATTTTGAAACCATTGGATCTATCAGTCTAAAACTAAGGCTGTTTTTTCCTTGTTGCTGCCGCTTCAGCTAGAAGAAGATCAGAAATTCATGCTCTTTTCGCAGAAAAAGACAGATTTATTGAATCTGAGGACGGTCTTGTTTTATATCCCAGAAGGGGTTTGTTATCGAAGACCCAGTCTAACCATTAGCAAGCCAAGCTGATTATTCTTAGATCCTTATCGTCTTTTTCGCCGTCCGACAAGTTCTGTCTGGGCCTTAAAAGTCTATAAATGTTGTACCAATTTTAAAAGATCTGATTCTTCACACTTATGGGTCCCATATGCGGAGGCGGTAGCTAGACCAGTTTCGAAGGCCTCAGTTGCCAGATGGATCTGTGAGACCATTAAATTATGCTTTGAGATTGCCTCCCCTGTTGAGATCATTTAAGCCCATGTCAAGGCGCACTACTTTCGTGATATGGCTACTTCCTTCGCTTTTTTCGTTGGCTCATCATTGGACGACATCATGTAAATTGCAGGTTGGAAACCTGAATCGACTTTTTCTCTTTCTATTTAAAGGATCAGAGCCCAATGGCTTCCTTTTTTTAGAAATATAACGATCTTAACAAAACAAGCCTAAGACCATTTAGCAAGCACATCTCACCAATTTCGCTAGTCTGTATGTCTGTCAGAAATGGTGAGAATATTCTCTTGTTTTGTTTATTTCATTGAGTTGACAATTTTCTTTGTTTGATAATCACTGTGTGATTTGTTATGGATGCACTATTATGTTCATTTATTCACATTTGGATATGAGTTTTTTTTTTTTTTATCCTTGCTTATGATTCTCAAATCTCCACCCACCAACAGATTTAGCAAGTAGTGATTGAACAGTAATGGATGTTTGTGGTGTAATAACAACCCCCAACAGACCCCCCTTGTGGGTTGGTTTGTAGTTTTATTAACCACTATAAACATACTTACCGTTCAATCACTACGACCCGGCCTCAGCCAATCCGTGTAGGAATGTTTTGAGAATCTCTTTATTCTTTCTTGCATCTAAATTTGGAAAGTGATTCTATGTTACTCTTAGTGTCCTCTGCGCATGCGCACACTTGCTCTTTGACCTAGGTATTAGAGGAGTGAGTATAGACTGTTGCCACTCTAATGCAGGCTGTATGGTGAGAGTGTAATCTACCAGAAGCCTGGTTGAGGATACAATGAGTAGGTATAGGCATATGGGGGTATGAAAGCAAGCATAAAAATCTTTTTCTGTTGCTAAATGCAGATAGTTTGATTTAGCAAGTAGTGATTGAGCGGTAAGTATGTTTATAGTGGTTAATAAAACTACAGACCAACCCACAAGGGGGATGTCTGTTGTGGGGGGTTCTCATGGCATCTACATTTTAGAGGTCCCAGGGACCCCACACCCTGAAATCTGAGGGTCTCGGCTGAAATTTGAGCGTCCCCCAACTGTAATCTGGTGTTCCGACGAAGCGGTATTTCTCATCATACTAAAATTAGAGGGGAGCAGAGACTCGCAACTATCGATGCTAGATTCTGTAGCTATAAAAATACTTAGTATAACACAATCATACACGATTTCAAGGGGTCCAATGGGGGGTCCCCTGAAAATCACGAGGGTTCTCCTGTCACAACTTTTGGTGATACCAGGCTGGATTTTGGTGGTATATACTCTCAAAATGACGCTTATGAGAATCCCTGCATTAAGCATAGTCATAAGGCATGGAAAATTTGTACCATGACATTGTGTTCAATTTACATGTTATTGTTCATCAGTTTTAACCATTTTAGAGAATGGATTTCAACCTTTTCTTGAAATATACCTTGAATATAAGCCCACAACCTCCTTTCGCAGAGATAATGGTTTGGAAATTTTTGCCGTGTTGGGATTGATTGATCCCCGAATGCCCTGACTATCAATTTTTTTAAAACTACAGGTAAGTTGTTGAATGATTTTCATTTGATATTAGCATCTTAGATATTTTCATGCCTTCATGAAATGTAAATACTGCATGTCAATACCTCGCTTGTGATTGTGTTTCAGTAATTTATGCCATTATTCAGCAGAATTATCATCCTTGCTAGTTCAAAATTTTTGCTAGAAATATGCTTCTTACTCGATAGTGTTAATGTTTGAACAGATTCACACCAAATCTATATCTCTCCAAGGGAAATGTATCTCTCCAAGGGAAATGTATATCTGCAAATACATGGCTACCATCAACAAATCAAGATCAGGATATTGTTAATTGATTGGTTTTAACAGTCAAAATAACATATGTCTTGTGGCTTACTGATTAGGAATTTGATAATAATCCAGCTAATTGGTCAGTTGGGTCATTGGTAATCAAAAATTCTTTTAATTCACACAAATATTTCTGCATTTTGGAGGCAAATTTCTTCATTTCTGACCTAAGCGTTCTTGTTCCCTGTCAACATTTTCAAACCAGCCAAAATTTGCATATGTATAATATTCCTAGTTCAAACGCTGATGTTGCAGGTGAGTCTCTTGTTCTATTCAACCCTCAAATTTGTTTAAGAAAATTTCAATTTATTCCATCGAAAATATCCAGTTGCAAACCAAAAGACTATTTTTGCAAATTTATCACTAAAATGACTGGTAAATTTGCAAAAATAGCTTTGATCTGCAGACGAATATTTCAGAAGTCGTTATTGGCCGGTTTGAGTGTTAAAGGGTTAATCTTCTGATCTCAGCAAAAATTCCATAGAAATGTATTAGTAACTTTTAAACACATTGTGCATGTTTGTTAAAATCTTTTCAGACGCGGATCTAGTGCTTCCTTGACTATAGACGTGACCCTCTCGCCTGAGTTGGCAAGATGGGAAGGCACTCCTCCCAAAGAAACGTAAGCTCAGTATTCTCAGAACTTTCTGATCAGTAACAGATATAACATGCTATTCTATTTCCATTCACCCACCTATTGCTGAGCAAAGCGACAGATAATGTGTTTGTGAATAAGAGACAGAGTTCATTCGAATTATTTTCAAAATATTCAACGGCTTGTCTGTAGGCCAACGTTAAATTTTACATACTAATTTAAATATTATTGATAACCTGACCTGTTCATGTCTGTCACATTTCTCATCACATAGTGTTTTAGAGATCCGCTAAAGAAAAGCCATTTTGAAATAATTAAACATTTCACGATCTTCATATAGTACTGGTTGTGAGGTCTGACATGTCAATCAAGTATTTGACATCATTGTTAAATATGTCACATGTTAGTTGACATCACAATCAAAATGGGGTAACACCATCACAAAAATTGAAAAATCTGTCACTAAGGTGTACGAATTGTCTTTGATGAAATTCTATTAAACATTTTGAAACTAGTTTGACTTGGAGCTGTGTGCCCTCAGTCAAATTAATTTAAAGATATTCAACAGATTACTGTATAGTTAGTTAGCTTAAAATTTTGATTCTTGTAATTCAGGTATGAAAGTTTCAAATAGATTCCAACTCTCCTAAAAAGTGGGTCGAGATTAGCCAGAAGTGAGCAGGTCATATAGCTAGAGATGGATCCTGCTATTATAAAACTTTGAATCTTGAGATATAGAATAAAAATTGATTAACTTTGCCATTTAATGGCTATATTTGGTCAAGAAAACCAAAAAATTTGTTTATTCAATGTCCATTTGCAGGTCAAGGGAAGACAATTTTAAAAAATTGATCACTGGAATGACTGGCTCGATAAATGAGCCAGCCAGTCCAATGGTAAATTTTCAAAATTAGTCTTGTCCTGAAAATAAACATTCCATAAGACCATGGCAGAGGCTGGTTTTGGCCCGACCTGACCATGAAAGGGTTAATATTGCTATGTGTTTGTGATTTGTTTTGTTTAGCTCTGGGATCGAATATCTGCTCTCAGCTGGCAATCGACTCAGCAGAAAAGACCTACGACTATGCATCAAGAATCCAACAGCTCTTCATGAAGAATTCTGGGTAAGCTTTTATCTCCTTATGCCATTATGTAGAGAAACATGACTTATTGAAGTCTGAATATGATGTTTGCCACTCTGACATCAGCCTTTCAGTGCAGAGATTAATTACCATGCCTCCCCCCTCAACACCCCCCCCCCCCACTTTAGTGAAAAGTGGGGCGGGGCGGGGGTGGGGGATTATGTTTTCGCTTCCATCCATGCATGCGTCTATCCGGCCATGCATCGCACGCACGCACACGTTTTCTTTCGATAACTACTTTTGCTTAGAATATTGTGACAACACTTCATGGAAAGGTTGGATATGGTAGTAGGCAAATGCACCTTAGTTTGAGAGTCAGTCAGCCCATCCCTCCATCCGTCCATCTCTTTGTCTCTGAATTTGTGTCCATCCATCCGTGCAAATTTTGGGTTTTCATTCAATAACTTTATCTTTGCTTGGAGTATTGTGACGAAACTTCTTGGAAAGGTTGGCTATGGTAGTAGGGTAGTAGGGAAATGCACCTTAGTTTGAGGGTCAGTCAACCCGTCCCTTCGTTCATCTATCCCTTTGTCTCTGAATTTGTGTCCGTCTGTCCTTTCAAATTTTGGGTTTTCATACAATAACTTTATCTTTGCTTGGAGTATTGTGAGGAAACTTCATGGGAACATTGGCTATGAGACTAGGGAAATGTGCATTATTTTGTGGGTCAGTCAGTCCATCCCTACATCCATCCATCCCTTTGTCTCTGAATTTGTGTCTAATATAAATTAATTAAATGCTACAATAAATGTCATGTCATTTCTGTTTTGAGATGGTCAAACAAGATTGTGTCCGTTATCTTAGGTTATTATCATTCAATAACTAAACTTTCTACTTGAATGTGTTATTGAATAGGTTAGTAATCTCGTGTGGCTAGTTTATAATTATTAGCTCCCATTTGTCTGTGTATCCATCCATGTCTATCCAAATCAGTGGGATTATGTCATCCCACGAACAGGGCTGCCGTTGCGGGTGGATTATTTGATTTATATCATCTAGTTTGAATAAGTTGCATTGTCATCTATTTTGATATTAGGTCCAGAACCATTTGGAGCTTTGTCTTTGACTCCGTTGCAACATTCCTCTCTATTTGCTTCTGTATATTATTTGTCTTATTACAAGACATTTAATTCCGTGGAATTCTTAGTAGGCCTTCCTTTGGTTATTGCTATTGTTTGTGATTTATTCTCTGTGTTGAGGATTCTTAACCCTTTAACACTCATATCAGCCAAAAATGGCTTCTGCAGTGGTCTTAAGAAATGTCCATTTCCAGACCAAGAGAAGATTATTTTTGAAAATTTACCACTGGGATGACTGGCTCGATAACTGAGCCACTCATTCCAGTGGTGAATTTTCAAAATAGTCTTCTCTTGGTCTGCAAATGGACATTTTCTATAAGAAAATTTAAATTTTCTTGAACAAATTTGAGGGCTAAAGGGTTAATTTCAGCTCTGGAAGTAGTTTTGCCCATACTATATTCATTGTTATCTAAACATATTAATGTTGTTTTACATAATATAATTGTTTATATCCTTGCAGGAGGTTCCTATGAATCACCCCGACAAAGTGCAGGTGGCCGGGTCTGGCACAAAGAACAGATATAAAACAATCATTCCTAGTAAGATGTGCATTAGTTGTGTATCAGTATTTTCTGTGTTTCATAACTCTAATTTTGTTTACATAAAAAACATGAATATGATTTTCGTCAAAGGATTTTGGTGAGCCACATATTAAAATTGGCCATCAGAGATCTGATAATGTGAAGCTAGAGGCATAATCTGTCCCCGGATTTAGTCTCCTCTTCTGTTCTTGTATTGAACACCTGCTGTGTCGATGTCTGATTGGTTGAAAGCTTAAAACCCATTGGTCAATCCCAGCCATTGACACAGCAGACAATAGAGGTATCCATTTCTAATTATGTCCCGCCCACTTTTAGTGAAGGTCCACCCACTTTGCGCGTGTATGGATTGATTTATATACTTTGTACCCTGAATTCCCAGAATTCCAATTTCAAATTAACCATACAGGTAAGTTTCAACAGAATGTTTATTAAATAGTAAGGACTTCAATGTTCATGACAGATCTATATATGCCACTATGTCCTGTGACATCAGCCTACATTTATGACACAAATGAGTTTGATGTCATGCTTGAGTTACAGATTGGATCCTTCCATAGATTCTTATCATGCCACTCTTATGCCATACCATTCTAAACTTTTCATAGATCTGGTAATGGTGGGTGTTTCCAGTGCCACTAAGTACATTGTAGATTGAATGAATCCTGAATCAACTTGTCACTGAACTGATATTCTACTTCGAATAATACTTACCAGATGTACTATTATGATAATGTCTATTATTTAGTCTAGCTCAAAATAGACAATTAAAACTCCGCACTCTCCTGGTCCTGCCCATACTGTGTCCGGGAATTACCCTAGCCCCAGGTATCGAGTCAATTCCCAATCACAGTATATTTTGCTCTCCATGCTAGTCGTGTTTTTCTTAGCTCGTTAAAATTCGCAATTTCAACGGAGATAGCAGTTTTCTGGTCTATTCATTGCTGGAAGGATGAAGAGAAAGGAAAATCATCTCAGGGGCAGGTTGTATCAATCTAGAATTTATATTCTTGGCATAATGAATAATTGAAATTTTCTTAAATTGGCACATTGTTTTAAAATGGTAGCCATTGTTGGAGTCGGTCCGGTACCCTTAACTGTTTAAGCATTATGCGGGTACTCGGTTAATTTCTCTTGCGACTCAGTTCCTTCCAAGATGGATGCGCTCTTAGCCAAGATGGCGGCCCCCATGAGTTTTGTTTGCCTTCGGCTTGGCGTATCTGTGCACTCTAATTGTGCCGATCTTTAGTCTTCACTTCATTGTTGAAGGTGTTTGTAGCGATCGGTACATTTTTCTTGGTTATTTTAACGGTTAGTTAATTACCAAGCTGTGTTTATTAATTTTCACTCTAAAAATTTTCAAATATCTCCTACCTTAAGTCTTGATTATCATTAATTTAAGAGAAAGTTAATGTTTCTAAGTAATTTTAGATTACAGTCAAGTCATTGTGCATTTGCTCATTATCTCTGTCATGTGCAGCATTTTAATTCTTGCTTTGTGTTCGCAGAGGGCTAAAGGGGTTGGATACTTTGTGTACCAAATGCAATCGGTTCATGAAACAGAGATTTGCTGGTCACCACTGCATAGCTTGCGCGAAGTGCAAGGTGGGCCCAGTTTAAAGCCATGTTTGAGTCCCTGCAATCCACGATCCCGTCGATGCAGGCTGGTGCAGGACTACCTTTTGGTGTTCCGGTCAGTGCTGCGGAGGGTGTTGCACCTGTACCTCCTGTTGCGTTGGCTCAAGAGCCGACGGCAGAGGAGGAGCTTTTGCTCATGGAGGATTCCGGCATGCCGGATCTTTCCGCGATGGCTGTACCTGGTACATCCCACGGTTCTCCTTTGGGTTATGTACGGGTTTGCCAGCCGGATGGTGATGTTGACGTTCCGTCCGGATCTTGTTCAGCCCGTGCTGCCGTTGGAGTCGTGTTTGACGGCTTCGGACGGCATCCCGGCGCCGGTGGCTACAGGTTCTATCAGCTTTCCGTTGGCCACTGTAAGTAATGCGGCTGTGATCCCGGCTCCCATGCTGGAGCCGATGGATCTCGGTGAGTCCGTGTCCGGCGAATCGCTGGATACTGGAGCCGCGAGTGCACGGTCTGCGGGCATTGTTTACACTAGTAAGCAAGTTCGCAGTCCTCAGCATGGATCATTGGTGTTAGTCTCGTCCAAGGGCGAGAAAGAAGATGAGAATGGCAGTCCCTTGTTGGATGAGTCGTCATTTTCCACCGAGGCTGAATGGGTGCAGGTCCTTGAATGGATGTCCGGCCGTCTAGGGTTGGCATCGGATCAGGGATTTCAGCGCGATCAGGCAATGGAGCGGATGTCAGAGCGAGCGGCTAGCGCTGTCCAGTGGCTCTTCATCCATGCCTGCTCTGCCTTTGGATATGTTGACCTCTGACATGTTGGAGGTGGCGGCGTATCGTATGGTCCAGCCGGACTTTACGCTTCCGAGGCCCTGAAAGGGATTAGGAGTAGGGTCCATTTTCCGGAGAAAGCCTATCATCAGTATGCCCGAGTCCCACGGCTTTCCATCGGGGAGAGAGAGGCACTGAATAGGCCGTTAGCTGACAAGGCTAAGGGGCGTTCTCGTCCGTTATTTTCCCAGACTAATAAAGATCCTTTCAATGAGTTGACCCTCATTGAGGATGCGGCGAGAGCTGCCATGGCGGCGCTTTCGCACGGCTGTACCGTCCTGCAGGGTATGCTGACCTGCGAGGCGGAAGGTGGGTTAGTGCCAGAGGCTGCTCTCGGAATTATCCGGGACACCATGCGCCTATCTCAGGATTGCCTAGCCAGGGTGATCACGAGATCATTGGCTGAGCGACAGAGAATGGTTCTCGATTTTGTAGAACCAGGGCCTGAGATGAGGGCTGCGTTGTCTTCCACGCCATTCATTGGTCCAGGCTTGTTTGGCGGCTCGGCACGGCAAGCCTTATCCAAGGTCGTGTCAATGGTTGCGGAACAAGAGGTAGTCGTGGAAGTCGACAAAAAGGACTCCGCCGCAACAGTCCTACAAGCAGCACCGACAGGAGCAGCAGAGGCAGTGCCAAAGATCGCCCTTCCGTCCTTCTGGCCGTGATACCCATCGGGCATCCGGTTCGGTAGGTCCTGATCGTTCTTCCTCATACAAGTCCTCTAGTAAGAGGCCGTATGAGGAGGATAGGAAGGGTGGTGGTTCGGGTCGCGGCGCCTACCGTAAGGATAGCCGTGGTGGCGGTTCCGGACCGTCATTTGCCAAGAAACCACGGGGTGGCCGTGGGGGACGGTCCTGATGGGTTTCCGGCGGGATCCGCTCCAGTATCACCGGGAACGAGGGGTCGAGGATCTTCACCTAGGCGAATTAACGTCGTCTCTTGCAATATCGATCGCAAATTGTGTGCAGATTCCATCCGTCAGAGGCAGACTTCAACTGTTCTCAAACCAGTGGGAACAGGTCGTGCAAGATTGTGTGGTTTGTCAATGGTTAAGAAACGGCTACGAACCGGACTGGCTCATCCGTCAATCGTTAGTTCCGTTAACATCGACTCCAGTGTGGACTCCCGTTCCAAGGGAATCCGATCGTCTAGAGGCTTTTTGCTCAGAAATAGAAAGTCTTCAGCAGAAGAATGCGATTCACTTAGTCCGCAATCAGACATCCCCAGGCTTCTATTCGATGATGTTCCTCATTCCGAAATGCACCGGAGGGTGGAGACCGATTCTCAATCTCGAACCGTTAAACAAGTTTATCCTGTCACCAAGGTTTCAGATGGAGACTGTAGCGGCAGTGATGTCAGGTTTGAGGAAAGGCATGTGGGCGGTGTCGATAGATCTGAAGGATGCTTATTTTCATATTCCAATGTCAATTCCTTTTCAGAAATACCCTCGCTTTGCGTTCCAAGACAATGTTTGGGAATTCAATGCGCTTCCATTCGGCTTGACCACAGCTCCGAGGGTCTTCACCAAAGTGACTTCTTATCTTCGCAGGAGAAACATAGCTGTTCATACTTACATAGACGACTGGCTGCTGAAGGCGGGGAATCCAGTCAATCTGCGCAACAATCTTCAGGTAGTCCTAGCCTTACTCAAGGATCTAGGATGGATTGTGAATCTAGAGAAATCAGAATTGACTCCATCCCAGGAGTTTGTTTATCTGGGAATATTTTTCAATCTCAGGGACGGCATAGTTTTTCCGGCGAAGAGCAGAGTCAAGAGCCTGATTGCAGTTTTGGAGTCGGTTTCTCTAGGAGCCTATCTGACGGCGCGCCAATTTCTCAGAATACTGGGTTTACTAGTGTCTCTGGAGAAAGTGGTTCCTTATGCGGCACTCAGGCGCAGGCCGATTCAGATGTATTTAATGTCGTTCTGGTCTCAGAAAACGGATCCGTTATCTCTGAGAATTCCAGTAAAGGAACCATTGATATTCCATCTTCAGTGGTGGTTATCAGAACAGAATCTCCTGCGAGGTGTTCCTCTACAACCTCCTCAACCACAGATGTCCATCTTCACAGATGCATCGACGATGGGTTGGGGAGCGGTATTGGACAATCGATCAATGTCAGGGAAATGGGATCGGACCAATGCGCAGAAACATATCAATGTTCTCGAATTATTAGCGGTGGTATTAGCACTTCGAAAGTTTGAGAATTTAATCCGAGACAAGATTGTCCTAATAAGGACAGAACTCAACAGTAGTGTCTTATTTGAACCGCTAAGGCGGGACGAGGTCACCAGAGTTATGCATGATGATTTGGAACCTTCTGCTGTGGTGCCAAGAGAGGAATATTATTCTTCGGGCAGCACACATTCCAGGAAGACTGAACATCTTAGCAAATGCACGCAGTCGAAGGATGGTTTGTCGTCCGACGGAATGGCAGCTCAACCAATCGGTAGCGGAGATTTTATTCAAACATTGGGGCAAACCAAATGTGGATCTATTTGCGATGAAACAAAGCGCAAAGATGTTCACATACCTGTCACCGATCCCGGACCCGCTAGCCTTGGCAGTAGATGCACTGGCGATAAGTTGGAAAGGAATGTACGCGTATGCGTATCCTCCAACTATCTCATCCCGAAAGTTCTGCCAAAGATAAGAGAGGGAGTATGCCAAGTACTACTGATCGCCCCTCATTGGCCAGGCCGATCATGGTTTACGGATCTGCTGAACCTTCTGGTCTGCAATCCAACCCCTCTTCCAGACCGAAGGGATCTAATCACTCAGAACAAGGGTCTGTGTCTTCACAACAGACCGGAAATGTTCAAATTGACTGCATGGATGTTGTCAAGCAGCGTGCAATTGAGGGTGGCTTTTCTGAGCAAGCAGCGAAGTTTGTTGCTTCAGCCAGAAGAGGGTCAACCACCAAAACATATAATTATAGAATCAACAAATTTGCAGAATAGTGCCAGGGAAGAGATATTAATCCCTTATCTGCATCTGTTCAACACGTAGCAGATTTTATCTGTCATTTATACGAAGTTGAAAAACTTGTACCTTCAACCCTAGCAGCATATAAGTCTGCATTAGCTTCAGTCGTTCCCAGTCTGGCCATTTAAGGAGTGGAGAATGACACTTTGAATGAAGTTATTAACGGAATGAGCAATCTGCGACCTAGACGGCCAATTCCTTTTCCAGCATGGAATCTATCTCTTGTTCTACAGGTTTTAGGGCATGCTCCCTTTGAACCGATTAGATCAATAGATATTAAACTGTTAACTATTAAATCAGTTTTCTTGGTTGCAGCAGCGTGGGTGAGAAGGAGAAGCGAGATTCATGCGCTATCTGCCGAGCAAGACCGTTTTGTCATCACGGGTGAAGGTTTAAGACTACTTCCACGTCTTTGTTTCCTGGCAAAAAATCAGTCACTTAAATATCCAGGTCAACCGATCAATTTGCCAAGTTCAGTTAGACATGACCCAAACTCTTCTGCTTGGTGTCCTGTCAGATGTCTGAAAATGTATAAAAAACGTACTGAGGAGTGGAGAGATGACCCAAAATCTCTGTGGTTATGTCTCAAAGCTCCTCATTTGCGCGCCTCGAAAGATACTATTTCTCGTTGGATAGTTGATGCTATTCAAATGTCGCATAAAATTGCTACAGGAAAGCAGATTGATCGTGCGAACGCCCATCAGGTCCGAGCACTAGCAGCATCATCGGCCCTTTTTAAGGGTGTCTCATTAGAGGGGGTGATGTCTGTAGCACAATGGCATGCCGAGTCGTCATTTACTGATTTCTACCTTCGCGACATCTCCAGCGCACTTAATCTGGTAGCCGGCGCCAATTTGTCGAACATTAGTTAAGCCACATCCAACCACTATTTCACAAACATCGCACGTTACTTCCTCCTGCACTGAGCAAGAGCCATGCACATGACCAGTGAATGACCGTGGATTGGGCCGAGCTCCTGGGATGATCAAGAAAGAACAAGCACTCAAAATGGTGAGTGTTTACATTAATTAAGTGACTAATAATAATAATTTATTTACAGTCGAAATACCAAACTGCTTAGGTAAATAGTTTGGTGTAAGAGTATACTTATCCTCGCAAACAGACATTACAGACTCATTACAATTTGAAAACTTAATCGATATACTGATTTTTTTTCACAATTAGAAGTTGTAGTAGCTTCTTTGCACTCTACTGGACTGCCCTAGCTGAGATTTGGGGCTGACACGGGTCTGGTGGGTGGTGCATCCACTTTTTTCGACAGCCCTCTGGATTTTGTGCGGACAAAAGAGGGGGGGGGGGGTGTTCAGCACAGTCTAGACCATGGAAGTTTAGCACTCTATGAGTCAGATGGCAGAACCCAACCTTGTCTGTTGGATGGTTGATGAGTGCTGGTTCGAGCTTCACCTCCTCCCACCAGTATTTCTTGGCTGTTGAAATCCGGAGTTTATCATAATAGTACATCTGGTAAGTATTATTCGAAGTAGAATCAAAAAAGCATCCGCTTTTGTTTCTACGAGAATTCTTAATACTTACCAGCTGATGTGAGGCTGACTGTGATTGGGAATTGACTCGGTACCTGGGGCTATGGTAATCCCCGGACACAGTATGGGCAGGACCAGGAGAGTGCGGAGTTTTAATTATTTATTTTGAGCTAGACTAGATAATAGACATTATCATAATAGTACATCTGGTAAGTATTAAGAATTCTCGTAGAAACAAAAGCGGATGCTTTTTTTGAAACAATTGATGAATCCAGTTTCTCAGTCAATAATATGACATCATAATCAGCTAAGTCACATGTAGGCTGATGTCGTAATCAGTTACATCATGAATGACACAATTTTGTCCGTCCTAAACACTTAATAGTTTGTCAATTGTACGAACTGTACATCTTTCCTATTTAATAAACATTCTGTTGAATATTTTGAGGCAGCAACAGCACCCAGTCAAATCAGTCAACAGCTTACCTGTATTGTTTGCTGGAAATTGAGATTCAGAGTGCTTGGATCAATTGATCCAAACAGGCAACGCGTGGGTGGAGCTTAGGTAAAAATGGAACTGCTACAACTAGATTCCTCCATTGTTGCGCAATACGGCCAACTAATCAGATGTGCCACTCTATTGTGACTATGGTGATGTCATATGCTGTCTCTGGGGATGAACATGTAGTGACATCATTTATTGTTACTTATGGCTAAATCTGGATGTGGATTTAATAACACAACATGGTGCTTACAGTACAGAATGAAGCACTATATGGTACCTAAGAGAGGAAATAACTATTTGGGGTGGGGGGGGGCTGGAAAATGGTGTTAACCCATACCACTCTGATGTCAATATTCTATCTTTTATTCTGTCAATATCAAAGAAACTGGTGTACGTTTTCCAACAATTTTGGTGCAAGATGTTGCTGTCTGCGACAGCACCATCTCCCACCAAATTTGTTGAAAAAATTAACACCAGTTCATCTTTTAATTTAATTGGAAGATTAAAAATTTTGACATGATTGTTAAGGGTTAATAGAATGGTCTACTACTAGATATTCCCTGCCCATTTCTAGCTATGCCCGGCCATTTCCAGCTAGGCTCTGCCCACTTTTTGCATGTCTAGGGATTGATTTATATACTTCGAACCCTGAATTCCCAGCATCCCAATTTCAAGGTAGTAATATGGGGTACGCTGTTGAAACTATATTAACAGGGGCCTCAGTGCCCTATGGCAGCAACAGTTCCCAGGTAGATTAGTTTCAAAATGTTCAACAGAATGTTTATTAAATTGTAAACTCATAGAAGACATACAATTCGTACACCTGACTGACTCTCCATGCTTCATGGCGATACTTGATTGATAGATCGGATCCCTCTATTAAGATTGAACAGCAGACTGGTTAAAGAACTACTGTCTTCTCTTCCCAACAAGACAATAAATGATTTGTTGTAATAAGTCATTGTTTCTTGCAATGGTAAGCTGCAAACAAATTCAATGAGCTTATCTTTCCAATTATCATTTATAATAGTACAAATACAGACAGGCGCTTGAGAGACCGATTTCCTTATAATGTCATAGATTCAAAACATTTGATTTTCAAATAAACTGATTTAAATCTGAAATGATGACTATATAAATGGAGAGTTGCCTCCCTTAACAATTTTTAGATGGTAGAAAGTTAATAAATTTTCTTTTTAATTGCTTATTGCTAATTAATGTGCAATGGAAAAGGTGGGAACTTATGTGATGTAAAGAGATGGTATCCTGCAAATATCATGCTGCTCCCCCCCCCCCCCCCCCCCAAAAAAAAAATTGTAACGAAAAGTCATCGTACAGATTTTGGCCCATGGCCTATGACACAAATAAATACTTTTATTGATACAGATAAATGCGTCAATATGTTATTAGCAAAGATGTGATCTTATTTTTTCCAGACGGACACAGTAGGGTTTTGCTGCCAGATAGTGAAGGTGATCCTCTCTCTTCATACATTAATGCAAATTATATACGGGTTAGTATATTAAAAGTTTATTGTTGTCAACAGGTTATATAAAGCAATATTTTCTAGCACAATATCATGTACCCCTAACTGGTAGCAGGCAAATGTGATCAGAATAATACAAGGTCAGGGACCGACCTACTCATTTGAAATCATTAGCCAGTGAATTGGCCTATTTTGGGATTTCATTAGCTAAATCTGGACTTTCTTAGCCTATCCTATCAATCTAATCCTTTGTGATCCCGCTAGATCTTAAGGCTAATAACCAAGTAAGAGATGACCAGCAGGTCATGTAAGAAATAAAATATTGGATAGAATTAGATGTGTCATCATGGTTTAAGAGAAACTGACCTACCAACATACATGTAAAATCTTTAGCCAGTGAATTAGTCTATTTTGACATTTTATTAGCCAAGCATGAAAATTATTCTCAAAAGCGAATGGTTAGGTCTGTCCCTGCACGATGAGATTTATTAAATAAGCCAGTTATTCTGTAGGCTATCTTGTGAGTGGTCAGATCTCGGCTCATGCATCTTAAAGGGATCATACTAATCTCATCTCAGATGTATTGTACCGGTAGATTATGGTTTATATATTCCATATCATTCATATCTTGTCACATTCCCTTATCTGTATCACACTTATCTGCTTTGTAATATCGCGTAAATGTTGAACAGTGATCGCCACTATTTTGTCTCCTCAAGCGATAGTGTGTGATGTCATGCAAGTGCCTATGCACTATAATATTCTTTATTATGTAATACTTATGCCATTGAATATTTTGAAACTAATTTGACCGGAAGTTGTTGCTGCAGCTTGCAGTCATATTAGTTTTAAAATATTCAACGGCTTACCTGTATGATTGCTTTTATACGAAATTGCCAAACTATAGCTGCCACCTCTATGACGGAGTGTCTATACCGTGGTGGGCACGCATGTTTTTTCTGATTGGTTGAAAAGTAAATCATGACAGCCATCATAGTGTGTAGAAATGTACCAACATTTAGCTACTAAAGCCCGAATATCTTTCATTAGGGGCATGATAAAAAGCTTAAAATTATCTGCATAGTTAGTGAGTGGCATATTAGATCACCTGAATTGCTATCGAGAGATGAGGTTAGTTATCCTTTAATTTTGTATGGAAACCACACACAGTGACAATAAAAAAAAAATCAATGACAAGCAGATTTTGTGCATCATTTGCTCCTTGAATACCTAACAGTAATGTGAAATTACACTGTATTTTCCCCTCGTATATAACAAATATGAATTTTTATTTGTGTATAATGTCACAGCAGAGATGATATTGTGTTAAATATTGATTGTTCAGGGTTATGAAGGATCCCCAAAGGCATTTATCGCAACACAAGGTCCCATGGCACACACAGTGGTTGATTTCTGGAGAACAGTTTGGCATGAGAAAGCTCCAGTTATTGCAATGATCACAAAACTACAGGAGAACAACAAAGTAAGAACAAATGACCATCTTAGCCATTAAACACTCAGAATCGACTTCTGCAGAGGCCTTATGAAATGATGAGTTGTAGATCAAGAGATTATCTTTGAAAATTTAACACTGAAATAACTGGCTCAATAACCGACCCAGTCATTCTAGTGGTAAAATTTCAAAAATAGTCTCGGTCTGCAAATGGACATTTCCCATGACCACTCTAGATGCTGATTTGACCAGCTTTATCATTAACCCTTTAACCCTCGAATGTGTTCAAGACAATTTCAACTTTCTCATAGAAAATTTCAATTTGCAGACCAAGAGAAGACTATTTTTGAAAATTTAAAAACTGGAATGACCAGCTCGGTTATCGAGCCAGTCATTCCAGTGGTAAATTTTCAAAAATTGGTTCTCTTGGTCTGCAAATCGACATCTCTCAAGACTACTGCAAAAGCTATTTTTCGCTAATATGAGTGTTAAAGAGTAACTATTATCCTGCCTTGTATATCTAGGATTAAATTCTGGATCTAGGAATTTCACGGAAACTATTGATCTGATTTACCTAAACTTTAGTACAACCAGGATTTTGTCATCTTACCTATGTTTTCCATCATTGTTTTTGATCCAGATACGGATTTATATCCTGGTTGAATTCTGAATTTACCAAGCGAGTGAGTTTGTGTTTTTCTAGTTCTTTTTTCTTATGTATGATATTTACCATATTGCTATTGAGCAAACTTCAATTGGCCTAAGTGTGTCATAACTAACGTCATGTTGTCCTTATGATATGATTATGGCATCCTTTAGCCAATTCGTTCGTGCAAGTTTTGCAGAGAAATAGCAATACCCCTAATACCCACAGCTTACTGGGCCAGTACTAAAACAATACCAGGCCAATACAGCCCAGTATTTGTTGAATAGCATCCCATTATTATCGGGGACTTGGGTAGTTGGCATGGCATGATGATGACACCATAATTGAATCAAATTGATTAATTATTACATCACAAACTGTCATAACTAGAACACGACAAGTGGTGCTGAAATCGTCTAAACAAAATTTGTCCATTGACATCATAATCATGCTATGGCAACAGCCTGGCACTAGTCGTGCAACACTAAATTAATCGAATGGACCAAATCTTTGAATACACAAATTTACATTCATTGATGCAAGAATAGCTATGTCCCTTAACTTATATAACCCTGCTGACAAAAATTACATGTTAAGGAGACATTCAAAGAATTACTGGTGAACATTTTTGAAACAGACAACAACGGTAGCTTAGTGGAAGATCATTTCCATAATGAACACCAGTACTAGAGGGATTTGAATCTTGGAATCTAACAATGCAGTTCTCTAATGTTTAGCGGTAAACTAAGCAATGTAAACACACTTCAGGATGAGCTGGATTACATGCATAATATTTATTGGTTTTTCTCAGGTAAAATCAGAGAACTATTTGCCAGAACATCATGGACAGTATGGCGATGTGGAAGTAACTGTAGAGCGTGTGATAGAAAAGAATGGATTCAATGTCAGATATTTAACTTTAAAAGTAAGTTAATTTTTAAAGTTTATAAGCTTACCATAAGTCATATTAACCTTTTAACACTCAAATTTATTTTTAAAATTTCACAGAAAATTTCAATGTTTAGACCTGGAAAAGACTATTTTAGACTATTTTTGAAAGTTTACCACTGGAATGACTGGCTCAGTTATCGAGCCAGTCATTGCAGTGGTAAATTTTCAAAAACAGTTTTCTCTTGGTCTGAAAATAGACATTTCTCAAGACCAGTGCAGAAGCCGTTTTTGTCTGATATGAGTGTTAAATGGTTAAGTGACATTGATTCCAGTGTTTGGTACCACTTATAAATTGACAGTCATGAATTTTACGCACCCATTGAGGGAGTTGTGCCAGTTACAGCAGCATCCAGTCGTAGGAGTAAGAGTAACAGCAGCACTCATAGCAGCAGCACTGTATTTTACAATATTTGTTAGATAGCTTAAATCATCAATATCACTTTGACCGTATTCTGTGCCAACCATGCCAAGGGTAATAATAACTGGGCAAGCAAAAATACTTTAGAAAACACCGAATGTGACTGGCTAATTTATGAATCATTGATGCTCAAAATTGTTCCATGTAGGCCGGAGGATGTTTTTTGATAATTTACCAGCGGAATGACGGACTCATTTATCAAGCCAGTTATTCCAGTGATAAATCGTCAAAGAATGTCTCGCTTTGCAAACAGACATACTTCAAAACCACTTTGGAAGGCGCTTTTGGCCAGTTTGACTAGCAAAGACTTGATGAATAGTCATGTAAGTGAAGTGATTTTAACTGTCTTGCTGCTCAATTTCTGCAAACTACATTTTCCATGGAGTTTACCTTTGGATATGCCGAATATTTTGAAAAGAATTTGACTGAAAGTTGTTAGTGGGTAAACCTAGACAGACCTCGAAATTTGGCGTAACCAAACCAAGAGTTCTCGTGTTGGCTACGCAAGATCGCAAAGTGCAGACCGAACATTAGGTTAGCTCTTGATTTATTTTCAAGTGGAAAAATAGTCAAACTCATGTTCAGTTTGCATCATAGACTAGCAAGGCATATAATAACCCGGAAAATCATTTTGCTGTATATATTAGTCTCTGAAAGTAAATATTAAGTAGCCAACCAATGAGTTTATGCAAATGATTGGCACCTATCTGAACTATTGGTTACGTGAAAGAAATACCTATTGTTAGGTTACGCAGATTTTCCAAATTTCAAGGCCTGCTAGTGAAATTATTGTCTGGTAGCTTGCATCCCTCGGACAGGAAAAAAATCTATTTTCTGTTGGCGTAACGGGGCATTTAATAATCAAGTAAGCTATCGCTCTTGACTATGTGACCAATAATGTGGATAAAATATTGGTATTTAATTACCACACGACCGCAGTATACATAAATAAATGTAATTATAATACAAATTTTCTTTGCTTTTAGCATTTGACTGACAGTTTCACAGTGATGCATTACTGGTACACAGACTGGCCAGACCATAAGCCACCAGACTCTGCCAAAACACTACTAGAAATGGTTAAAGAAGTTGAATTAAGACGATATCAAGATGATAGACGCGACAAAGGACCCGTCATTGTTCATTGCAGGTGAAGAATATAGGGATCAAATGAGAACGGGACTGCCCTCCAAGATGGCATGAAAGGAATGGTTTTCCCCATAGATAAGCATAATCAGACTGACTAAAAAACGTAACAGACATCGGGCTACCACACCCCCAACAAGCCGATCACCACCTACGTTTTCATTAAAGGATCCTAGAGGAATCCTTTTCTAGCTATACTCCACCCATTTATTGCTAAGCTCCACGCACTTTGTGTGTATGTTTGAATAGATCTTGCAACTTTGAAACCAGAATTTCCAGAATCTCAATATCAAGGGAATGATACAGATAAGCTGTTGAATATTTTGAAACTAATTTAACTGGGAAATGATGCTGCCTATGGCAGCAACAGCTCCCACTGAAATTGGTTTCAAATATTCAACAGAATGCTTATTAAATTATAAAATCAAGGACATACAAATCAGACACTTAGCATCTGACATTTCTTAGTTTCATGTTGGATGTACATGATTTGATTTTGATGTTAACCCTTCAACACTTAAATTTGTTCAAGAAAATTTAAATTTTTTCATTCAACATCTCCATTTGCAGACCAAGAGAAGAGTATTTTTGAAAATTTACCACTGGAATGACTGGCTCGATTACCGAGCCAGTAATTCCACTGGTAAATTTTCGAAAATACTCTTGGTCTGCGAAATGACATTTCTGAAGACCTCTACTGAAGCCATTTTTGGCCGATATGAGTGTTAAAAGGTTAACTAACAAGTGATATATTTTGACTGGATTCCTCCATTGTGTATTATCACTGATCACCTACAATGTCTAGTTATGTATTTGTCATAGTTCTTAACACTTCGCACATAGAATTTATGGATAAAGTATTTCAAGTAAGCTACAGATGAAATTGACTTGAACAACTTTTATTTAAACCTCAAAATAATTTACAGAATTTAGTATCTATGTAAATGTGAGATGTGGATTGTGTCAGGTGGAGGAAACATCTGTTATTGACTGCACAGTTTGTCTTCCCATTTCTTTGCAGTGCTGGCGTGGGTAGAACTGGATGTTTTGTAGCAATCAGCACAGGGATGAAGCAGCTCAGAGAGGAACAGTCTGTAGATGTGCTTGGTATATTATGTGCTATGAGGGTAGACAGGTAAGCTTACAGTGTGCTAAATATTGTGCGTTATGCTGGTGACAGTGGCTTGGTTTAGTGGCCAACAGTCTGGACTGCTTTAACCCTTACCACTCTGATGTCGAAACTTTTTAATTTTCAAAGTAAATTAAAAAATAAACTGGTGTTCATTTTTCAAAAAATTTGGTGGATAGCAACATCGTCTACCAAAATTGTTAAAAAATGTGCACCAGTTTCTTTGTTACTGACACAGTAAAAGTTAGAATATTATCACCAGAGTGGTAAGGGTTAGCCTATTCGTGCCTCAGTTGTGAGCTATCTCGCCGTTGTTGGAAACCTGGTTAATCGCCTTGATCTTTCGTTTCGTCTGCTCATCCAGACATATTACACGGGTAACAGTGTAAATACTGTCTACAGTAGTGAACGCTGATAGAAACTGTTGACCTGGCATAAATGTGGCCCAGACCCGATAAATGTAAACCAAGCAAATAGACATTGTGCTATAATGGTGACTTAAACATATAATGTACCTGGTATAGCATCTGCTATGTGGCTAGAGTCAAGCATAAAATGTGCCTTGTATAGATTAATGTGTGGTATACAGGTACACAGTTGCTCATATAATTTACCTACTGTAGTGTTGGTATCCAGGGAGACATAAGCATGTGATGCATTCAGCATAGCGTGTGCTATGTTGGTAGAAGACAGTTAAGAATTTGACCATGTAAAAGATTATAAGCGTATGTGAACAGTCCTTATGCATCAGTCCTAACTCGAGGTAGGTTTGCTTGTTTTAAAAGGAACACTCATCAGTAAATGTGATTGCTGTGGTGTGTGCCGGTGGTAAGAGTAGGCGTATAAAGCACTTGTAATGTCTATATACTTAAATAAACTCAGATAAATTTGCGAGTTAAAGGATAACTAATCGCATCTCTTGATAGTTATTCAGGCGATCTAGCACGCCGGTCATAAACTATCCATGTAATTTTAAGCCTTTTATCACGCCGCTAAGGAAAGATATTCAGGATTTAGTAGTTAAATGTGGGTACATTTCTACACCCTATGACAGCTGTCATGATTTACTTTTCAACCAATCAGAAAAACCCTAGTGTGTCTGCCTCGGTATATACGCTCAGTCATAGAGGCTCCAGCTATAGTTTAGAAAATTGGTATAAAAGCAATCCTACAGTTAAGCTGTTGAATATTTTGAAACCAATTTGATTGGAAGTTGTTGCTGCCATAGGTAGCAACAACTACCAGTCAAATTAGTTTCAAAATATTCAATGGAATGAGCATTACATAATAAAGAATGTGATGCATTGGAGCTTACATGACCTCACACACAATAGCTTGAGGAGACAAAATGGTGTCGATCACTGTTTAACATTTACTCGATATTACAAAACAGATAATTGCAATACAGATCAGGGAATGTGACAGGATATGAATGATATGGAATCTATAAACCATATTCTATCGGTGCAGTACAACATTTGAGATGAGATTAGCATTGCTTTAAGTAGTAGCAAGCCGTAGATGTCATTGATAGTGTGCGTGCATGCATCACATGGATCGATAGGCAAACGCATAAAACCATTGTCTTATGTTGGAATAATAGTTGGCTACAGTCTTGTTTTATGAATAGAAAGGTGAATGCACAACACGAGTGCTGCCTTTTGTCACTGATGCTACAGTGACAATTACAACTTTTGATGAACATAGTAAATAATCAGCCTCCTTAAATATTCACTGAACATGCATGTGATGAATGTCTTTGAGGGAGATTATGAGCATGTCCATTACCTAGTGAGAGGAGGTGCGAGACATTGTGTTGGTATTTATTTATTTCAAACCTTCACTAAAATGCAAATAATTACTCAACTTCAGCCTATTGAAATTTGCTCAGTATTTTACCAATTTGATTGAAAGATGAATTAGTGTAAAAATATTGCACCTGATCCAGCCATAAAATGGTTATATCAAATTTATATTTTTGTGATGTTAATTTCAGTTCCTTGCATCTGCTATTATTATTCTTCCCAGGGGTGGTATGGTGCAAAACAATGAACAGTACAGCTTCATCCATCAGGCACTTGGGTTATATGAAAGGGAGCTGTGTGAGCCAGCAGGGATCAGTGGATCGCATACAGTGGACTGATAACTGCCTACATCTACCTGTTGTTAGATAGGAGACATTGTGACGGACTCCAACATCAGCAATGATGTCAGTGTAATAGATAATGAAACAGGCTGAGCATGTGTTTTCTGCCATTTGTGAGACATTCGTTGGAATGAACAGAATGGACGATGTCAGTGCTTTCTCGGCTTCCGTTGAATACCTGCAGCGACTAACACTACTACTGTTACGTATAGTTCAAACAACATATTTCGGGAGCACCCAGAAATGGTTGCTAAAAATAAGTGAATATTATCACAAAGCCGGTGTCATATGAACTTCCTTTTGAGACCTAAATGTGTACTATTTATGCCTTTAATGGTCAAGATTGGTCAAGAAAATTCATTTTTCTAACCGAACATCCATCTGTAGGCCATGAGAAGAATATTTTTGACAATTTGCTTACTGTAGTGAATGGCTCAGTTATAAGCCAACTAGTTAGGTTACAGAGCCGGTCATTTCAGTGGAAAATAATAAAGACCATAGAAGAGGGTGTCTCTGGCCAGCTTGACCATTAAATGGTTAAGAAAAGTGTCCATATGACAAACAGTCTGACAGAACAAACATTTGAATCCAGATGCATTTTATACTTTCAATATTTTTGAAGAGCATACACAGAATGTTCTGTTTACTCCATGCTTACATTGCCTGTCAGAGATTGTATGCAGGTAATTTAACCCTTACCACTCTGATGTCAATATTCTATCTTTTATTGTGTCAATATCTAAGAAACTGACGTTCATTTTTCAACAATTTTGGTCGAAGATGTTGCTGTCTATGACAGCACCATCTCCCACCAAATTTGTTGAAAAATGAACAACAGTTAATCTTTTAATTTATTTTGAAATTTTTTAATTTTGACACCAGTGTATTAAGGATTAACACACACACACACCCCTCTTCACATCGCCAGCTACTTTACAATGCTCATTATTTCTAAGGACCACAGTATTAGATCTCAACCTATCGTATAAAGACTTGATGTATGCACTGTTAGCGGCTCATAAATACTTATATAGTGCTTAAAATTTGCTGTCGAGCCTGACGCATCAGCGGAGGGAGGAAAGCTCCACTTAGCGCTTCAAACGGTATACTATCTGAGAATTATGTAAAATCTTCACTGTGACTGCTGCAAGGCACCAGACAATAATTTCAATGGGCAAAAAGTCTTGAGACTTGCTCAATATTTTGAAAACTATTTGTCTGAAAGTTGTTGGTTGCTGAACCATCAACAACTTTCAGTCAAATTGTTTTCAAAATATTGAGCCGGTCCAGATCTATAACCCTTGGAAAATTTTGTCTGCAAAGGCTCAGCTGTCAGCTGGTTAAAGTTTTGCAAGATGTCTCAAAGACTACATGCATATGCCCTGGCCTCTATTTATTTATTTATTTATTTATTTATCTCACCTGGCCTGAAAGGCCAAGTGAGATTATGCCATGGTGTCCGTCCGTCCGTCAAATCACGTCTTCTACTTAACGGTTTGACCGATTTCAACCAAGTTTGGCTGGAAGGATCCTATGCTGGTAGCCTACAGGTTATTTTTTCAGAATTTTGAGTGGTCAATTTTTTTGGGTGAAGAGCTTAGATTTTGTCAAAAATCAACCGGAAATTGTCAAAATGCTATGCCTCCTTAGCTACTTGACATATTTCAACCAAATTTGCTTAGACCGATTCTATAGTGATAGGTTCTAGAACTTCTATCAAGAATTTTGATTCATAAAATTTTTTGCTCAAAACAAGATTTTATGATAAATTTACCGGAAATGGTCAAAATGCTACTCCTCCATATCTGCTTCACATATTTCAACCAAATTTAACTAGATCGATTGTATGATGGTGGGCTCTAGAGCATCGTTTCAGAATTTTGATTGATCAATTTTTTGGTTATAAATCAGATTTTACGAAAAATGGTCAAAACGCTACACCTCAGCTGCTTGACATATTTCAACCAAATTTAACAGGGATTCTATCGTGGTGGGCTCTAGAACTTCTATTCAGAATTTTGATTGATCAATTTTTTGGCTGAAAATCTTAGATTTAATGAAAATATACTACTTAGCTGCACCACATATTTCAACCAAATTTAACCAGATGTATTCTATGGTGGCAGTCTCAAGAATATCTATTCAGAATTTTGATCAATCTTTTGCGTGAAAATATTAGATATTATGAAAAATTTACCGTGATACTACTACTACTACTACTACTACTACTACTACTACTACTACTACCGCCCGGTTAATCAAACAAACTTGGGTGGAGTATCATGATAGGCTTCAAGAAATCAAATTAGAATTTTGATTGGTCAATCTTTTGGATGGCCATCTTGGATTTTCCGAAAATTATCATTCATGTCAATTTAAATGCAAATGATTCAAATGCTAATGGTCCAGATGAGCGCCACAGGCCATTGGGCCTCTTGTTTGAATAAATATTATGAACCCATTAGCAAAGTTATGAACCATGAGTTCGACCAATACTCTGGTCAATGTTATACAGCAATATTCAACGCAAAATTCACCAATGTCATATTTCTTATGAAATGCAAATGAAAATTTCAGTTTCTCACTGTCAAGAGAATCTTACAGGAAAGCTTTGATTTACAGTAATGTAACTGCTGTGTATATAAGCTACATTTATGGCATGGTGAGACGGACAGCAGTTTTGACATACTTATATCACCGCTAATATAAAATTGAACTTTTTCTACTTTAATGAGAATTTTCAGGCTTTCTATCTAATTATCATTTAGTTGATTAAGTCTCAAATGCCCATTAGCCCTTACCACTCTAATATCAATATTCTATTGTTTACTGTGTCAATATCACAGAAACTGGTGTACATCTTTCAACAATTTTGGTGGAAGATGTTGCTGTCTACGACGGCACCATCTTCCACCAAATTTGTTGAAAAATAAACACCAGTTCATCTTTTACTTTAATTTGAAAATTTAAAGTTGTAACATCAGAGCGGTAAGGGTTAACACTTTCCACCTCATAGACCGTAATGCCTGAAAACCGTACAACGGTGTTTGATTGTTTTATATTGTCCATTACATCATAGCTTTTACAAGTTGCCAGGTTTAAAGTTCCCTATTGTCATAGCATACAGTGTCAAGAAACATGTACGTTTTGTCATCAAGCAAAAATCATTGTGGGCAACAAAGACAGAACTGCTCAAAGCAACCACACAAAGGGCCTGGTATATCTAATTCGTTTAACAATGCACATTTTTGGGAACATTCACACCTTTTGTGCATAAACGCATCCTTCATGAAGCTGATCATAGAAAGGAAAAGCAGATTTGCGGTTTGCAAAATGATGAGAAATATATCATGGCATCCCTTAATGGATTGTGGATGGAAAGGATAAATGTGTGCTAGCTCTTTGAATAATCAGTAATAGACCAATACATCAGTGTTACACTGATGGGGTATTGGTGAAAATGTTGACATTTTGCATTTCCAAATGCAAATCTAGCTTTGTATCAAGATCACAATAACCTTGACCTCAAATGTCTGTGCAGCTCCTACTGTTTTAGGTAACTACAACGAAGATTAGTTCCAGTGATTTGGCCAATTCTGAAATAAAGGCCTGATGAGCTAAACAAAACCAAATTGTTAAAGTCTACTTTTTATACAAATGTTATAATGACCTTGACCTCTGACCTCAATATCATTGTACTTTGTCCACTTGATAGAGGTAAACATGTGGCCAAGTTTAATTCAAGTAGGGTGAACCAATCCTGAGATATGACAATATTTTGAGCTAAACTAAAATATTTAAACAAAAATAATTTTATACCAAGATCACAGTGAACTTGACCTTTCACATCATGACCTCTATAGGATTGTGCTGCATCTGGTTCATATGTGTAACCATGTGTCCAAGTTTAGTCACAATAGGCTGAACCAATCCTTAGATATAAAACGATATGTTGAATAAAACCAAAAACTTAGGCGAAAACAATAGAGTAGTAAATCAAGGTCACGATCGCGTTCGCCTTTGACCTCAATATCATTGTGCTCCTTCGGGTTGATATATGTAATCATGTGACCAAGTTAACTCCCAATAGGGTGAAGCCATGGCGAGATATATTAGACACTATGTTGAGCTAAACCAAAAACTTAACCATAGAAATAGAGTTGTTAGTACATGTTAAATTCACCTACACCATGTACTTTAGCTCATTGCTTTCCATGAACTGAATCTAATAAGTACATTTTTTACGCTCGCTCCGCCGTAACAGTTGAATTCTCGTCATGAGTCGAGTAAGGTGAGGTTACTCCCTGCATCGCCAGTATCTCTGCCATTAAGAGCCACATAGTACTTCGTTTAAGTTGCTTCCCTATTGTTGGGGTAGGTATATAGCATTACTAAAGCATACCACCACCTTCGCCCCCCCCCTTCCACCACTTCCACCCCCAATGCCATGCCGCGATATTAAGACGACATATTGAGCTAAACCAAAAACTTAACAGTAAAAAAAAAATTGAGTATTATAATGAAGATCGCAATGACCTTGAACTTTGACCTCCATATCATTGTGCTCCATCCCTGTGATATAAGGAAGCATGTGTCCATGTTTAGTTCCAATAGGGTGAAGCCATGCCAAGATATAAGACTATATGTTTGATCTAAGGCAAAAACAAGATTGGATGCTGACAAACAGACAGACAAAGTAACCGAACCAATCGCTATATTGACGAAAATTCTAATATTCATTAACCATCAAACTTAATGAAACGTACAAACAGCATAAGTGTCTAAGTATGAACTAATAAAATAGGACCTCCTGGAGTGTCTCGGCAGTCATCAGTGAACAGACCATTTACTGATATACACCGCAAATTGCAATAGTACTGATTCCAGTGTTAATCTGCTGCAACGATATTGTAGAATAGATTACAAAAGTCAAGATAAATCTGAGTTGCGATTCACAAATACCATGTCAGTCAGTTCTGTCAAATTGTTTAGTATGGCAAAGCTGCCTCTGTTACAATTATAACAGGCTCGCATTGACTCCTCGCAAGTAGTATATATGTCCATCGATCCGTCTGTTTTGATATTTCTGACAAAGTTGCGCCTATAGCGCATCACGCTTGTGATGGAACTCTATTCCAGGCACGGTTGCAAATAAATATGGTAGAAAAAAATTAAAATTTTGGGAAAGGTTGCAAAGATGATATAAAGTATATCATAAAGATATCTAAAATAATACTCAGTCATTCCTAAAGATGATCTAAAGTATATCATAAAGATATCTAAAATAATACTCAGTCATTCCTACCAATGAAGAAATCTGTAAATTTTGTATTGAACTCTTTTTTTTTTAAAGAATATCAAATGTAGTTAAAATGTCATATTTGTGATCGCATGGGTGAGACTTGATTAAGATATGTCTACCCCCTACTCTTAGTTTAAAATATCATTTTGTGTTGCAACCTTAGACCAAACTCGGGATGAAATGACAATGAGCCAATGCTTTGATCACTGATGACATAAGCATGTCATACTACAATCAGTTTGGAGTGAAAAGCCTGGGACTGGTTACTATTACAAGTTGTGGTGGATTCGGCTCTAAAATGGTAGTTTCCCGAGACTATATATCTGATATTGTATCAGTTACCTCCCTTGTATTAATGTGTGCCCCCCCCCCACCCCCACCCCTAAATGTGACAGTTTTCATTCACAAAGATAGTTATGTGAGTTTATGTTAAATGTAATACATATGTCGTATTCAGCCTCCAGCCCTTAAGCTGTTTGTGTCTGTTAAGTTGACTAATTATATTATTTGTCATAGAGCTTGTCTGTGTGACTGATTTCCCGTTAACCCTTTCACGGTGAAGCTAGCCCAAACCCGACTCTGCAGTCATCTTGAGGAATGCCCATTTGCAGGCCAAGATAGTTTGAAAATTTACTACTAGAATGACTGGCTCGATAACCGAGCCAGTCATTCTAGTGGTAAATTTTGAAAGCGCCTTCTTGACCTGCAAATGGATGTTCAATAAGCAACTATTTAGATTTTCTTACCCAAATTTAGCCGTTAAAGGGTTGAATGTGCGCTGTTAATGAGATGCTAATATAGCTGTCTAAATGTGAAGGTATATGATGTAAAAATTATACATTATAATATTCCGATATTGGAAGGAATATATAGGACATATCTCTTTTGGCAATCATATTGTACAGCAAACTGTACATACATTCTATTCTAATGGTATTAGAATTTCATCTTGTCCAATATATGTATGTTTTAATACATAAATCGTGACACGTTATACAGAGATTGTGTAAATATAAGAAAATTGTTTTTATACTTGTGAATTGACTGCTTCTTCAATGTGTAAAAAGATGAGATTGTGTGTAAATTTGACAACTATTTGGTAAGTCAATTGATGCGGTCACGATACTGTACATATACTACTTGCAATACAATTCCGATGTAAACTCGTTCAATAATAAACTGGCAAATACTTAGTTCAGACTAATTTATGATGATCCATTTTCATTTTAAATTTTGGTCAAGAGAGATAGATCTATATGAGAAAACTGCTGAATACTTTGAAAACAATTTAAATTTTAGTCAGTCTTTTTTTTGTTCTGTAAAATTTTAGCCCAGTGCAATTTATAACATTAAACGGATACAAATCTCATCTCATGCATTGTATTGTACTGATAGATTATTTTAATATGTCAAGAGCTTTTGCCTAGTGTCTTGCAGCATCGAGTTAATAAACATTGTGGTGAATATTTTGAAACTAATTTGACTGGGTGGCACCCTGTCAAATTTTGTTTCAAAATGTTCAACAGCTCACATGTATACTTACCTTGAAGATAGGATTCTGGGAAGATGGGGTTAAAATTATATAAATCGAGCTCAACGCATTGGCAGAGCTTAGCTGGAGATGTGTGAGGCGAAGCTAAAAGTGGATTCATCCCGTGAGAGAATAATTGCAGATACAAATGATCGATCAAATATCTAGTCAGTTAAATGTTCTATAAACTGTCTTGGCAAACCTCGGTGTTCTACCTACATTGGGCAGGGTTGGACAGTGCCATCAGGCAGTTGTAATAATAATACAGCATCATGTAATATGTTATTCGCATTAAGTTAAAAATATATGGTGACTTTTTCACATATCTCAATTTAAAATTGCCACCACTGAACCTCCTTGGTAGAATGAACTCGGGAATTTACAAATAATATATATTTGAACGTACGAATTTAATATATTTACAGCACATTTAATCTTGAATCCAGCGCTATTGGACTCCTATTCATGATTTATAAACACATTTTGTTAGGTAGAGTAACATGCTGATAACTATGACCCTACTTCATCATGTTTCTTCATCATCTATGCTCTTAGATTTAATTATAAATAACATGACCCATGTCTTGCGCTCCCTAGCATGAGGCGCTAAGCATGTTTGGTGGTGCACAAATTGGTGAAAAGACTGATGTCTTTTGACAAGCAACTTGTAATGCATGTGATTTGTTAATTCTAAAATATCAACAGTATTTGGTTCAGTTGTTTTCAAAATAAGCAGCAGGATACTACATATGGTAATCAAAACATATCATATTCAACCTATGGGATGAAAATGTAATTTATTGTCACTTGTATAAAAGCATTACGCTCATGTTTAATTAATGATTTGTAGAATGTTTGCTCCCAGTAGGTAATAGACCTTTCCATTTTTAGCCATGCCCCGCCCATCACTAGCTAAGCTCCACCCACACCTCGCCGTGTTTGGATTGATCAATCCCCGAATGCCCTAGCTATCAATTTCCTGAAAACTATACAGGGAAGCTGTTGAATATTTTGTAACTAATTAGACTGGGTGCTGTTGCTGCCATAGGCAGCAACAGCGCCAAGTCAAATTAGTTTCAAAATATTCAACAGAATATTTATTAAATAGTAAAAGCAAACAATTTGTACAACAGCCCATAGACCATCATCAAATATGCGTTCGTGATGTACTTATCGACGTCATTCATTATGATGTCATTGTACACACCACGCAGTTCATTATGACGTCATATGATGGGTGAGTACTCTGGAAAGGTGAATTAAGTAGGTAATGGAGCTTTCCAGTTTATCCATCAATCATATGACATCATAATCAACTATGTGATGTGTAGGATGATGTCATAATCAATTACATCATGAATGACGTAGCTAACTTTGTCACTAACGCTTAATTGATCACGGACTAAGCGTTGTTGTAAGAATTGTATGACTGGGCTCTGTTTCTACCATAGCACCAAGTCAAGCTTACTTGTATAGTTTTCTGGAAATTAATAGTCAGGGAGTTAGTGATCGATCGATTGATCGGAACACAGGCAAAACGTGTGTGGGGCTAAGCTAGAGATGGATGGGGCATAGCTAAACCTGTATTCCTCCATTAATTATAATGTTCTGATAACAGTATCATGTTGAGCCCTAAATAAGCGGAGGGTGGCTCAAGATAGCGATTCAAAGGGGTTGGGGGATGTGAGGAATGCAGGGATATTGCAACAAAATGGCTCAAAATGCAACCTGCATTGATTCTAGTATTTGTGTCAATATCTGTGTTGAAGGGCATTTACCACTCAAGATTGTACATGCATTTGGGTTTCTAGCTTGACTGAAATATTTTTCAATAGCAACTGACCTTAAATTCAAGGAAATGTTAAAGTTATTTAGTGAGATTGAACCTTTCCATTTTTATCTATGCCCCACCCATCTCTAGCTAAGCACCACCCACACCTTGCTCATGTTGGGATCGATCGATCTCTGAGCTCTCGGATGCCATTTCCAACAAACTATACAGGTAAGCTATTGAATATGTTGGAACTAATTTGACTGGGCGCTGTTGTTGCTGCCTATGGCATGTTTATTAAATAGTAGAGACAAACACAATTTGTACAACGTGTCAGACTATTAAGAGTTAGAGATGGGCCAAATAGAATTATTTATGACGTAATGATTATGACATCATCCTACACGCCACTTAGCTGATGGAAAGGTGAATTATTGCTTGCTTTGTATAGTATTTGTATATAGAGATAAATGCACTGCAAATTATTTGTCACAAAATATATTACCCATTTTTAAGTGGGTCAGTACCGGAAATACAAATATTCACTTCATTGTAGCCACATATACATGGAAGCTGTTAAATATCTTGAAAATACTTAGATTGTAAACAGTTGCTGTCTAAGGCAACAGCTTTTATTGAAAATAATTTCAGAAAAGTGAAGAGACTTTCAATCGTCATGAACATAAGTTGTATCGGGTATGTTATAAACTGTGGTTTAGAAAGGTTTAAGCTTTTATATTCTGAATTTACAGGAACATTTTTCTTACATGAAATGAATATGAAAGCCATTGAATTCTTTGAAAATAATTTAATTTCATTTAAAATTTTTTAAAAGATAATCCTTATATGAGTTTTACGTGTCAACACCCTTGTAATAATTTGCAGGATCTCCAACATGTACCTATGTGTATGGTGAAAAGCTCTGTTGTTATGTTAGTGATATTGTTATGACTATGTAATGTTATCGTACTCATGGATGCTACAGAGCTACCTATAAACTTGACCACTGTAGCATAACTTTCATCTTTTAACCCTTTAACCCTCAAATTTATTTAAGAAAATTTAAATTTTCTCAGAAAATGTCCATTTGCAGACCAAGAGACTATTTTTGAAAATTTACCACTGGAATGACTGGATCTTTTGGTCTGCAAATGGATATTTCTCAAGACCACTGTAGAAACCGTTTTTGGCTGATATGAGTGTTAAAAAGTTAATGTCTATATTTGATCAAGAAAATCCAAATTGGATATGATTGCTCCAGTCATTCCAGTAGGAAACTTTCAAAAATAGTTTTCTGCTCGTCTGAAAATGGCCATTCCTCAAGACAATGGCAGAGGCTGGTTTTGGCCTACTTCACCATGAAAGAGCTAATGATCAAGACATCTCAAAATGCCTAATGCGGTTGTTTTGCCACATGCCTATTTTCCTACCAAGAGGATATTTTAGAAACGGCATCACTGGTTTGATAACTAAGTCAGTCATTACAGTTGATGATGAGTCTGTTTGTTTCCAAGTGCGCATTCGCAAAAATAATATCTGTTTTGACCAATTTTGACCATCAGCATTTCGTCCACCTCTATATCTGTGGATTAAACTAATTTTGTGACGTTATTGAATCCTATTGCCAGTACTAGTTAGATGGCTTTTGTTTTCATACCAAATCTATGGAGCAACGTTTCACATTTTCAACCCTAAAAGAACAGGTATAGGTATCAAACCTCTCCAGTCAAATTATTCAGAATGTTTCTTGTATTGTTGCTTTAAAAATTCTTATACTAGGGTTTCGGGGATACAAGAATTATGTTCTATTTTTTTCGTTATATTTGACATTTATGATATGCTATAATTAGTGTTAGTAATGGTTTTACGAACAATTTTAGTAACTTGTTGCTGCACAAAGCTGTAAAAGCCAAATTTATTACAATTTATATTCAAACATCACCTGCAGTTCACTTGAAAGCAGGTTTCAAAATAATAATGTTTAAGCAAGTATTGGAATTAAAGCATTGCCTATTAATGAAATTTCCTATTTTGCCAAGATGAAGGCAAGGTAAAGTAGTTTTACCGTATTCTAACTAATGCGTACTAGTTTGCCAATAGCTCAAGCTTTGCTAGAAATAATCGCTTGCTTACAACTCGATCCAAGTCAAGCCTGGATATAAGGTGCCTGTCAAGGACATTGTCAGGCACCAAACTATCAAATGTCAGGAACGGTCTTGCCGGTTCCTGACATTTTGTCAGGTACAGATTTAAACAGTCCCAGTAGTTGCAGTGTGCAGCAAAAGAGTCTGCGTACAAGTGTTGACAAAGCCATAAAATATTCATCTACCTAAGGTATATCGCGATCATTATGACACCTGCTTAGTTGCTTTTTGACAAGTTCAAGTAAAGACCACTGAAGTAGAATAGTGTTGACAGGCAGCAAATTCTGACTGTCCGTTACTAATTAGCTGGTGCCTGACAAAGTGTTGGACACTGTTGAAAAAGTTATTTCCAGGCTTGCAAGTGAACGGTAGTGTATCCTACCATATCTCTCATTGTGTAGTCAACAATTGTCTAGTCATATTTCATGAACTGGTGTTATTCGCACCATCTTCAATAATTTTACGTTTTTATTATTTTACAAATAAATCTATTTTCATACACACTGTGATTGTCAGAACTTTTTTCATTGTTTATTATTAAGAATGAATTGTATGCTAACTTGATTATTAGTATTATAACGATAATAATACTAATATTAATTATTACTATTATTGTTATTAATAACAGTGTCAGTCATATTATATATAATATTTTATATGAATCTTGTATGTTTATATTTATTGTCATTTCTTTGTCTATGATGATGTTAGTTAATGGAGGAATCCAGTTTATCGATCAATCATGTGACCTCATAATCAACTACGTCACATATAGGCTGGCCTCATAATCAATTATGTCATGAATGATGCAATTTTGTGTCTTAAATGCTTAATAGTCTGTCAAGTTGTACGAATTGTATGGCTTTACTATTTAATAAATATTCCGTTGAATATATTTTGAAACTAATTTGACTGGACAGGCAGCAACAGCATCCGGTCAAATTCAATTTCCAAAGTATTCAACAGCTTACCTGTATAGTTTTCTCGAAATTGAGATTCAGAGAGTACAGGGATTGATTGATCCCAACACGGACAAAGTGTGGGTGGAGCTTAGCTAGAGATGGGCGGGGCATGGCTAAAACTGGATTCCTCCATTACTATTTCTGGATATACTCGTACCGTAAACCTTTAACCCTACCAGACATGGAATGACAAATTCTTTATGATGTAACCAATATTCTCTTGAATATTTTGAAACTAATTTGACTTGGTTATCAACAGGTTCCTGTCAAATTATTTTCAAAATATTCAACAGCTGTCCTGGATTGTTGTCTTTGACATACTGAAATTTCAAGGGCTAGAGTTAGAGCCTACAGACAACATCTCACAAAGTCATTGCGATGTCAGATATATCCTGTTCAATATTTTTAAATTGTGTTTCAGAATATTCAGAACTTAACTGGCTTAGTCATTTAATATTTTCAGAATATAAATATGAAATGGTCAAGTCGACCAAGAAGGAGCGCTGTAATGCTTGGCATGATGACTGAGCAGGCATTCCATATTTACGGATAGTATAACCTACACGTTATGCCAATTAATCAAGCAATTTAGGAAAATATGTATTGTCATATATAGGATACATAGAGCATAAACGAGATCTGTTAACAAGTTAACATTTTTCCCAATTCAGTAGCTGTACATTTTATAAATCCAAATCCCTGAAATCCGACTTCTTTTAAATAAATTTCTAGAAAAGGTTGAAATAGTTTCAAAATATTCAACAATGTTTATTAAATTGTAAATCCATCAAAGACATACAATTCAAACAATTGAGAGATTTATTGATTTTCATGACTAGAGTTATTATACGACATTACGATTGTGACCAGCTACTTAGTAATGGACATTTCCAGTTTTAGCTATGGTCCCCCCATCTCTAGCTAAACTCTACCCACACCTCGCTTGTGGTGGGATAGATCGATCCCTGGACTCCCTGACTATCAAGTCGTTGAATATTTTGAAAGTAATTTGACTGAGCGCTGTTGCTGCCTATGGCAGCAACAGCGCCCAGTCAAAATACTTTCAAAATATTCAACAGCATGTTTATTAAATAGTAGACATACAATTCGTACAACAGCGCGTAGTCCGTCACTAATTATGTGTTTGTGACGAACTTATCTACGTCATTCATGACATCATTGATTATGACATTATCCTAGATGTCAAGTAGTTTATTAAGACGTAGTATGAGTGATGGATAAACTGGAAAGGTCCATTAATTATAATGCCAGATACTTGAATGACAGTTTGTATCCCTCCACTCTGCAGGAAAATGAGTTTCAGTCAAACCACCAGACAGGCTGTCTTTTGGAGACACACATTTTAAGGGTAATACTGGTAGCGCAGTCTAATGGTATTGTAAATCTTCTGCCACGTCAAGTTAGTGGTCTTCAAATGAGAACAGTGCAATTAAAGACTAGATTTTGTAAATTATTATTATTATTGTTATTGTCTGTTTTCATGACATTTTATATATATTTTAAATATACTCTTGTAAACGTGGAATTAAAAAACTCATTCAATAACACATATAGTGTATTATTATTATTATGCTCTGGCAGCTTTCATCAGTGTTCATGTTCTGCCACAAACACATCCTTCAAACACCCTGAACATCATGGACTCTACGCATCACAGACCGTACAGCACAAACTACGGGCAGTAGAATGATCTGAACTTTGGGGGTAACCAACAGTAGGTGTTTCCCTGGAAAATTTATTAATTTGGGTTCTAAGAGGATATTTCATGCCCTTTTAGTAAAATTGGTTTAAACATTAAACACACATTTTTTAATAATCAATAAAATCAGAATTTTAGTTTTAATGTTTATTGTGGGCAAGACATCACATATCACAACTATGCCCACCCCATGTTCAGTCATCCATAGCACAGACAGGCTCAAGGCCACAGCAGCTGTCTCTAACCAATTCACCTTTCCAGAGTACCCACCCATCATATGATGTCATAATGAACTGCGCGATGTGTAGAACGCATATTTGAAGACGGTCTATGCGTTGTTGTACAAATTGTTTGCTTTTACTATTTAATAAATATTCTGTTGAATATTTTGAAACTAATTTGACTGGGCGCTGTTGCTGCCATAGGCAACAACAGTACCCAGTCAAATTAATTACAAAATATTCAACAGCTTCCCTGTATAGTTTTCAGGAAATTGATAGCTAGGGCATTTGGGGATCGATCAATCCCAACACAGCGAAGTGTGGGAGGAGCTTAGCTAGTGATGGGCGGTGCTAAAAATGGAAAGGTCCATTGACTAGAATTTTGGAAGATTTACAGGCAATCATGAAAACTGAGCACTCATTAAGTACTGGGCCAATTTTCACCAAACTTGGCTGGAAGGACCCTAGAGAGCCAGGCTTTTAATCTTGCCCTTATTGTTTTACTAAAGTGTGAGAAGAACAAAACACAAGTTCTCAACATACAGCCTTTGTAGTATTTATAGCATCTCCCATTGGAGGGATTGTCAGCAAACTTGGCCTGTATGTTTACCTTGTGTGTCCAAAGAAACCTATCTATTTTGGGCTCTATGTCGGAGTGACCCAATTAAGGAAATGGTGTTGCACTGCCAGATGATAACTACTGAAGGGATCATTATTAAACTTGGGCTTATGTTGTTAATAACTACTGAAGGATCATTATCAAACTTGGGCTTATGTTCCCATGAGCACTCTGAAGACCCATATTGATTGGGGGGGGGGGGGGTGTCACATGATCAAGGTCACGGATGACAAATTAATGATATGGATGGTGTTGGGGCACAGATTTGGCAAATTGAACGTCATGCATGTTTATTTTCCTTTGTAGAACAAATGCTAAAAGCGGTGTGTGTCTTTGACAACAGGAGCTTTAGCACCATCAGGCTTAATTGCCACCTGTTGTAATACAATTAATCTTCTATTCTTATTCAAGTTATTTCATAAATAGTACAGCTTTGTTTAACCCTTGCAATGCCAAATCCCTGAAAAAGTAAATTCTTTGCGATATATAAAACTTACCAGTATTATGTTGAATAGGACCTGGCTCTACTTTAACCATTTCACTGACAAATCCGTGAAAGTTGAAAAAGTAAATTCTTTACATTGTTGAATATTTTGAAATGGCTTCCAGTCATATTGATTTCAAAATATTCAACAAAATATGCTATACATTGTAAAGTGTTCCTATTTGTTTGCCCTGAGATTGAGATACAGGGAATATAATGGTCAAAGGCTACTATCACTTCATGATTTTTACCACCTTTTATATCCAATAAGATGGTTACAGTGGTGATGTCATGTCACTAAGTATGTGGTGTTAAGAGTAAGGGTGCTTTGAAATAGGTGTTATAGATCTCAGTGGCGGATCCTGAAGAGGGGAGGGGGGGGGGGTTGGGATTCACACACTCCACTCTTCACAAGCAAGGGTTCCCTTTCTCTTTCCAACACTGATATGTATATTGAAGTAAGATTTCACCTGATGTTACCATTGGAAATGCAGGAGACTGAGGATTCTCAATTTAAAAGGAATCCTGCAGGATGGCACGTGTTCCCACAAACACATTTAAATAAGATGTCAAATAATATTACCTCCATAACCAAAGGACTCTTGGACATGTAGATTCCAGTAAGACTGGATAGATTCCAGTAAGTATACAACTGACTTTAGGATCTGTGTACCTTAGCTCCTCCAACACCTACACATATTCGCATAAGATTTAAAATCTCCAGAAATACAGTGCACAGTAAATCAATCTAAATTGTAACAAATCTGGTGGTAGTCGGGGGAGAGGATGGGGTGAAGTGTGGCCTTTATCTTCCAACCATGTACAGATATTAAAGATTTCAATTGATATGACCTCCAGAAATGTATGAGACAATATCTGATAGCATCTAAGAGTCCCACCCCCTTTGGAACAAACCATAGGCGACACCATCCCGGACCCACTACAGGTAGGTTCCCTCTTTTCTCACTGCACCTATCCCCTACAAAATTCCTGGATCCCCCTGGACATCTTGCTTGTTGGAATTGCTAGAAGACAGTTCTGAGATCAGTACATTCACTCGCTTCTGCCAACCTCGCCTTGCCACGTCTAACGAGCATTGACTGATCACGAACCAATTTTTTTAGAGAGTGCGTGCAAAATAAAATAGGTAGACATTGCCAAGCAACTGCCTGTCACGCTAGGTAGACATGGTTGAATGTAGCGTCTACTGAACTTTTTCCGAGTCACGAGTCACCACCACCATTCACTTGGTAGATCACTCATCTGTGTCTCTAGCCTACAATGGTCATGATTTTAATCATAACTAGAATGCACTCATCGGAGCTTTTACGCTCTATTTCGCCAATGCATTTAGCCTGTGACGTAGATATTTGACATTTTGAGCTGAAACACAAATTACTGCTAGCCCATTACTATTTGAAAGGGATGTGCCAATGGACCTTTCCAGTTTTAGTCATGCCACGCCTATCTCGAGCTAAGTACCACCTACAGCTCTCTTGTGTTGAAATCGATCGATCCCCGAACTTGCCGATTATCAATTTTCAGAAAACTATACAGCGTCCGGTAAGCTGTTGCAACAGCGCCCAATCAGATTAGTTTCAAAATATTCAAGAGTGTTTATTAAATAGCAAACAAATAGTCATACGTGTCGGACTATTAATTGTTAAAAATGGACTAAATCGAGTCATTCATGCCATAATTAATGATGATGTTATCTTACATGTCACTTAGTTGATTATGACGTCAGATGAGGGATGGATAATCTTTAAAGGTCCATTCTGGTAATAGTATGTCTAGCCTATTCCAATATGGCTGGCTTTGTAATATTTGGTGATTCTACCTTTGTGCATGCCAGATTTATTAGTGAGCTCGTTACCTAGCTATTTGAGCCTTTGTCTTGAAACTTAGTCGTTCTATCCTGCTAACATGGGATATGTGCCAAATTTGGTATTTCTACCTGCTTGCATTCCCGAGTTATTGCCAAAAATGTGTATTTCGGTATGACCCTTGTGACTTAGATATTTTACTTTTTGACCTGCAACCTCAACTCTCTAACCATCCCCATTATGAGCATGTGACAACTTTGGTGAGCCTACCTTCTTGTGTTCATGAGTTATAGCCAAAAATGTGGCCTAGATATTTGACCTGCAATTTCAACTATATAGCCAGCCCGAATGTGTGTATGTGCCAAATTCGTTCATGCAAATTTCTTGCATTCCCAAGTTATGGCCAAGATATGTATTTCGTTATAGACCTAGTGACGCTGTGACTTAGATATTTGACATTTTGACCCAAGTCTCCAGCGCTCTCAAGTTATCCCTAATATGATTGTATGCGATCATTGTGTAAACAAAAGCCTTTAAGAAGCTGTGCCGTCATCAACATAAACAGGACACATAGCCTACAAGAAAACTAAAACCGCAAAACCAATCTTTAATCAGATTTACTAAATATTGTGCAAGGTGTCATACAGAACCGCTTCATATACTTTAATTAAACTTGGTATGTGCCTCAGTTATGATACACAGATGTGCCTTTTGAACAATTCACCTTTATAGATCCAAGATTTTGGGTGAAAAATGGGCTTTTTAATGCAAAAAAACTTTTTTCTAGCCCACCAAAAAAATTGGTGGAGTATTATGCGATGCGAGGTGAGCGACAAAGTGATTTCCGGGGATGATAACTCTGTTACCATTTATCGAATCACTGAATCTTCATATGGTGGTTGGACTAGGTCTGGGAAAGAAACCTGTCCGGTAGCCATCTTAAAAATTGGTTTCTGGATAATAATTCAATTACAATTTATCGGATTTATTTCGAAACTTTATAGGGTGGTTGGACTACCTATGTCTGTGGAAGAATCCTATTGAAAATGACAATGATCCAATATCCAAGATGGCCGCCCACCAGCGGCGACCATCTTGAAAATTGGTTTCCGCATCAACTCTGCTACAGTTTATCGGATCACTGAAACTTCATACGGTGTTTGGACAATGGTGAAGAAACCTATCAAAATTGACGATAATCCGAATGCCAATATGGCTGCCAACCACTGGTGGCCATCTCAAAAATTGGTTTCCAGACAATAACGCAGTTACCATTTAGCTGAAACTTCATGGGATGACTGGTCTGGGTCCGAGGAAGAAATCGCTATTTTCTGATAGTTCTTATCATTGGTTTGTCATCATGGTGGGGTATTATGCGCCATTTCACCTTTATAGTCGAGGAGCCATTTCCTGTAGGAGCCATATTTAAGGAGTTGGCTCAACCCACACTACAGAAAAGGTCTGACTGTATATTATGTTAGGGTTAACCTTCCCGAACACTGCTATGGAGGGTGTAAGGTCAAATTGTGGTATCAATCTTTTTTTACAGCATGATATCTGCAAGAGGTGTCACTACGCTTTTTCGCATCTAAGAATTGATCCGCTATGGGGGGTGGGGTTCTACTTTTGGCAATACCTCAATAACCGTCACATGGATCTTAACAAATAACATTCCAAATGATAGCTAATATACCCCTTCGTAACTCTATAGAAGTTTACTCATTTTGAGGTCAAAGGTCAGGAGGTCAAATGTAAAAAATCACTAAAAATCACCAAAGCTGTTTTACTGGAGTGATATTCATCAAAATTGAGTTGGACTTTGTCATCAAGGACTCATGGACATGTATTGATATCGGTTTCCAAACCTCATGTGGCAATATCATATAAAATGGTGGTTTGTAGAGACTCACAAGCCTCTGGAATACTTATTTGAATATCTACCATCTCTGTCATTTCACTGAAAGTGGTTGGTTTCTAGTTGGTAAGCAATTTAAAGTCAATCTAGTTTCAAAATATTCAATAGCCTACAAGTACCGGCATGATAGTCTTAACTTAGATTCTTTTACACTATTGTTCAGGGAACTAACCAACATTCTTCTGTTAAAATTTATGCTAAATCGATCCACATTTTCGAGATAACAATTGATCCTGATTTTGATCCAATCTGGATCACAACCAGTCTTTAGTGGAGAATCCTTCACCACATTCACGTCATTGTGCCGGAAATTGGGTTGGAGAGAACAAGTAGTTTCTGAGATATCACCGAGGACAGACAGACAAAGATACAAAGAGACAGACTTGTTTGCAATAACCTCACCTTACATGGCGATGGTAATTTTTCAACGACCTGCATGATTGTCTTGAATTTAGAATCGTGTACGCTATGGTTCAAGGAACTAACGCTTATCAAATTACCGAATGTGCACAAACTAATGCACTAGTCTTCAGAATAACATTATTCACAATAATTGTTTTAAAATGTTTGACGCCCCATCATAAACAAATATTGGTCATTTCACGCAAATATTGCGACTAGTCCGTATCATAATTACCATCACTCTCATCATTATCACAAACCATGCTATTGTTTGGATTGTCACAGTCATCAGCCATACATACATACGCTTCTGTACACGCAAGTCCGTTCACCCGACATGTACAGTTATTACGACGACACGCTGTTGTAGCACATCGACAAGCAACAAGTTCCAGGAGGCCTCTTGGAGCTGGGTCTCTTGTCATCATCGTTGATTGTAGAGTCCCATCCTTGAGTTCCCAGCCGTGATTCACAGGTGATGGCATCACTTGTTTAGGCTCAAGTGCTTTCCTCCACACCAGTGCTTGGTAATTGGCTCTTTTCAAGTGAAGTGCTAGGCTATCAGATGTCGGTGGTAGAGCTTCATTTGTCTGTTTCTTTTGGCAGAAAAACCAGTACCTCGCGCTGTCAGATGTTGTCCCAGCCTTTAGTGATGTAGTATATAGGTTACAAATAAAACGTTCACATTTGTCATGGAGTGTTTTACCCATGCACAAATTCTGCCCGAATCTTGCTAATGTATCCTGATGTTCCAGGTTGTTGCGGACGATGATAAGTGATTTCTTCTTACCGATTCCATACATGGAGCTTGTTGAGTCGCATCCTGTAAGTGCGTGGTATGCAGGGAGAGCAGTGCAGAGGGTTGTACCCAGTTGGTCTACGATTGAATGAATGGAAAGGAATCTTGCTTTGTTCTTTACACCAGTCCGAAACCATAGCTCCTTGCATTTTAATGCCTTGAAGTGAGTGACACAGAGCATTGCCACATCTGTGTCTGGCGACTGAACTACAATCAGACTGCATTCAGATGAAGCATGTTTGGCATGAAGCAGCATTCTTGTATCTGCTTCTTCGTGATCTGATACCAAAGCATCTATTCTGTCACATATGTCTTTACTGATAACCATTGTCTTTTCACCATCCTGAAAGCCACCACCAATTATTAACTGTTTGTCAAAACTAAGTTTAGTCATACCAAGCTGACACCAACTATTGGACACAAAAGAACACAGATTTTTTTATTTCTAGGATTTTGAATATACGATGTCCACTGCCGTGGAATTGGCGTTTTTGGCCCTAGAATCTTAACTTCCAGTGCGGATGAGGATCCTCTCTTCATCCGCTTTCCAGCCTTAATAGATATCTCATTGTACTGATCAAAGACAACGTCAACTCGGTTACAACCAGGCTGGCAAAGTGGCGTTGTCACAATATCATACAGTTTCAAGGCTAGCTCTCCAAAAGTTCTGACACCGCCACTCTTCACCATTTGAATCAGTGCCATGCCATCAAAACTGTAAACGGTTTTAGTCAATGCATCTGGTGTAGGTAGACATTTTTACCTGTTTTTTCTGCACCATAGTGGAAAGCGTTTTGACTTTTAGGTGGGGTAACGTGTCCCAAAAGCTCACCTCGTTTGTGTTCAAGCGCTGGTCTATAAATATGTCCATCTGTTCCTTTCCCATTTTGTACGCGTTTAGCAATTGACTGGCGACCTCCGATGGTGCAACAGCACCTGTTGCGATGTTGATCAGTGGCATTGCTGTTGTGATATCATCATCATCATTGATTACGAATGGATTTATTATCAATCCAGACTCAAAAACCGAAAGCATTCGTTGAACGTCTCCTTCATCACGCTTTAACCTAGCTGGTTTTACTTCCTTATGTCTCCCCGCAATCGCCTGAACAGTAATGCCACACATGTCTTTTAGGGCTCTGGTAATGGCAGACCTTTCATGGCTTGTCAAGAACCAACGTTCAAGAGCTCCAGGCCGTTGACTAATCCCAACAATCCCACCTTTTGTTTTTGAATCACAGTTAATTGACTGTTCTAACGCCATGTCTGTCCACACTTGAGCAAATGTTTGATTTGATCGACTGATGGCATGATTACCATTTACAAATTCAATCTGAACGCTAGAGTGTTTTTCTGAGAGTTGATGCATATCGGCGAGATATACTGGTAGCCATCGTGCATAGTGTGTTCTATCCATAGAATAGAAATGTGGGGCCAATGCTGCTGTTGTTGAGAGGTGGAGGAGCCAATTCGACATCCTTTCAGCCTTGACAAACTGTAGAAATATACTGACCATGGTTAGATAGTCATCCCAGAAGGAAAATAACTCTGACTTCTTTCGCGATTCATTCCGGAACTGATCAAACTTGCTTGTGAGTGGATCCAGCACATTCTGAAGGCTACGTAACAAATCTTGTATATTCTCGTTATTCTCAAACATAGCAGTTCTGCAATCATCAAGTTTCTGTTTAATTAAGTTCTCTGTCTCGTACTCATGTTTCGAATTCAGCCACTTTACGAAAGCATGCCACTGTAAGCGGAACATCATCTCTATTGTCAGCTTGTGTGCTCTTATGCCGCGATTATAAGATTTGCCTTGCAGAAGAGCGGATGTTGTGCTGCTTCCATACACCTCCGATTCTATCAGGATACTTTCAAGACCGGAGTTGTCATATTTCTTTCCGAGAAGAGCGAGGAAGTTTAGCGCGATATGAAAGCCTCCCATGCGGATAACGATATCTGAAAATTCCTCAGGTTGACGCCACTGAATCTCCTTTGCTTTAACGTATATGGCAAGATCGAATGTAATGACACTATCGGTTTGTCCTAGGCTTTTCATCATAGCTTGTGCAGTTTTCATGACTGTATAGACGGTGCTATATTCAGTTGGAGATCCATTAATCATAGGGCAGTATCCAATAGCTGTATTACAAGGTACAGCCGTGGCGACAGATGCATGAAATCCACTCCATCCAGGCACTTTCTGCTGATCTGGATCCATCAGTTCCACTGGAGATATTTGCACATCAAAAAGTTTAGACGGGCACATTCTCATAAGAGCCCAAGCAAAATCCATCTGATATGCAGAAAAATGCATTGGTCCTATACTCTCAAACCACTCGCTAGACACTTTTCCAATAAAGTCTGTAATCTGTGGCCTCTTACCACACACATTAAAGTCTCTAATAATTTGCTTACTCACACAACTGTCTAATGATCGCATCCGAGAAGAATGATCAGCCATTGATGTGCCATGTGCAACATTACCAAACTGTCCTTTTTGGTATAGAACAAGGGTAGTGGCATGCGTGGTGTGCTTGCCATCCAAAGTGTGTTCATTAATATCATTGTTATCACCAGCGATTTGAACAAAAGCACCGGAACAGATATTGGATGGAATGATAACGCCGTGCGCTTCTGACTTGGCTAACACTTCCCTTGCTAGGCTAGTATCAATCACCTCTACCTCGTCATATGAAGAACAGTGTCCCATCCGGTTTAGCAAAGTGATCAACTCCTTTGAACCAGTTAAATGCTGAACTGCCATTGCAAGACTTGTGTGCTTGGGAGTTTTGATACGCGAATGTGAGGAGCAATGGAGAATGTCCTGAGCAAGCATAATAACCTTACGTTCATCTGCTTTATTTAAGCACTCTGAAGCAAACTCACTTTCATCACCAAAATCATCACATGAAATGAGCCAACGTAAGAACCAATATAGTTTTTCAGGAATTAGTGTTTTAGCTGAGGCAAGGTTAAGACTTGGCATGTCAATGGGTTTAATATTGATTCCCTTACATTGAACAATGTCACTTTTAATCAACATTGCTGTGCGATACAAAAGGTTAGTACACTCTGTCTGGTTGGGTATAGTCGTTTGGACATCAGTAGGCTTAGTTTGCACAAACTGGTATTTGGATTGCTGGAATGCTGCATTCAGAACGTCTTGTAAAGATATTGAACTCGAATATATTAGTTCGGGTTTGTTTTTAGCATGTGGCTTGTGAAACACTACATCATCTCCAAAGAACTTGATCATCCTTAGTTTCAAATGCTGTTTCGTATAACTCCGGGCCTTTTCACGCTCTATACTCTGGTGTTCCAACAGACTGATGTATTTGTTTAATAAAAAATCCATGTCATAAGCCTTACCAGCAATTAGTTCTGGCTGAATATCATGAACGAATATCGTAAATGCATCAGAATACTTATCTTCACCTATGCCTTCTTTGAAAGAGCGATACTTAAGATTAGATTTACTAACATACACCGAGTAACACGCTTTGTGGTATTTGGCCTCTGATGCCACTAAATCGTTATTCACACTGCGAAGCACATGCAACATCTTTTCATCACCTTGTGTATACGCTGCATGTTCAATAGATTTACAAGCTTCAAAGGTACACACATTTATTAGTTCCTTCACTTTCTTATGAGTTTTGTTTTTGCAGAATATACACTTAGACCAGTCCGTAACTCTAGTTTGTGATCGTGACTGTCTCTCAGAATGTGATATATCTGTATTGTTAGATCGTGAACTTTCTGAGGAACATGGGGACGGCCCTCGTTTCGCCAGACTACTTAAGTTCTGCTTACTAGTACAAGATTTATAACAGTTTGGATGCCAATATATATCCATGGACTCGAGCATAAGCAGTTCTGACAACAATCGATCATATGACTCGTCACGCCTACTCTGAAGGGCACAAATAAGTTTTTGTATCGACGACTTTTGGGCTTTCCAAAGTGTCTCCTTACTATCTTTCTGACAAAGCACACATTTGTTGAAGTTTGTTCGCTTCTGTATTTTGGCAGGCAATACCGCGAGTGCGCCACATTCATCATCGCTCGAGTCGTTACTGGCCATATTGTTTAGTAGTCACTCCTGAAACATAAAGAGAATACAATTTAGTCAAGTGATATGGTTTATCTAAAGCTACCATTTACTAGCATTAACCTGATACCGTATTTGTTGAAATCCATCGAACGATTATGAAGATATCACCAATAATAGAACCCCACCCCCATAGTGCGTCGAATATTGGATGAGAAAAATCGCGCAAACACCTACTGCAAATATCGTGCCATAAAGAAATTTGATACCACAATTTGACCTTACACCCTCCCTAGCTGTGCTCAGGAAGGTTTGCCCTAACAGAATATGCAGTCAGATCTTTTCTGTAGTGTGGGTTGAGCGGGCTCATTTTTAGCTGGTCATTGCTCTTGGACTATTATAGTCAAATATTTTAGCACAGCAATACTTATGGTTTTGTTTGAATTTTAACATACTTTTACTTGATCTCAAAGTAATAACAATGTAATATCTCTGTAAAAGCTGTCCTCATAACCGTATGCTGAATGTTTTTTGGACTCAGTCTGGATGACTTTTTGCCTCCTTTTATACTCTTCCGCCCGGGTACCGTTATAGGTGCCCATTTCACATTATCTGGGGCACAGAAGGATGTGCAATGCCCCAAGTGTGGGGACCTACACAGCCATATCACAAATGATACCACTAGCAGAGCTTAGATTCCCCCACAGAACAGCGTTTGTCTCCGTGCTTCCTTGGGGAACACCTCATGACTCCACAGTACCCTCTACATAGGATCATAGGTGCCCACACTTGAGACTCGAGGCACCAAACTTCTTAATCAAGGCCTACCCACCAGTAAGAAGGCATGGTGGGCCAGTGTATGGAGAAGGACGTAACCACGATTCCTTCCATTTCAAAGTTGTTACTAAGATCAGTAGATTCAGAAATGTTGCTGTATAGACATTGTGTACCTGCCCATAACCAGGCCAATACACCGATCTCAACAGTGCCAGCAGAAGGGGCACTAGGAACACCAGATGATATGACCCCTTCCAGAAGCAGGTCATGCTCTGTAGTGATCATGGCAACCCGAGGACCTATGCCGCAGCAACCGGTATCCAAAAAGAGACGATGAATAAGTCATGAAGACAACCAGCCCGATGCAGCCAATGCCAATGAAATGCGATACGGTGACCCCAGAATTCCACAGAAATTCATGGGCACCTGCCATGCATGGAGAAACGCAGCATGCAGAGCATCCAACAGCACTGGATCCACCAACTACACTGTATGGAGCCACATGCCATCAACAATGTGGGCTCTAAACCAGAGCCACATAGGCATACACCTATCGAGCACAGGCACAGCATCCATAACAGTTATTATTTTACTTTTACTTGATCTTCAGTTTCTTATTTATATGTTTTTTATTTATTTTCTTTAATCATATGAAGGCTTTGAATAAAATTCCTACCAACTACATAGAGAAAACTATTTTCATTGATTGTGCGGCCTTTGAGTCACCCACAAACAACCACAAACCAATGATTACTCGATTACGGATTGTTCAAAAGAGCCTCATCTACAAGAGACCCTCAAAATAAGAATTCACGGTCAACCATTATCTCTTTAAAAAACTAACGACGAGGCCATCCAGGAACAGGAAAACAATAATTAAGCAGATTGACATGGTTGTGGTGTACTGTAAACCAAACGAGTCCTAAAATGTGTGGAAATATCAGCTGCTAAATATGAGTGTATCCAGGAATACCAACCAAAGTAAAATCCTACACTCATCGCACTCCCAAAGCCTCAGAAACCACATGGACCTCTTTTCCAATCCGATACCAATAGTGCTTTTGAACGGCATCAGAAAAATTCTATCAAATATAACATTATCTTGTATCAGAGACAAGATTGACAAATTTACTGGAAACTGGCAGACTAATTTTAAGAAAGGTATTTTGATGCTATTATGCCAGGTATAGGAAAGTGTGGCGTTAAATTGAAACAAATATCTAATTCCACAGCAGAGTAAGCATTCACTGTTCAATAGGGCAATTGCGCGAAGAACAGTGAATAATGCTGCTGTTAGCAACCTTTTTTCAGCGATCTCAAAATAATACACAGATTTTCCTATCACCAGCTCCTGCTAAGTTTAGTTTATGGTGTGTGTGAAAGTTCATTTTTGGAGGATTGTAGATTTATATCAGCTTCAACTGTATACGGCTTAGACTTTAGGGTCCATCTCTACTGTGCAAAAATAAATCTATGAATCTTCTTTGTCACCCAACCATTCTTGTTTGTCCTCTCCTTTTTGCCAACCAACGATCGGGTGGGATGGAGGGTCTGTCACCACAGACAGTGGCAGGGGCAAGGGTGGGTGGGTGTTATCTCGCTCTTTCTAATTGTGGACAGACCGGGTTGCATAAGCGAGACAGGAAGTGTCCATCCACCCCTTTGTCTTCACAGGACACTTATGAAAACACTCGGCTGTCAGGAGGGATAATTTTGGTATCGCCACACCAGCCCAACGTCACCATGACCAGGATCATGTAACGCTCGTATTGGGCAATGGTCGGTCAGTCCCAACACCCGAAGCGGATTGGTCACGCCCTGGATACACGTGTCAGCTTCCCGTCTGGTGGGTTGGGATAGACATCCAATGGAGACGCTCCATTTCCCCTCTCAAAATAAGCTGTTTTTGAGATAGATATCGTCATTGTGCCTTCGCAACCTCCGGCCGTTTTTTGCTAATGAAAAAATTATCAATCCCCCTCCTTCCATTGCTTAATTTTTATTACCTTCCTTGTTTCTGAGGTGCTCTCATCTATTGCCCAGCTAACTTTAAGTGTTGTTGTACAGTTTGTGTCATTTAATAGAAGTTATTTATCCACCTCCATTGCTTATAAGCCGCTCTACATCTATGGCTCAGATAAATTTCATCAATGTCTTCGTACAGTTTGTATTATTTAATAGAATTTAGTTATATATCTGGAGGACCATAGATTTATATCAGCCTCAATTGTATACGGCTGGGACTTTAGGGTCCATCTCTACTGTGCAAAAATAAATCTATTAATCTTCTTTGTCACCCAACCATTCTTGTTTGTCCTCTCCTTTTTGCCAACCAACGATCGGGTAGGATGGAGGGTCTGTCACCACCAGCTCCTGTTATTAATGTTTAGTTTATGCATGTTTAGAAGCTTGATATTTACAAATCAATAAAGCCCAATTCAAGCGTATTTAATATAACAATACCACCATATGGCTCACATATATTATTAACTGTTTACTAGTCAAATTTGGTCGAGAATATCAAAATATTTCCTTATTGACTGCACATTTGCAGGCCAAGAGACTATTTTTGAAAATTGAACTGTGTAATGACTGGCTCGGTTACCGAGCCAAGTGGAAAATGTTCAAAATAGTCTTCTCTTGGCCTGCAACTGGACATTCCTCAAAACCGCTGCAGACATCGACTTGAGCATTAAACTGTTACTGCATGCACAGGATATGACAACGAATATAAATATGTTTAACATACTGTGTATATATATATATATATATATATTTTTTATTATTAACATATATTTATTTATTTATGTTTGGCAAAATAAGCATATAAGTTCGCTATGTCCTATATGTTCGGCAACTGAATGGTTGCTGTTTTGCACATATTTACTACACAACATGGTATTAATGAATATTGTTTTGAAAGAGATAAGACCTTTTATATTTATCTCCCTCATTGGAAACCATTATGGTATGCAAGGTCTTTCAATCATGAAATCCAATTTCAAAGCAATTAGAATTCCGTAGAGTGTCATATACAGCAACAGCTTCCAGAGATTAGTTGCAAAATAATATTCAATAATATAGAACATTGTAAATAGATTAAAATGTGAAATTTATGAATATATAGTTCTTTGAGTGCCAAAAATTTCATTATTGATTAGTTACAGAAACCGACTCAAGAGGCCACATGGAAAAAAGATGGTGGTTCAATAAAACAAGTCATCAAAGAACCACATGTCTAAACTATATTGTGCTGTCTTGGCAATGCATGTAGTGATCCCAGTAGTTGACCCTTTGACCTCAAACGGGGCTACAGGCGGGTGAGGGAGAGGGAAAGCACTTGTCCATAGTTAGTGACTATAATTTTTTCTGCTTAATAATGTGACCACTTGAAACATGAGTTACTCTTTTACATTTATAGACCAGAGCTGAAAATGTTGTTACGATGTAAAGAGTATTCTGTTATATATTTTGAAAATGATTTGACTGAGAGCTGTCATCTGGCTATGGCAGTATCAGGTTCCAATCAAATTAATTTCTTAATTATTCAACTGCTTTCTTGCATAGTTGTTTTAAAATTGAGACAATGAAATTTCAATGGTTAAAAGAATTAATTATCAAATTATTATTACCACAATTTTTCTGCCTGAAGCTTATAATGACAACCGACATGTTGTATTATGACACAGGTGGTCTAGTGCTAAACAATCAATGCATAAGAATAATAATAATAATGGCGTTGGAATATCATAGTTTTCAAGCATGTAAGGAATAACTTCATGACATGTCCTGGCTGGATGTATTCATACCAATTATATGTGTGATGATATTGGGTATAGTCCTGGTGGTGCTGGACAGGTGTAATTTAGAAGTGTCACCTGAAGTCACGGAAAATGTCATCCACACTATCTGCTTCTGCTTAAAGGTGAGTCTTTTACCAATTTTAACTTCATCGTTATTATAGTCTGTGTAAATGAGTTTCTGTGCACATCACATGTTACACGCATGCAATATCTATGTCCCCAAACGATTGTTTAATCCCTAGAGCAATATACAGGATTCTTTACATTAAACAAGATTGAAAAACAAATTTTCACGTGAAAAATATACCAATCAAAATTCTGAATGGATATTCTGGCGCCTATGATCATAGGATCATTTTAGCCAAGTTTGGTTGAAATTGCTCAAAGTAGTAAGGATAAGAAGCAATTTGACAATTTCAGGTAAATTTGTCATTAAATCTAATATTTTCACCCAAAAAATTAATCAATCAAAATTCTGAATAGACATTCTAGTCTACCATGATAGAATCCATCTAGTGAAATTTGGTTGAAATATGTCAAGCAGCTATGGAGGAGTAGCATTTTGACAATTTTCGTTAGTTTTCATAAAATCTAAGATTTTCACCCAAAAAATTAATCAATCAAAATTTTGAATACATGTTCTAGAGCCTACCACCACAGAATGCAAATTTAGTTGAAATATGTCAAGCAGCTAAGAAGGAGTAGCATTTTGAGCATTCCCAGAAGATTTTTTGTATAAAATCTAAGATTTTGACCAAAAGAAATTGATCAATCAAAATTCTGAATAGAAGATCTAGTGCTCAAACCATAAAAGCATCTAGCCAAATTTGGTTCAAATATGTCAAGCAGCTATGGAGGAGTAGCATTTTGACCATTTCCGGTAGATTTTTAATAAAATTAAGATTTTCGGCCCAAAAATTGATCAATCAAAATTTTGAAAAAAACCTGTACCACCATAGGATCCTTTCAGCCAAATTTGTTTGAAATCAGTCAAACCGTTAAGGAGAAGAAGCGATTTGACGGATGGGTGGACGACGGATGGATGACGGCTGGCCACCATGGCATAAGCTCACTTGGCCTTTCAGGCCAGGTGAGCTAATAATTAACTTCTAATATCAGGCTGATAATGGTGAATTTAAAAATTCTTGCTGTAATTTTTGGGGCACTTTTATGGTGATACAGCCATTTTTGGCAAAAAAAGCTATCTGGCATTAGTGGATTCTGGACATAGTTTCTTCAAAGAATAGAATTTTACTGCATGACTATAATAGAAGTCTACTGGAAACATAGTGGAGCAGAGATAGAGCTATTTCTCCTCAGAGAGGGCAGAGAGCATGTTTTACAATTGTGGCTGGAAATGTAAACGATTTCAATATTTACGCTAATGACCTGAGAATTAAATAAAACAGATCGAAGATCCAAAAAGGGGATGGGAGAATTAATGAAACAAGAATGCTGAAGCATATACTGTCTTGCCTGTAAAGGCATGGATAGTGTGGATTGCAAAAGCAAACTTGGCACGGTTCGTAAAACACATATTCACTAAGGCACCAACAAACAAGTGTAACCGATCAAACATGAACAATTTTACAAAACAGGGGATAATCTGATCTTGAAACTAGTAATGATGCAGATAGTATCCCTGCATAGTACATAACGACCACAGAACTCCCACCCACAACTTACCCCCCCTCCCCTAGGGGTTGGTCTGTAGTCTAATTAACCATACTTACCGTTCAATCACTACTTGCTCAGTCAATTACCCTACATTTAGCACCAGAAGATTTTTAATCCTGCATTTAGCGTCTCCTAACGCAAGAGCCACAACTCCCTACTCTTAGTACAGGCTTCTGACTTGAGTAGACTCCCTTAATGTCAATCAGACTGTAATCAGTATAGACAGCTCTGAGAGTGACCCGGGTCACTGTGCATGTGCAAGAGCTACTACTTGCCAACAGCAATTAAATAGAATCACTTTCAATTTTTTGTCAGAAACTACGAAAAAAGAATTCACAAATTATTCCCACGCGGGGTGGCTGAGGCCAGTCGTAGCGATTGAACAGTAAGTATGATTATGTGGTTAATAAAACTACAGACCAAGCCCTGTGTGCATGTGTGTGCGCGTTCATGCGTGTGTGAGTGCGTGTATGTGTGTCTGTGGTCATTGTTATTACACCACAAACATCTGTGCCATTAAATCACTACTTACCAAACCCATAGAATTGGTCAGTGCCTCACTTTGTAATCAACTGATTGGTGGAGATTTGAGAATCGTTAAAAGAAAGTTAAGCATAAAACAGAAACCAAGGATAATAATAAAACAAAATAATGGTGCATATATTCAAAATCACACTGATTAACAACCAAATAAAACCGAACTCATATTAAACTAAAAGGAATTAAAAAAATAAAGAAATCTCACCAATGTCATACAGACAGTCGTACTCATTGAAAATGATGAGAAGTACTCGGTAAATTAGACTCGGCATGTTTAGTTAAAATGGTTATATTTCTAAGGAGGCAGCTGAACTATGATCTATCAAATTAAGTGAGATAAAAGTGGATTCAGATTTCCATCCAGCAACCTGCATAACCTCGTCTATAGGTGAGCCAGCAAAAAGTTTGAAAGCGGTAGCCATGCTACGAACATCATTTGCTAATTGTTTGTCACCTGAAGAAGAAAGTACATTGCATATTTTAAGCGTCGCAAATCCATTTTGTAATGGTTTTCTTAGAAGCTGGTCTGGCTAACTCTTTCGCATAGGTAACCGAAAGATGGGTAGGATTCGTCCGTTTAAAATTTGTGTGAGTTTGTAAATCTTTAAAGCTCTTACCGGGCACCAGAGCTTGTCGGACGGAGAAAACGACCCTAAGACTTTTTAGGATAACAGGTTGTGTTGGGTGAAGTCTTGATTATGTTTTAGACAAAAAGTCTCTTCTCGGACAGAGACCTAACCCATTCCCAACCACTTTAACTCTATCCTCTCCTGTGGAGACAAGAGGTATCAGAAGATACCAAATATCTCACATTTTTAAGTCACCACAGGACCCTGTCTGCCCTGGACTAAATATTCTGTGAAAAAACAATGTCCATGCCATGTACTTCACACAGCCAAGAATCATAACCAGGATATATAAGCTGCAAACAAATTAGCCTTAAAATAATCAGAGTTCAAACAATGAACAAATCCGGAAAAAATGTCAAAGTCGATTGTCGTTTGATGTGGACTAGTCCTAACCATTGTTTAGAACAAATCTGTGAAGTTTTATTCAAATTGGATAACCCCTTGTGGGTGCAAATATCATTTGAAAATTGCTTAACACAGCCAAGAACCATAACCAGGATATAACCTGCATGCAAATGAGCACTAAAATAGTTAAAACGGCGAAAAAATCTGGAAAAATTTTGAAAGTTGATTTCTTTTTTAAGTGGACTGGTCCTAGGCATTGTCTAGAACAAGCTTCAAAATGATGTAACATGGCCACATTTGCTAAAATTTATTTTCTTCCCACCATTTCCCCCACCCCTGCCCCTCGGGCTGATATCAAAATTCCAATGTGTCATGCACATCCCTGGCCATATGTGTAATTATACCGAAAATTTCAAGTTCCTAATGTGAAATGGTCTAAGAGTTGCGTTACAATCGATTGGTGTCTACTTTTGACCACGCCCCCTTACCCTCAGTTTGACCCAAAATCAAAATAATTCTTTCTACTGTAGTCTACTCATCATTGGCTTCAAAATGATATCTGACATGACCACCTTTGAAAAAATATTAGTTTACCTCATTTCCCACCCCAGGGCCTGGGGTCATACCAAAACTCCACAAGAGCTATCAGAAGATAGCAAATAGCATACCTGTACTGCATATTAATTGTACATCACAGGATATGATGGACCACCGGATACAGGCTCATTTTGAAATTTGACAATCAACATATCGATTCAAAACACCCAATATGTTACCCATCGGGCAAGTATAGCTTGGAGACTGAACCATAAAGCCTTTTTTCCAAGGAGTAACCTGAAGTCATTACTCATTGTAATGACAACTGGCACCCTGGGGCTAACCGAAAGGCAAATGGTCCAAACATAAGCAAAGTTCATAGACTGAAAAAAGAAGAAACATTCTCAAACACAATCAGCATAATACATATTTGGATGTGAAATGGTCTAGGAGTTACATTACAATCGATTGGTGCCCACCTTTGACCCCGCCCTCTACCCTCAGTTTGACCCAAGATCAAAATAATTCCTTGTACTGTAGACTACTTATCATTGGCTTGAAAATGATATGTGACATGACAACCTTTGGACAATTTTAATTTTTGAACCCCCATTTCCCACCCCCAGGACCCTGCCCCTGGGGTCTTGCCAAAATTCTAAAAGTATCATGCACATTCCTGTCCATATGTGCAATCATCCCCATAGTTTCAAGTTTCTATCTGAAATGGTCTAGGAGTTGCATTACAATCGATAATTACTGACCAATTTTGACCTTTTGTGTCATGCACATCCTTGTCCATATGTATAATTATCCCCAAGTTTCAAGTTTTAAAAGCAAGTCTTTGCTGATTAAATTGTCATTTGAAAAAAACCTTAACCACAGCATAATACATATAACCTGGATGCAAATCAGCCATAAAAGTATCAAAGTTCAAATGGTGAAAAAATATGGAAAGATTTTGAAAATCAATTTATTTTTTACCTGGACAATTCCTAAGCATGATATAGAACACATCTGTGAAGTTTTATTAAAATCGCATAAACCCCTGTGGGTGTAAATGTTGTTCTAAAAAAAAAACTTAATGCAGCTAAAACCTATATCTGGCTATATAACCTGCATACAAATCAGCCTTAAACTAATCAGAGTTCAAACAATGAAAGAATCTGGGAAAAATGTCAAAGTCGATTGCCTGTTGATGTGGACTAGTCCTAAGCATCGTATAGGACAAATCTGTGAAGTTTTATTCAAATACCTTGTGGGTGTAATTGTCATTTGAAAAAGCCTTAACACAGCCAATAACCTATATCTGGCCACATAACGCATAGAAATCAAGAACATATATCTGGCTATATAACCTGCATAGAAATCAGCCTTAAACTAATCAGAGTTCACTGTGAAAAAATCCGGTGAAAATGTCAACGTCAATTTCCTTTTGATGTTGACAAGTCCTAAGCATGGTATAGAACACATCTGTGAAGTTTTATTCAAATCACACAACCCCTTGGTGTAAATGTCATTAGAAAAAAGTTTAACACAGCCAAGAACCATAATCAGGATATAACCTGCATGCATATTCACACTAAAATAGTCAAAGTTCAAAACCAAAAAAAAATCTGGGAAAATTTGAGTCGATTTCTTTTTTACGTGGACTTGTCCTAAGTATCATATAGAACAAAACTGTGATGGTTTTTTTTAAATCGGATGTCCCCTTGTGGGTGAAAATGTCGTTTTAAAAAACCTTAATGCAGCCAAGAAAGATAACTCTTGACACATAAAATATTCTATGTTCAAACATGATAAATGTATGGAAAAAATTATAAAACCAATATAATTTTGATGCACGCTAGTCCTAAGCCTCCCATAGAACACATCTGTGAATTTTTTTTTTAAATCGGATAACCACAAATGACATTTTAAAAAGATTAACCTGTCCGGACGCCAACACCAACGGCGACATTTTTCCCCCTCTCCCAAAATCTTTTTTCTACTTCGTGAAAATGTGAGATAATAAAACGTAACACAGCCAAGAATCATAACCAGGATATGTAATCTGCATACAAATCAGACATAAAATAATCAGAGATCAAACGGTGAAAAAATCCGGGGGAAATGTCAAAGTCGATTTCCTTTTGATGTGGACGTATAGAGCAAATCTGTGAAGTTCTATTCAAATTGCCCAACCCCTTGTGGGTGTAAATGTCATTTGAAAAAACCTTAACACCGCCATGAACCATAACCAGGATATAATCTGCATGCAAATCACCACTAAAATAGTCAGTTGAAATGCTGAAAAAATCTGGGAAAAATTTGAAAGGCGATTTCTTTTGGACATGGACTGCTCCTAAGCATCGTATAGAACAAATCTGTGAATTTTTTTTTTCAAATCGGATAACCTCTTGTGGCTGAAAATATCATTTTAAAAAACCTTAACACAGCCAAGAAATATAACTCTTGACACATAATGTTCAAACATAATAAAAGTATGGAAAAAGTTATAAAATAAATATAGTTTTGATGCAGGGTAGTCCTTTGCATCCCATAGAAAACATGTGTATTTTTTTTCAAATCGGATAACCAGAAATGTGATTTAAAAAAATTAAACTGTCCGGACGCCGACATTCCCCCCCCCCCCCCCCCCCCCTCTCCATAAATATCTTTTTCCAACTTCGTGAAAATGTGAGATAAAAACGGTTTTAAGAGTCATAAGCTTCAGACAAACAGAACCCAGAGGATCAAAATGCTTACCCACCAGAACAAGTGCTACGTTCCAAGAAGGTAATGGTTCGGCCGCCGGAGGACGAATAGTGCCTAAACTATGAATAAAATCAAAACCTTTGTATCCTTAACCAAATCCTCTTGAGCCAAAATGGGGCAATCAAAAGAACCTCGCAAACCTGCTCATTGACCTTCTTCAAAACTATAGGGATTAGTATTGTCGGAGGTAAGCATATGCTGGCATCCCTGTCCAGGACTGAGACAGTGCATCCACTGTCAGAGCTTGAGTCTCTGAGAAAGGTGATATGAATGTGGCCATCTGGGCATTGAGACTGGGTGCTAACAGATCCACATGAGGGTAACCCAGAAGGAAGCTTGACCTGACTACATAAGTGTTTAGATGCCACTCTGTATGAGCAAACTTGCTCGGCCTGGATAATTGGTATGCTAGAAAATTCAACTTGCCTGGGACATGGCTGGCCACCAGAAAAATCTGAAACTTACGGCACCAAAGATTCCAAGTTCCTATGCATAAAATTGCTGATTTCATTTACCATTGTTTGTTGATGTATGACACTACCGATGAAGTCGGAACGAATCGAGACCTTTTGGCGTTTCAGAAAGTCTAACCAGTGAATTAGAGCCTTCTTGACACCCCACATCTCTAGTACATTGATATGGGCTGACGCTTCATTCGTCGACCAAAGGTCAGATACCGAAAGGGAATTCCAGACTCCTCACCCACCCACCCCCCTCCTCTTGGGAGACATCTGTGAAAATGATCGAAGAGTGGGCAAACGTCTTCAGGGGACTTCTTTTAATAAAAGACCAGTCCATCCAGAATTCTAAATGAGGAAGCAGAGGATTTTGGATGGAATAAGACGGTCCAGGGAGTCTGTTGACTGCTTCCACAGAGACATCAGATACATCTGTAATTCCCTTTTCACCACTGCCGACCGAGGAATTAAATTTTTTACGCTGACCATTAATCCCAGAACTTTCAGAAAAAACTGGCCTTCAAGAAAGGATTGTTTAAAGGGAGAAATTGCTTCCAGACGAAAATTCTAAGGGAAAGGTGATGCCCTGAACTAGATCGAAGTCTACTCCTAAATGAGTAGAGATCTGGGAAGGGAACAGGCTTTATTTTTTAAGGTTTATAATCCAGCCTAGGTCGACATGGACGTGCAGATAAATTGACTAATGATGGAGGATACCTGCCACAGTGGAGACTAGTCGAGTGAACAGGAAAGAAGCTGTGGTCAGGCTGAAGGGCATGGCCCGGAATTGCCATACCCGACCCTGGTAAGCAAACTTCATGAATTTTCGGAATGAGGGGTGAATGGGAATGTGAAAATAGACATTCTTCAGATCTATGGACGCCATCCACATGCCAGGGCCTAGACTTGAGATGATCTGAGAAATCGTCTCCATCTTGAATTTGGGGTGACAATAAGATTCAAATTTTTAGGTTGATGGGATGTTAACCCCCTGATTTCTTTTGGACTGGGAAGATTGTGGAATAGTAGACCGGATCTATGTTCCACTGAATAACTTCCTCTACCGCCTGCTTGCTGATCATAGAATTTAACTACCCCTCTAGGTCTAGGGCCAGAAGCTTCTCCTGATTGGAAGGAATGAGTCCATCTTGGAGAGCAAGAGAGAGGATGGTCCTGAATCAAGGTTGGCACATACCCCCAGCAAATTTGATCTACAAGTCAGGAGTCCTGAATGAGAGCTTGCTACTTCACTTTCTCCCAGAACAGAGAAAATCTCCCTCCCACTGGCATGCTTGGAAAAAGGTACTGAACCGATGGAGCCACGGACACAGGATTAAAGAAAGAGGTGAAGACCTGGGGATGAGGCTGGGCCTATCCAGAAGGAAGTCAGACCTTCAAACCCTCTTCCCTTGGGAACCACAATAGGAGGAACGGCCTCTCAACCTGGACCTGAAAGCTATCGAAGCTGAAGATCTACCCCTGTATTGAGATGGAGCTTGGGTCGGACGATACCGAGACCTTTGCCGATATGAAGAAATTGACTCAAAATTATCATGATCAGACTCAATCCTTGAATGGTATCCACCAAACTCATCTGGCTTAAAACTTTTCCTATTAGGATAGGAATTCGGGCACCTAATAAAGGAAGTCTCTTTTACCAGAGGGCTTCACGACTGAAATTTGAAAATGAATCTCCTTAGCCACCTTAACATGAACCGATTCCTCTAGGATCAGATTAGAAGAACAAATGCTGAAGACATCCTGACCGAAGGGAGGAGCCAAAATAAGACTGAGCTTAAGTTCTGGAGAAATACGGATAGACTGATGTTGATTGGACCTTCTAGTGGAAGTAATGAAACCAAGAGAATGACAGACTGAATTGAGGGAGCCTCGGGTGACATCAGCAAGTGTATGAAGCACAGATGCTGGGACTATTTCATCCTTCTCTGCTAACAGAACTGCCTCAGAAAGAAGGGCCAACAAATTCGCCGACTTCAGTTGGCCACGACAAACAGTTCCAAGGAGGACCAGAAATAGACTGAGTTGAACCTACTTCAAGGAAATCTGTCTTAGGAACCTAAACCAGGGCATCACAATTCGGGGCTAGAGAGAAATCTTTCCGTAATGTAGAAATCCAGCATGTCAATCACCAGGTTATCAATAGGAAGAACTTGATGAACAGAGGAAGAATCAGAGGACAATGCAGAACCATAAGAGGGAGGTTCAACCACAAACTCATCTTGAAGAGAGACGGAACATCTCGGCTATCCAAAAATGAGCAGAAGACCAGTCATCCAAAGAAGCTGTGATAAGACAAAACTTCTTCAGATCCCTAGCGCTCGCTGATCTTGGACCCGAGGAGTCAATGGATAAATGAGGAAAAGAGGAAACTGTTAAGGAATCTGAAGAAGCTTTAAGAGGCTCTAGGAGAAGGGAACAATACAAGACATGAGGAGACTCCTTATCTAGATGAACAATGGGATGGTCAGAAAAGTCAGTCTGTAAATTCCTGAACAGAATCTTGGGCCATAGAGGAAAAAACAGGATCCAAACCATTAAATTTAAACCTAGATAAAATGGAAAGTCTAGGTGAAACGATGGATCGATAGAGCGAAGAATCTAACTACAGAGAATAAAGAGAAATCTAAAGACTCTAAAACAGGAGAAAGGACATGTACCTAGGATCTTCAGAATCAAATGCAGAGGATGAAGACTGGACCCTAGGAGCATCCTCCGGAGATGAAAGGAGAGAACAGATGTTAGGAGAATGAGGAGGAAACCCTGGGGTGGACAAATAGAAGAGGAAAACAAACTAGAGGAAGCAGAAACATTCTGAGAGGAGAAATCCTTTGAGGAGAGAAAATAAGGAGTTATGAGTTATGAGGCCAAACAAAATGTACTCTAGAACACGAGGATACTTAGGATGAAAGGGGAGGAAATCTGAGGCAAAAGATAGGGCTGAGAATCCAAATCAGCAACAGAAGAACGCAAACCAGAAGACAAACACGAAGGATGATTAAGAGCTGAAATATTTCTAACACCGTAATAAAAACTATCACTAGAGTTTCTAAAATCGGAAGCGCAAGTGAAAACTAAGTGGAACACCAGTCAGATTCCTGGCACCAGAAATAAGATTGGCATCAGAAATATGCAAACGAGAAGAGGAAGTCGGACCGGAAGAAGTACCTGGAACAGCAGGAAGATCCCTATCACCGGAAGTGCCACTAAAACCAGAAATGCATGAACCAGAAGCGGAAACCAGACACCAGGAAGACTCCTGATACAGGAACTAGAATTGACACCAGAAATGCATAAACCCGGAGCAGAAAAATAATCGGATGACATCCATTGAATACCAGGAAGTTCTCTATCAACAGAACTGCCATAGACACCAGAAGTAAACAAAACGGAAGCGAAAGCTGTATCTGGAACACAAGGAACATCTCTAAAACCATAAGTGACATTGTCACCGGAAATACACAAAACGGAAGGAGAAATTGGACCAGAAAGTACAGGAAAGTGTGTAACGTCGGAAGTAGAATACAAATTCCTGGATTTAATCAAAGAACCAGGAACGCATGAAATACTTTTAAGAAAAGACTTCATCTGAGGCATATTGGAGTTGAAAAGATGAACTTCTTGAAGAAATCAGTAGCAACACTAGAAAACTTTCTCTAACGCTTTTTCAATCTTTTCAATATTTGGTTGCTGTTGGCAAGTTGTAGCTCTTGCGCATGCTGTAGTAACAACGCTGCTGTAAAATTTTGTTGATATCTGGTGAGCCATTGTTGAAAATGAGTGGAAAATAAAAACCTATAACAAAGAATAAAAACCATCAAAAAAGTAGTAAAGATTGCCCAAAATATCAGTAATGATGCAGATCATATCCTTATATGGTATAGACCACGTCTGTAAAGTTTCATTGAAATTGGAATGACTATAATTTAGTTACAACCTTAACCCAAAAAACATGAAAAAAATCCAAAACTGTGAAAAGGCAGCAATTTCCCAAAATGAAATTGGTAATAATGCGGATAGTACCCCTGCATACTATTTAACACTGTTGTAAAATTTTGTTGGTGTCTGGTGAGCCATTGTTGAAAAATAAGTTGATTTAAAAACCTTAACCGAAAGTGCTCAAATGAGGCCTCCACCCCTGGAATTAATGGTCCCTAGTCTCACTTTCTGCTTCACAGGCGAGACAAAAATGGCAGCAAAACATAGATATTTGTCCATTCTGCTCCGCTTGGAAATCCCAAATTTTCTAAACATTTGTTGATTAGTTATTACCTTTGACTCATAAGGTTATTGCATTTTGCATTCACGCATGTCTCTATGTGCGTGGGCGCATGTCTGTTTGTTCGTGTGTGTGTGCATGCATGACAAAACAAGAGGCCCAAGGGGCCTGTATCGCTCACCTGGAATATGTGGAACATAAGCATTTCAACTGGAAAGACCATCGCCTTTATGTAGAACACTAAGGTTTAGCCAGAAGAGAACCACAACAAGAACAACGATGTGTCCTACCAAATTTGGGTAAAATTGGTTGAGTGGTTCTCAAGGTGATATTTTCAATTTCCCATTGCTTTACTTTAGGAGTTTTTGTCATTAAAAAATCCAAGAAGGCCAACAATCCAATTTTTCCAACAGGTTTGAAAGTGGGAAATTTGAAATTAGCATATCCAAAAAAGTATATAAAATCAATTTCGGCTTCAAAACCCATCAAATAAAAGATCCAATATGGCTGACAAACATGCTACATTTTGAATGGTGGCCATGTTTTCTTTTTATGTATTAACTTCCTTTGACCAATGCCTAATCATATATCCCAAATTTTTTCCCAATCCATTCAGCATTTTGGAGAATCGTTTTCGAAAACTAGGTCATCCAAGATGGCCACCGAAACATTTAGCCAATCTAATTCCCTTGAACATACATGGATCAGCTGTTGCCTCAGATGATGTTTCGTGAGTTTTAAATCGATCCCCAATATGGTTTCAGAGATTTTTAAAGATGTTTCTAAAAAATCTGCCAAAATCCAAGATGGACACCGGCCAAATTGGCCGATCAGTTTTCTTTGAACAAATTTGGATCTCTATGCCCTAAGAATGCTTCCTGCCAAATATAATTTAAATCGGGCCAGCAGTTCTCGAGAAGACATTTTTAATTTCACATTGCTTTCTTATGAGATATCATGGAGGGAAAAATATCCAAGATAGCAAACAAGCTGTTTATCCAACAGTTTTGAAAGTGGAAATCTGAAATCAGCATGTATAAAACCAATTTCGGCTTCAAAACCCATCAAATAAGAAAACTCAATATGGCCGCCAAACATGCTACATTTTGATTGGCCCATGCATCCATGTTTGTTTATGTATCAGCTTGCCTTGGACTACCTTTAATGGGGCCTAGTCCATAATCATATCTCCAAAATTTCAACCCGATCCGTACAGCGGTTCTGGAGTTGTTTTCGCGAAAACTATGTCATCCAAGATGGCTGTCTAACCATTTGGCCAATCAAGTTCCCTTGAACAAAGTTGATTCCGCTCTTGCCCTAGAGGTCATTTCATGAGTTTTGAATTAATCACCAAAGTGGTTTCAGAGAAGGTTTTTAAAGACATTTCTAAAAAATTGCCAAAATCTAAGATGGCAGCTTGCCAAATTGGCTGATCCGATTCCTTTGAACAAACTTGGATCTCTATGCCCTAAGGATGCTTCCTGCCAAATATACTTGAAAGCAGTCCAGTGGTTCTTGAGTTTAAAGAAAAAGGTGACTGATAATGGATAGTCACCATGGCATAAGCTCACTTGGCCATTCTGGCCAGATAGGCCAAAAACAGCTGACTCGTTTTGGCTCAGATCTTAATTAATGAGTGGATTTCCAGATCTTAGCTTTTCTCTCAAATCCTGGCAAAACAAAGGGTGCCTGCATAGTAGGTTTCCACAATATTGGTTGTAATCCAAAATAAGAATTCCGCAGAATGGACCTTGCCAGTTTTAGCTATGCCCTGCCCATCTCTATCTAAGCTCCACCAACAATTCGCCGTGTTGGGATTGATCGATCCCTGAATGCCCTAACTATCAATTTCTGAAAACTATATATATTTTGTAACTAATTAGATTTGGTGCTGTTGCTGCCTATGGAAGCAACAGCGCCAAGTCAAATTAATTTCAAAGGATTCAACAGAATAGGCAGCAACGGCACTCAGTCAAATTAGTTTCAAAACATGCAACAGCTTACCTGTATAGTTTTTTGGAAATTGATAGTCAGGGAGTTCAGAGATCGAACAATCCCAACACGAACGAGGTGTGGGTGGGGCATAGCTAGAGATGGGCAGGGCATAGCTAACAAGAGCTCCACAAACGGCGCATAATACCCCACCATGATGACAAACTAATAAATGACAGCTATCTTGGATTTCGGACCATTGTCAATCTAGAAAGGTTTCTTCACCAGAGGTAGCCGAACCACCCGATGAAGTTTAAAAGCGATCCGATAAAGGATAACGGAGTTATCATCTGGAAACCAATTTTCAAGATGGCCACCGGTGGCTGGTGGCCATCTTGGATTTTGGATCATTGTCGATTTCGATAGGCTTCTTCCGCAGACCTAGTCCAACCACTCTATGAAGTTTCAAAGCGATGCGATGAACGGTAACAGAGTTATCATCCGGAAACCAATTTTCAAGATGGCCTCAGGTGGCTGGTGGCCATCTTGGATTTTGGATCATTGTGAGTTTAGATAGGTTTCTTCCCCAGACCTAGTCTAACCACTCTATGAAGCTTCAAAGCGATCCGATAAAGGGTAACGGAGTTATCATCCGGAAACCAATTTTCAAGATGGCCACCGGTTGCTGGTGGCCATCTTGGATTTTGGATCATTGTCAATTTCGACAGGTTTCTTCCCCAGACCTAGTCTAACCATTCCATGAAGTTTCAAAGCGATCAGATAAACGGTAACGGAGTTATCATCCGGAAACCAATTTTCAAGATGGGCGCTGGTGGCCATCTTGGATTTTGGATCATCGTCGATTTCGATAGGTTTCTTCCCAAGACCAAGTCCAACCACCCTATGAAGTTTCAATGCGATCCGACAAACGGTAACGGAGTTATCATCCGGAAACCACTCTGCCACCTGCACGGCTGGACGGACGGCGGCATTACATAATACCCCGCAAAATCTTTTGGCGGGGCATAAAAATGAAAAGGTCCATTAAAGAGACAAGCGCCAATCACATTTGGGTCATTCCAAGATGTAAATTGGGGAAATACCCTTTCAAGTTATCTCTCCCATTATTACCAGTTGACTGGGCCTTACACTGTCATAATCCAACAGTGGTCAACCGTTTTTCACAGGAAAGTTTAAATTGTACTTCACTATACACTAGCATAATTAAGGAATAAGGAAAGAAATAAAGATATTAGAATATATTTCACTTTAGTGCTCAAAGCTTTTTGCTTTGGAGACAAGCAATAAAAAACGTAACCTAACAGCTCCATTAACTCAAGCCTATTAACTAAGCAAAAAGCAAAAAAATTATATTTAGCTCGCTTGAGACGAGTTATCAGGGAAATCAGGATGGAAGCTTAATAATGGGGTTTCAAATTTAAAGTTCTTCTTTAATGTGTCTATGTTACAGGATAAAATCAAAGCAGGCGTGTATGTGGATCTAGACGACTCTAAGCCTAGTACCAGTGGAAATATTAATCTAGCAATATATAACACTAATAATGAGGCGACTACACGACCACATTCGCATCCTGCACACATGCAAGCTATTGCTCAGACTAATCAAACAAACCACGTCAGAGCGTGCAGTCATTCCGACAATGCAGCAACAGACACACCTTCAAGCACTGGCAACACGGAGGCGGCATACTCATGGTCACAGTTTGGGAACGATGAAGAGCAAAGTAACGAAGAGCCAATTACGACTCATAGCGACAGCTATGAACATTATTGTCGACAGTCTATTAGTTTATTAGTAACAGCATTTGAAGCAGCAAGTAGCAAACTAAAACAAAGTGCCGGACCCGGTGCCGATTATAAGAATACAAGATCGTATCATAATAAATCCACAAAGAATGCATCTGGGTCTCAAATATTGCATGGTGATGGTCAGTAGATCATCTATGTTAAGGAGATACTATCTTGTGACAAGACATTTTTACAGCAATGGCCCTATGTTAGCCCTTTATTGGTCAAGCCAGCCTCTGTAATAGCTTGAGAAATGTCCATTTGCAGGCCAAGAAGACTATTTTTCAAAATTTACCATAGAGATGACTGGATCAATAATCGAGCAAGTCATTCCAGGGGTAAATTTCCATAAATACTCTCCTCTTGGATGGCAAATGGACATTCAGTAACTATAAATTATGATCTCGACCAATTTTACCATTAACCCTTTAATGGTCAAATTTGGTCAAGAAAATTTTAATATCTGCCTATTGAATGTCCAGTTAAAGGCCCAGAGAATAAAATTTTTGAAAACTATTCTCTTGACCTGTAAATGGACATTCCACTAGACCATAACAGAGGCCGGTTTTGGCCAGTATGACAATCAAAGGGTTAAAGGATTACCCGCCTGGCTGCTGAGCTTTTGCAGATGCCATATTAAGGGTTATATTTTTGCACCTGCCAAATATTTTGAAAGCAATTTGACTGAAAGTTGGTCAGTCAAATTTTTTAAATATTCAGCAAGTCCAGAGATAGTTTTCACTCTTTTGCTCTTTTAAACTATCCGGTGTATTTATTGGCCACATTATGGCTCTCGACAAGGTGGTCACTCCAGACAAGCATGATTTTATTTTGGTGAAAATCTGTGAAAATTACAGCTTGTAGAACATTGATTAATCAGGATTTATTAAAATCTGATGACATGCCATCGTTTTATCATGGAATAAAGCCTATCATCTTATGAACTGTTACTCAGACATCTGATTTGTAGAGGAAGATGGGAATGGACCCTTCCACTTTTAGCTTTTCCCCACACATCACTAGCTAAGCTCCACCCACACCTCGCTCGTGTTGGGATCGATCGATCTCTGAACACACTGCCTATCAATTTCCAAACTACACAGGTAAGCTGTTGAATATTTTGAAACTAATTTGACTGGGTGCCGTCGCTGCCTAAGCATGTTTATTAAATAGCAAATAATTACAAAGACATACAATTCATACATGTCAGACTATTTGAGATTTAATGATGGTCTATATGGAACCCTTTGTGACGCAATGATTGTGACATCATCAATCATACACGCGCTGAGCTGATTATGTCATATGAGGTCAGATGATGGATGGATACTATGGAAAGGTGAATAGAAGCAAAGGGGTCATGGGACATAGATCATAAGAAACATTATCTCCCCCTTACTTAATGGAATGGCTACTATATGATGATTCAAGGACTCTGTTAACGACTAGCTTGTGATCACTTTTATTTCCTGTTGGTACAATAGATGAATCCTCTATGCCCCACCCATCTCTAGCTAAGCTCCACCCATGCATTGTGTGTGTTGGGATCAATTTATATACTTTGAATCGTGAATTCTGAGAATCCCAATTTCATGGTAACTAAAAAGCTAACCTGCTGAATATTTTGAAGCTAATTTGACTGGGATTGTTGTTGCCATAGGCATTCCCTTTCAAAGAACAACTGATTTGCATATTGAGAACAATGTTGCTGTAAGCTGTTGCTAGTTATGACAGCAACATGTTTGAGCAAAATTGTTTCCAAAACATACATCATCCTTTCTTCTCATAAAGTCAGCACTACAGCTTTTATCATCAGTTTTCCTCATCCCCTTAGTGATACTAACGCCATCTCAAATGTTATATTATGTGGCTATATTATTGTATATTGATTTCATATCATTCACTTCATTTATCTGTATCACAGTGAACCTTTCCAGAGAATCCATCCATAATCTGACCTCGTATGATGTCATAATCAGCTCAGCGCGTGTATGATGATGTCACAATCATTATGTCATAAAGGGCTCCATATAGAACATCATCAAATCTCAAATAGTCTGACACATTGTATGAATTGTATGTCTTTGTAATTCCTTGATATTTAATAAACATTCTGTTGAATATTTTGAAACTAATTTGAATGGGCGCTGTAGCAACAACACCCATTCAAATTAGTTTCATAATATTCAACAGCTTACCTGTGTAGTTTTTTGGAAATTGATAGTCAGGGTGTTCAGAGATCGATCAATTCCAGCACGAGCGATGTGTGGGTGGAGCTTAGCTAGAGATGGGCGGGGCATAGCTAAAACCGGAAAGGTCCACTGTTTGCTTTTTAACATCTCATTAACCCTTTAACACTCAAGCTGGCCAAAAAGAACTTTTGCAATGTTCTTGAGAAGTCCATTTGCAGAGCAGATTATTTTTTAAAGCTTACCACTGGAATGACACTTGATAATCGAACCAGTCATTCCATTGGTAAATTAAAAAAAATAGTCTACTCTTATTCTGCAAATGGACGTGATCTATGAGAAAATTGAAATTTTTGAACAAATTTAAGGGTTAATGTTGAACTGTGGTCACCGTCATTTCATCTCCTCAAGGTATATTGTGTTATGTCATATGTGCCGATGCAACCAATTCTTTGCTATCTAATAATAGGAATCCTGAAAATTTTGAAACATATTTGACTCAAAATTGTTGCTGCCTAAGTCAGCAACAGTTTCCAGTCATATTAATTTCAAACTTTTCAACATCTTATCTGTATGGTTGTTTTTACACCACACTCCAAAAACTACAGGTCTATGGCATCTGTATGTTCGACACATATGCCGAGGCAAGCAATGTAGGTTTTTTCTGATTGGTTGAAAAAAATCATGGCAGCCTAACACAGAATTAAGACACTTTTATCAGTTGTACATGTGAAAATAACTAGTTATAAAAACAACTTTCATATTTTGAAACTCATCATGCACCAGTAATGGGTGAAAGGATATGAAATCTGAACACCAATGCTGATAATAGAGCAAGCTGTTGTCTACTACTCATAAAATATAGCTCAACAGAATGGGAGGATCTGATCTGTCAATCAAGTATCGGACGTTATAATCAAATACATCACACGTTATTTGAAGTCACAATTGTAATATGTCTCGGTCACGAGAATCGCAGTCCGTCACAAACATGTACGAATTGTATGGCTGTGATGAGCCACGTCGCTGAAGTATACCTGACGCTTGTCTTCCGTTGGAGGATGAGTCAGATGCCTGACACTGGTGCATTGCCGCCACGGGACCCAGTATGGCTTATCATGTTTTACCAGTTTAAATTAATCAACAAAATATGGTAGGAGCCAATAAAGACAATCTCCAACCAGAGATATTCCTGCGCTCCATTTCAATGCTAATTCTTCTCACAGAAGTTGCATGAGAAGGGGGCGATAGGTACCTCGCACCATACATACATACATACATACATATATGTAAGGGAAACAAAAGACTTCAAACTGAGTAGACAGGAGCACTACAGGGATGCCCAAAAAGACTCCCCCATAGCTCAGCACTTTACTTTCCCAAGACTTATGCAGGGGAAACAAAATGACTCTTCAAACTGAGGATTCAAGAGCAATACAGCACTACCTAACCTTAGGACGGAGCATGCTTCTTACTGCATTACCCAGGTTCTAAGAGGCGACCCATGTGCAAACATAAAACACTCCAATCACGAGATGAAAAGCAAGCATACAAGATATATAATCTCCACACCATGGTGTCTCTAGACACCAGCCATATGGTTAAAGAGCCATTAGCCAGTAGGCTGTCCCCCTACACCTTTGTTACCCCCTCCCGACGTTATAAATTCTGTCTGCGATGAATTTACAATTAATAAACATTTTGTTGAATATTTTGAAACTACTTTGACTGGGAGCTTGCTGCAGTCAAGTTTTTCACTTATCAACTTCCCTCAAACAAACTTGAATGGCCATTAGTACCAAATTATATTTTCCAAGTTTGGATCTGATCCCTTGTGTTTCTGAAGGAGAAATCATTTTTGTGAAAACTAGAGGCCTGGGCCAGCATATGTCTAGACATTTGGAAAAACTTTAACATTTAAGTCGAGGCCTCCACCACTTCATGTAGCGCTCAACAACTAGCTCATCCAATGATCCAAGATGGCTGCTAAACAAAACCACATATCAGCCTCATATATCACAAACTTCTACTCTTGCGCTAGAGTTGCGTACCAAATTGGCCAATCTGCTTCATTTGAACAAATTCTGTCCAGGTGAGTAAATAATGATTGTTTTGATTTATTGTTGTATTAATTTATGGGAAGATTCTTTAATGGAGTATCAATGTTTAAGAATCAAATACTGTTTACAAGATACAAGCAATTCAAACTCATGTCATTCAATGATGTCTAAAGGGGGCAGGACACGGATCACACCGGTGAATCCATGAATTCTGAATGCTTTCCATCCCACTGTAAATAAAAACATAACATTTCCATGTTGTTGTATATATTTAATACGGCATGCTATATTGCATACACATATTATCACAGAATGCATGCATAAATATAGTGTCAACAGGTGATCTAGAAGTCAAGATTGTGTGCATGTACTCCTGTAGAACCACATGACGATGTGGGTACACTGCTTACATGCATGATGACAGGGTCTTCTTGTGATCTGCCAGTACTGTCGGAGAATTCTGGTGGCAAGTGTAATTTCTGCAAACAGAGCATGTATGTAATAGATCGATCTTTAAGTGTTTCTAGAAATAGCACAAATTCCAAGATGGGCATGGAAAAAATCAACCAATCAGCTTTGGTTCAACAACCTGATTTATCAATCTGATGCAAACATCTCAAATTGGCATTTAGCTGCGATTAAAACATATTTATATTGCCATTTTCGCTGTAAAAATCCATCAACTATTAAACGCTAAATTTTGATTGGTCGATGGTGGACATAAACTTGAATAGCCCTTAGTATCTAATCATATTTCTACAATTGCAGCCAGATCCCTTTAGCAATTCCGGAGAAGGGATACTTACAAAAATAGGGAATCCATGGCTGCCAGACCAAGTCTGGAAATCCTAGTTTTAAGTTCCGTTGTGTTTAAATTTGAGCCAAATCAGAACAGTAGTTTTTGAGATACTGGTCCGGACACCAACGACACGCAGACCATCTTTCCCTTACAGAACGAAGGTAATTAAATACTTTTTCCAGACTTGTTTTAGCAATTCCAGTCACTCTTGTGCATATAGCGTGTAACTTGAGTGGTGCTCTAACGTAGGTGTAAGATAAAGTTTTCTTCCTAGACCGATGATCAACTTAACTAAGTTTCATTAAAATACTACAGTATATTGACAAGTAGAAATTAATTTATCGAACAAATTTTAGAAAACATTAAAGGCCTGAGCCTAAACATGTCTCTGGGCAATTTGAAATTTTTTACATTTAACCAACAAGATGAATGCCATTCGGATGGCAAAGTCAAGCCATCCTCAATATCTTAAGAATTATTGTATGTTTAGCAAGAGCGCATCATGACATACAATACAAGAAAAGGTAGTTTATTAACTGTCTCACGGCTGAAAGTCACCAGAAAATAATTTTAATGGGCAATAACTCTAGACCTGCTGAATATTTTGAAAACAATTTGACTGAAAGTTGTTGGTGGCTTAGCCACCAACAACTTTCAGTCAAATTGTTTACAAAATATTTAGCACACCCAGCGATATAATCCCTAAAATATGTTTTCTGCAAAAACTCAGAAGTGATAATTATTACACCTGATTACGATCTCTTCATTATCCATCAATAAGTTGAAAAAAATGATTATCAGTCTGGACAATATACTAATAAATGGATGCTATTTCCATCCAGTTTATTACCTCGATAGTGAATTTCTTTCGGCGCAATTTAAATGCCCAATCAAATGTTTCTGGAATATGACATGTCAGAGAGTTCAATCGTGGCAGCTTGACTAGATGGAACAAACCTGAAGATGAATGAAACTGTAGACATAAGACAATATGGAACATTTCATCACACAGTGCAGCTATTTACTAAATGACACGTACGGTAGATACAATTTTGTGGAATATGCTATGTACTATAGGTGGGCAAAATTATGTGACAAAATTGTTTTAAAAATATTTAACAGATTTGTCATGATACACTTGCAGCCTGTTTGAATCATTACAATATGCACCGGATGATTCAAATGCCGCGAACGGATGTGTAGTTTGTAAAGATTATTTTCATTTTACACATGGTGGACAATGGCCATGAGAATAAGCAATAAGAAAAGTGAGACCATGTAATCGTTATCATGAAGCTTGAATTTTTCTTAAAGCTTGATGCGTTGCTTCTGGTTTGTCCTGACGCGAACTGTAGTGACAGGTGAGTCTGGATGCCGACGTGCTGTTTGCACGCTCCTTTTATACCCTTTGGCTACACCAAATGTACCCGTCTGGTTGTGTACTTATACCCGTTTGTACCCGTTCTGGTGTGTACTTGTACCCATTTGTTGGCGTAGTTTTTTATTGTTTTTGTCATTGTATACCCGTTTGGGTGTAGGTATGCTTCCTGTATACCCGGTTGGTTGTTTTTTGTATGCACAGAAGTGTAAATACATGTGTATTTTATGAATTACATATACCCGGTGGGCTATATACATAACTGGTGGGTTGATTTTTATACACTTTCTGTTTGTATACTTGGCGGGTAGTGTTTCCACAGGGAAGAATGGTGGGATGACAGTGGGTTTTTTGTGGCTCTGCTAAGTTTGCAGATTTCATTTGTGTGGTGAAAAGGAGTATGTTGGTCATTGTTTGGCGTGTTGGCGAAAACGGTCCAAAGTTGATCCAGACTACTAGCGTTTTGTGCCATTGTTACGGCTTAACTCATCAGCGGACTGACATGTTCTAATTCAGAATATTTCCGTAAGATGCTATGAGCAGTTTTGTGTTTTTGTGGTTATGGTTAGATCCCCAAAATATAGAACACAGTTTGTGAACGATAGAGTAGAGAGGTAGTGTTTCTTACTTTTATAGGTCTTCTGATAGAGCCTGGAGTGATTCTGGTCTCAGTTCCTCTTCTAACCAGTCAGTGTCCCAGTGTGTAGGGGATTCTGTGGTGTGTGTGGGGTCTGTTGGAAACGGTCTTTCCCACCAGTCATCCGGCGTGGACGCTCTGTACCACAAGCTGGTGGTATGGTCCGGTTCCGGGCTGGAGAGCGGATCTGAATAGCCCGTGAAAGGCCCAGGTTCGTCTTGCGGTTGCAGGGCAAGCCCTGATGTGGATGGTGTGTTTGTCGGACTGGCTGGTGGTTGTTCAGTGGTTGTTCTTGGTGGTGGTATGTTTGCCACTGGTTCTGGTGCTGTTTGTGATGATGTTGGCGCTACTGTTGGTGCTGGCAATGGAGATCGTGTTGGAGACTGTCCTGTAGGTGATGGCGAGTTGTGTCTGTATGGAGATCTCCGTGGACTTTGCTCCTTGGCTAGAGCAATGTCACAGGCTGTAACTTGTCTGTTGACATTACAACCCGATGACAGTTCGTTGTTGAGTTGCGAACAGCCCGTGGCGGACACCTAGGTGTGACTGGAACTGTTCCGTCCTGTTGTTCTTTTCACCAGACCAAGCACCACCAAATTCCTTGTTGTCTGTGGACTATTCTATTGTATCTGTATAGGCCCGAACTGTGTTTGTAACTGTTTGTGCACTTAGTGCAGTAAAAACGGTCCATTAATAAGCACTGTATAAACACAAATGGTTGTTAGATTGTTTTGTAATGAATTTTGATGTTGGTGTAGCGGACGTCATACGCAGTGTTGCGTCATTGCAGGTGTGGCGTAATGAATTACGTCATAAGCGTCACCAAGAGTAGGGAGGCTATGGTAACTAGAATTGCTAATTAAGTTTTACTACCTCAGTAGTTTAAAGGGTTACCAATCCGCGTGCTTAATACCGATGGGATCCATACAATGAAATTGGTGGATCCAGAATTTCTCACGATCCTTGCGGGGAGACATTGTGCCTATGCTGTCAGGGTCGTGATGGAGTACTTCTATGATCCTATACTTTAAGGAACAGTGGTTAGTGAGATTAAAATGAATGGCGACAGGTGTGTCTTTCTTATTCTTAATGTCCCTAAAATGTTCCTTAATACGTACTTGGAATTCACGTTTTGTTTCTCCCACGTATTGTTTGTAACATTTATTACATGTTAATAAATAAATAACATTACTAGTTTGGCAGAATGTTTTTGTTTTGATATGATATTTAAGCCCTGTGTGTGAGCTCCTAAATGAGTGAGATTGGTCCATGTTTTGGCAGAAAGTGCAGTTACGTTTTGTGCATGGCTCGATTGGGTTGGCTGTAGTTGTGCCCTGTTGTCCTGCCCTTTTTGCGTCGACCAGTGTGTCTGATAATGTCGGTCGGGTTGTCAAACTGTCTGGCTGTCAAATTTGTTAGATTTTGGACAAAGCTGCTTAAGTCGCAACTATAGCATGGGGTACATGTTCGATCATCAGAAAATATAATGCCCATAATTGAGTTAAACCTGACCTTTAGCTTGAACTTTTGAACCAGGCATCAATTATGGTCCATGTGAATACTTTTCAAAGCAATTTTTCTGATGATCCTTTGAGTATAATTTGAGTTAGTATATGGAAACACACTGACTTGACCTTTTCACACTCAAATTAATACGTTTTTTTATGGCTGCAAAAGGCAACCACCAGGCTAGGTTCGTTAAATCCACTTTAGTTGCACTTGATTCATCATGCCCTGATGTAATTTCCGTAATTGATTTACTATGACCGTAAACTTTAGACAAAGAAATCAACCCGACCCCCACCCGCCCCGATAAGAACAACCAGTCCAAATTTAGTGAAAACTCATTCAGTAGAACAGAATTTATCATTCAGAAACAATTTCAATAATTGACACAACACGGCAGTGACGATTTGGTGATAAAACAAGAGAAAGTCAGCTGGAGACTGACAATACCCCCTTCCCCAATATGTTACATCCCCGTCTTTTAGTCGTGTACAATCATCTTGCCAAGTTTCATCCAATTCCCTAGGAAACTGTAGGAGTGGCAACGACAAGATTTTTGGGATGTACGGAGACATATTTTGCCCCGCACCCCCCCCAAATCAGTCATGCATGACCGAGGCAAAACCTTTTAATATTAGGCACATCTTTGGGTTGTGTACAATCATCCTGCGAAGTTTCATCCAATTCCCTCTGTAACTGGAGGAGTTGGAGCAGACAGATTTTTGGGATGTACGGACAGATGACGCACGGCCCACAAAATCAGTCATGCATGACCGATGGAAATTATTTTAACAATAGGCACATCTTCTGGTGGTGTACAATCATCCTGCCAAGTTTCATCCAATTCCCTCTGTGACTGTAGGAGTTACAGCAATAAGATTTTCGGGATGTACGGACGGACGACGTACGGCCCCAAAAATCAGTCATGCATGAGAGATGAACATTTTTTTAACATTAGGCACATCTTTTGGGTGGTGTATAATCATCCTGCCAAGTTTCATCCAATTCCCTCTGTAACTGTAGGAATTGCAGCGACAGAATTTTTGGGATGTACGGACAGACGATGTATGGCCTCCAAAATCAGTCATGCATGACCGGTGACAATTTTTTAAACATTAGGCACATCTTCGGGTGGTGTACAATCATCCTACCAAGTTTCATCCAATTCCCTCTTTAACTGTTGGAGGAGTTGCAGAGACGTACGGGACGAAAGCATAATACCCCAGTTACGTGTAGCGGGGCGTATAATCAGTTCTTTCACCTGCTCAGGGTTGGTGAAGATCCCTTCAGTAAAACTTGAGTTATCATCAGGCATGTCAGGAAAGACAATTTACATAGCTGGATCATCCTGACCAGATCCTTTCCCAAAATGAAAATGATGCTTCTGGAAATCAGCTAACATTCCAGGATAAGTTTCCTAAAAACTCTTCAGTAAAACTTGAGTCACCATGCAGAAAAGGATGCATGAATGGTCATCTAGGTGGGGTACATAAGTCACCTTTCCAGTTTTAGCTATGCCCCACCCATCACTAGCTAAGCTCCACCCACACTTCGCCGTATTGGGATTGATATATCCCTGAATGCCCTAACTATCAATTTCCTGAAAACTATACAGTGAATTTGTTGAATATTTTGTAACTAATTTGACTGGGTGCTGTTGCTGCCTATGGCCTACGGCAGCAACAGCGCCCAGTCAAATTAGTTTCAAAATATTCAACAGGATATTTATCAAATAGAAGGCATACAAGTTGTACAACAACGCATAGTTTGTCTTCAACTATGCGTTCGCGACGTATTTATCCACATCATTCATGACGTCATTGATTGTGATGTCATTCTATACATCACGTAGTCGATTATGATGTCATATGATGGATGGATACAGTGGAAAGGTCCATTATGTTATTTAACGATACAATATGATGGAAGAATCCAGTTTTAGCCCATCTCTCGCTAAGCTCCACCCATGCTTTGCCCGTGTTGGGATCGATCGATCTCTGCACTCTCTGAATCTCAATTTCCAGAAAACTATACAGGAAAGCAATTGAATATTTTGAAACTAATTAGTTTCAAAATATTCAAAGGAATGTTTATTAAATGTTAAAGACATACAATTTGTACAACTTGACAGACTATTAAGCGTCTATGACAGATTATATAACATCATTCATGATGTAATTGATTATGATGTCAGCCTACATGTGACGTATGTAGTTGATTATGTCATATGATTGACTGCGAAACTGGATGTTTCTTAGCATTAATTTCTTAAGCTATCACCATTGCTTCCAGACAATGCATTTATGAGTGTCCACAGCACTTCATGTATTACAATATTAGTTTAAGAATTAAGAAAATGTCAATTGTAAGAATTAACCCTCCTAACACAGGTATTCTCATCTTTAAAATATACTACTACCTACGAAAATTAAAATATCTTGCATGTTCTCCTTGTGGTTAATTGTGTCATTTGGTAGCTTAAATAAAATGTTTGAGATTAAATAAAATGTTTGCCATGTCCAGCTTTATGCTTGACAGGTGAGACAAAAGAAATTGAAGTGGATACATTACCATGATATTCTTTATATAAAAGGTTCTTCTTGTTTGAGCCAGCAAAACTCTCTAGACGTACTACTGTATCACACAACCTCTCTAGCCTTCTCACAAATGATACATCCTAAACACAAAACAAGAGCGATTTGAGATTGCATACGCTTACCCTCCCGTTATTGCTACATAGTACAGTTTTTCAACATCACAATCAACATTTAGGAATCCTAGTGTACAGTCCCTCCCTTCAATGTTCTAAATTTTGAGCCAAATCAAACCATTAGTTTCCGAAATAGCCACAGCGATGGAATTTAACAAGTCACATCCAACTCGCCCAAATATGCATGCCTGTGCACACATGCACGCACACACACACACACTTGCACACATATGTAATACCCTTTTCTTCTCATCAAACACAGACATACGGTTCTACAAACTGGAATATTGTGAGCAATACATACCTGGAAAAGGTGTGTTGGCACTGTGATCATACAGGTGGCATAAGCATTCCTTAGTAAGGACCGCAACCCATACAGAAACCGTGGTAATGATGGATCAAATGAAGATGATGACGATACTGCTGCAGCAGGCTTTTTACCGCAATTCTCACCCCATAGTGGTGAGCCAAGTGAATGAATAGCTTCAAAATAGGACAGTAAACAATAAATCAACAAGAGCGCGGCAAACAGTGCATAATATCTCACCCTGGTGATGAGTCAAGGAAAATGCAATCAGTAAGAGATCACACTAATTCTGTCCTCAACATTTATAACTGAATATCCCAGATCATTACTTGTGGTTAGAGGGCATCCTGGATTGCGACTCACCATTGATTTCAATTGGGTTCTTCCACATACATACTTCGATGGACTTACAAATTTGAAACCGATCAAACAAATGGCGACTAAGTTATCATCTGGAGCCCGATTTTCAGTGCCTGGCGGTTATCTTGAATTTAGGGACAAATCGATTTTGATAGGTTTCCTCCCCAGACTTTAACAAAGTCACCCTATTACGTTTCAAGGCAGTCCAATAATTGGTAGCAGAGTTATACCAATTTTCAAGATAGACACCAATCTTGGATTTCGGATCATCTTTGATTTTGATAGGGTTCTTCCCCAGACTCGTTTCAGAGTGATTCAATAAACGGTATTGGAGTTATCATCCAGAAACCTCTCTGCCGGGACAGCGCCATCATATAATACTCCATCAATTTGTTTGGCAGGGTATAAAAAGTAGGTCAGAGAACACATGGCGAAAATTGTCATGTCACTTTCACTATAATGCATTGAACATACGGACCTCATACAACAAAATCTTTATGAAGTAGCAAAGATTCTTCTGAATAGTTTCCTGTTAATTTGATGGAGTCTGTTACTATCTAAAGCAGCAACAGCTGATCGTTAAATGATGGACACTACTCTGAACAATTTCTGGTTTCCTCTTCATAGTCTTTAATGCGCTAAGCCTGCAAAAATTGTATGGAATGTCCATTTACAGGCTGAGAGAAGACTATTCAAACTAATTTGACTGGGTATCAACAGCATGTTTATTAAATAGAAAAGAATTACAAAGACATACAATTCATACAACGGACTATTTGAGATTTGATGATGGTCTCTATGGAACCCTTTGTGGCCTAATGATTGTGACGTCATCATACAGGCGCTGAGCTGATTATGACGTCATACGAGGTCAGATGATGAATGGATACTCTGGAAAGGTGAATTGTTCCATGATACATACTTATATTAACAAGAACAAAACTGCCTGTAGGTGGGGCTTAGAATACACCTTCCATATCCTCTGCATGTCGTAAGAGGCGACTAAAGGAGGTAAGGGTGAGGTAACCCTGACAGAAACCTCGAGTGCTGAAGACGGCGGTTCCAGGCCGCACGGCGCACTCTAATAAACCATGGACCCACGCACTTAACGCTTATGATCAGGTCGATAGTCACTTTAGGACTGGCGGTATGATCAGTGAACGAAAAGAAGAAGAACAAGAACAAGCAGAGATTGATCATTGCTATAAATTGTCCATCAAAGATCCAGAATTTGGCCTTGACCTGTTTTTCTCTAAACCTGGACCAAAAACAAATATGGGATAACCTATGTCTTTCATGATAATAACCTTTCTTGTGTTAAAATTTGAGTTTCTGAGACATAGCTGTGGACATACAGATAAAAAACATTGAAATAAAGTGATTATTTATAAACACTGCAAAGCACACAGACAGACAGACGCTGAGTGAAATGCAACATCCTTATCCTCACCTTGTGCATCATGCAGCCATGACATGTATGATAAAAATAATTGAGAATCTAGACACGCTAGATGAATAGAATAGACAAAATCACAGGATCACCTGGTGACAGTGCCCATTTTTAGGGCTAGAAAAACCAAGACACATGGTTAGCGAAATGTATGAACAAATTTACCGACTCAAAATATAGTAGACGTCTTCCAAGTATAAGATTAGGAACTAAGTTATATCAAAGAAAATGTCCAGCTCTGCAAGGATGGACACAAGCAAGGCAGGGGATAATAGAGGATTTCAGTTTATCCATCAATCATATGTCGTCATAATCATTTACGTGACGTGTAAGATGATGTCATAATCAATGACGTCATGAATGATGCCGCTAAGTTCGTCACGAATGCTTAATTGATGATGGACTAAACATTGCGGTACAAATTATATGTCCTTAATATTTAATAAACACTCTTTTGAATATTTTGAAACTAATTTGACTGGGCGCTGTTGCTGCCATAGGCAGCAACAGCACTCAGTCAAATTAGTTTCACAATATTCAACAGTTTACCAGTATAGTTTTCTGGAAATTAAGATCAATCGATCCCAACAAGGGCAACACGTGGGTGGAGCTTAGCTAGAGATGGGCAGAGCATAGCTAAAACTGGACTCCTCTATTAATTAATTGCTATTGAGTAAAAGGATCGATTTCTGGTTATTCCCCACCTTAGCTTAGCTCAGCCAACTTTGTGTTTTTGAATCAATTTTAACACTGTGAACCTTCAATTACCAGAATCCCAATCTCAAGGCAAATAAACAGGCAACCTGCTGAATATTTTGATGCTAATTTGGTGGGAGTTGTTGGTGTCTATGGCCGCAACAACATCCAGTCAAATTAATTTCAAAATATTCAACAGAATGTATATTTAATTGTAACTTGACCAAAGGCATAGAATTGACATTTTTTGTGATGGACCTTTGTGACATAGAAACTAAAATGATGCTATACCTATTCGCAGAATATTGCGTTTCGGAGTGATAGCTGCAGTATGAAATCCACCAGAGGTAATTGCGTGATCTATTGACTGTAATAAACGCTGATAGCAGTTGTTTGGACAACCTGTTGCTGCAGTTCTATAATTAAACAGATAATAAACATAATTATTTTCATAATTATATACATGATATATATACAAATAAGTTGAGGGCCTCGGGGAAGAACAGTTGTATTGCTGACCGTGTTTTTACCCTCTATAAATAAAGATTTTATTATTATTATTATTATTATTACACACATATTTCATCTATCAGCCCGGCGATCTGCAACAGATCTCTTGAAACAATAACACAGATTTGTTTATTATAATATAATTATTAATAACAGGCATGGGGAGGGATCCCACCGACCCACCCTATGGTCAGTAAGAAGAGCAAGCAAGACTGGTTTTGGTGAGACATGTGAATAAGCCATAGATTTATTGATGCGAGAAAACCCCTGGGACAGTGTGCCCAGGCACAGAATAAACAAAGCATTGCGATGTGTAACATAAAGCTATCAATCTATGGCCCTCATATATAAACTAAACTACATATAAGTTAATAAACTATGCATTATTGGTAAATAAACTATAACAATTATAACTACAAACGTTATGCCGTATCCATAAACGAACTATACATACAGTAATAAGCGATATATATAGTATATACAGGTAGATCTGATATCAACTTAAACACGCCTTAACCCTCCAGGCGGTCCCGACCAGTTTTGCAGGTCTTGGTGATTGTCCCTTAACAGACCCGGCGAAGACTATTCCCAACAACTTAATACTGGAGTGACTGCCTTGGTACCCAGCCAGTCACTTCAGTGGAAAGTCCTTAAAGAACAACCCTCTCCTAGCCTACCAATGGACAATTTGAGAAAAATTTAGAATTTAAGGGTTAACAGTTTAACTGTACAATTGGTTGTGACCCTGGCATATGCAAGGCAGCAGGTGCGTGTACGTGTGGAAGGTGCAGGAATCTTGTGCAAGAATTTGTGGGTGGGAGGGAGGGATTTTTAGCCATACTAGAGGAATGCAAGAGGCAAAGTGCACAGGCGAGATTATGACGTGCCGAGGCCAACAGGGGTGTTTAAAAGGGAGACCTGCGGGTGCGTCCCATTGGTCAGCAATTGACCCTGCCCGTGGAGGAACACACGTGCGTGTTGGGCGTGGCCAGCCCAAGCGGGAACGGGACAGGCTCCCTGACATTCATGAATATTAATGAGGGCAAGCATGTGTATACCGAGGTCACACCTGGACGGGACACCGTTTGACTGGAGTGACTTCCATCTGGACAAAGGGCCGGATGGACGCCTCCCACATGTTTCCCCAATTAGACATACACAAGCGGATGTGAGAAACTCGGATTACGGGTGTGTTTTCACAGTTGTGAAAGCAACTATCGACATCTGGTCTGGTCTCTATGACCATAACAGATGGAAATGGGAAGCTATGCACAGACACCCCTACCCACATCTGCATTAATAGTATATTAATAATATTAATATTTCCATTAATAACAGGCATGGGGAGGGATCCCTCCGACCCACCCTATGGTCAGTAAGAAGAGCAAGCAAGACTGGTTTTGGTGAGACATGTGAATAAGCCATAGATTTATTGATGCGAGAAAACCCCTGGGACAGTGTGCCCAGGCACAGAATAAACAAAGCATTGCGATGTGTAACATAAAGCTATCAATCTATGGCCCTCCAAAATCTCACCCAATTATGATTTGTTTATTGTTAAATCTGTCAGTTAAATCTATCTGTTAAATGTGTTTAAGAGATTTGGTGGTAGTATATAGGTCTACGTTAAAATGCAAAACTACCATAAAATACAGATTTTATGGGTAGTGAGTGCAAAATCAAAAGTATACAGTAAATTAAGAAACATACCACAAAATATACCATAAATTAAGAAATATACCGTTAAATACAACCCTACCGTAAAATACAGATTTTACGGGCTGTGACTGTATAATCCAAATATAATCCAAAACATAGCGTAAATTAAGAAATATACATTAAAATGCAAAGCTGTCGTAAAATATTACGGGCTGTGACTGTATGACCCAAAATATACCGTAAATTAAGAAAAATAACGTAAAATACAAACCTACCGTAAAATACAGATTTTATGGGCTGTGACTGTATAATCCAAAATATACTGTAAATTAAGAAAAATACTGTAAAATACAAACCTACCGTAAAATATAGATTTTATGGGCTGTGACTGTATAATCCAAAATATAGTGTAAATTAAGAAAAATATCGTAAAATACAAACCTACCGTAAAATACAGATTTTATGGGCTGTGACTGTATAATCCAAAATATAGTGTAAATTAAGAAAAATATCGCAAAATACAAACCTACCATAAAATATAGATTTTATGGGCTGTGACTGTATAATCCAAATATAATCCAAAATATACCGTAAATTAAGAACAAGAGGCCCAAGGGGCCTGTGTCACTCACCTGGAGCACCATTAATTTTTGTCAAAATTGTTGGTAGGCGGTTTAGCAGTCTTTTAAATGAGTTTGTGGACATTTTTGAAAGTGCAATATGGCTGCCAAACACACTACATTTTGATTGCCCCACGGTGCCCATGTTTTTTTTATGGATCACCTTCCCGTGAACAAATTTTCATGGCCAAAATTTCGGCCCGATCCCTTCAGCGGTTCTGGAGGAGTCATTTTCATGAAAACCAGGTCATCCAAGATGGTCGCCGAACCATTTGGTAAATCAAGTCCTCTTGAACAAACTTGGCTTACCTCTTGGCCTAGATGAAGATTCCCCAAGTGGTTTCGGAGATTTTTAAAGACATTTCCTGATATCGGCTGAAATCCAAAATGGCCGCTGGGCAAATTGGCCGATTGGGTTCATTTGAACACACTTGGATCCTTATGCCCTAAGGATGCTTCCTGCCAAATATAATTGAAATCGGCCTGGTAGTTCTCAAGAAGATATTTTAAATTTCCCATTGCTTTAGCATGGGAGCTTTTGATGAGAAAATTATCCAAGATGGCCATCAAACCGTTTATCCGACAGGTTCGAAAATTGCCAAAAAACATATATAGAACCAATGTTGGCCATCAAATAAAAGAATCCAATATGTCCGCCAAACACGCTACATTTTGATTGGCCCACAGCAGCCATGTTTTTTGACGGAGCAACTTCCCTTGAACAAACTTTAATGGCCCTTAGTCCCTAATCATAGCTCCGTAATTTTGGCCTGATCCAATAAGCGGTTCTGGAGGTCGTTTTCAGGAAAACTAGGTCATCCAAGATGGCTGCTGAACCATTCGGTCAATCAAGTCGTCTTAAACAAGCTTGGCTTACCTCTTTGCCTAGATGAGGTTTCATAAGCTTTGAATCGATTCCCCAAGCCGTTTCGGAGAACGAGATTTTTTTAGACATTTCTAAAAATTGGCCGAAATCCAAGATGGCCACCGGCCAAATTGGCTGATCGGCTTCCTTTGAACAAAACTAAATTTCTATGCCATAAGGATGCTTCCTGCCAAATATAATTCAAATCGCCCCAGTAGTTCTCGAGACGATATTTTAAATTTCCCATTGCTTTAGTATGGGAGCTTTTGGCGGGAAAATTATCCAAGATGTCTGCCAAACCATTTATCCGACAGTTTCGAAAATTGCAAATTTGAGATCAGAATACACAAAAACCTATATAAAACGAATTTCGGCCTCAAAATCCATCAAATAAAAAAATCCAATATGGCTGCCAAACACACTATATTTTGATTGGTCCACCGCGGCCATGTTTTTTGACGAATCAACTTCTCTTGAACAAACATTAATCGACCTTAATTGCTAATTATATATCACAAATTTCGGCCTGATCGCTTCAGTGGTTCTGGGGAAGAAGTCGTTTTTGTGAAAACTAGGTTACCCAAGATGGCCGCTGAACCATTTGGTCAACCAAGTTCCCTTTAACAAACTTGATTCAGCGCTTACCCTAGATCATATTTCGTGAGTTTTGAATCGATCCCTCAAATGGTTTGGGAGATTTTAAAAAACATTTCTAAAAATTGGCCGAAATCCAAGATGGTCGCCGGCCAAATTCGCCGATCGGGTTCGTTTGAACAAACTTGAATCTCTATGCCTTAAGGATGCTTCATGTAGAATATAATTGAAATTGGCCCAGTAGTTCTCGAGAAGATATTTTTAATTTCCCATTGCTTTAGTATGGGAGCTTTTGGCCGGAAAATGATCCAAGATGGCCACCAAACCGTTCATTCGACAGTTTCGAAAATTGTAAATTTGAGATCAGAATACCCAAAAACTTATATAAAAACAATTTCAGCCTCAAAATCCATCAAATAAAAAAATCCAATACGGCCGCCAAACATGCTATATTTTGATTGGCCCACGGCGGCCGTGTATTTTGACAGATCAAGTTCTCTTGAACAAACTTTCATGGCCCTTAGGCCCTAATCATATCTGCCAAATTTCAACCCGATCCCTTCAGCGCTTCTGGAGAAGTCATTTTCGCTATAACTAGGTCAACCAAGATGGCTGCTGAACTATTTGACCAATCAAGTTCTCTTGAACAAACTTAGTTCAGCTCTTGCCCTAGATCCATATTTCATGAGATTTGCATCAATCCCCTAAGTGGTTTCAGAGAAGATTTTTAAAGATGTTTCCTAAAATCTGCCTAAATCCAAGATGGCCGCTGGCCAAATTAGCTGACCGGTTCATTTGAACAAACTTGGATCCCTATGCCCTAAGGATGCTTCCTGCCAAATATAATTGAAATCGGCACAGTGGTTCTTGAGAAGAAGTCGTTTAAAGGAAAAGTTGACAGACGGACGACGGACCGACACACGATGGATGGCCGCCATGGCATAAGCTCATTTGCCTTTCAGGCCAGGTGAGCTAATGTACTGCAATAATGGGAATGGCTATATAATATACTATCCTATACAGCCCTCCCAAATCCAATGCTCAATTGATTTACAAGTTTTTCAATAATTGTTCAAAGTTAATAAGAGTTAATGAAGGAAAGCAATTTTCTAGATGGCCATCTGGCAGCTATCTTAATGGAATTTTGTACCAGGACCTACCGATACTGATCCTCTGTCAGTCAATGGAGGGATCTGATCTGTCACTCAACTATCTGACATCATAATCAATTACGGCACTAGTTAACTGAGGAGTCAAAAGATTTTCATATTGGTATTATGCCATTTTGATTGTGGCCTCAAGTTTGGTTGAAGTCATCCCAGTGGTTAATGAGTCTTTAACTGATTTCTTGAAATTTTTTTTGGAAAATCCAAGATCTCCACGGGCCAAGTTGACAATCGAAATTCTGAATGCATGCTCTGAACGGTACCAATGTATGGTCCTTCCAGATAAGTTTGGTTGAAATCGACAATTACGAATAGCATTTTAAATGAGTTTCATTCAATTTTCGAAAAATCCAGTGGCTACCATATAAATTAAATTGAGCAATCAAAATTGTGTATATTAGCTTCGGAAGCCTATAACCATAGGATCATTTCAGCCAAGTTTGGTTGAAATCGGACAAGCGGTTAATGAGGAATAGTCTTTCATCTGATTTCCTAAATATTAAAAGCAAGAATTCCATAGAATTAAATGTTTCTTCTGTCTCATGTTTGTCACATTGGCATTGACCTTTACCTTGTGACCTCCGTGTTATCATGCTACTTCCTAACATCATAGGTTACCAGGTATTCAAGTTTAGTTCCAATAGGATTAACCAATCCTGAAATATAAATGATTTGATGAATGGAAAACTTAAGGTTGAACAAGAGCTCCACAAACAGCGCATAATACCCCGCCATGATGTCGGCTATCAGAAAAGCCTTCGACATAATTAAACGCTCAAAGATCCTAGATGTACTACGCCAGGCCAGTTGCAATGATGACCTATGACTAGTGAGACTACTGCTTGCAGAGACCAAGCTCACAGTACGAGTCAAGTCAGTAAAGTCTGTAGAATTTGAGACATCAATTGGCTCCCAACAGGGAGATGGTCTATCTCTGGTGCTTTTCACCTGCTGCATCGAAATCTGTGCCGCTAAGTTCCACAAGACCAAACCCCGTAGTGTCAATACCGGGTATGCCGCTAGAGATGGAATATGCCGACGGTGTGGACTTCATAGACGAGGAAAAGAAACCCCTAGCTGCAAGAAACCTAAAAATTGAGAATCTCTATGAATGAATCCAAAACAGAGTTCACCCACATAAACATGTACCTATCCACAAAGCATGAAGCTAAAGAAAATGACGATCCACCTCGTGGCGGCGAAGCATGGAGGAAAAGTAAAATCCTGGGCTCACTGATCTGCAGTACTGGTGACATTGCTGCATCATGAGAAACATAGCTTTCCAGTCTTTCTGGAAGCTATGGATTCGTAGATCAAAGATGCCATTGATAAAAAGGCTATGTTTATATTGAAAAACAATGCAAGATATTGGTTTCAATAATATATCTTTTTCTAAAAAAACTCTACATACAAATTTTGGGGAAAGGGCAGGCTCAGCTATAACTTGGCTGGCACTCCTCGACTGAACTATGGCATACGGTAAGTCATGCTAAGCTTGCTACGAAGTGACCTCAAGAAAACAAGACTCGGCACACTCAAGTCAAGAATGGATCTAAGGAAGCTAAGGATTTCGGCTGAGAACAAGACACAGTGGGCAAAGGCGAAGAAGGACTGATTGCAGCTGTAGGATGTTTCTACTACTATAGCCCCAGAATACAGACAGTAATCATACATACATACATATCAGAAAATGGAGATTTCTTCCTCAGACCCAGACCAGTAATCCTATGAAGTTTCAAAGTGATCCGTTAAACAGTTCAGGAGTTATCATCCGTAAACCAATTTTCAAGATGGCCGCAGGTGGGTAGTGGCCATTTTGGATTTCGGATCATTGTCGATAGGGTTCTTCCCAAGACCTAGTCCAACCAAGCTATGAAGTTTCAAAGTGATCCGATAAACGATTAAGGAGTTCTCATCTGGAAACCTGTGGCTGGCAGTCATCTTGGAGTTCGGATCACCATAAATTCTTCCTAAGACCTAGTCCAAACACCGTATGAAATTTCAAAGCGATCCAATAAACGGTAAGTGTTATCATCCTGAACCAATTTTCAAGATGGCCAATGGTAGTTGGCAGCCAACTTGAATTTCAGATCATTGTCAATCAAAATTCTGAAAAGAAGTTCTAGAGTTTACCAGAATAGGGTCACTCTAGCTAATTTTGGTTGAACTATAGGATTTTCAGGAAAAAAGTTGAACAATCAAAATTCTGTATAAAAATTCTGAGATTTGGTAGTACCGTAGTTATAAACTAGGGGCATCAGAACAGAACGTGGTGGGAGCTGCCGATCGACGATCCGCGGCTAAAGAAGGGAGGTGGGCTGTCAGAACAGGGGCAGCTACAGGAGGCCGACTGTTGTAGACTGTTTTAATCGGTGGTAGCCACGGATCGCCGATCGGCGGCTACAGGAGGGAGGTGGGTTGTCAGAACAGAGGCGACAGCTGGCTGCGATGTGTTTTACATCATAGGGCCCACCGCAACAACCCCCCCCCCCCTCCATTGTTCAGACCATGCCAGGCAAGTACAAAACTTCCATTTAGACCTACAACTTCATAAGTTTATTCACGCCAGGAAAGTACAAAACTTCCACTACAAATCCACTATTAGTAATGTGTTACGCATAAGATTCCGAACCATGGATACATACGAGCACAATAAGTTCACAGATGAGGAGGTGTATTACAATGTAGGGGCCACCATGACCCCTCACATTGAGCCACCCATTCCAGCACCATACAGTAAGCCCAAAGCAGAGACACGCCTGCACCCATACAGTAAGCCCAGGGCAGAGACACACCTGCACAAGACTCACAGATGAGATGTATTACAATGTAGAGACACAACTGCGCAAGATGCGCTTCGACTGCCTCATTGATGAAATTACTCTAAAATAAAAAATCTAGCAACACATTTATTCGATATCATCGTTCAATAGCATCATAATGTGGATCATTAACAGATGATCTAAATACTGTCTTAGTTCTGTCATTGCCATTGCTGTCAGTGGATAGCATCTAACCCCTAACTCGGTGCCTGGTGGGGTTTTTCGGGCGAGTAACTCGTCTACTACTATTGCGAATGATAGATCAAGAGAAGCTCTCCAGAACTCAAGCGATTTATTTGCAGTCGCCCAGATCATGTAATGATCTTACCACTTTTTTTCCTGCCGTGCCGCACAGCCCACACCATGCATGTAACTCCATAGCTCATCGGGGTACCCCATGATTGAATTTCAGATTCAGTTAGCTTGATTACCTATACAGTTCATTTCTCTAATAGGGCATCACCTGGTGGTAGGGCACATGAACATCTATAATTCCGCATTAGAGAAATGACTTCCTAAGTATATCATGCAATATATTTTATGAGCTATTTTATGAGACATCTTATGAAACATTTTATGAAACAACATAGCCACAATATGTCTATCCTCTGGGTTGAAAATAATATTTCCGCTTTTCAAAAAGCTGAATAATCAGGTCTTCATGTTTTACAAATCGACTGGGCCCATATTCGAGCAGGGAAACATAACGTTAAGTACGCGCGTGTCTTTATTGTGATAGATGGAAATTGTTATCCATTACATTACCGTTTTGAGGGAGAGAAGCATGTAGGCCACTTAACAGCATCCCATGGTCAGAATTCCTCTCCTCAACTTCAAGTTAAGAAATATCCAACCCTAGAGTATAAAGGGGTTGCTAAGCCTGATGAGAAAACAAGTAATCTATATACATTGCTTAACTATATAAACAAAGCTTTCTCCGATGAGGTCCATCAGATGATCAACGAAAAATGTATTGGAATCATCAACACATCAATTACAATGCCTAACTTGAGAGTAGTGAAGATGACGCGGAATCAAATCTCAGATAAACCATTCGTGAATGGTGGGGGTGTTGCTAGGTAACCCTATGGTCCGCATATATCATAAATTCGATGAAGCTGAAAAGCCTATATGTAAATACTATGATAAATCCAACAATAACGAGGAGATATCTGTGACTGATGAGAAAATACATCTTGTCTGCACATCAGGGTCGATACACGAAGGGATTATTGAAGGGTCCGCAGTTGTACTTTCAAGTACGGGAATCAGTTTACCAATGAAAATTCTGATAGACATCATTGAATATCCTCCTAAAAGAAAAGGGTACAACATAGCTGACTTTATTAACTCCTCGTCACAGAGGTAAATTTGTTCAGCCCAGCCCTGGGGAAGATTGTGAGAGGGCGTGTGACCTGCTCACACTTAAATTTATTCAAAAAATGTATTCATTCCAAATGTCCATTTGCAGACCAAGAGAAGACTATTTTTGAAAATTTACCAATGGAATGACTGGCTCAGTTATAACTACTTAGTTTTTTATGATTTATAGCTTTATAAGCCAAGCGCTTACTATTTTTATAAGCCAAGCTATCTAATTTGTTTGTCAAGATATAGGCAGAAAAGAAAAAACTATAAAACTCCTGGACCCCACCTGTCTGGGAGAACCCCCGCATTATCGCTGGCCTCTGGCTGGCCTCTCTCCTCTCTTTCTGTGGGGGGTGGGGTGGGGGGGGGGGTTTATGTGGGCTTGTGCCGTGACCCCATTTTGGGGGTGGGGGGTTCCTCGTTGCTCCTATTACTGTCATTGCACCTCTACACTAGTGCGTATCCTTTGAATTTGTTTCGAACTGGGTACTATCTAGCTGAGGTCTTTTGAGAGATTTGAACCATGGTTTTTTTATTAGAATTCAGCGCTGTTATGAATTGAGCCAACAGGGAACCGATAACTAGTCTACAAATAATGACATTTATCTTTTATGAATTGTTGTGCAATAATAGCAAACAGGTCAATCGGACTGATAACGCACTGATAACTACATTCTGAAATTATTGACAACAGTCTGTACAGCAACACACTGATAACTACATTTTGAAATTATTGACAACAGTCTATAATATGTATATATGTATATATGTATGCTGGCATTACTAATGGCAATCTGTAGGTCTATATTTCCTCTGCTCTGTGAAACTGGTGCGAATTCGTGAATAATGCATGCATAGCCGAGATAGCTAATGCATTGTTTTGTTTATATGTCGAATTACACTTAAAAATCGCCGGTTCAAATCTCCCTATGTATTATTAGTGAAATATTATTTCCAATCACATAAAAATTACACACACAACAGTTCTTACCGAATTATACTATCGTCATAAAACACCTACAAACGACAATACTGTTACAAAAGATATAGACCTAGCTGATGTGTACAGATTTTTTCCTTAGGATATTCATATCATAGACAACGCATAACAGGTTATCAGCTAAATCTAGGTCATTTTTTTATTTATGCATACATAGCCAAGATAGCTAATGCGTTGTATTATATGTAGAATTACATTAAAAATCGCCGGTTCAAATCTCGCTATGTATTAATAGTAAATGTTATTGAGAGTAAGAGTAATGCCAGATAGTGCAGCACGCTGGACAACTTGATGATGAAGTTGATGCAGATGATGACGTTGATGAAGTTGATGATGGCTCCAGTCTGTAGTCTGTCCAGCATCCGGTGTTCATCATTAGTGTGGAGGTTAAATACGCCAGCCCACTTCCCTACCATTATATCTTTGGGATCAACCCTAGCCTTCTGGAGAGCTAGAATTACAGGACTCTTGGTCGATTTGAAGGGTATGTTGAGTTACCTGCCCTGGGCACTGTCAAACTTCCAGTAGAACATCTGAGTCAATAATTCCTTCGTACTACGGGCTGGTGTTGTCTCCTCTATGGCAGTCAGTATCTCCGCATCAGACGGAGGTGGGACATTGGCACGCTCGTGGGTAATGTTGGCGTCACGAAGTAGTCGTCAGACCCTGTCAATCAGCAGCTGTACTGGTTTCTCCTTGGAAGGTTGCACTGGTTTTTTCTTGGATGCGGTGTGGCCACCAACTGGTTTCTGCCCTCCAAAGACGACCTGCTGGAGAACTTCATTAAACATCGCCATTTGAACCTGTATATAGCTAGACGTTTAAACAATGCAGCAGTATGTGCGGCATCCTGATGAAGCGGTTGAACACACGACCTCGCACCACACCAATCCTCAAAGGGACTGCTTGACAGTCATTCGACCTAGTATCCATGATGCGAACGACCTCTCCACCAGGGCTGGGGTCAAATACAAAAGTATTTGTATTTGAAGTAATTTAAATACATTTTTCAGGTGTTTGAAAGTATTTGTATTTGAAAAGTATTTAAGGCAAAAGTAATTATATTTGTATTTAAATACATTGTCAATGTATTTTAGTATTTTCAAATACTTTTCAAAATACTTCTGTGTCTATCTCTGATAAATTCTTACATTCAATTGTATATGCAAAGTGCAAATTAAAATTTAAAACAAATTTCTCATATCTTATGTAACTCTGCATGTCATACTCTGTTGAACATTTTAAAATTAATTTCACTGTTACAGTTGTTGGTTTAAAAAGTAACAACTTCCAGTGAAATCTTTGTAAAAATAATCAACAGTATGGTAGTCTTGAAATATAATTACGAGGGCTTCAGTGTTAAAAATATGACCTCCTTTTACAGAACTTTGCAAATTGCATTGAGTTTATTTTTCATACACTTCACACATGTTATCCTTAGTTTTAAGCAGCCTGGTTTTAAAGAAGATGGAAATGAAATCTTTAGAATATTTTTAAAATAATTTAGTTGAATGTGGTGTGGCCTTAGGCAGCAACAATCTTCAGTCACATGGTTTTCAAAATATTCACATGATTTTCTGTAACACACATCAATGCATATATAGAATGAAATGAGCTTTGCTTCCAGTCTGGCTTTGCTCGCTGTTACATCTCAATTTCTTATCAATGTATAGTAGTGTAAGGCTCTCAAACTGAATCATACTGTCTGAGTCTTGTATAGGTGGTTTAATTATCAAATTCTTATCTGTAGTAGAATGCAGGAAATGTCAATTTCCCTTTCTCCGAGATCTAACAATACTCACCATTCTGTTACTTCTGATATACAGCTGGCCCTGACAGCGGCTCTAGGATTATAGACTTAGAAAGCTTTACCGACTCCTGGGAACCGGGTACCCGGCTCCCCACTGCCGAGTACCCGTTTACCATAGAGCTCATATTGTTTGCATAGCCACCAAACAAGAGAAAACTATGGCTTGCCTCCGTGGGGCTGGGAGGCTGGGTCCGTAACAGAATGGTGAGTATTGTTAGATCTCGGAGAAAGGGAAATTGACATTTCCTGCATTCTCCTTCGATCAATACTCACCATTCTGTTACTTCTGATATACACCAGATTTGATCAGTAATCTGGTGGGAAGGGGCAAGCCATACATGCTAATTTTGCCCCTTGGAGAAAGATTTTAGACTTCAAACTTGACTAACGGAGACCTAAAAGGACCGTCAAGTTCACGGAACCGAATCACATTCGCGTCACAGCCCCCCCCCCCCTTTTTCCTCCTAAGAAAAGGGAGAGAACTAACGAACATGTATCTCGCCTGAAACACCAATATGCCAAGAGGGTTAACTACTCCCTGCATATCGCTTGTATTAGCCTGGGAATGAGCATGAATATATAAGATGAATGAACATGATACATATACATAATACAAAACACTCTCACTTATTGAATTACCTTATGATAACAGGACTTCAGACGTACCGCCTACAACCATTCACCGGTTCGGCCATCAGTGACACAATCTGGTTGACATCCTCTCGCTTGACCATGCCTGCTTTAGGTTCTTTTCTTACCAAAGTGAAAAAAGGGGAAAAGCAGTGTGGTCACTAACTATCGTTTCAAAACAGCTAAAGCGAGTGGATTGGCTGAGTCTGACACATCCCTCATATAGTAATCCGTAAATGAGGACTCACAGTGCCATTGTGCAACGGCCATGATGTCCTCTAACGGAACACCATTGTAAAGGGCGGTCGAGGCGGCTATTCCTCTAACATCGTGTGCCCTTACGCCCTGCACCTGGTGCCCAGTCGCCATCTCATGAGTAGTCTGAATGCATTCGACCACCCAACGAGAGATAGTATCCATGGATGCGGCGCCATAAGGCTTTTTATGGCAGATCCACAGATGTCTATCGTTCGACCGTAACGAGTCAGTCCGTTTCTTGTACTTAGTCAAAGCACGGACCGGGCACCAGACACTGGCATCACGATCAAACCTGGTTAACTTCGATATAATGATCGGTTTGCCGGGATATCTCAAAGATTGGTTCTTTGACATAAATTCTGCTCTTGGCAGAAGACGCAGACCTTCTCCAGAAACAATAAATCGGTTCCTCTCTGCCGAAAGCGCATGGATCTCACTGCGCCTTCTAGCTGAGGAAGCTGCCAATAGAAAGACCGCCTTTAGAGTCAAATGCTTTAGACTAGCCGAACGCAACGGTTCGAATGGGTGCTTGGCCAGTACATTAAGCACTAAAGATAGACTCCAGGCTGGAATGACTACCGGTTGTCTCGGGCGGAGATTGCTCATTCCCTTCAACATCACGTTTAACTGGGCCACCTCTGGACTATCCCTGTTGGCTAGACAAGGGATAACTGATGCCAAAGCTGACTTGTATCCAGCAATTGTGACGGGAGCTAGTCCTGTAAAGAACAGCTCACAAAGAAAGTCTGCTATTTGCTGAATAGTGGATTGAAAGGTATCAATACCCTTTTCTTCACACCAGTCTGCAAATCTGTTAACCTTGTTGTTATATGACTTGAAGGTTGACCTCCTTCTCGCAGCCGCGATGAAATCAGCAGCCTGTCGAGAAAAGCCTTCCGACGTGGAACGTTGTTTGACAACATCCACGCAGTCAATTTGAACATTTCGGGACGCTCGTGTAGGAAGCGTCCCTTGGCCTGGGAGATTATGTTCGGAATCTCGGGCAACTGCACAGGATTTTCCACCAGCAGATCCAGAAGATCCGTGAACCACGCCCTGCTCGGCCAATACGGGGCTATTAGCAGGACCAGACACGGCTCCTCCCTGACCTTCACCAATACCTTCGGAAGAAGAATGGTGGGTGGATACGCGTAAGCGTGCATCCCTCTCCAGCTTATTGCCAGAGCGTCTGTATCGACGGCATTTGGATCTGGAATCGGCGAGACATATGTCATGATTTGAGCATTTTCCTTTGTGGCGAACAAGTCCACGTTGGGTTCCCCAATGCTCGAAGATCCGTCGCAGAACTGGAGGGTTGAGGGACCATTCTGTTGGCAGGATTCTCTGTCTGCGAGACAAAGCATCCGCCAGAATGTTCAATCGGCCAGGAATATGAGCTGCTTTCAAAACAACCGAGTAATTCCTGCACCATTGAATCAAGTGCCACACCCTGATGCACAGGGTGGGCGACCTGGTCCCTCCTTGGCGATTTATATATGATACTACTGTCGAATTGTCCGACCGTATCAATATCACCTTGCCCCTGATCATCGGAAGGAACTCTTCCAACGCCAGTTCCACTGCCATCATTTCCAACAGATTGATATGCAGCTGACTCTCCGGGAGAGTCCAAGTGCCCGAGACCTGGTGTTCTCCCAGGCAGGCACCCCACCCTTCCAGCGATGCATCCGTGTAAACGGACAGCTGGGGGTGGGGTAGGTGCAGCGAAACCCCTATTAGGAGATTCTGACGCTGTTTCCACCATAGAAGATGCGATATTATCGGCTCCAAAACTGGCACCAGTTTTGACAGGGGTTCTGTTCTCTGTTTCCACAGAGACATCAGATACAACTGGATAGGTCTTCACATTAGAGCAGCGTACGGGATAACCTGCTCCATGGAGACCATCATGCCCAGCATCTGAAGGAACCGCCTCGCCTGAATGTGGTTTCCCACTCGAAAACTCCTGAGGATGGCTAACAGAGACACCACTCTGGGCTCTGACGGGTAAACCCTGCCCTCCTCGAGGTCGAATCGCATCCCCAAATAAACGAAATGTTGAGTGGGCGTCAACTCGGATTTCTCCTCGTTGACTATCCAGCCTAGATCTGAAAGTAACCTCAGAGTCAGAGCAGTATCCACGTTCAACCTGGCTGCCGAGTCTGCCTTGAGCAGCCAGTCGTCTATGTAGGTGTGTAGCGCCACGTTCTCTTTTCTGAGAAACGCTGTCACCGCAAGGACCACTCTTGTGAAAACCCTCGGAGCTGTCGACAGGCCAAACGGGAGAACTGTAAACTCCCATACTTGATTCTGAAACGCAAATCTCAGAAACCTGTGCCAACTCCGATTCATCGGAATGTGGAAATATGCATCTTTCAGATCGATCGATACACACCACATTCCTTTCCTCAATCCCGCCATTACCGACCTCGGTGTTTCCATCTGGAACCGAGGCGTATGGATAAACCAATTTAATGGCCTGAGATTGAGTATGGGTCTCCATCCCCCTGTGCTCTTGGGGACAAGGAACATGTTTGAATAGAAGCCTGGAGTGTTCCGGTTTGCTGGTTTTATTGCTCCCTTCAGAAGCAAACCCGACACTTCCTTTTGAACGGCTTCTAACTTGTCTGGCTCCCTTGGTACGGGTGTCCAGACAGGTGCCAAAGTCCGCCCCCCCCCCCCCTTTCTTAACGAGAGAGAGTGAGAACCATTTCGCTCTAGGCACGACGGGTATAACTGGCACCGCTGTTCCTGTCGCACAGGTGCGGTCCAGGCGGATATGAAGGGAGCTTGCGTACCCTCAAGTACGCTTCGGCCCCTTCTGTCCGCCCTTTGAGGCCTTACCCTTACCCTTCCCCTTGCCCTTACCACCTCTAGGGCGGTCCGGAGAAACATTGGGGAGGGTAGGCGCCTCTACAGCCTTCCTGGGTTTCTTCGCCGGCGGCGGCTCCGAGAACCCAGCCGAAACAGACGTCGCAATAGGCCTGGCTTTCGCCTTGCCCGTATGCTTTTTCTGCTTCTTTGAAGGCTGTCCTGTTAGCGGCTTGCCCACAGCCCCTAGTGCGTGCGCTTGCCGCACTAGCTCTAGCTGTAGATTTACCGCTAACCGATTCTGCGCAATACTGGCGGTGTCCTCTAAGATGGCCCGCGCTTGGCCACCAAAGATGCTAGGCCCTGTCAGGGGCGTCCCAAGAAGACGTTCCTTGACTGCCGTAGCCGGACGCATATGGTCAATGACCATTTGCCTCCTGGACTTCGTCACACGCGCTTGCACCCTTGCCAATGCGTCCATTGACAGCACCAAGCCGTCATTAACGCACGATAGCGCCACAGGTGGCACAGATCAACAGATGTCTATCGTTCGACCGTAACGAGTCAGTCCGTTTCTTGTACTTAGTCAAAGCACGGACCGGGCACCAGACACTGGCATCACGATCAAACCTAGTTAACTTCGGTATAATGATCGGTTTGCCGGGATATCTCAAAGATTGGTTCTTTGACATAAACTCTGCTCTTGGCAGAAGACGCAGACCTTCTCCAGAAACAATAAATCGGTTCCTCTCTGCCGAAAGCGCATGGATCTCACTACGCCTTCTAGCTGAGGAAGGTGCCAATAGAAAGACCGCCTTTAGAGTCAAATGCTTTAGACTAGCCGAACGCAACGGTTCGAAAGGGTGCTTGGCCAGTACATTAAGCACTAAAGATAGACTCCAGGCTGGAATGACTACCGGTTGTCTCGGGCGGAGATTGCTCATTCCCTTCAACATCACATTTAACTGGGCCACCTCTGGACTATCCCTGTTGGCTAGACAAGGGATAACTGATGCCAAAGCTGACTTGTATCCAGCAACTGTGACGGGAGCTAGTCCTGCAAAGAACAGCTCACAGAGAAAGTCTGCTATTTGCTGAATAGTGGATTGAAAGGTATCAATACCCTTTTCTTCACACCAGTCTGCAAATCTGTTAACCTTGTTGTTATATGACTTGAAGGTTGACCTCCTTCTCGCAGCCGCGATGAAATCAGCAGCCTGTCGAGAAAAGCCTTCCGACGTGGAACGTTGTTTGACAACATCCACGCAGTCAATTTGAACATTTCGGGACGCTCGTGTAGGAAGCGTCCCTTGGCCTGGGAGATTATGTTCGGAATCTCGGGCAACTGCACAGGATTTTCCACCAGCAGATCTAGAAGATCCGTGAACCACGCCCTGCTCGGCCAATACGGCGCTATTAGCAGGACCAGACACGGCTCCTCCCTGACCTTCACCAATACCTTCGGTAGAAGAATGGTGGGTGGGTACGCGTAAGCGTGCATCCCTCTCCAGCTTATCGCCAGAGCGTCTGTATCGACGGCATTTGGATCTGGAATCGGCGAGACATATGCCATGATTTGAGCATTTTCCTTTGTGGCGAACAAGTCCACGTTGGGTTTGCCCCAATGCTCGAAGATCCGTCGTAGAACTGGAGGGTTGAGGGACCATTCTGTTGGCAAGATTCTCTGTCTGCGAGACAAAGCATCCGCCAGAATGTTCAATCGGCCAGGAATATGAGCTGCTTTCAAAACAACCGAGTAATTCCTGCACCATTGAATCAAGTGCCACACCCTGATGCACAGGGTGGGCGACCTGGTCCCGCCTTGGCGATTTATATATGATACTACTGTCGAATTGTCCGACCATATCAATATCACCTTGCCCCTGATCATCGGAAGGAACTCTTCCAACGCCAGTTCCACTGCCATCATTTCCAACAGATTGATATGCAGCTGACTCTCCGGGAGAGTCCATGTGCCCGAGACCTGGTGTTCTCCCAGGCAGGCACCCCACCCCTCCAGCGATGCATCCGTGTAAACGGACAGCTGGGGGTGGGGTAGGTGCAGCGAAACCCCTATTAGGAGATTCTGACGCTGTTTCCACCATAGAAGATGCGATATTATCGGCTCCAAAACTGGCACCAGTTTTGACAGGGGTTCTGTTCTCTGTTTCCACAGAGACATCAGATACAACTGGATAGGTCTTTGCATTAGAGCAGCGTACGGGATAACCTGCTCCATGGAGACCATCATGCCCAGCATCTGAAGGAACCGCCTCGCCTGAATGTGGTTTCCCACTCGAAAACTCCTGAGGATGGCTAACAGAGACACCACTCTGGGCTCTGACGGGTAAACCCTGCCCTCCTCGAGGTCGAATCGCATCCCCAAATAAACGAAATGTTGAGTGGGCGTCAACTCGGATTTCTCCTCGTTGACTATCCAGCCTAGATCTGAAAGTAACTTCAGAGTCAGAGCAGTATCCACGTTCAACCTGGCTGCCGAGTCTGCCTTGAGCAGCCAGTTGTCTATGTAGGTGTGTAGCGCCACGTTCTCTTTTCTGAGAAACGCTGTCACCGCAAGGACCACTCTTGTGAAAACCCTCGGAGCTGTCGACAGGCCAAACGGGAGAACTGTAAACTCCCATACTTGATTATGAAACGCAAATCTCAGAAACCTGTGCCAACTCCGATTCATCGGAATGTGGAAATATGCATCTTTCAGATCGATCGATACACACCACATTCCTTTCCTCAATCCCGCCATTACCGACCTCGGCGTTTCCATCTGGAACCGAGGCGTATGGATAAACCAATTTAATGGCCTGAGATTGAGTATGGGTCTCCATCCCCCTGTGCTCTTGGGGACAAGGAACATATTTGAATAGAAGCCTGGAGTGTTCCGGTTTGCTGGTTTTATTGCTCCCTTCAGAAGCAAACCCGACACTTCCTTTTGAACGGCTTCTAACTTGTCTGGCTCCCTTGGTACGGGTGTCCAGACAGGTGCCAAAGACAGATTTTGTGGCGGAAAGTCCCACCACTCCGGCATATAACCCTGGGATAACCATCCCAGGACCAGACTGTCTGACGTCACACCTCGCCAGGCCTCGACGAAACGCATGAGCCTTCCACCCACCATAGACGCCTCGACGTCTAACGGGGTTGTCCGGCTCGCAGTCCGCCCCCCCCCCACCCCTCTTTCTTAACGAGAGAGAGTGAGAACCATTTCGTTCTAGGCACGACGGGTATAACTGGCACCGCTGTTCCTGTCGCACAGGCGCGGTCCAGGCGGATATGAAGGGAGCTTGCGTACCCTCAGGTACGCTTCGGCCCCTTCTGTCCGCCCTTTGAGGCCTTACCCGTACCCTTCCCCTTGCCCTTCCCGCCTCTAGGGCGGTCAGGAGCAACATTGGGGAGGGTAAGCGCCTCTACGACCTTCCTGGGTTTCTTCGCCGGCAGCGGCTCCGAGAACCCAGCTGAAACAGAAGTCGCAACAGGCCTGGCTTTCGCCTTGCTCTTATGCTTCTTCTGCTTCTTTGAAGGCTGCCCCGTTAGCGGTTTGCCCACAGCCCCTAGTGCGTGCGCTTGCCGCACTAGCTCTAGCTGTAGATTTACTGCTAACCGATTCTGCGTGATACTGGCGGTGTCCTCTAAGATGGCCCGCGCTTGGCCACCAAAGATGCTAGGCCCTGTCAGGGGCGTCCCAAGAAGACGCTCCCTGACTGCCGTAGCCGGACGCATATGGTCAATGACCATTTGCCTCCTGGACTTCGTCACTCGCGCTTGCACCCTTGCCAATGCGTCCATTGACAGCACCAAGCCGTCATTAACACATGAGAGCGCCACAGGTGGCACAGGGTGGCCTGCCCCCGCTTCAGCCCACACCGACTGAAGGAGACGATAAGAGTGATTGACAGCGCACATCGCTGCCCTCACACCCTCATCGCATAGGGACAGGACTTCTTCCTGGTGTACCTGGGACTTATCCACTAGTGCCGGACCGGGGCCACCCGACCCGGCACTCTGGACTCCCAGTACCCATCGGTCATCCTCCGTGACTGACGGGACTACACCATACCTGTCGTATTCACCCCGCGGAATACGACATCTTGCCCGCACCTCCCTGGAGGCCGCAGGGAGCTGACCCTTGGTCATTAGTTGTTTGCTATAAATAGCATCCAACAAATCTATGAACCGTGGATCCAGTCCCACTGACTGGATCCGGGCCGCGGGCAAAATCCCCATCCTAATCGACGCACGGGGCGCATCTTCATCGGCCGTGGCCGAAACCACAGACGGGTCAACCCTGGCTAGCCACGCCAGAGCATCTGACCAATCTACCTCCGATGAAGACACACCCGCAAACACGTCACCCGTTGACGTGCTCACGGGTCTGCCAGCCACGGGCTCCCGGCAAGGAGCCACGGCTGACACGCCAGGCACTCCGCTACCACACGGTTCCGCCGCCACCCCATGAAACACTCCGGTCAACGGGGTAGGTCCGCACGGAAAACCGTACGGACCCGTAACAGTCGCGGAACCATAGCCGGACACGGGCGCCAACGGCACCCCACGTCCGGCTGCCGGACCAGGCGAGATAGGTGAGTACCACGCCTGGCCCGGCACACCCGTTCCCATGACGGCTGGTGACAAACCAAGCCGCGCGGAACCGGTGCAAGGTAACGGATTGGCCTCAGCCGCAGGCGGAGCCGCTGACCTGGCTTGCGCCAAACCAGACAAATGGAGGCCGGTTCCGTCCAGGACGGAATCTACCTCCATATTCTCCACCTGCGGCTTCACGGGCCGCAGCAACCTCTCCTCCTCGGCCTCCTCGTCTTCAGACTCCGAAGAGCCGTCACTAGACGAGTCAACCGTGGAGCCGTCCTGGCGGACGGCTCCCATACCTGACGGACCGGCCACCGCTACTGGACCACCCGGAGGTGGCCGCAGAGAGACAGAACCTGTCTGACCGAAGCCAGACGTGCCTGCCAGGGGACCGTACGAGACAGCCCCCTCGGTAACCAGTCCAGAATCCTGTCCGAGGACAGGATCCATACCAGGCATGGGGAGAAACTGCCCCCCCAACCTTTGGTAGCAGGGACGACACCAGCGTGGGCAGAACGCTATGCAGAAAACCCTGCATAGCCGGACCAAACCACGCCGGCGGTGCCATCTCCGCCACCTCCAGCTGGGGACGTGGAGCACCCCCACCGGCCGAACCGGGTGCTCCACAATTTCCTCTCGGACCGCCTGACCCCGCGTCAGACCCAGCCAAGTCCTTCTGGGCAAGGAACTTAACCATCATTTCGACGGACCACACTGCACAAACATTACACCTATGATCTATATTACACAGGGAACACCTAAAACAGACATGGTCCTTGAACATTACACGGACAAACTTATGGCAGTCGTCACATGATGGCGGGGCTGGCTTGGCCTATAAAATAAGCACAAACCTACAATAAACAAGCGGAACGAGACCCGGATGGAAGGCAGACAATTAATTTTCAAATAATTTTGACTCATAAATTAACCGTAACCTCCCCGCACCCCACCCCTCCACGTTACAACAACGATCGCATTGATTATGACGACAAGCACGCGGCGGGCACAAACACACCCATGATAGATCCTCCAGGATGTGTAACGGCTCCAGGAATCATATCGCATAGCATTCAGGGTATATTTACTAATCAATATAAATTATACTCCTAACGAAAGCAGCACGATATGTGAAGAAAACAACAAAATGTATAACAAACTGCTGTCTCACACGGTAAAACCGCAGACCACGCATCTACTCAAGAATTCTGAAACCACCGATCATTGCAAACCGATCGTGATCGCACGTAAACTTGATCATTCTAAAGTTTCCGGTACCATTTTTAGTACGCAGCACCCAGAATAAGATGCGCGAATTAATGAAAAAGTTTTTCTTCACATAAACATCCGAGCGACCGGGTGTGACGTCACCCGCTCGGATTCTACGGAGAACGACGTCAGCCGATATTCGTGTCAGAAATAGCGTAGCAAACACCTATTTTCATATCTGCTGATCGCCTGTTGGGGGTTATAGAAGGCGATCGTCTGGCATATATCGTTGTTAGCACATGTCCCAGATTCTATGGGGTCAGAAATTGGAACATGCGACACAACGAAATTTAGAGACCTAAGTCTTTTAACTATGGATAATAAAGAACAATACAACCTGGTTGTCTTGGGCGGTATTCTCCATAGTCCTTAGTTAATCCTTTCAGAACACACAAACTATCACCGATTAAAGACTTAGATTATTTAAAACACTAAAATCCCTAATGCAAAAAGCATGTATTGCTCTTGTTGCTATGCAAACAAGAATGAGCTCTATGGTAAACGGGTACTCGGCAGTTGGGAGCCGAGTACCCGGTTCCCAAGAGTCGGTAAAGCTTTCTAAGTCTATAATCCTAGAGCCGCTGTCAAGGCCAGCTGTATATCAGAAGTACCAGAATGGTGAGTATTGATCGAAGGAGAATCTCTGTCTTCAACCACCATTGCAGGTGGTGAATTAGAGGCGCCAACACTGACACATTCGAGTCCAGTGAACCTGTACTCTGGGTCCATTGTGTCATGAGAAATAACTGGATCGGCTGCCCGCGTAAGGCGGCCTGAGGAATGACCGGTTCCAACGAAACCATCAACCCCAGCATCCTCAAGTAAACCCGTGCCAGGACATGACGACTGTCGCACACTGACTGAATTACTGAGATGAGTCTCTGAACTCTCTCCTGGGTAGGATAAACATATCCTGTCTCTAGATCGAAGACCATCCCCAGGTAAACAAACTTCTGGGATGGAGTCAGCTCTGATTTTTGAAAATTTATCATCCAGCCTAAATCCCTCAGAGTTTTCAAAACAATCTCCAGATTGGTCGATAAACTTTCCTGGGTGTGTGCTTTAAACAGCCAGTCGTCTATGTACGTGTGGACTGCTATGCTTCTCCTGCGGAGGTATGCTGTAATCGCAAAAACCACACGAGTGAAAACCCGAGGAGCGGTGGAAATTCCAAAGCGTAACACCCTGAATTCCCACTGTCTGCCCTGGAATGCAAATCTCAGGAAGCGACGGAAACTCCTCGTTATGGGAATGTGGAAATAAGCATCCTTCAAATCTATTGAAGCTGTACACATTCCCTTCTCTAACCCCGCCAACACCGAGCGCACAGTCTCCATCTTGAAACTGGGCGTCTCTATGAACTTGTTCAATGGCTTGAGGTTGAGAATTGGTCTCCACCCTCCGGTGTTTTTTGTTACTAAGAACACGGTTGAATAGAAGCCCGGACACTTCTGTGCCGGCTGAATAGCTCCTTTTTGTATGAGGGAATTTATCTCCTCCTCGATACACAACCTTTGATCTGGATCTTGAGTCCAGATTGGCACTAGAGACAGTCGCGATGGCGGGCCTGTCATCCAATCGGGATGATACCCAACTGAAAGCCATCGCAAGACTAAACGGTCCTGAGTCAACCGTTCCCACTCTTGCGTGTGGTCGGCCAGCCGGCCTCCCACCGGTCCACCTAGGGAGAGAGGTGGACATAAGGAGTGCAAGAGTGGCACTGTCTCCTTCGCCAGAAACACCGGAGTGGTTCTCACCGCGGTAACCGGCCCATCAGGCACGATTACCACGACCAGATCCTCGCGCGCCACGCCCAGCACCGCGTGCACCTCGGTGCGCGGGTGGCTGCCTGGCGGACTGCGCCTGAGGAGCCTGCGCCCCCTTACTGCTGGCCGAATCGCAAGCGGCCTAGGCCAACGCTGCGATGGTGGGTGGCCTCTGACCTGGCCACCTCCACCTCGAGCCTGCAGGGGACGATACGCAGGGGGTGCGGTGCGAACACGCTCCCGACGGGGCACTTCAAACTGCTCGCGCAGCGCCCTCTGGTTATTGACCAGAGTAACCGTCTCCTGGAGGTGCCTACATCCCTCACCTCCAAAGAGACCAGGACCCGTCATAGGCATATGCAGTAGCCTATTGTACAGGTCCTGGGACGGGCACAGATTGTCCAAGGCAAATGTGCGCCTCGCCCGGACACTCCTGGTCACCGCCCGAGTCATGCAGTCCAGAGCCAGGTTGATACCATCCTGGATGGCTCTCTGGACTGTGACCAGGCTCGGCTATCGCGATGCGGATGCTGTTACTACACCCTGTAACAGCTGGGAGACATGGGACAGAGCGGCAATCGAAGCTCTCCCACTCTCCTCCGCATCACGCAATGCAGCATTGGCCGAACGCAACGCGTTCGAACACAAAACTCCCGTGTCAGAACGGGAGCCTGGCCGCGCATCTTCACCCAAAGCCGCGCGGTCATCCACGCTAGGCTTGGGTACCACATCGTACCTCTGGTAATCCAGGGGCACGATGCGGCAACACCTGGCCACCTCGCGAGGGGCCTTCGCGAGCCGCCCATTCGCCTTGATGGACGTCTCCGCCGCTGCGAACATGTCAACGACATGCTCTGCTAACGGCAGAGATGGCATAGCGCTAGCAGTAGCCTTACCAGCTAACCACGGCATGTGATCACGCTGGCTAGCCGACTGCTCCACAGGCAGATCTGGCCTAACACTTACCAGCCATTGGCAAGCGTCAGACCAATCCTCTTCCGTGGCTAGCTGCGAGCGCTCTACAAGACGGGGGCCTTCGTCTTCCTCCTGAGCGCAAGCAGCAGAGCTTGACGGCGGATAAGCTGATACCCCTGGCAAGCCAGGGAATGCATGCGGGCCCGAAAGAACAGGCAAGCCGAGGTATGCGGTATAGCTGGCTATCAGCACCGCCCAGGGCCACCTTCTGAGCCGTGAACTCTACTCCTGCGCGAGTAGAGCCATGGAATATGTCGCCTGTATTCCCCGCGAGGGGTGCACAAACGTCATAATCCATGGTCACGTCCCCAGACGGCGACCCTAACAGGAAATCCTCTTCCTCCTGGCCAGAAAGATTAGACTCCGGGTCAGCAAAGAGAGCTAACCCGGACTGGCCAGGAAAGGTGCCATAGGAGGTACTGGCACCCGCGGCGTGCGGATACCCCTGGACTGATAAGCAGCCCGCGGTTCCAGCGACAGCCGTCCACGACCCCTCGGCGCGGCACCAGGCCTGCTGCCAGGGTCGTGGAATGCCCCCACTAATGGGGCCACCTCTGAATCTTCGAACAACGGAAACCCTACGGAAAGGTGATTCAGAGGTGGGGATTACCTGCTCTGAAGCAGATGCCGAGGACGACAAAGGATCTGGTCCAGGAAGCATGCCACGAAGCAACTCTGGAACCAAATCCTTTATCGTCCTCTTCATCTCTCCCAACATCTCACTCCGGAAGGCCTCCATGTCCACCGCCGACGAGGCCTTCCTCCTACCCTTCTTACTTACACCCTCTTTTCTGCTTCCTCTCCTCCTTCACCACCTTGTCCTTTGCCTGCAAAGACAAAAACTCGGCCATTAGCTCCCCCCCCCCCCACCACTGCTTGCATACCTCACACCTGAGCAATGGCCCACAGGGACTACAACTAAAACACAGGTGAGGAATGAACCTATCCTTAAGGAACCGTCCACAGGACGAGCAACCAGGTATCTGAAACAGGACAAAGGACGAGGACAATGAGTAATTTTGTTACGGCTAGAAACTCAAAACCAAAGTAAAAGAGAGGGAAAAATTATCATAAAGATCAATAATCATCTTGAAACCAGCGTTGGACAAAACTTTAATTGTTAATAAAAGCAAGGCTGATTATGATGTCATGAATCCCATGACAGTAAATTAATCGATCCGACCAACAACCAGGCATGCGGACGAATTGTATTCATAACCAGAACATCTTTCGAACGGTTATTCAGACTACACAACCATCAGATACACAATGATAACAATGGCAATTACAGTTAATTTTCTTAAATAATTAACCTCACCTCATATCATTACTTAGATACCTGACACTTTGTATAGACAAACCATCCAACGTGATGAACTGGAGCACTCCACCAACTGTACGACTCTCAACTCTCTCCACCTTAGGGGAAGGAATTGGATCAAGAGGGCAAAGTGAGAAGACCTTTATACTATTTTTGGTTAGATAACCTAACAGTATTAGTAGGAAATGGAACCTCGGTGGAGAGAAACAAACCCTCAGATGCTGTGATGTCCATTACATATCCAGACAGATACCTGTGGACATAAACACAAAGAGAGATTAGTATTATATAGCACCATGTTGAAATAAAACAACTAAAACAGGCGCTTATCACGGTAAACGTGAGTCCCGGAAACACATTACACCGGGAAAAACTCGCTAGAATATATTAGAAATCACCTGATATAAGGATCATGAGCCGTCCTCCGGCGAAGCCACTCTTTCTGACATGATCACAGGCGATAATACTTCCAATATAAGAACTTATATGCGTTAGAACAAGTGAAAAGTGAAAAACCACAAAAAACATGTGTTCACTCTCTGCCAATAAATTAGCAAAGAGGAAGTAGTAGTCGGCGCATGCGCGGTGGTGGGGCTGGCATCCGCCGGACTACCCTCTGTCTACCTGCCCAGTAGGGGCACCTAACTGTTTTTATTCTGAGTGTTTATTGAGTGAATGCCAATATTTAGCAATATCAAAAGTATTAGGGAGGTAAGTATACTCTTGAAGTGAAAATGAAACACCACGAAAACCGGTAACATTTATATATATAGTTATAAAATTCAATATAACCACAAAATACTTCCAAAAACATAATTTAGGGAGGATAGACTTCATAGTATGCATATCTAGCATGAGGAAGTCCTTCAATAGTAAGCTGACACAGCGCAAAGCTATACAAACTTTCTGATAATATTTAAAGTTATTCTGCTTGCAGAATAATTGAAAAGTGAATCTGTTTCCTATTTGGGCTCCAGCCCGCGTGGAAATGATTTGAGAATCTGCCTATAATATTTGGCACTTAAATTCAGAAAAGTGAATCTGTTTCCTATTTGGGCTCCAGTGCGCATGTGCAAGCGCGCATAGTGGCAGGCGTCACTAGGAAGTGAGTTGCCCTGTAGGTGGGGCTTAGAATACACCTTCCGTATCCTCTGCGTGTCGTAAGAGGCGACTAAAGGAGGTAAGGGTGAGGTAACCCTGACAGAAACCTCAAGTGCTGAAGACGGAGGTTCCAGGCCGCACGGCGCACTCTAATAAACCATGGATCCACGCACTTAACGCTTATGATCATGTCGATAGTCACTTATAGGACTAGCGGTATGATCAGCGAACGAAAAGAAGAAGAACTAGGAAGTGAGTACAGACTGATGCCAGTCCATATCAGGTTATAAACTGGAGATGGACTTAACTAGTAGCTTGGTTGAGGGTCCATATTAATAGGAATAGGCATGGGGAGGAGAGTATGCAAGCACAAAAATCTTATTCTGGTAGCTAAATGCAGATAATTGATTTAGCAAATAGTGGTTGAACGGTAATGGATGTTTTTGTGGTGTAATAACAACTGTGATAGATAATTGAATTTGAGTAAGAAAGCTGTTTAGCTGGTCTAAATAGCCGGTCTAAATATCACACCTCTTATCAGTAACAGATTGGGCAATTATCCCCTTTCAAAGCAACCTATGTAGGTAGAGCTGGTCAGGTATTAACCATACTTCCATTGTACTAGCTTGCATGGCTATATCCCCAGTGTTATCCATTTTCATCATGAATTTTATATACATAGCTTTCATTTAGATGACGGTTAATTATCCCTTTTTATAATGATGTTAAAAGATTAATTGTAGAAGAAATACTTGTGTACATTTTGGAAATATTATTGCTTTTCTTAGACAGCAGCAGGATAACTCACCATTGGTTTTAAAATTAAATAAAGATCAGAATATCTATGGCAATAATTTGAATGCAAGTTTTTAAATGAGACAGTCTTAAGAATAATCAGCAAGGATCTAAATAAATAAATAAACAAAATTAATAAATAAACCTTGTTTAATGTTATTCCATTTCTGTATGAACTTTTAACCCTTTCACCAATGAATGTTCCATTTCTCATTTTGAAGGCAAGCATATAGAAAGTGTTGAATATTTTGAAATAATTCTTCCAGTCAAATGAATTTCAAATTATTCAACGGAATAAGTTTTATATCGTAAAGAATTTAATTTTTCAGGGATTTGTTGAAGGGGTTAATAAATCTGGTTTCAAAGTTAATATATAATTATAAAATTAATAAGTATTTAAAAAATAATTTGACTGGGCATGCTATAGTCATAGGCAGCAACAACTCTCAGTCAAATTGTTTTCAAAATAATCACATGATTTTGTATCAATATGTGTTCTCTATATTCTCCCCTAGGAATTGCAACTATAATTTTCAAATACAAAAAACCACAATCATGAAAGCCTCACCAGCAAAGCAAGATTTATGTCTTATTTTGTGGGCTATGATGCTATGACAATGAGTATGTTAAAAATAAAGCGTCTAACAGTGTCCATTTGAGATACAGTGGGAAGGGCCTTGAGAACATTGCCATACATTAAACGAAATCTAGGATTTCTTTTTTCACGAGAGAGTTGATACTTACCTCCCTAATACTTTTGATATTGCTAAATATTGGCTTTCACTCAATAAAACACTCAGATTAAAAACAGTTAGGTGCCCCTACTGGGCAGGTAGTCAGAGGTAGTCCGGCGGATGCCAGCCCCACCACCGCGCATGCGCCGACTACTACTTCCTCTGACTAATTTATTGGCTAACACATGCAACTGCCAAGAGCCTGAAGACCGAGCCTCTGTGGGGTGGAGAGGCCGGGTCCATATCTAGGGAGGTAAGTATCAACTCTCTCGTGAAAAAAGAAATCCTAGATTTCGTTTATTTCACATCAAGAGTCTACTTACCTCCCTAATACTTTTGATATTGCCAGAATTCGAAAGTGAATCTGGCGGGAGGGAGGCGAGGTCAAAAGACCAGCTCTTCCCTATACGCTTTCACGCGTTTAAGGCACTTATGACGTCTGAAATGTGTGAGAACACATTCAGGATTTGACAAACCATCGGATAACACAACCGATGCATGAGAGATGACCGAATGTCATATGCGCTCCCCCCCCCCTCCTGGGAGGAAGACTAGATGACCTCAATGTCCTATACACTCTCCACGTACTAGTGCCAAGTACTATAGGACTGAGACGAAAAGGCTCCATTTTCGTATACTCTCTATGATGAACCACCTCCCACATAAACCATCACCATATTAATAATAACGGGTAACGTGACAATACAAGTAACAATGAACAACACGAACAAGACTGACCTTGTTGAACTTGGAAGCTGTCATCATGATCCCAGTAGAGAAGCCTGATGCAGTCCCGACAAGTGGTTGTTACCATCGCTAAATTGTGAAGTATATAAGCAATGCGGAAGCACTCCTCACAAAATTTAAAAAACGATTAATGTTTTAAAATCGACAAGGCGAGAGGGTTAGAGGTGTCACGGAGGTAATGGTCTGTAAAACTTGACTCACAGTGCCACTGAGCCACGGACATAATGTCATCCACAGGGACCCCACTAAACAGGGCAGTGGATGCCACGACACCGCGGACACTGTGAGCCTTGGCCACATCAACCTGTCTCCCGGTGGCGGATTTGTGACAAAACTGAATACATTCTACAATCCACCTAGAAATGGTGTCCTTAGACGCCCTGCCATGGGGTTCAATATATGACAACCATAACGCTGACTGGTCGGTACGCCACTCCGAAGTACGCTGTTTGTACCGGAGCAGCGCCCGTACGGGGCACCATACTTTAGAATTAGGATCATATCTAGCTAAAGATGGCAAAAAAATAGGTTGACCTGGATATTTCAATGACTGATTCTTAGCCAAGAAATTAATCCTAGGTAGAAGCTTAAGGCCTTCCCCTGTAACCACAAAACGGTCATCCTCGGCTGATAAGGCGTGAATCTCACTCCTACGCCTTGCCGAGGCCGCAGCAATTAAAAATACAGTTTTAAGCGTTAACATTTTCATAGAAATGGAACTAAGTGGTTCAAAAGGCTTATCTCCTAGTACCTGAAGCACCAGGGATAAACTCCAGACTGGAATCAGTGGTGGATTCCTTGGTCTTAGATTGCCCATGCCTTTAATTAATACATTTAATGTACTTACTTCATCACTCCCCCTATTAGCCAAGCAAGGAATAACAGTCATTAATGCTGATTTGTAACCAGCAATAGAGTTAGGCTTGAGGCTATAGGCATCATATAGGTGACAGAGGAAATCAGCCACTACCTGAATAGATGAGTCCATTGGATCAATACATCTTTTTGAGCACCATTCTGCAAATCTGTTGATTTTATAATTATATGCTCTGGAGGTTGACCCCCTCCTGCCTTTGGCCATAAATATGGCCGCTTGCTCAGAAAAGCCCTCCTTAATTCTAGATTCCTTGACAACATCAACGCAGTCAATCGGAACATTGACGGATTGTCGTGAAGGACCTTGCCCTGGAAGATAAGGTCGTCCATCAGAGGCAGCGGAACCGGATTGCAGACCAGAAGGTCCAGCAGATCCGTATACCACGATCGGCTTGGCCAATCCGGGGCGATCAGAAGCACTTGGCACTCCTGCTGCCTGATTTTCTGAAGCACCTTTGGAATCAGGATTGCTGGAGGGAATGCGTATGCATACATTCCCGCCCAGCTGATAGCTAACGCATCTGTTGCGAAAGCACTTGGGTCTGGAATCGGAGAGACGTACGTCGTCATCTTCGCATTCTTCTTCGTTGCGAACAAATCGATGTTGGGTTTCCCCCAATGGTCGAACAGACGATCCGCCACACATTGATTTAGTTGCCATTCCGTGGGTAAAACACTCATCCTTCGGCTCAATGAGTCTGCTAGCAGATTTAGCCTTCCCGGAATATGAACTGCCTTCAAGGTGATCCCATGATCTAGGCACCAACAAAGCAGTTTCCATGTCATCATACAGAGACTGGGCAACTTCGTTCCGCCCTGGCGGTTTATGTAAGTCACTACTGTTGAGTTGTCTGAACGAATTAGAACAATCTTGCCCTGAACTTTCTGTAAGAAATGTTCCAGGCCCAGGACTACTGCTCTTAGCTCTAGTAGATTGATATGTTCCTTGGACTGATCCAGATCCCAAAGCCCTGATACTGTGGACTCTTCCAGACAAGTTCCCCACCCCTCCATCGATGCATCTGTATACACAGTCACCTGAGGGTGGGGAGGGGTTAGCAAAACCCCCGGCAAGAGATTCTCTGTATTCAACCACCATTGCAGGTGGTGAATCAGAGGCGCCAACACTGACACATTCGAGTCCAGCGAACCTGAACTCTGGGTCCACTGTGTCATGAGAAACAACTGGATCGGGCGCCTGCGCAAGGCGGCCTGCGGAATGACTGGTTCCAATGAAACCATCAACCCCAGCATTCTCAAGTAAACCCGTGCCAGGACATGACGACTGTCGCACACCGACTGTATTACTGAGATGAGTCTTTGAGCCCTCTCCTGAGTGGGATAAACATATCCCGACTTGAGATCGAAGAACATGCCCAGGTAAACAAACTTCTGGGATGGAGTTAGCTCTGATTTTTGGAAATTGACTATCCAGCCCAAGTTCGTGAGAGTTTTCAAAACAATCTCCAGATTGGCCGATAACGTTTCCCGGGTGTGTGCTTTCAACAGCCAGTCGTCTATGTACGTGTGGACTGCTATGCTTCTCCTGCGGAGGTATGCAGTGATCGCGAGAACCACACGGGTGAAGACCCAAGGAGCCGTGGAAATCCCGAAGGGTAATACCCTGAATTCCCACTGTCTGCCCTGGAATGCAAATCTCAGGAAGCTACGGAAACTCCTCTCTATGGGAATGTGGAAATAAGCATCCTTCAAATCTATTGACGCTGTCCACATTCCTTGCTCTAACCCCGCCAACACCGAGCGCACAGTCTCCATCTTGAAACTGGGCGTCTCTATGAACTTGTTCAATGGCTTGAGGTTGAGAATCGGCCTCCACCCTCCGGTGTTTTTCGTTACTAAGAACAGGGTTGAATAGAAGCCCGGGCACCTCTGCGCCGGCTGAATGGCTTCCTTTTGTATGAGGGAATTTATTTCCTCCTCTATACACAACCTTTGATCTGGATCCCTCGGAATCGGAGTCCAGATCGGCACGAGAGACAGTCTCGATGGCGGGCCTGTTATCCAATCGGGACGATACCCGACTGAAAGCCATCGCAAGACTAAACGGTCCTGAGTCAACCGCTTCCACTCTGTCAAGTGGCCGACCAACCGGCCGCCCACCGGTCCACCTAGGGAGAGAGGTGGACATAAGGAGTAGGAGAGTGGCACTGTCTTCTCGGCCTGAAACACCGGAGTGGTTCCCACTACGGTAACCGGCCCATCAGGCCCGATTACCGCGACCAGATCCCCCGCGCGCCCCGCCCAGCACCGCGCGCACCATGGTGCGCGGGTTGCTGCCTGGCTGGCTGTGCCTGAAGAGCCTGCGCCCCCCTCGCTGCTGGCCGAATCGCACGCGGCCTAGGCCGGCGCTGCGATGGTGTCTGGCCTCTGACCTGGCCAGCGCCACCTCAAGCCTGCAGGGGACGATACGCAGGGGGTGCTGCGCGAACGCGCTCCCGCCGGAGCACCTCAAACTGCTCACGCAGTGCCCTCTGGTTGTTGACCAGAGTCACCGTCTCCTGGAGGTGCCTACATCCCTCACCTCCAAAGAGACCAGGACCTGTCATAGGCGTTTGCAGTAGCCTATTATACAGGTCCTTGGACGGGCACAGATTGTCAAGGGCAAACGTGCGCCTCGCCCGGACATTCCTGGTCACCGCCCGCGTCAAACAGTCCAGAGCCAGGTTGATACCATCCTGGATGGCTCTCTGGACTGTTACCGGGCTTGGCTGACATGAAGCGGATGCTGTTACCACCCCCTGTAACAGCTGGGAGACGTGGGACAGAGCAGCAATCGAAGCTCTCCCACTCTCCTCCGCATCACGTAGCGCGGTATTCGCCGAACGCAACGCGTTCGAGCACAGGACACCCGTGTCAGAACGGGAGCCTGGCCGCGCATCTTCGCCCAAAGCCGCGCGATCATCCACGCTAGGCATAGGCACCACACCGTACCGCTGGTAATCCAGGGGCACGATGCGGCAACGTCTAGCCACCTCGCGAGGGGCCTTCGCGAGATGCCCATTCGTCTTAATGGACGTCTCTGCCGCCTCGAACATGTCCACGACATGCTCAGCCAGCGGCAGAGATGGCATAGCGGTGGCAGTCGGCCTACCAGCTAACCACGGCCTATGGTCACGCTGGATTGCCGACTGCTCCACGGGCAGATCTGGCCGAACGCTTACCAGCCACTGGCAAGCGTCCGACCAATCCTCCTCCGTGGCTAACTGCGAGCGCTCTACTAGACGAGGGCCTTCGTCTTCCTCCTGAGCGCAGGCAGTTGAACTCGACGGCGGATATGCTGATACCCCTGGCAAGCCAGGGAAAGCATGCGGCCCGAAAGAACAGGCAGGCTAAACTCCCTGGCTTGACCAGGAGCCGGCGCCGTGGTAGAGCGCGGGGCAGACACCGCCCCACCACGGCCCTGGCCAGCACCAGCGATACTCTCGGCAAGCCGAGGTATGCGGTAACCGTGGCCATCAGCACCACCCAGGGTCACCTTCTGGACCGTGAATTCTACTCCTGCGTGAGTAGAACCATGGAACACGTCGCCTGTATCCCCCGCGAGGGGTGCACCGACGTCGTACTCCATGGCCACGTCCCCAGACGGCGACCCTAGCAGGTAATCCTCTTCCTCCTGGCCAGAAAGATTAGACTCCGGGTCAGCAAAGAGAGCTAACCCGGACTGGCCAGGGAAGGTGCCATAGGAGGCTTTGACACCCGCAGCGCGCGGATACCCAGGGTCTGATGAGCAGACCGCGGGTCCCAGCAACAACCGTTGTCCACGGCCCCTCGGCGCGGCACCAAGCCTGCTGCCAGGGTCGTGGACCGCCCCCAACAACGGGGCCACCTCTGAATCCACATCGAACACCGGACCGGACCTAAGAACTCGGATTCAGAGGCGGGGATCACCTGCTCCGAAGCAGATGCTGAGGACAACAAAGGACCTGGCCCAGGCAGCATGCTGCGAAGCAACTCTGGGACCAAATCCTTTATTGTCCTCTGCATCTCTCCCAACATTTCGGACCGGAAGGCCTCCATATCCACCGCGGATGAGGCCTTCCTCTTACCCTTCTTAACACCCTCCTTCTTCGCCTTCCTCTCTTCTTCCATCACCTTCTCCCTCGCCTGTAACGATAAAAAGTCAGCCATTAGCTCACCCCCCCCCCCCCAATGCTTACATACATCGCATTTTAGCAACGGTCCACAGGGACTGCAACTAAAACACAAATGTGGCGCAAATCTATCTTTCAGAAATCGACCACAGGACGGGCAACCAGGTCTCTGAAACAGGACAAAGGACGAGGACAATGAGCAAGTTAGTTACGGTTAGAAGAAACTCAAAACCAAACTAAAAGAGAGGGACAGGATCATAAAGATCACTAATCAAGAGGAAACCAGCGTTGGACAAAACTTTAAATGTTAATAAAGCGCAAGGCCGATTATGACGTCATCAATCCCTTAACAGAAATTAATCGGTCCGCAACAAGCATCCAAGTGCAAGGACGAATTGTATTCATAACTAGAACATCCTCCAAAGGATATTCAGACTACACATCATCAGATACAGAATGATAAAAAATGGTAAAAAATCAGTCATTATTTTTTCAAATAATTCATATTACCTCATATCATTAATCATATACCTGACACCTTGCATAGACAAACCATCCACCGTGATGCACTGGAGCACTCCACCAAGACTACGCCTCTTCACCTTTCTCCACCTTGGGGAAGGAATTGGATCAAGAGGGCAAAGTGAGAAGACCTTTATAGTAAGCCTCCAACTCACTGAACATAGACTTTTTGGTTAGATAACCTAACAGTATTAGTAGGAAATGGAACCGTGGTGGAGAAAAAACAAACCCTCCTGTGCTGAGATGTCCACTAATAATGCAAATCCATACCTGTGGACATAAACACAAAGAGAAATTAGACTTATAAAGCACCATGTTGGAAAAAACCAACTCAAACAGGCGCTAATCACGGTAAGCGTGAGTCCCGGAAACACATTACAACGGGGAAAAACTCGCTAGAATATCATTGAATTCACCTGATAAAGAGATCCCGTCCCCTCCTCTGGCGAATTTGTCCTCTCAGACATCTCTTTCAACAATATTTGACCGTAACAGACGTGAAAAAAGGTTTAAACTCGTGAAACTTGCAGATAGCTAACAAGCACATGTGTTCTCCTTGCCAATAAATTAGCAAAGAGGAAGTAGTAGTCAGCGCATGCGCGGTGGTGGGGCTGGCATCCGCCGGACTACCTCTGACTACCTGCCCAGTAGGGGCACCTAACTGTTTTTAATCTGAGTGTTTTATTGAGTGAAAGCCAATATTTAGCAATATCAAAAGTATTAGGGAGGTAAGTATACTCTTGATGTGAAACAGGAAAGTATAATTTCATCAAACTTATATTAGATATTGAAATATTTACCACGTTTATATTTATTTGAATGTGGAAAGCGACGGTTATCTGCCATTCTGAATTTGATATAATTTTGCATTAACCATTCAGGATGCTAACTTTTAAACGAAATCTAGGATTTCTTTTTCCACGAGAGAGTTGATACTTACCTCCCTAATACTTTTGATATTGCTAAATATTGGCTTTCACTCAATAAACACTCAGATTAAAACAGTTAGGTGCCCCTACTGGGCAGGGAGTCAGAGCGTAGTCTGGCGGATGCCAGCCCCACCACCGCGCATGCGCAGACTAGCACTTCCTCTGACTAGATTATTGGCTGACACACATGCAACTATTAAGAGCCTGAAGACCGAGCCGCTGTGGGGTGGAGAGGCCGGGTCCGTATCTAAGGAGGTAAGTATCAACTCTCTCGTGAAAAAAGAAATCCTAGATTTCGTTTATTTCACTTCAAGAGTATACTTACCTCCCTAATACTTTTGATATTGCCAGAATTCGAAAGTGAATCTGGCGGGAGGGAGGCGAGGTCAAAAGACCAGCTCATCCCTATACGCTTTTCTGCGTTTAAGGCACTTAAACTTCTGAAACTGTACGAAAAACAGTCAGGATTTGACTAACCATCGGATAACACCACCGATGTATGAGAGATGACCGAATGTCATATGCGCTCCCCCCCCCCCCCCTCCTTCCTGGGAGGAAGAGTCGACTGACCTCAATGTCCTATACGCTCTCTACGTACAAGTGCCATGTACTACAGGACAGAGACGAAAAAGCTCCATTTTCGTAACTCTCAACAATGAACCACACAAATACACAAACCATCACCATATTAATAACGGGTAACGTGACAATACAATCAACAATGGACAACACATGAACAAGACTGACCTTGTTGAAAAGGCTGCTGACATCATCTTCCCATTGGTGAAGACTGATGCAGGCCCAAAAAAGTGGGTGTTTCCATAAATTAATTGTGAAATATATAAGTAATGAGGAAAAAACCTCCTCAAAAAATATAAACCGAGTTATTTTTTCAAAATCGACAAGGCGAGAGGATTAGAGGTGTCACGGAGATAATGGTCTGTAAAACTTGACTCACAGTGCCACTGAGCCACCGACATAATATCATCCACAGGGACCCCATTAAATAGGGCAGTGGATGTCACTACGCCGCGGACACTGTGAGCCTTGGCCACGTCAACCTGCTTCCCGGTGGCGGATTTATGGCAAAACTGAATGCATTCTACAATCCACCTGGAAATGGTGTCCTTAGAAGCCCTGCCATGGGGTTCAATATATGACAACCATAACGCTGACTGATCGGTGCGCCACTCCGCCGTACGTTGCTTGTACCGGAAAAGCGCCCGGACAGGACACCATGCTTTAGAATTAGGATCATATCTAGTTAAAGCAGGCAAAATAATAGGTTGACCTGGATATTTCAACGACTGATTTTTAGCCAAGAAATTAATCCTAGGTAGCAGCTTAAGGCCTTCCCCTGAAACCACAAAACGGTCATCCTCGGCTGATAAGGCATGAATTTCACTCCTACGCCTAGCCGAGGCCGCAGCAATTAAAAACACAGTCTTCAGTGTTAATAGTTTCATAGAAATGGAACTAAGTGGTTCAAAAGGCTTATCACCTAGTACTTGAAGCACTAGCGATAAACTCCAAGACGGAATCACCGGTGGATTCCTTGGTCTTAGATTGCCCATGCCTTTAATTAATACATTTAATGTATTTACTTCATCACTTCCCCTCTTAGCCAAGCAAGGAATAACAGACATTAATGCTGACTTATAACCAGCAATAGAGTTAGGCTTGAGGCTATAGGCATCATAGAGGTGACAGAGGAAATCAGCTACTACTTGAATAGATGAATCCATTGGATCAATACATCTTTTTGAGCACCATTCTGCAAATCTGTTGATTTTATAATTATATGCTCTGGAGGTTGACCCCCTCCTGGCTTTGGCCATAAACATGGCTGCTTGCTCAGAAAAGCCCTCCTTAATTCTAGATTCCTTGACAACATCCACGCAGTCAATCTGAACATTGACGGATTGTTGTGAAGGACCTTGCCCTGGAAGATAATATCGTCCATCAGAGGCAGAGGAACCGGATTGCAGACCAGAAGGTCCAGCAGATCCGTATACCATGATCGGCTTGGCCAATCCGGGGCGATCAGAAGCACTTGGCATTCCTCTTGTCTGATTTTCTGAAGAATTTTTGGAATCAGGATTGCTGGAGGGAATGCGTATGCATACATTCTCCCCCAGCTGATAGCTAACGCATCTGTTGCGAAAGCGCTTGGATCCGGAATCGGAGAGACGTACGTCGTCATCTTCGCATTCTTCTTCGTTGCGAACAAATCGATGTTGGGTTTCCCCCAATGGTCGAACAGACGATCCGCCACACATTGATTTAGTTGCCATTCCGTGGGTAAAACACTCATCCTTCGGCTCAATGAGTCTGCTAGCAGGTTTAACCTTCCCGGAATATGAACTGCTTTCAAGGTAATCTGGTGATCCAGACACCAACAAAGCAGTCTCCATGTCATCATACAGAGACTGGGCGACTTCGTTCCGCCCTGGCGGTTTATGTAAGTCACAACTGTTGAGTTGTCTGAACGAATAAGAACAATCTTGCCCTGAACTTTCTGTAAGAAATGTTCCAGGCCCAGGACTACTGCTCTTAGCTCCAGTAGATTTATATGTTCCTTTGACTGTTCCGGATTCCAAAGCCCTGATATCGTGGACTCTTCCAGGCAAGCCCCCCAGCCCTCCATCGATGCATCTGTATACACAGTCACCTGAGGGTGGGGAGGGGTCAGCATAACCCCCACCAAGAGATTCTCTGTGAGCAACCACCATTGCAGGTGGTGAATCAGAGGCGCCAACACTGACACGTTCGAGTCCAGCGAACCTGTACTCTGGGTCCATTGTGTCATGAGAAACAACTGGATCGGCCACCTGCGTAAGGCGGCCTGAGGAATGACTGGTTCCAAAGAAACCATCAACCCCAGCATTCTCAAGTAAACCCGTGCCAGGACATGACGACTGTCGCACACTGACTGAATTAACGAGATGAGTTTTTGCACTCTCTCCTGAGTAGGATAAACATATCCCGTCTCCAGATCGAAGAACATTCCCAGGTAAACAAACTTCTGGGATGGAGTCAGCTCTGATTTCGGAAAATTTATCATCCAGCCCAAATCCGAGAGAGTTTTCAAAACAATCACCAGATTGGCCGATAAAGCTTCCTTGTCGTGTGCCTTTAACAGCCAGTCGTCTATGTACGTGTGGACTGCTATGCTTCTCCTGCGGAGGTATGCTGTGATCGCAAGAACCACACGGGTGAAAACCCGAGGAGCCGTGGAAATTCCGAAGGGCAACACCCTGAATTCCCACTGTCTGCCCTGGAATGCAAATCTCAGGAAGCGACAGAAACTCCCGTGGATGGGGATGTGGAAATAAGCGTCCTTCAAATCTATCGACGCCGTCCACATCCCCCTCTCCAACCCCGCCAACACCGAGCGCACCGTTTCCATCTTGAAACTGGGCGTCTCGATGAACTTGTTCAATGGCTTGAGGTTGAGAATCGGTCTCCACCCTCCGGTGCGTTTTGTTACTAAGAACAGGGTTGAATAGAAGCCCGGACACCTTTGTGCCGGCTGAATAGCTCCCTTTTGTACGAGGGAATCTATCTCCTCCTCGATACACAACCTTTGCTCTGGATCTCTCGGAATGGGAGTCCAGACTGGCACCAGAGACAGTCGCGACGGCGGGCCTGTCATCCACTCTGGATGATACCCGACGGAAAGCCATCGCAAGACTAAACGGTCCTGAGTTAACCGTTCCCACTCTTGCATGTGGTCGGCTAGCCGGCCTCCCACCGGTCCACCTAGGGACAGAGGTGGACACGAGGCATGCAAGAGCGGCACTGTCCCCGTCGCCATAAACACCGGAGTGGTTCTTACCGCGGTAACCGTCCCGTCAGGAACGATAACCACGCCCAGATCCTCGCGCGCCCCGCCCCGCGCGCACCTCGGTGCGCGGGCGGCTGCCTGGCTGACGGCGCCTGAGGAACCTGCGCCCCCCTCGCTGCTGGCCGAATCGCACGCGGCCGAGGCCGACGCTGCGACGGTGGCTGGCCTCTGACTTGGCCAGCACCACCTCGAGCCTGCAGGGGACGATACGCAGGGGCCGCGGCGCGAACGTTAGCACGACGCAGCACCTCAAACTGCTCGCGCAGCGCCCTCTGGTTATTCACCAGGGTGACCGTCTCCTGGAGGTGTCGACATCCCTCACCTCCAAAAAGACCAGGACCCGTCATAGGCGTACGCAGTAGCCTATTGTACAGGTCCTGAGACGGGCACAAATTGTCCAGGGCAAACGTGCGTCTTGCCCGGACACTCCTGGTCACCGCCCGAGTCATACAGTCCAGCGCCAGGTTAATACCATCCTGGATGGCTCGCTGGACCGTGACCGGACTTGGCTGGCGCGATGCGGATGCCGTTACTACCCCCTGTAACAGCTGGGAGACGTGGGACAGAGCGGCAATCGAAGCCCTCCCACTCTCCTCCGCATCACGCAACGCGGTATTCGCCGAACGCAACGCGTTCGAGCACAAGACCCCCGTGTCAGAACGGGAGCCTGGCCGCGCATCCTCACCCAAAGCCGCGCGGTCATCCACGCTGGGCTTGGGTACCACACCGTACCGCTGGTAATCCAGGGGCACGATGCGACAACGCCTGGCCACCTCGCGAGGGGCCTTCGCGAGACGTCCACTCGACTTAATGGACGACTCCGCCGCCTCGAACATGTCAACGACATGCTCCGCCAGCGGCAGAGAAGGCATAGCGTTAGCAGTCGGTTTCCCAGCTAACCACGGCCTGTGGTCACGCTGGCTAGCCGACTGCTCCACGGGCAGATCAGGCCTAACGCTCACCAACCACTGGCAAGCGTCAGACCAATCCTCCTCCGTGGCTAACTGCGAGCGCTCTACAAGACGGGGGCCTTCGTCTTCCTCCTGAGCGCAAGCAGTAGAGCTTGACGGCGGGTACGCTGATACACCTGGCAAGCCAGGGAAAACATGCGGGCCTGACAGCACCGGCATGACAATATCACTGGTTTGACCAGGAGCAGGCGCCGTGGCAGAGCGCGGGGCATATACCGCCCCACCACGGGCCCGGCCAGCACCAGCAACACCCTCGGCAAGCCGAGGTATGCGGTACCGCTGGCCATCAGCAGCGCCCTGGGCCACCACCTGAGCCGCGGACTCTACTCCAGGGTGAGTAAAACCGTGGAAGAAGCCGCCTGTATTCCCCGCGAGGGGTGCACAAACGTCTTCATCCATGTCCACGTCGTCAGACGGTGACCCTAGCAGGTAATCCTCATCACCCTGGTCAGAAAGATTAGACCCCGGGTCAGCAAAGAGAGCTAACCCGGGCTGACCAGGAACGGTGCCATAGGAGGTACTGGCCACCGCGGCGTGCGGATACCCCTGGACTGATAAGCAGCCCGCGGGTTCCAGCGACAACCGTCCACGGTCCCCTATCGGCGCGGCAATAAGCCTGCTGCCAGGGTCGTGGAACGCCCCCTCTAATGGGGCCACCTCTGAATCGTCGAACAACGGAAGCGGTCTAAGGAAAACCGATCCAGAGGCGGGGATTACCTGCTCCGAAGCCGATGATGAGGACAGTAAAGGATTTGGTCCAGGAAGCATGCCACGAAGCAACCCTGGAACCAAATCCTTTATTGTCCTCTTCATCTCTCCCAACATCTCGGTCCGGAAGGCCTCCATATCCACCGCGGACGAGGCCTTCCCCTTACCCTTCCTACTTACAACCTCTCGTTTCCGCTTCTTCTTCTTCTTCTCCTCCTCTACCACCTTGTCCGTCGCCTGCAAGCACAAGAATTCGGACATTAACTCGCCCCCCCAGTGCTTACATATGTCACAATTAGCCAAGGGACCACAAGGGCTACATTGATAGCAAAGATGAGGCAAGAACTTATCATGCAGAAATCGTCCACAGGACGCGCAACCCGGTCCCTGAAACAGGGCAAAGGACGAGGAGTATGAGCAAACTAGTTAAGCTTAGACACTCAAACCAACTCAAAGAGAAGGAAACGATCATAAAGATCAATATACATCAGAAACCAGCATTGCAACTTGAATTGCTGATAAATACATAGCCAGGCTGATTATGACGTCATTAATCCCGTGACAGGAAAAAATCGATCCCAACAAAACATCCAAGTGCAAGGACGAATTGTATGCTGAATGGATACGTCGACTACACAACCATCAGATACACATAGATAACTCTTTTCTGGCAAAAATGTTAATTATCTCCCTTTGCTTACTATAATTAACATCACCACATTATCAATAACTAGATACCTGACACCTTGTATAGACAAACCATCCAACGTGACGAACCGGAGTACTCCACCACCTGCATGCCTCTTAACTCTCTCCACCTCATGGGGAAGGAATTGGATCAAGAGGGCAAAGTGAGAAGACCTTTATACTAGGCCTCCAACTCACTGGACATAATTTTTCATTTTTGGTTAGATAACCTAACAGTGTTAGTAGGAAATGGAACCATGGTGGAGAGAAAACTAACTCTCTGCTGCTGTGATGCCACCACCTAGCGTCATACAGACCTGTGGACATAAACAGAAAGAGAAATTAGCCTTAGGTAGCACCGAGTTGACATAAACCAACTAACCAAGGCGCTTATCACGGTAAACGCGAGTCCCGGAAACACAATACACCGGGAAGAAAAACTCGCTAATTTTACTAGAAGTCACCTGATTTAAAGGTCCTAGGTCCCCCTTTGGCGAAGCGATCCTTCCTGCCATCCTAATCAGTGACTATCACTCCAAAATAACACCACCAAGTTATGTTAAAACAGTTTAAGAGCAAGGAAAAGCTTTTGCACAAAAAAAACATGTGTGATCCCTCTGCCAATAATCTAGCAAAGAGGTAGTGCTAGTCTGCGCATGCGCGGTGGTGGGGCTGGCATCCGCCAGACTACGCTCTGACTCCCTGCCCAGTAGGGGCACCTAACTGTTTTAATCTGAGTGTTTATTGAGTGAAAGCCAATATTTAGCAATATCAAAAGTATTAGGGAGGTAAGTATACTCTTGAAGTGAAAACTAGCTAGTTTACTATTTCAACTTTGGCTGGGATCTAGTCAACTATATTTAACTATGGTTAACCCATCGAACTTGACCCTAGATATGACATACAATTAATTTCATCCACAAATATGTCAAAAATAAGATACTGATATCATAGATATTTTCCTTACATAACATTTCCATTCATAAAAAGATACATGTTCATTTTGCACCCTTAGTTTGGTATCTATGATTGTCTGTGCTCATGTAATTTTGAGGGTTTGGATGTCTATCACTAGCGTTACATCTGTAACATACTTTGGTCTTCTATAAGACATATAAGAAGTATTTGAGAAGTATTTCAAATACCCTAAGTATTTGTATTTGTATTTAAATACTTTGCTAAAAACAAGTATTTGTATTTGTATTTGAAGAATTCCAAAGTATTTGTATTTAAATACTTTTGAAAGTATTTGACCCCACCCCTGCTCTCCGCTGCGGAGAAGTACATCGACTTCGCCCTCTTGGGACAGATCCATGAGATTAGGAGTATGGTGCTCAAGTTTAAGCTCAAGAGCACTGCGGAGAAGGATGTAGAGCTCCCGCAGATGGTGAGCAGGTGGGAGATTGTGCACAACACCACCACCTTAGACACCACCTACATAAACAATGAGTATCGAGTCCTGGCTCGTCTCGCTCATGGACCAGTCCACTACGCGAAGGGGAAAGGGTACTATGCCATCGGATGTAATGAATGTTTCACAGAATTCAACTTACAGCCAGACGTAGAAATGCCTGTCGAGGTGCCACTCTCCTCCCTCCTCGAGAACGAGCATGTGAACCTGGTCATGATGCGGAATGAGTTGTTCGTTCGGGTGTACACTGAACATCTTGATGGAGTAACGATGACCTCCCCGTGACTTCACGTCTGGCATGATGAGAATGACCAGGAACTAAAACGGGAGGGTTCTAGACAGCGAATTCTACATGTAGAGCGGGAGTACCAGCAGGTCCAGGCCACAGATAACCAGCGCCTAGAGTTGATATTGCAACGATGTGGCTCAGATTGTGTAGCTGTAGCAGTCTTGGTTCAGAAGGGAGGGGTGGTCCAGCGGGTGGGGGAGCTAAATGACTTCAAACTTATAGTGGCTGGGACCAATGTTCTCGGTGAGCTATGCAATCGGGCTGACAGAACAGAAGATGAAGTCGTATGCCTTACTGCGTCTAACCAGTGGCCCCGAGGATCTGGCGATGGCACTCGAGGGTCAGTAGCACCGCGGATGTAAGAACATCTCACCTAATAATGGCAACCGGCTCAGCTTTTATGTTAAAACAGTCGGCTCCCATCACGTTCTGTTCTAAAACATGGTTTGAACAATGGATGGGGCCAACCCGGGGGGGGGGGGGGTTGTTGAGGTGGGCCCTACATTGTAAAACACATCGCAGCCAGCCGTTGCCTCTGTACTGACAACCCACCTCCCTCCTGTAGCCGCCGATCGGCGATACGTGGCTACCACCGATTGAAACAGTCTACAACAGTTGGCCTACTGTAGACGCCTCTGTTCTGACAGCCCACCTCCCTCCTGTAGGCGCGGATTGTGGATCGGCAGCTCACACCACATTCTGTTCGGACGACGCTATTTCATAACCACTTTTGGTTGAAATCTATCAAGCATGTGAGTAGATGTGTTAATAATTTGCGATAAATTTTTCATAAAATCTTAAGATTTTCATCCAACGAATTGACCAATCAAACTTCTGCTCAAAGGTTTTGAAGCGTATCACCATAGGGTCCTTCCAGCCAATTTTGCTTGAAAATGGCCACACGGTTAAGGAGGAAATGCATTTTGACAATTTCCGATAAATTTTTCACACAATGAGACTTTTACTCCAAAAATTAAGCAATCAAAATTCTGTACATATGTTCTGAAGCCTACCCTTATATGGTCCTTCAAGAAAATTATGTTGAAACATTCCAAACGTTTAATTAGGAGTAGCATTTTAAAACAAAAGTTGATGGATGACAGACGAACGGTCGCTATGCCATAAGTTCATTTGGCATATCAGGCCAAGTGAGCTAACACGACATTGAAGACATCAGTGACACAATGATAGGGTACGATATTACCAGAAAGACTTTGGAGTAGTTGAAAGGCATGTGACAAGTCTGGGGTGTATTTCATGGTGTTGGTATTTTTGTCCCACTTGGTGATTTGTCATGCGCCTGGTATGAGTCGCTTCGGACATGTCAATGCGTATTCGCCCGGTGTTGCATATAAATGTGTATTGTCTAGTGTTGGGAATTGGTACTATTTACTATATGCCTTAGGCAGCAACAACTTTGTCAAATAAGTTTCAAAATATTCAACATGTTATTGGTATGGTTGCTTTGAAATTAATATACTATTTCAGTGCTGAAAGAATTAATGTCTTAGACAAAGAAGTATTAATACTATATAGTTCTAACAATTAAATTTAAACTCTTTTCCAAAAACTATTCGTTTTCTAACTTGACCAGGTAAAATATATTAATGAAGTTAATTTATAAACAACCAAAATCAATTTCTGAAATCATGATCAATCGGTTGGTTGAACATGCAAACCAATCAATCATCAATCAAATCGATTAACCGGACCAACACTAGTATTGCCGTTATGTCTATACACAGAGTGTGAAGCCTCTAGAGCAGGTATGATGCACGTACCTGTGCCTGATGGGCTCATCAGAGCAATTGAAAACAGTTTTCTCCGTTGCAGACAACAACTCATCAGGCATCGTCTTTGTTAGATCATAATAATGACCAAATTTACTTCCACCAACCATGCTGCTTGACTGAAAAAGAAGGTTCAGGGAAATTATTTGAGAAATACTGTACAATGTCAAATCAAACTAGAAAGACCAACATATTTTGAGGTCAAAAGTTTTAACCGTCAAAATTGGTCTAGAAAAAATAAGTTTCTATTCAATGGTGATTTGCAGAGTATGTAAAATTTACAGAGCAAGGGGGGTTGTGAAGAATCATTTCTTGAGACTACTGTAGACCAGTGCTAGTACAGACCTCACCTGTCTTTGGTGACCACCTTTTGTAGGGACAGTGATTTTCCATTTCAAAATTTGACATTTTCTGTTTCATAATTTGCGGATCCCATTTTCTATTTCATATACTTGACTCATCTAAGCTTTGTGAACACTTATTAAAATCAATAATACTTTCAAATTTGTGTTTTGCGCTGTTCTATTTGAAAAACTAGAAAGCAGGAACATAGTAGTAAACAACAATTTACAACTTTCTGTGGGAACGTCTCATTGCTGGTGGAAATGCCTTTATCGGTTAATTAAAGGTTCATATTCACAGCAAAATCAATGAAAATAAAATTGTTTAAATTGTATACTTTTAGAGGCTAAACTGTGGGCCTACATGTACTGAAACAAAATAAATCTTACCATATCATGATTTCATTACGTATAAATTAATATAATTTTTTAAGTTGCGAATTCGAATTAGGGACTCATGCCTCTACTTCAAATTCACAATTTAAAATTTTGTATTAATTTATATAGAATGAAATCATCATAAGCTAAAATTGATTTTGTTTTATTACATTTAGTCACACAATTTAAGCCTCTAAAAGTATACAATTTAACCTATTTTATTTTTAAGCAGTCTAGTGTGAATATGTACTTTTAAGGAATCCAGTTTTAGCCATGCCCCACCATCTCTAGATAAGCTCCACCCATGCGTTCCCCGTGTTGGGATCAATCAATGCATGCACTCGGAATCTCAATTTCCAGAAAACTATACAAGCAAGCTGCTGAATATTTTGACGGTTATTGCCTATGACATAATTGATTATGATGTCAACCTACACGTCACGTAGTTGATTATGACATCATATGATTTATGGATAAACTGGAAAGGGTCACTACCCTTACCACTTAAGGGCAAGATGGTATTGCATTATTGCATGCATGTGTGAGTGTGTTCGGAGCTGTACTGCATTGATCGGATTTGGCTCAAATTTTAAATATAATGAAGGAACTTGGCATGCAAGAGGGTTTTCTGACCTTGACTGTAATTCGGATAAAAAAAACCTTTATCCGGATATGATCAAATTATGAATCTATGGATATCTAGGAAACCCCCAACAGACCCCTTTTGTTGGTTGGTCTGTAGTTTTATTAACCACTATAAACATACTTACCGTTCAATCACTACTTGCTAAATCAAACTATCTGCATTTAACACCAGAAAAAAAAATTGTATGCTTGCTTTCATGCCCCCATATGCCTATACCACCTCATTGTACCCTCAACCAGGCTTCTGGTAGAGTACACTCTCACCATACAGCCTGCATTAGACTGGCACCAGTCTATACTCACTCCGCTAAGACCTAGGTCAAAGAGCAAGTGTGCGCATGCGCATAGGAGACTAAGAGTAACATAGAATCACTTTCCAAATTTAGATGCAAGAAAGAATAAAGAGATTCTCAAATCATTCCGACACGGATTGGCTGAGGCCGGGTCGTAGTGATTGAACGGTAAGTATGTTTACAGTGGTTAATAAAACTACAGACCAACCCCCAAGGGGGGTCTGTTGGGGGTTATTACACCACAAACATCCATTACCGTTCAATCACTACTTACTAAACCCGTAGAATTGGTCAGTGCCCCACTTAATAACCCTTGGTGGGTGGAGATTTGAGAATCATAAGCTATGAAAAAAAATTAAACAACTCAAATCCAAATCTTAATAAATTAACATAATAGTGCATCCATAACAAATCACACAGTGATTATCAAACAAGGAAAATTGTCAACTCAATGAAATAAACAAAACAAGAGAATATTCTCACCATTTCTGACAGGCATACAGACTAGCGAAATTGGTGAGATGTGCTTGGTAAATGGTCTTAAGCTTGTTTTGTTAAGATTGTTATATTTCTAAAAAAAGGAAGCCGCTGGGCTCTGATACTTTAAATAGAAAGAGGGAAAGTCAACTTACATGGTGTCGTCCAATGATGAGCCGACGAAAAGAGCAAAGGAGGTAGCCATATCACGAAATACGTGCACCTTGGCATGGGCTAAATTGATCTCAACAGGGTAGGCAATCTCATAGCATAATTTAATGGTCTCACAGATGCATCTGGCAACTGAGGCCTTAGAAACTGGTCTAGCTACCTCCTCTGCGTACAGGACCCATAAGTGCTAAGAATCAGATCTTTTAAAATGGGTACAACATTTATAGACTTTTGTATAGAAAGGCCCAGACAGGACACCAGAACTTGTCGGATGGCAAAAAAGATGAAAGGATTTAAGAATAATTGACTCGGCTGGGTAACGGTTAGACTGGGTCTTTGATAACAAAACCCTTCTGGGATATAAAACTAGACCGTCCCCAGATTCAATAAATCTGTCTTTTTCTGCGAAAAGAGCATGAATTTTGGATCTTCTTCTAGCTGAAGTGGCGACAAGAAGAAAAAAACAGCCTTAAGAGTCAATAGTTTGAGACTGATAGATCCAATTGGGTCAAAATGGAGACCTGCCAATACTAGAATAATAAAGGCCAAATTCCAGGAAGGCAAAGGCTTAGCCACATGAGGACGAATATTGCCCAAACCTCTAATAAAACCATTGAGCATCTTTGAATCCTTGATATCGGCATTAAAGAGACAAGGAAGGGAAGAAGCCATTGCCATCTACACCACCCATGGCAATCTGATCATGACACATGACTAGCCCATCTGCCAAAAATTACTATATTTCAGCTGCAAAGAAACCCACAGAGGTAAGATTGGTGAATATTTTGAAAGTAATTTGATTAGAAGCTGAATTGCTGCTCAGAAGACCAACAACTTCCAGGTAAAGTACTTTCAAACTATCATCTAGTACCAAAATCCATTATAATATTGGTAGTCTCCAGGTAGCCATTGTTGCTTATTGATTTAAACTGAAGCAGCACATTAAATGAAACGACTTTTGTGTTGAGCAATTGCATCTTCCTTTGCTGGTTTGTTCTCAACCATTGATGTCAATGGTGGGGGAACAAACAAGCTATTTCCATTCCCAGCCCTAATCACTTCCCTGAAAGACGGAGCATTCAGTCTCTCATTATTAATGACTTCTAGAAGTTCTTTGACATAATCAAAGGTACACTCTTCTAGCATTGGAGAAACTGTGGATTTCCCCTATTCTGTTTCCTATACCTCACCCCAAATCGTTTTCCACCATCAGATGTTGTTGCCTGTAGTCTAAACGAAATCTAGGATTTCTTTTTTCACGAGAGAGTTGATACTTACCTCCCTAATACTTTTGATATTGCTAAATATTGGCTTTCACTCAATAAACACTCAGATTTAAAACAGTTAGGTGCCCCTACTGGGCAGGGAGTCAGAGCATAGTCTGGCGGATGCCAGCCCCACCTCCGCGCATGCGCAGACTAGCACTTCCTCTGACTAGATTATTGGCTGACACACATGCAACTATTAAGAGCCTGAAGACCGAGCCTCTGTGGGGTGGAGAGGCCGGGTCCGTATCTAGGGAGGTAAGTATCAACTCTCTCGTGAAAAAAGAAATCCTAGATTTCGTTTATTTCACTTCAAGAGTATACTTACCTCCCTAATACTTTTGATATTGCCAGAATTCGAAAGTGAATCTGGCGGGAGGGAGGCGAGGTCAAAAGACCAGCTCATCCCTATACGCTTTTCTGCGTTTAAGGCACTTAAACTTCTGAAACTGTAAGAAAAAACAGTCAGGATTTGACTAACCATCGGATAACACCACCGATGTATGAGAGATGACCGAATGTCATATGCGCTCCCCCCCCCCCCCTTCCTGGGAGGAAGAGTCGACTGACCTCAATGTCCTATACGCTCTCTACGTACAAGTGCCATGTACTACAGGACAGAGACGAAAAAACTCCATTTACGTAACTCTCAACAATGAACCACACAAATACACAAACCATCACCATATTAATAACGGGTAATCGTGACAATACAATCAACCATGGACAACACATGAACAAGACTGACCTTGTTGAAATGGCTGCTGACATCATCTTCCCATAGGTAAAGACTGATGCAGGCCCAAAAAAGTGGGTGTTTCCATAAATTAATTGTGAAATATATAAGTAATGAGGAAAAACCTCCTAAAAAAATATAAACCGATTTATTTTTTCAAAACCGACAAGGCGAGAGGATTAGAGGTGTCACGGAGATAATGGTCTGTAAAACTTGACTCACAGTGCCACTGAGCCACCGACATAATATCATCCACAGGGACCCCATTAAATAGGGCCGTGGATGTCACTACGCCGCGGACACTGTGAGCCTTGGCCACGTCAACCTGCTTCCCGGTGGCGGATTTATGGCAAAACTGAATGCATTCCACAATCCACCTGGAAATGGTGTCCTTAGAAGCCCTCCCATGGGGTTCAATATATGACAACCATAACGCTGACTGGTCGGTGCGCCATGCCGCCGTACGTTGTTTGTACCGGCGCAGCGCCCGGACGGGACACCATGCTTTAGAATTAGGATCATATCTAGTTAAAGCAGGCAAAATAATAGGTTGACCTGGATATTTCAACGACTGATTTTTAGCCAAGAAATTAATCCTAGGTAGCAGCTTAAGGCCTTCCCCTGAAACCACAAAACGGTCATCCTCGGCTGATAAGGCATGAATCTCACTCCTACGCCTAGCCGAGGCCGCAGCAATTAAAAACACAGTCTTCAGTGTTAATAGTTTCATAGAAATGGAACTAAGTGGTTCAAAAGGCTTATCACCTAGTACTTGAAGCACTAGCGATAAACTCCAAGACGGAATCACAGGAGGATTCCTTGGTCTTAGATTGCCCATGCCTTTAATTAATACATTCAATGTATTTACTTCATCACTTCCCCTCTTAGCCAAGCAAGGAATAACAGACATTAATGCTGACTTATAACCAGCAATAGAGTTAGGCTTGAGGCTATAGGCATCATAGAGGTGACAGAGGAAATCAGCTACTACTTGAATAGATGAATCCATTGGATCAATACATCTTTTTGAGCACCATTCTGCAAATCTGTTGATTTTATAATTATATGCTCTGGAGGTTGACCCCCTCCTGGCTTTGGCCATAAACATGGCTGCTTGCTCAGAAAAGCCCTCCTTAATTCTAGATTCCTTGACAACATCCACGCAGTCAATCTGAACATTGACGGATTGTTGTGAAGGGCCTTGCCCTGGAAGATAATATCGTCCATCAGAGGCAGAGGAACCGGATTGCAGACCAGAAGGTCCAGCAGATCCGTATACCATGATCGGCTTGGCCAATCCGGGGCGATCAGAAGCACTTGGCATTCCTCTTGTCTGATTTTCTGAAGAATTTTTGGAATCAGGATTGCTGGAGGGAATGCGTATGCATACATTCTCCCCCAGCTGATAGCTAACGCATCTGTTGCGAAAGCGCTTGGATCCGGAATCGGAGAGACGTACGTCGTCATCTTCGCATTCTTCTTCGTTGCGAACAAATCGATGTTGGGTTTCCCCCAATGGTCGAACAGACGATCCGCCACACATTGATTTAGTTGCCATTCCGTGGGTAAAACACTCATCCTTCGGCTCAATGAGTCTGCTAGCAGGTTTAACCTTCCCGGAATATGAACTGCTTTCAAGGTAATCTGGTGATCCAGACACCAACAAAGCAGTTTCCATGTCATCATACAGAGACTGGGTGACTTCGTTCCGCCCTGGCGGTTTATGTAAGTCACAACTGTTGAGTTGTCTGAACGAATAAGAACAATCTTGCCCTGAACTTTCTGTAAGAAATGTTCCAGGCCCAGGACTACTGCTCTTAGCTCCAGTAGATTTATATGTTCCTGTGACTGTTCCAGATTCCAAAGCCCTGATATCGTGGATTCTTCCAGGCAAGCTCCCCAGCCCTCCATCGATGCATCTGTATACACAGTCACCTGAGGGTGGGGAGGGGTTAGCAAAACCCCCGGCAAGAGATTCTCTGTATTCAACCACCATTGCAGGTGGTGAATCAGAGGCGCCAACACTGACACATTCGAGTCCAGCGAACCTGTACTCTGGGTCCATTGTGTCATGAGAAACAACTGGATCGGCCGCCTGCGTAAGGCGGCCTGAGGAATGACTGGTTCCAACGAAACCATCAACCCCAGCATTCTCAAGTAAACCCGTGCCAGGACATGACGACTGTCGCACACTGACTGAATCAACGAGATGAGTATTTGAACTCTCTCCTGAGTAGGATAAACATATCCTGTCTCTAGATCGAAGAACATCCCCAGGTAAACAAACTTCTGGGATGGAGTCAGCTCTGATTTTGGGAAATTGATCATCCAGCCCAAGTCTGTGAGAATTTTCAAAACAATCTCCAGATTGGCGGACAAACTTTCCCGGGTGTGCGCTTTCAACAGCCAGTCGTCTATGTACGTGTGGACTGCTATGCTTCTCCTGCGGAGGTATGCTGTGATCGCAAGAACCACACGGGTGAAAACCCGAGGAGCCGTGGAAATTCCGAAGGGCAACACCCTGAATTCCCACTGTCTGCCCTGGAATGCAAATCTCAGGAAGCGACAGAAACTCCCGTGGATGGGGATGTGGAAATAAGCGTCCTTCAAATCTATCGACGCCGTCCACATCCCCCTCTCCAACCCCGCCAACACCGAGCGCACCGTTTCCATCTTGAAACTGGGCGTCTCGATGAACTTGTTCAATGGCTTGAGGTTGAGAATCGGTCTCCACCCACCAGTGCGTTTTGTTACTAAGAACAGGGTTGAATAGAAGCCCGGACACCTTTGTGCCGGCTGAATAGCTCCCTTTTGTATGAGGGAATTTATCTCCTCCTCGATACACAACCTTTGCTCTGGATCTCTCGGAATGGGAGTCCAGACTGGCACCAGAGACAGTCGCGACGGCGGGCCTGTCACCCACTCTGGATGATACCCGACGGAAAGCCATCGCAGGACTAAACGGTCCTGAGTTAACCGTTCCCACTCTTGCATGTGGCCGGCTAGCCGGCCTCCCACCGGCCCACCTAGGGACCGCGGTGGACACGAGGCATGCAAGAGCGGCACTGTCTCCGCCGCCATACACACCGGAGTGGTTCTTACCGCGGTAAGCGTCCTGTCAGGACCGATAACCACGCCCAGATCCTCGCGCGCCCCGCCCCGCCCCGCGCGCACCTCGGTGCGCGGGCGGCTGCCTGGCTGACGGCGGCTGAGGAACCTGCGCCCCCCTCGCTGCTGGCCGAATCGCACGCGGCCGAGGCCGACGCTGCGACGGTGGCTGGCCACTGACCTGGCCAGCACCACCTCGAGCCTGCAGGGGACGATACGCCGGGGCCGCGGCGCGAGCGTTAGCACGACGCAGCACATCAAACTGCTCGCGCAGCGCCCTCTGGTTATTCACCAGGGTGACCGTCTCCTGGAGGTGGCGACATCCCTCACCTCCAAAAAGACCAGGGCCCGTCATAGGCATACGCAGTAGCCTATTGTACAGGTCCTGAGACAGGCACAGATTGTCCAGGGCAAACGTGCGTCTTGCCCTGACACTCCTGGTCACCGCCCGAGTCACACAGTCCAGCGCCAGGTTAATACCATCCTGGATGGTTCGCTGGACAGTGACCGGACTTGGCTGGCGCGATGCGGATGCCGTTACTACCCCCTGTAACAGCTGGGAGACGTGGGACAGAGCGGCAATCGAAGCCCTCCCACTCTCCTCCGCATCACGCAACGCGGTATTCGCCGAACGCAACGCGTTCGCGCACAAGACACCCGTGTCAGAACGGGTGCCTGGCCGCGCATCCTCACCCAAAGCCGCGCGGTCATCCACGCTGGGCTTGGGTACCACACCGTACCGCTGGTAATCCAGGGGCACGATGCGACAACGCCTGGCCACCTCGCGAGGGGCCTTCGCGAGACGTCCACTCGACTTAATGGACGACTCCGCCGCCTTGAACATGTCAACGACATGCTCCGCCAGCGGCAGAGAAGGCATAGCGTTAGCAGTCGGTTTCCCAGCTAACCACGGCGTGTGAACACGCTGGCTAGCCGACTGCTCCACGGGCAGATCAGGCCTAACGCTCACCAACCACTGGCAAGCGTCATACCAATCCTCCTCCGTGGCTAACTGCGAGCGCTCTACAAGACGGGGTCCTTCGTCTTCCTCCTGAGCGCAAGCAGTAGAGCTTGACGGCGGGTATGCTGATACACCTGGCAAGCCAGGGAAAACACGCGGGCCTGACAGCACCGGCATGAGAATATCACTGGTTTGACCAGGAGCAGGCACCGTGGCAGAGCGCGGGGTATATATAGTCTCACCACGGGCCCGGCCAGCACCAGCAACACCCTCGGCAAGCCGAGGTATGCGGTACCGCTGGCCATCAGCAGCGCCCTGGGCCACCACCTGAGCCGCGGACTTTACTCCAGGGTGAGTAAAACCGTGGAATAAGGCGCCTGTATTCCCCGCGAGGGGTGCACAAACGTCTTCATCCATGTCCACGTCGTCAGACGGCGACCCTAGCAGGTAATCCTCATTACCCTGGTCAGAAAGATTAGACCCCGGGTCAGCAAAGAGAGCTAACCCGGGCTGACCAGGAACGGTGCCATAGGAGGTACTGGCCACCGCGGCGTGCGGATACCCCTGGACTGATAAGCAGCCCGCGGGTTCCAGCGACAACCGTCCACGGTCCCCTATCGGCGCGGCAATAAGCCTGCTGCCAGGGCCGTGGAACGCCCCCTCTAATGGGGCCACCTCTGGATCGTCGAACAACGGAAGCGGACTAAGGAAAATCGATCCAGAGGCGGGGATTACCTGCTCCGAAGCCGATGACGAGGACAGTAAAGGATTTGGTCCAGGAAGCATGCCACGAAGCAACCCTGGAACCAAATCCTTTATTGTCCTCTTCATCTCTCCCAACATCTCGGTCCGGAAGGCCTCCATATCCACCGCGGACGAGACCTTCCCCTTACCCTTCCTACTTACAACCTCTCGTTTCCGCTTCTTCTTCTTCTCCTCCTCTACCACCTTGTCCGTCGCCTGTAAGCAGCACAAGAATTCGGACATTAACTCGCCCCCCCAGTGCTTACATATGTCACAATTAACAAATGGACCACAAGGGCTACATTGACAGCACAGATGCGGCCAGAACTTATCCAGAAGAAAACGACCACAGGACGCGCAACCCGGTCCCTGAAACAGGGCAAAGGACAAGGAGTATGAGCAACTAGTTAAGCTTAGAAACTCAATCCAACTCAAAGAGAAGGAAAACGATCATAAAGATCAATATACATCAGAAAACAGCATAGCGCTTGAATTGCTGATAAACACATAGCCAGGCTGATTATGACGTCATTAATCCCGTGACAGGAAAAATTCGATCCCAACAAAACATCCAAGTGCAAGGACGAATTGTATGCTGAATGGATAAGTTGACTACACAACCATCAGATACATATAGATAACTCTTTTCTGGCAAAAATGTTAATTATCTCCCTTTGTTTGTTTACAATAATTAACATCACCACATTATCAATAACTAGATACCTGACACTTTGTATAGACAAACCATCCAACGTGACGAACCGGAGAACTCCACCATCTGCACGCCTCTTAACTCTCTCCACCTCATGGGGAAGGAATTGGATCAAGAGGGCAAAGTGAGAAGACCTTTATACTAGGCCTCCAACTCACTGGACATATTTTTCATTTGGTTAGATAACCTAACAGTGTTAGTAGGAAATGGAACCATGGTGGAGAGAAAACTAACTCTCTGCAACTGTGATGTCACCACCTAGCGTCATACAGACCTGTGGACATAAACAGAAAGAGAAATTAGTCCTAGGTAGCACCGAGTTGACCTAAACCAACTAACTAAGGCGCTTATCACGGTAAACGCGAGTCCCGGAAACACAATACACCGGGAAGAAAACTCGCTAATTTTACTAGAAGTCACCTGATTTAAAGGTCCTAAGTCCTCCTTTGGCGAATTGATACTTCCCGCCATCCAAAAAAGTGACTATCACACCAAACAACACCACTTAAACTAGTTTAAGATAAAGAAAAGCTTCAGCACAAAAAGACATGTGTGAACTCTCTGCCAATAATCTAGCAAAGAGGAAGTGCTAGTCTGCGCATGCGCGGAGGTGGGGCTGGCATCCGCCAGACTACGCTCTGACTCCCTGCCCAGTAGGGGCACCTAACTGTTTTAAATCTGAGTGTTTATTGAGTGAAAGCCAATATTTAGCAATATCAAAAGTATTAGGGAGGTAAGTATACTCTTGAAGTGAAATGTCACTACTCTCATTATAATGTAAGGTTGCTAAACACAGCCTAGAGTACATCCCTTCAAACCAGTAGTGAGTGTTTTTAGGGGCGAAGTGCAAAACGACACTGTGGAAGGCCTCGAGGGAGCTTGTCCTATCGTTCGAAAGTTGAGCGACATCTTTTAAAAATTTTTTACATGTTAACATTGATCTAATCTTTTCATGGCACTTGCTTCCAGATTTTAACCACTTCTTTCTTTTGTCCTGCCCTTCCGGTTTTGGGTGAAGAAATAATGGAAATGTTTCACCAGTGTGGTTGTCGTGTATGTCAGCAACGTGAAAAGGGATACTTAGCCACTTATCCTGCATAACAGAACCACATTCATTACTGCTAGCTGCGACCCAATATAAAAAGTTGGAAATTGACTGACTTCAGTCTGCTGCAGCTTCATATCCTTTTGTTTTTGAAAGTGTGCACAGTTTCTTTTTCAAACCCTTGGAAACATGCCAAATGTCAATAAAGTGACCTATTTCTGGCCTTTCAGTTCGCATAAACTTACGGATTTGAACATGCCGATCTGTCACAATCTTTGTTATAGTCATGCCGTGTGATTGCATGTTGTATGCTAGCCAACGCTTAAAGCCTTCAAACTCCATCCATGAAGGATTCTTCACTTCATTAGATTGAACAAGGCTGAAAAAAACAATCTTCCGCAAATTAACGTCCATCAGTGTGTAACTCCCATACTTGGCACAGTGACCAGGTGAATCGCACTGTGCATCGCCAGCTACACTAATAGGCTGATCACGAATTGATTCCAATATCATCTGTTGATGTTTTAACCACACTGTTTTAATGGCTGGATGAAAATAAAACTTCTGATAATTAAAGAAATGTCGAGTGAATATAAATGGCATGTTTATGAAACGGAACATGCGAATGACGGCTGTTGGTGAGAGTCCTGACAAGAGTATAGAAGCTGCTGCCAGCAAATTAGCCCATGGCATGGTTCGATCTGTAGGCTGGCTATTCCATAAAATGTCATGTCCATTCAGGCAAACTCCTTTGATTATGACCATAGAACCAACTATACGTGTTGAGGTGTTGTAGCACACAGAACCACAGATTATACAAAATGTAAAGAGTTTCAAGAGGCATGACTCGAATACTAGAAATTTCCTCTCCTTATCAGGGGTAGTAGTTTCGAAGTTTGCTGCATAGAAGGATTGTATGTGTAATCATGTTTATCCGGTATATAATCATCATCATCCGCGACATTGAATGATGAGTTGGCAGCTGGAACAGAAAACGTGGCTGACTTCTTCGATGGTGTTGAAGTTGCTACTGGTATGACTGGAGCCGAGAAACTAGCAGATGATTCTGAAGTAGTAGGCACTGTTGATGCTGCTGCTGCACATGATAATAATAATAATAAGTACATTTATAAAGCGCTGAATCCATGACAATGCGTGCTCTAAGCGCTAGTGCGTAATAGCTATATCTACTGAGAATATGCTCGTTTGAAAAGGGTGGTTTTCAGTTGTGATTTGAAAATATCTAATGATGCTGAGTTTTTTAGACTAAGTGGTAGATTGTTCCACTCGGTGGGAGCTGCATAAGCGAAAGTTTTGTGGCCATATGTAGTAGAATTTACTTTTGGGACGTTTAGCAGCATCTGATTGACAGATCTGAGTGATCGACCAGGTGAATAGGGTTGTACTAGTTCAGTTAAGTATGCAGGGGCAGTACCGGAAACACATTGGTAAGTCAAGCATAAAATTTTGAAAGTGATTCTCTGCTCGATCGGGAGCCAATGCAAATTCTGTAAGACAGGGGTTATGTGATCATACTTTCGGCGGAGTGATATGATTCTAGCAGCGGTATTTTGTACAATCTGTAGCTTATGAATAAGTTGTTTTGGTGCACCAATAAGCAAGCTGTTACAATAATCAAGTCTTGACGATATTAACGCCAGTATAAGCATGATTGTAGCCTCCTTCGTAATATACCGTCTGATGCAACCAATATTACGTAGCTGGTACGAGCACACTTTGCAGAGATGATTAACATGCTTTTCCATGGTCAGTTCATTATCAAGCATTACCCCTAGATCTTTCACCACAGGTGACAGATTTATTTGGCTTGTTCCAACAGTGATGCATGTCAAGTCTGATTTAGCGCGCCTAATCACCGGACCAACTAGCATGGCCTCCGTTTTGTCATCATTTAGCTTCAACATATTCAATGTCATCCAGGATTTAATGTCCGAACAGCAGTCATTTAGTTGATCTGTTGCCATACTTGCGGCTGATACTGATGGTATAAAACTGTTGATGAGCTGCGTGTCATCGGCGTAGAAATGGCGTTGGATGTTGTGGTTCTCGATTTTCTGTCCAAGTTGCCGTGTGTATAGCGTAAATAATACTGGACCCAAAATCGATCCTTGCGGCACACCACACGTGAGCTTGATCGGTTCGGAGAATGATCCGTTTACGCAGACTGACTGATATCTCTCGGATAGATACGATTCAAACCAGTTCCATACTGGGCCATCTAATCCAAATGTATGACGCAATTGTGATAAAAGTATCTGATGGTCAATAGTGTCGAATGCGGCACTCAAATCTAACAATAGCAGCAGGGAAACATTACCTTTGTCAACAGCACTGCGAATATCATTTACAACCCTTAGAAGGGCTGTTTCGGTGCTATGGTATTGTCGGTATGCGGACTGAAATGGCTCATATAAATCACATTTTCGTAAATGGACTGACAGTCTTTTAAGTACCGCCTTTTCGACAAGTTTTGACATGAAAGGTAAGTTCGAAACCGGTCTATAGTTATTCAAGATATCGTGGTCCAGGCCATTCTTTTTCAGTAGTGGTTTGACAATAGCCCGTTTGAATGACGCTGGCATAGTCCCGGACATTAGACCAGAATTAACCATCATGGTAATCGACGGAAGCAGGAGGTCCGTGTATTTTAGCACAAGTTTGGTAGGGATAGGATCCAATGTACAGAAGGTTGGCTTGAGCTCGTTTAAAAGGGTCAATACATCATTTTCTGAAAACTGAAGAAAGTAATCGAGGCCTTTGCCATTGAAGACAGGATGGTCATCGTGAGGAACAGTAGTATTTTGGGACTGGTGCAATTGTGTGCGAATGTCCACGATTTTGCTTTGAAAAAAGTCCGAAAATGACTGGGCAATAAGTGCCGGATCCTCACCACTAGGAAGGGAGGAGTCTTTCTTCTTACCCATTAGGTCGAACATTGTACTGTAGAGTTGTTTGGGATTCGACGTACTTTCTAAGATTTTGTTGTTAAAGAAAGACTGTTTAGCACCAGCGATGATCTTAGAGACTGTGTTCCTCGCGTTGACATAAATCTGTCTATGTACTTCCAGATTGGACTTCCTCCATTGCCTCTCGGCCTTCCGTCTATCAGCTTTAGCTTTGGCTACATCAGGTGTGAAAAGCCACGTAGATTTCGGTCTCTGATGCTCGGAGTAACATATCACGAGATACAGCAGCCATTTCAGATTGGTATGAAAATACTACAGGACAAAGCAGACCAGACGAATACAGCTGTAGCTCAGCAGTGTCAACTTGGACAGCTTTGTCGGCAAAGCTGACAGAAACTGGTAGCGACAGGGCAACACAGACTGTCTTGTGCAAGTTGATCACCATCATTTATACTCTGGATTGATGACAATGTTTTGTGTGCTGAAAATGATTTGGTAGAGGTCTTGGCTACACGAGGTTTGATTAAATCAGCGATTGTCTGAAAAAGTGAAAAAAGACAATATTAGATGTGATTAACACTTTCGCCGATGAATTCCCTGTATCTTATCTTCAAGGCAAACATACAGGAAAAACTTGAATAGTTTGACATCAATTTGACAGGAAGTCCTTCTTTCCGTAGGTAGCAACTGCTTCCAGTCAAATTAATTTCAAAACATTCAACAAAATGTATTTTACATTGTAGACAATGTACTTTATCATTGAAAGGGTCTTAACAACATATAATAAATATGATCACCTTGGAAATAGTAAGAAATTCTCTTGTCAATGCGTTAACCATTTAAAGTTTACATGTAAGAAATGGCAAATTCTCTGTGATGTAGGGAACTTTCTGTTGAATATTTTGAATCTAATTTCAATGGGAGCTGCTCCTGTCTATGTCAGCAACAGGTTTCAGTGAAATCACTTTCAAAATATTCAACCTCTTTCCTGACAGATGTCTTGAAATTGAGATACTGGAAGTTCAAAGGTTAATCTGGATTGTTTCGGTTATCATCTTCTCTTGGCCTGCAAATGGGTATTTCTGAAGCCCACTACAAAGGCAGGTTTGGGCACCAAATGGTTAATGAGACAAGATGACTGACTATACTACGTTTCCGATAGCCAATATTAATAATGTTCATACAAAAATCTGTCTTAACAGACTGCCGTTTTTTGGCTCGCAAAACACAGGTGGTCACTCGAGCACCCTTGACTGTACTCGCTAGATATTCATCGTCACGATTCTTTTAAAGTGATTAGCTTGAGTTTATATTTCCGGATGGCCAGTCTATAAGGTTGATAATGAAAATGATATTGTGTGGGTTCTTTCAGAAATCTGTTAATCGTTTAACCCTTTAACACTCGAGCTGGCCAAAAACGGCTTCTGCAGTGGTCTTGGAAAAATATCCATTTGCAGACCAAGACTATTTTTGAAGATTTAACACACCGAGCCAGTCATTCCGGTGGGAAAATTTTAAAAATAGTCTTGGCCTGCAAATGGACATTTTCTATGAGAAACTAAAAAAATAATTTTGAATGAATTTGAAGTTTAATGGGAAAATTTTGTTAAGAAAGTTCAAATTTTTTCATACAAAATGTCCGTTTGCAGACTAAGAAGACTATTTTTTGCAAATGTACCACTGAAATGACTGGCTCGCTTATCGAGTGAGCCAGTCATTCCAGTGGTAAATTTGCAAAAATAGTCTTCTCTTTATGTGAAAATGGATATTTCTCAATACTACAGTAACCGCAGAGGCCGGCTTTTTCCAGCTTAGGAATTAAAGGGTTAATGGTCAAGAACGGCTTATTGAGTATTCATACAGAACAACACAAATGCTATACATTTAGGAAACAATCTTGCTGTAAGCTGTCACACACAGCAATACTGATAGCTTACCTCAACATTGCTTCCAAAGTGAACACCATTTATACTATGAAATGCAATGGGATCTAGGAATCTGCAAAATTCAATGGTCTAATGATTACAACTTTGATAGTGAAATAAATATCAATTTGCTCATAGAAAATGTCCATTCGAAGACTTTTTTTAATTTACCACTGGAATGACTGGTTCAATAAGTCAGCCAGTCATTTCACTGATAAAATTTCAAAAATGGCATTTTGGTACATGTATGCAAATTGAGATTTATCAAGTTGAATACTGTGAAGCCTTATTTGGCTGGTTTGGTCCTTATTGTTTTAACAATATTCTATTATTCCTATTCTGATATATATGTGTTTGTGTGTGTGTACATGCGTGCGCGGGTGTATTTTTAGCATGCTTTAATAAACTTAGTCTAAAAGAATGCATTGTTATTATTTCCAACATTGATTCTATAAAACTAGTCATGAGCTATGAGGTAGCCATCACACCATCTTAGTAACAAAAAGCTTTCCCAAACAGTCACTCTCTCTCTCTCCCTCTCCCCCTCTCTCTCAGCAGATGCATAGATGACAGACACAGAATGGTGATCCACCCCGCCGTAATTTTGCAACAACGTCATAGAACTATTTTTTTCAACTTTGAAAAGACCCACAATCTTACAGCAACAGCATCAACCCCTTCCACACCACCACCAACACCCCCCACCCCGATAGTCAGCAACAGTCTCTAATCAAATTAGTTTCAAAATATTCAACAGTTGAATATTTTGATGTTTATTTGCCAAATTGTTGTGCTAGCAAAGCCCCCCCCCACCCCACCCCCACCAGTTGAATATTTTGAGGTTTATTTGCCTGGTAAGATGTTGTGCTGGCAGAAATTGTTCACAGTCACATTGTTTTCAAAATATTTAACAGTTTAGTAACAGTTAAATTTTCCAATAATTAGAAAATGCAAAATGGAACTGAATAATCATACTGAACAAGTACAATTATGTATTGTACTTGTTCAGTATGATTATTCAGTTCCATTTTGCATTTTCTAATTATTGGAAAATTTAACTGTTGTTAATAACAATACTAAAATGAAACACATACCCTTCGATGACCTAGTTTTTGGACAACTGTCTTCCGACGTTTTGCTGGAGGTTCAACCATTGACTCTGAACATACTGGCACCGGTGGTGTAACATTGAAATTAAATATTGTTGGCACAGCATCCTTTTTTAGCTGTCTTTTTCTGGTGTTCTGAAATCCTAGAGACAATAAAAAGTTTTCGTTGGTTTGTTTAACATAGCACTCGCGTTTGAAATGTTCTGAGCACACCTTACTTGATGACGATGGAACGAAATTCTTTCTACAAATTTTACCTATCCACACTTTTCTAAGTTTGTCGTCTTTCGGGAATAAATGAAACGAAACACACTTGTTACAGCCGTTATTTGTGCAATTAAACGTGCAACAATAATGCACCATGGCGTTATGTTTAAATAAACTACATTAGAATAGACAATCGTTAGAATAACGTTCGAGTAAATTTCTTGACCTCGCTGGACAATGCAATGGCCATCGACTACCTGCTGTGTTGTTGTTTTTGTTCCCTCAATGTGACGTCACAGCAACCACGTGACTAATAGTCTCCAAACTAAACTGTAATTGCAAATAAATGCAAATTTTTGGCGTAAATATGTATCATTTTGAATTCGTTGTGATATATTTAAATAAATAACACAGACGACTATATACATTGTATATGTTTTGCTTTGTTGCCGTTGGTCTTTAAATACTAGAAATTGTGGCGCGTTAAAAAATTTCTCTCCACGATCAGGGATAGGCGAGTGATCGCTCCTCTAGCAGAATGAAAATTTGCAAATACATTTGTATGATATTAAAACTGAGCTTACATGTAAGAGGTAAAATATCTAAAACCAGATCAAAGATTTGAGATTAAAGGAGAGCTATTAATTGCTCTCCTTGGATGAAAGTAATAAAGATCAAAGACTAAATTACAATTGAGCCAAAATATTGTATTCAGATACAGCCTTGCATGATGCAAAATGTAAATCAACTATCAAAAAGTGAGTACTCCAAAGAAAAGAAAAATCAGCAACACCAACACACCCCACCCCCACACACACCCCAGCCTTGAAGGGGAGAAAGGAAAGGAAAGAAGACTTAGAGTGTTAAAGTTGCCAACATTATCAAACTGGAGACATAGGGAAGATATGATTGAAGTATATAAACTACTTAATAATATATAAGATCCTGAAGTAGCACCTGAATTAAAGCTATCAACCAATAAACCCAGCCTATTAAGAGGACATAAACATAAATTAAGCAAACAAAGATCTAAAAAAGAAAATAAGACTTAAAGCATTTCCACCTAGAATAGTAAATATTTGGAATGATCTGCAATGTAGTTATTGCAGCCAGAATAAATGCTTTTAAAAATAGATTGGATAAGGCCTGGAGAAACCAGGATGTATTATTTAATTATAAAATGCCCCTGATTACCGGAAGACACACACTTAACCAGGAGCCACAGAAGGAAATGTGGTTAAAAAGGACTAGAGACTGCGACTACACAGCACCTACTAAGACCTACCAAAGAACCTCTATGAGAACAACTAAAAAGAGTAAAGAAAATATAAAAATAAATCGAGGAACCTTCTAATCAGGCAAGAAAAAATAAGAGACTTAAGGCTATTAAGAATATATTAAACTTACACGACAGAAAACATGATCTCACACAACAGCCCCAACAAGATAGAAACCAAGGTACAGAAAAAACAACTGAAAACCATCTACTGAGAATGACAAGAAGGATGTGAATAATACAGAAAAGCCTATGGAAGAAATAAAGCTATGAAATAAACATGCATAAAAACAACTTCAAGGATCAGCACAATAAACTCTGATCTAGAGAAAACCCCCAGAAAACTACAAAAAGTTAGAAAGATATCATGAAAGGAATTAAAGGGGAAAATGAAACAAGAGGCCCAAGGGGCCTGTGTTACTCACTTGGAGCACCATCTATATTTGTCAAAATTGTTGGTGGGTGGTTTAGTAGTCGTTTAAATGAGTTTGTGGACATTTTTGCAAATGCAATATGGCCGCCAAACATGCTACATTTTGATTGGCCCATGGCGCCCAGGTTTTCCCTTGAACAAACTTTAATGGCCCTTAGTCCTTACCCATACCGCCCAAATTTCGGCCTGATCCCTTCAGCGGTTCTGGAGGAGTCGTTTTCGGGAAAACTAGGTCATCTAATATGGTCGCTGAACCATTTGGTCAATCAAGTCCTCTTTAACAAATTTGGCTTACCTCTTGGCCTAGATGAAGATTCGCCACGCGGTTTCGGAGATTTGTAAAGACATTTCCTACAATCGGCTGAAATCTAAAATGGACGCAGGGCAAATTGGCCGATCGGGTTCATTTGAATAAACTGGGATCCCTATGCCCTAAGGATGCTTCCTGCTAAACATAATTGAAATCGGCTAGTAGTTCTTAAGAAGACATCTTAAATTTCCCATTGCTTTAGTATGGGAGCTTTTGACGAGAAAATTATACAAGATGGCCGTCAAACTGTTTATCCGACAATTTCAAAGAATGCAAATTTGAACTCAGAATACCCAAAAACATATATAGAACCAATTTTGGCCTCAAAATCCATCAAATAAAAAAATCCAATATGGCCGCCAAACAGGCTACATTTTGATTGGCCAACAGCGACCATGTTTTTTGATGGAGCAACTTCCCGTGAACAAACTTTAATGGCCCTTAGTCCCTGATCATATCTCCCAAACTTCGGCCTGATCCCTTCAGCGGTTCTGGAGTTGTTTTGGGGAAAACTAGGTCATTCAAGATGGCCGCCGAACCATTCTGTCAATCAAGTCATCTTGAACAAACTTGGCTTACGTCTTTCCCTAGATGAGGTTTCATAAGTTTTGAATCGATTCCCCAAGCGAAGATTTTTAAAGACATTTCCTAAAATCGGCCAAAATCCAAGATGGCCGCTGGCCAAATTACCGATCGGCTTCATTTGAACAAACTTGGATCCCTATGCCCTAAGGATGCTTCCTGCTAAATATAATTGAAATCGGCCTCTAGTAGTTCTCCAGAAGAAGCCATTTAAAATTTCCCATTGCTTTAGTATGGGCGCCTTTGGCGGGAAAATAATCCAAGATTGCCACCAAACCCTTTATCCGATAGTTTAGAAAATTGCAAATTTGAACTCAGAATACACAAAACCATATAAAGAACCAATTTCGGCCTCAAAATCCATCAAATAAAAATATCTAATATGGCCGCCAAACACGCTACATTTTGATTGGCCCATGGCGGCCATGTTTTTTGACGGATCAACTTCCCTTGAACAAACTTTAATGGCACTTACCGTATTTCGCTTAATTGTAGCCTATGTTCTAATAGAAGCCCACCCCCATAACTTTGACATATGAGCTCCAATGATTTCTTAGCAGTTTAAAAACGGCAAAACTCTGTATTAGAAGCCCACCCCCTAACTCAGCAGATTGCATAGGCAAATTTTTTTAGGAGCAAATTTGTAAGAATAGCGTGTATAACAATAAGAATCATCCACACCGATCTCTGCCCTGATACATTTCCGGCCCCTATAGAAGTCAATGTAGGCCTCGGATTTGTAAATCTCGACCACCTATTAGATTAATACTAATAGTAGGCCATGTATGTTCAAGATATAATAAAGTTTATTCCACACTTTTCTAGTCAAAATGCGGATAAAACAGTCTTGGTGTGATTAAATACTTTCCTTATAAATATATTTTAAGACCAAATTTATGTACCAAACAAGCACGGGAGAAAATATGCATCAATTTTGTTATGCCGATCAACATTAAATGACCCAAATTGAATTATTACGAACGACAATATAGCCTGCTTCTTAAGTTGGCGAGCCAGCGGCTCTTTTGGGATGGGAGGCGCCATGTTCTCGCGAGATATTATACGCTAACGGGAGTTTATCAAACGGGTATCCGTTATTCAGATCAGTATAATACTCAGTTCCTATCGCGCAATGATAATATATAGAAATTCCCGAGTCCCCAATTCCCGAATATTTATATCCGAGTACTCGCTCTAAAATAAACTCTTCAATTGGAGGCGAATCACATGATTTTTATTTTTTCGCGACGCCAGGTTATATGAAATTGTGGATTAATTTTGATGTAATAAACGATCTTTATTAAAGGATACGCAATATTCAGGCGCTCAAATCAAATAATTTCACTTCGCTGGTGATGTTTTGAGGTATACATTAAACATAGGTGTAGGTGGTGGGAATTTTTACGGGAGAAAGTGCGTTGAGTTTCCGTGGTATCAGTTTTAGAAAACGTTTTTGGGAAAACTCTCTAATATAAGCCCACCCCCTTTCTCAGAGATGTTGGGTTGGAAATCGAACACCTCTTGTCCTAATAGAAACCTAGGCTTCAATTAAGCGAAATACGGTAGTTCCTAATCATATCTCCCACATTTTGGCCTGATCCCTTCAGCGGTTCTGGAGAAGTCATTTTTTGGAGAACTAGGTCATCCAAGATGGTCACCGAACCATTTGGTCAATCAAGTCTTCTTGAACAAACTTGGCTTACCTCTTCCCTAGATGATGTTTCATGAGTTTTGAATCGATTCCTCAAGTGGTTACGGGGATTTTTAAAGACGTTTCCTAAAATCGGCCAAAATCCAAGATGGCCACCGGCCAAATTAGCCTATTGGCTTCATTTGAACAAAGTTGGATCCCTATGCCCTAAGGATGCTTCCTGCCAAATATAATTGAAATCGGCCCCGTGGTTCTTGAGAAGACGTTGTTTAAAGGAAAAGTTGACGGACGGATGATGGACAGACGATGGATGCACACACGACAGATGGTCGCCACGGCATAAGCTCACTTGGCCTTTCAGGCCAGGTGAGCTAAAAAGGGAAAGGAATCTATCAAACTGACATATAAGACGACGCTCGACAGCTACCGGGAGTAGGAAGAACAAAAAATGTAAATTTACTAGCCGAGAAAAACTGACGCCGGGATGTAAGGAAAGCACAAACTTTTAGTAAAAGGATAAAACTAAAGGCAGGCCAACAAAATTTGAAAAATAATAGCGAAATGATAAAGAGGCGACATGAAACCAAGGAGAAATGACTCGCCATAACCATGACGACAGAGAAGAAAAACTGACAGTCACTGAAAAGGATTAGAATGAAGAGAGGGAACCCCGAGAACAGAATGGAACAAAGAATAATGTCCACAAGAATAAAAAGACACTAAGAAAGGAGAAATAACCCATAAAAGGAAAAAAAGAAGAAATAAAAGCCGAGATTTAGAATAAAAAATTACGGGAGAAAAAAGTCAACGAATTAACTCCCTTAGGTTAAAATAAATATGTCAACCTGCCAACATAAGAGGAGAAAGGAGCGAGAGAAAAGCCTGAACGGCCCGAAGACAACTTGCCATCTAAAGGCGGATGAAAGAAAAAATTACGTATCTAGAGATGATGCGTAGAAACGTAGACAGAAAGAGAAACAAATAAATAAAAAAATAAACTAAATCTGAAAGAAAATATTAAATAACGAAGCATGGGAGCGTTAAGACTAACTGAAAATACACGCTTGACGGATGAATACAACTGCCTTATTGGCCGAGTATTCTATATAAACCTACGATAGGCGCATATGAAAATAAACTAAACCAAAAAATCCATACGGGAACCAGTCGGAAGAGTCTTTAATTACGTTGAAGAATAAATGCTGAATGTCTGTATAAATTCAAAAGACTGTCAATGTCTCTATATGAAGATTTTCAGCCATTGAATATTCCGATTCTTTAAAGCAATTGAGAAACTAATACTAACTCTTAGGCCAGATGATGACTAGAACCTAACAAAACGAACACGGAAATTGATGTCTCTGAAACCGTAAGCGACCCTATCCCCGGATGAATGAAAAAACGGAAGCAGAAAAAATCTTGGAACTGGAAATACGTGAGCCGGAAGTCAAGGAAAGACCGGAAATACATGAACTGCTTAAACCGGAAGCACCAAGCGGAGCTGACCAAGATCATGAAGACCCGGAAGCGCAGTCACACCGGAAGTCGGATAGGAAGTGAAAGACCGGGAACCGGAAACGGAAGTCGGCAGTTGACCCAGGTCCTGCAGACCCAGGGGAAGAGAATACCCGGAAACAGCGGAACCGGAAGAACACAGACCGGGAGAAACAATCAAACTATCCTCGCAACCAGCAGAAAATAAAACAGGCGACCTACGAACCTAGTATTATTTGCGCATGACTGGAACGACCGAGACTTTGACATTGGCAATCTGTGAACCGGACACCACTACTTGAAGGCCTTGCCAGGCCCCAAGATTTACGTGGGTTTGAGAATTTGATCTGCACGAGCCCACCATTCTCTTCCTGCTATCCTTTTTTTGGCCTTAGGACTCACCACCTGTCTCGTGGTGAGGGACATGGGTTTCCCCCACTTAAGGACATAGCCGTTAGGATTTGGAACGGTTCCATCTGAGTCACTGTCCACTTTCGCGTCGTTATTCTGACTAGAAGATGGAGGCCCCCTTCCACTGCTGCAGGAGTTCTTTCTTTTTTTATTTAGGAGGGCTAGATTGTTTGCCCTTTGCAGAAATAGGAGGGGAGCGATCAGAGGCCACATGCGCTTTTGAAACAAAATCTTTGAAGTAAATCTTTTGTAAAGCAGGCGACCACCCCTTGCAAATACCGCACATAACGTTAGGTGTACATGAAGTACACTTAAGGCACACGTGCTCAGCGAATTCAGAGGGGTGATGGCGATCACACTAAGACGATGAACATTTCGCCTTTTCAGCTGATTTCAGAGAATCCTATAAATGAAAAAATACGAAAAGATGAAGCACACAGCTTCTGAAATCTCTAGCCAACTATAACAAATGCCTAACAAAGGCAGAGAAAGCACATGCTAGAAAAGGTGGGGAAACATAAATTCAAATCATAGATCTGTATAAGTAAAAGGTTACCTTTCAAAAATAAACTTTGAACTCTTCATGTTAAGGGTACCTAGGATTGATATTTATAGCAATCCCACTTAGCGTGTTTATGAGTGTATAAATGGTAAGGCATAATTGACTACCACAAAAACCTGTAATAAAGAAACAAAAGTACAAATAATACATATAAAACCATGAAGTTACTCTGCCGTGTAAGTTAGATAATAGGGACTTCATTGCAGGTATGATATTAAGTAGTAATCCTCTTAAATAAATATCTGACACAGATGACAAGCACAAAAAACTTCGACAGGTGAAAAAAGCCCTTTCTGTTAGCAGAAAAATTTGAAAGAGATTCTATGTTACTCTTAGTCTCCTCTGCGCATGCACTTTGACCTAGGTCTTAGAGGAGTGAGTAGACTGTTGCCAGTCTAATGCAGGCTGTATGGTGAGAGTGCACTCTACCAGAGGCCTGGTTGAGGGTACAATGAGTTGGTATAGGCATATGGGGGCATGAAAGCAAGCATAAAAATCTTTTTGTGGTGCTAAATGCAGATAGTTTGATTTAGCAAGTAGTGATTGAACGTTAATGGATGTTTGTGGTGTAATAACAACTTTTGGTTCAATTTGACTAAAATTTTAACACAAGAAAGATTACTGTACTACAGTCAAATCCCTTCTTGTATTAAAAAAGTAGTGTACACGAGGACTCCACAGGTTTGAGCATGATCCGAAAAAATCTGGACCCCCCAACCCGCGCACGCACACACACCAAAAAATTGGAGAGATCTGGGATGATAAACCGTGTCAATGTTATTGCAACGGAAAGATTAAACTGACATCACCCAGTGTTCAGCGACAGCCATTGAGAATGTGCATGCTAAGTGTATCCTAAGCAATTTTACAAAGTGAACAGGATATGCTGCTTTCAAGCTGAGATTACTGCACATGGATTAACAAAGGTTACAGAACTTCACAAACTACTTATTATCTACATTTGTATACCTGGGAATAAGAATGAGTGGACATTTGAAAAGCTTTGTGTTCTACCTTGGGGAGGAGGAAGGGGCGGATGCCCTACATGAATTTACATGTAGCTACATATTTGTTTAAATAAGCAATTCCGAGGTACACATAAAGAAATTTATGGTAATCTTTCTATTCACTGATGCTCTATTGCAAAATGAATGGAAAAATTATTTTCAATCCTATATTTGATATCTTTACTGGGTGGTTAATTTGATGATAAGTTGACAGAGAAAATCGTGCCCGAGTTTGTCTATACAGAAAGAACATTAATGAGTAAACTGTGCTACATGTAAATGATTCTATTAACCCTTTAACACTCATACCAGCCAAATACGACTTCTGCAGCGGTCATGAGAAATGTCCATTTGCACACAAAGAAGACTATTTTTTAAAATTTACTACTGGAATGACTGACTCGATAACCGAGCCAGTCAATCCAATAGTAACATTTTTTAAATAGTCTTCTCTTGGTCTGAAAATGGACATTTTCTATGAGCAAATTGAAATTTTCTTTAAGAAATTTGACGGTTAAAGGTTTAAAGCTGACTTGTCGTAATTTAACAGGACACATACATTAGCTGTTGTTAGGGTTGGGGATAGGGCAACAACAGATTTACATGTCCATAACTCAAATTCTGTCTAAAGTAATCAACAGATTCTTTAATTCATCATATTGTAAATTTATATCAACAGTTACAACAGATATAACGAGATCGATTAGTTTACACACCTGTACTTTTGGTAGATTCTGGTACCGCCAGGCAATTTTCAACTGATCTTCTCCACCTGCTCCAGGTATCACAGATGGTGTTCTGACAGCCAATCCTGGGTCATCTAATACAGGGCCAGGTAACTCCTATGTGGAAATTGCTATCAACAATTAGTATATAGGTCACTAAGGATCAAATATGTAGATGGAGTCTAAATGGGATTGCGGAAATATTAATGCATGTCTACATGTATATTTGATTTGGGGTCAATAGGTTAAAAGGTAAAATTTGTGTGAAAAATAGGTTATTCAAAATGTTTGCTAGGCAAATTGACAAATTAGATTCGATTAGTTCTTGCCCTAAATGAAGCTACTTCAGTTCCACGCCAATCGACAAATTAATTTTGCAGATCTTGAAATATGTTTCTTGAAATAGAACACCGACTAATCAGATCGAAAGTTTGAAATTGGTATTTACATTGTAGCACTAACAAAAGCATATATGATTTGTACATAGTATGATTTGTGTGTAAGTGTACTTGCAGTGTTTTTCTCTGTCAGTTTGTCTGTGTGCGTGCATGTGTATGCATGTGTGTGCATTCTTTCTGAGGGCCCCCGGAAGCTCAGATCTTACCGACGTTGTTTACCCTCATTAAATAAAGATTATTATTATTATTATTATTATTATTATTATTATTATTATTATTATTATTATTATTATTATATATCGCCAATTTAGTTGTCAGGATCTATCACCTAAGAGATCCATGTTTTTTCATGAATCATGACTCATCCTCTCTTGAAGAAACTTAGATTGAAAATGGCCCTAATCATATTTACAACAGTTTGGATTAGTTATTTTTCAAAAACTAGGTCATCTAAGATGGCCACTAGACAAATTGACCAACCAGGTTCTCTTGAACAGGCTTCGTTCAGCTATGGCCATGTATGGTATTTTTATTAGTTACCGTCAATCGGCCATGGAGCTTCCTTAAATTAACTCCAAGATGGCCACCAACCAAAAATATTTCAAAAATTTTGGACTGATCCCTTCAATGGTTGCAGAGAAGTTGCTTTTGCAAAAACAGCAAACTATGTCATCCAAGATGGTCACCAGAAAAAACGACCAAGGTCCAAGTCTTGCCATAGATGAAGTTCCTTAAATTTTAAATAATTGGAACCCGTTTGGCAGATGTTTAAGTGTTTCTAAAACTAGCACAAAATCCAAAATGACTGCAGCTCAAATTGACCATTTAGCTTCATTCGAAAAATGCTGGATCTCTATGTTCTAAGGATGCTTCCTGCCAAATTTAAATGAAATGGGCCCAGGTGGTTCTTGAGAAATTGCTTAAAGGAAATCATTGATGACAATCCACAGCTAGGCAGTCAACAGATGGCTACAATGTCATATGATAAGTGCACTTGACCAATTTCATGCCAGATGAGCCAATAACAATGAGCACTAGGCTTCTTGCCTTATTGTAATCTCATGGTTAATAAACATTAAGATTCATAAAAAAACAACAACAAAAAACCTGTAACAAACCCAGTTTCGACCGGGGATAAACATGGAGCAGGAATATGTATATATTTCAGTAATAGGACAGAGCTTTGGGGACTTACATGTACTGAAACATCTATTAAGAAACCTCATTAGTACTTATAGAGCCATAAGGAAGTAATACCCTGTTTCATTACAATTACATTATGGTTACCAGTCCTTATAAACAATGACTTAGACATGTTATTGATTGAAATCAATTAATTCATTACAATGAACTTATGACAGCATTCACAAATAATATATCTCTTCAAAATTAATCTAAGCACAGCATATATACTGAACAAACATCAATCGAGTCGGAGGAATACAGAATTATACAATTACTGTTAAGATTTGTTCTGGTGACAAATCAATGCTGGACACATGGAGAGCATGACCTGCCATAACAGCCTCCGCAATGAAGTATTTCAACATCATTCTCGCATAGCTGTGGTATTCATCCTCCTCTGAAATAAAATGGTGACAGAGAAATGGTCTGAACGTCAAATTTAACTTCAGTGAATGGACCTTTCGACTGTATCCATCCATCATATGATGTCATAATCAACTACGTGATGCGTAGAATGACATCACAATCAATGATGTCATGTCATTATGATGTCATGAATGACGTAGATAAGTACTCACGTCACGAATGCATAATTCAAGACGGACTATGCGTTGTTGTACAAATTGTATGCCTTTACCGTTTAATAAACATCATGTTGAATATTTTGAAACTAATTTGACTGTGCGCTGTTAGTTACAAAATATTCAACAACTTACTTGTATAGTTTTCAGGAAATTGATAGTCAAGGGATTCGGGGATTTATCAATCCCAACACGGTGATGTGTGAGTAGAGCTTAGCTAGACGTGGGCGGGGCATAGCTAAAACTGGAAAGGTCTATTGTAATGAATGTATTATATGTAACAATTGTAATGGAATAACTCTGACCTACTGCGCTTTAGGCTTTCAGAATGACAAACCAGATGTGCAATTAATTACAAATCAGATACAACACATACTTCAGTTATGTATGATTACTGTATTCTGCGGCTGTATGAGTAGAAACATCCTACAGCTGCAATCAGTCCTTCTTCACTTTTTCCCACTGTGTCTTGTCCTCAGTCGAAATCCTTAGCTTCCTCAAGTCCATTCATGACTTGAGTATACCGAGTCCTGCTTTCTCGAGGTCCCCTCGTAGCACGCTTAGCAGATTTATGCAATGACGTCCTCTCCTGGCTTGGTATTTGCTGGCTCTGATTAGGGCGAATTCCAAGGCTCTCTGTGTTAGTGTGTCTTCTGGCATCATTAGCACATGGCCAAACATGGACCATCTTTGCTAGACGACTTTTAGAGACAGCGACAACGTATTACACATCTTGTATAGTGCATCGTTGGAAATTATTCTGTCTGGCCATCGGTGTCCAGTGATAGTGTGTAGGTGTTTGTGGTTGCAGGCATCAGGTTTTCTAGAGCTGCCTTTGGAGCTGCCCAGCTATACAACATCAAGGATATACAGGTTGCATTGTATAAACGTAGCCTTTTTATCAAGGGCATCTTTGATCTACGAATCCATAGCTTCCAGAAGAACAGGAAAGCTATGTTCCCCATGACGCACCCTACAGCAATGTCAGCAGTACTGCAAATAAGTGAGCCCAGGATTTTACTTTTCCTCCATGGTTCGCCGCCATGAAGTAGATCGTCATTTTCTTTAGTTTCATGCTTTGTAGATAGGTATCTGTGGGTGAACTCTGTTTTGGTTTCATTCATAAAGAGATTCTCAATTTTGAGTTTGGTTGCAGTTATTGGGATAAGTTCGTCAAGGGGTTTCTTTTCCTCGTCTATGAAGTCCACATCGTCAGCATATTCCCGCACGGATTTCAATGCAGTAGCAAGGGAACAAGTGAAAAGCACCGGAGATAGACCATCTCCCTGTGGGGAAACGATTGATGTCTCAAACTCGACAGACTTCACTGACTTGACTCATACTCTCAGCTTGGTGTCTGCAAGCAGTAGTCTCACTACCGGTAGTCGTAGCTCATCTTCATTGTAACTGGCCTCGCGTAGTACATCTAGGATCCTTGAGCGCTTAATTGTGTCGAAGGCTTGTGACATGTCAATGCCCATTTTGTGGAAATCCCAGTGTTTGGACATCACTACCGACATAAGCATGCGCTGTGCCCATACAATGTCTGCGCAGCTGCGTCCACGTTTGAAGCCACTTTGACATGATCCGGTGAAGTCATCGATCTTGTCTGAGATGCAGCATAGAGTAACATTTCGATAGGATTTTCTGTATGCTGTCGATGACCACAATGGGCTGCAGATTGGCTGGTGGCCCAGGTGGCTTCTTGGGCTTGGGTAGTGCAATAAGGATGCCTTGGCCTACAGCGTCGATGGGAAGGTGGTGCATAAAAGCTGAATTGATTAGGTGCGTGATCGGTTTTGAGATAATGTCACTTGCATATTTGAATAGTTCATTGCTCATGCCATCAGGTCCAGATGCACGTACATTTTTCAGGGTTTTAAGTGGCTTCTCAACTTCTGCTGTTTTAATTGGTATTCGTAATGGCCTGGGGTCTCGTGAGAACGGGTGCAAGGGCTCATCATCGTGGTCAGTGAACTGTTCCTTGAACCATTCTCGAATCGCCTCGGCTTTTCCCTGGTCAGTCCCGATAGTGTCCTTCAGTTGTGTAAAGTGAGTGGTGGTGTGTAGTCAGTAACTCTCAGGGGTCGGGCTGCCAGAAATATTTAGTGACAGTCATCCGTGGCAGTGATTTCATCTGCTAGGGAGTCTGCTCGTTAAATATCAAGATCTTTTAAGCGTTCGCTAATGTGGCGCAGAATGTTATTGCGCTCCCGCCATAGTTTGGTGCAGTCTTCAATTTGACCACTTTTGTAGATGCGCAGCCGTAACGCTTTCTGCTCTGCTGACAGTTGTACTACTAGAGGGTCATCAGTATACCTAGTTTGGTTGTTTTTAAGAACACCTACACCTATGGTGCTGGTGGCTGATGATTCCATAGATTTCAGAATTTTGGTTAGGGCTTCGTTTGGATTGGAGCTGACGTCAATGTTAGCTATCTGCTCCCCGAGCATCTTTTTGTATGGCATTTGAGTGTCAGTGTCGCTGATGAGCTTGGGTATGTTGTAGGTGACTCTACCCTCTTGCCTGGTATGGCGTTTATATATTATATAGAGATCGTTCATCTGAAAGCGTGTAATGACTGGCTTATGGTCAGAATTGAGGTCTGGGCCTCCATAGGAACGAGCATTCAGCTACAATATATAAATATTTGGTTATATATTTTGACACTGATTTAGACTTGAAGATGTCGTTGCTTCAGCAGCACTAGCCTCCAAACAAATCATTCTCTGATTAGCTAACAACTTTGTTACATAATAATATAGCTACATCACCGATAATGCAGATTACTGGGTCTGTATTGGGCCAATACATCCCGGTATTGGCACAGTATAGGTCAGGTAATCTCTGGTATCACTTGAAATACGGGGAATAGTGTTAATTGATACTTTGACTCCTTTTAGAAACAAGAGGCTCAAAGAGCCTGTATCGCTCACCTGGAACATAGGCATTTCAACTAGAAAGGCCATCGATTATAAGTAGAAGCTTAAGGTCTTGGCCAGAATTGTAACAAGAACAAGTATGCTTCCTACTAAAGTTGGCTAAAATCAGTTCAGTTATTCTCGAAGACATTTTAAATTTCCAATTGCATTACGGTACAATGGGAGTTTTTGGCAGGATAAAATTCAAGATGGCCTCAAACTGGGACTGCCCTTTACAATTCAGCAGTAAACGGGCTAATTGAGACTTGCAATTCAGTAGTAAAATGGTTAACTGCGCCTTGCAAATGCACACACAATATTGGGTGCACAGCCGTGCCCAGTGGCGTATAAATAGCACTGCACCACTGCTAAGCATTCGGCTTTAGTTCTCAAACATGTCAAATCTAAATAAATGTGACTAAATACAATTTGACAGATAGTTTTACTACATGCTGCCAAAACCGATTATCCTATTGCTTCAGAAAACGGCACGGTTGAAATTAGCATATACAATGTATATCCAAAAACCTATACATGACCAATTTCAGCTTTGGTCATGCATCATCATCTGATCCAATTTGTGCTACATGCACTTAAAATTGTGATTTTCGAGGGGCTCCCTGATTTAATGGGTTTAACATGAAAACTATAGGTCACACTATAGGAAAAGTATATATTCTGAACAGTAATTTCACAAAGAATTAAAAGAACTGATTTAATACCTTTTAAGATGTATAGTATAGATGTTAGCTTGACCCAAGCTCAGTTTTATCAAAAAAGTCCCCTTACATGTACTTGTGATACATATTAAACATACTACATTCACATCAAGCAAACAAGAATTCAGTGGAATTAAATGTCTCGCCTGTCTGCTGTTTGCAACAGTGGCATTGACCTTTGACCGTGTGACCTCCGTGTTACCATGCTGCGTCCAATCATTATAGGTGTATTCAATTTTAGTGCCAAAAGGATTAACCAATTCTCAAATATAAATGATTTGCTTGAATGAAAAACTTAAGGTTGAAAAAGCAGCGGTCAAATAGCAATATTTGAATGGTGTTGAACTTTGACGTGGTGACCTCCATGTCACCATCCTCTATCCTCAAGGTATTCGCAACCATGTACCAAAGTTGTGTTCCATTATGGTTAAGCAATCCCGAAATATAACATGATAAGATTTGCTAGTCTAACAAGAGCTCCGCAAACGGCGCATAATACTCCGCCATGATGACAAACCAATGAATGAGAGCCATCAGAAAATATTTATTTCTTCCTCGGACCCAGACCAGTCACCCTTATAAAGTGTCAAAGCGATTCGTTAAACGGTCAAGCAGGTATCATTCAGAAACCAATTTTCAAGATGGCTGGCAGATTGGCGGCCATTTTGGATTTTGGATTATATCATAAATTTCGATAAGTTTCTTCACCAGACATATTCCAACCACCCTATGAAGTGATTCGATAAATGGTAACGGAGATGTCATCCACAAACCAACTTTCAAGATGGTAGCCCGTGGCTGGCGGCCATCGGAGTTCGGATCATTGTCAATTTTGATAGGTTTCTTCTCCAGACCTAGTCCAACCACCCAATGAAGTTTCAAAGCGATCCGATAAACGGGAACAGAGTTATCACCCAGAAACCAATTTTCAAGATGGTTGTTGGTGGCCATCTTGGATTTCGGACCATCGTCGATTTCGACAAGTTCTTTCCTCAGAGCTAGTCCAACCACCCTATGAAGTTTCAAAGCGATCTGATAAACGGTTAAGGAGTTATCATTCGGAAACTAATTTTCTAGATGGCTGCCGGTGGTTGGCGACCATCTTGGATATTGGATCATTGTTAATTTAGAGAGGTTCTCCCCCAGACCTAGTCCATCCACCCTATGAAGTTTCAAAGTGGTCTGATAAATGGTAACGGAGTTATCATCCGGAAACCAATCTTCAAGATCGTCGCCGGTGGTTTGCGCCCATCTTAGATTTCGGATCATCATCGATTTCGATAGGTTTCTTCCCCAGACCTAGTCCAACCACATGAAGTTTCAAAGCAATCCGACAAATGGCTAAGGAGTTATCATCCGGAAACTAATTTTCAAGAAGTTTCAAAGCGATCCGATAAACGGTAACGGAGATATCAATCGGAAACCAATTTTCAAGATGGCCGCCAGTGGCTGGCGGTCATCGTGGATTTCAGCAGTGGGAATATGTTATATCACTAAGCATGCAATCATACCTACTAAAATCACTGTTCCAACTGCCAAACCACCTCCTGCAAAAGATAATAAAACTACAATTATTTTAAAGTCAACAGCCAGGTATAACATATACGAACAAAAAAATGTTTTAAGAAAATATTGAAAAAATCTACAGTCTTGAGCCTAGTGAGACAGGTCTATAGTTTGATGCCATTGTTCGGTCGCCTTTTTTGAAAATCAGTGTTATGTTCACCTGCTTCCAGTCTGAAGTGATAATAGATTCCTTAAGTGTCTGCTGGAATAATGAACCCAAGAATTGGTGTTATTTTGCTTGATGATGCTTTGAGTATTCTTGCACAGTGGTTTCCTAGCACCTTTTGTGGGATGTTCTTTGCCATTGTCTGGAAGATGGACTCTGAAGAAAGACCAGTTGTCTTCAACTGTGTGTTGATGGAACACAGTTGAAGTACTGCTCTTGTGCTTTTTCAAGGTCTTCGTTGATCTTGTCCCAGTTGGCTTTGTGGTATAGGAAGACTTCTCGGTGGCTGTTTTACTATGCTCGGTTTAGCAGTCACATCTATGATGAGATTATCATGGTCCGCCATTGGTGGTGCAGTTTGGGTTTGTTGACCAGATTTGGATCCGAGGTGATCAGGAGGTCTAGTGTTGTTACCTCATGTTGGAAGTCCATTCATCTGTTCCAGTGATGCTTCATTTCATGTGTCAAGGAGTAGCTGAGTGTTGTCGTTTTGGGTTCACATGGTACTGAGGAGTAGTTCGGCCAGTTTAGGAATCCCAGGTTGAAGTCATCGCCCGGGTATATTATAGCTGAAGGATGTGCTTTCCTGACTTTAGCAATGGACAAGTGTAATTCATGAAGAGCTTTAATGTCCGAGTCTGGACTTCTGTAAAGCGATCCTATTAATGCAATCTTAGCTGAGCTCCAGCTAATGACAGTTCTGCCCAAATGATTTCACAGTCTGTTTCACGCTCTTGATATTCTGTACATATCAGACCTGGTTTGGTGAAGATGATGACACCGTCCCCATGTTGTGCACAGTCTCTTCTGAAGGGTGTGTATCTATATCCTGATGGTGTGTTTTCTGGGTAAGGTTCTGCATCCATGAAGGCGCTGGTTATATGGGTTTCATTCCCGATATCTGGATCAAGTGTGATGATTTCTTGCAGCAATTCTTCCTGTTTGTTTGTTATACTTTGCAAGTTTATGATGGATAGTCTGAGACTGTCCGGCTGTTTTGCTTGGATGACTGGCTGAGACGTGTTGCTGCTGCTCTCACTCTCTATTGATTGTTGGTATGATTCATGCTGTTGTTGGTGTATAGGACTTGGTGATGTATTACCCTGTCGGTTCATATGATTTGATTGACTTGGACTTAACCTAGGGGATGATTCGGCTAGTGCCATGTGTACGTTGCTTGCTCTGGGTGGGCATGCTATATCATTTTGTTGGTTGCAGTACGATAGATATGATTTATGCTGAAGTGACCCAGAACTATTTGTACTATTTGCATTATACGATGAGCTGTACTATTCAATACCACTACTGAATATTATATTAAAACTACTGGATGAGCTGGTAAATATAACACCGCCATAGCATGCCCACCCACCCATCCCTTCCCGCCCCCTTCCCGCCCCCTGCCCATGTGTGTTTTATAACACTATCTCCTAAATGCAATGTATATGCTGATATCTAACTGTCACTGTTGTCTGTATTGTTACTGTTCTGTCTATATATGTAAGTTGTTCGCCAGAACTATAAGTTGTGCATTCGGTGAACAATCTGGACTCAATTAATTCTCAGAAATCTCAGAAACCTGTGCCAACTCCGGTTCATTGGAATGTGGAAATATGCATCTTTCAGATCGATCGACACACACCACATTCCCTTCCTCAATCCTGCCATTACCGATCTCGGCGTTTCCATCTGGAACCGAGGCGTATGGATAAACCAATTTAATGGCCTAAGATTGAGTATAGGTCTCCATCCCCCCCGTGCTCTTGGGGACAAGGAACATGTTTGAATAGAAGCCTGGAGTGTTTGCTGGTTTTATTGCTCCCTTTAGAAGCAAACCTGACACTTCCTTTTGAACGGCTTCTAACTTGTCTGGCTCCCTTGGTACGGGTGTCCAGACAGGTGCCAAAGACAGATTTTGTGGCGGAAAGTCCCACCACTCCAGCATGTAACCCTGGGATAACCATCCCAGGACCAGACTGTCTGACGTCACACCTCGCCAGGCCTCGACGAAACGCATGAGCCTTCCACCCACCATAGACGCCTCGACGTCTAACGGGGTTGTCCGGCTCGCAGTCCGCTCCCCCCCCCCTTTCTTAACGAGAGAGAGAGAGAACCATTTCGGTCTCGGCATGGCGGGTATAACTGGCACCGCTGTTCCTGTCGCACAGGTGCGGTCCAGGCGGATACGAAGGGAGCTCTCGTACCCTCAGGTACGATCCGCTCCCCTCTGTCCGCCCTTTGAGGACTTACCCTTACCCTTGCCCTTCCCGCCTCTAGGGCGGTCAGGAGCAACCTTGGGGAGGGTAGGAGCCTCTACAACCTTCCTGGCTTTCTTAGCCGGCGGCGGCTGAGAAAATCCAGCTGAAGCAGAAGTCGCAGCAGGCTTAGCTTCCGCCTTGCCCCTATGCTTCTTCTGCTTCTTTGGAGGTTGTCCAGCTAGCGGTTTCCCCACAGCCCCTAGTGCGTGCGCTTGCCGCACTAGCTCCAGCTGTAGGTTGACCACCAACCGATTCTGCGCGATGCTGGCCGTATCCTCTAGGATGGCCCGCGCTTGGCCACCGAAGATGCTAGGCCCTGTCAGGGGCGTCCCAAGAAGACGCTCCCTGACTGCCGTAGCTGGACGCATATGGTCAATAACCATTTGCCTCCTGGATTTGGTCACACGCGCCTGCACCCTTGCCAGTGCGTCCATAGACAGCACCAAGCCGTCATTCACGCACGAAAGCGCCACAGGTGGCACAGGGTGGCCTGGCCCCACTTCAGCCCACATCGACTGAAGGAGACGATAAGAATGATTGACAGCACTCATAGCTGCCCTCACACCCTCGTCGCATAGGGGCAGGACTTCCTCTTGATGTACCTGGGACCTGTCCACAAGTGCCGGAGCGGGGCCACCCGCTCCAGCAATCTGAACCCCCAGGACCCATCGGTCATCCTCAGTGACCGACGGCACTACACCATATCTGTCGTATTCCCCCCGCGGAATACGACACCTTGCCCGCACCTCCCTGGAGGCCGCAGGGAGCTGGCCCTTGGTCGCAAGTTGCTTGCTATAAATAGCATCCAACAACTCTATGAACCGTGGATCCAGTCCCACTGACTGGATCCGGGCCGCGGGCAAGATCCCCGTTCGAATCGATGCAACCGACGGACGGGGCGCATCCTCCTCGGCCGTGGCCGAAACCACATACGGGTCCACCCTGGCTAGCCAAGCCAGAGCCTTGGACCAGTCTATTTCCGAGGAGGAAACACCCGCAAACACGTCACCCGTTGACGCGCTCACGGGCCTGCCAGCCACGGCCTCCCGGCAAGGAGCCGTGGCTGACACACCAGGCACTCCGGTACTACCCGGTTCCGCCGCCACACCATGAAACATACCAGACCATGGGGTAGGTCCGCACGGAAAATCGTACGGACCCGTAGCGGACGCGGAACCGTGGCCAGACACGGGCGCCAACGGCACCCCATGTCCGACCGCCGGACCGGGCGAGATAGGTGAGTACCACGCCCGGCCCGGCACACCGGTCACCGTGTCAGCTGGTGCCAAACCAACCGACACGGAACCGGTGCTCGGTACCAGATTGGCCTCAACCACAGGCGGAGCCGCTGCCCTCCATATGCTCCACCCGTCGCATCACAGGCCGCAGCAATAACTCCTCCTCGGCCTCCTCGTCTTCAGACTTTGAAGAGTCGTCATCAGACGAGGAAACCGCGGAGCCGTCCTGGCGGACGGCTCCCACACCTGACTGACCGGCCACCGCTACTGGACCACCCGGAGGTGGCCGCAGAGAGACAGAACCCGCCAGGCCGGAGACAGACGGGACTGCCAGGGGGCCGTACACGACGGCCCCCTCGGTAACCAGTCCAGAACCCTGTCCAAGGACAGGGTCCGTACCAGGCATGGGGAGAAACTGGCCCCCAACCTTCGGTAGCAGAGACGACACCAGCGTGGGCAGAACGCTATGCAGAAAACCCTGCATAGCCGGACTGAACCACGCCAGTGGTGCCATCTCCGCCACCTCCAGCTGGGGATGTGGAGCGCCCCCACCGGCCGAACCGGACGCTCCACGATTTAACCTCGGACCGCCTGACCCCGCGTCAGACCCAGCCACATCCTTCTGGCCAAGGAACTTTACCATCATATCGACGGACCACACTGCACACACATTACATCTATGATCAAGGTTACAGGGCGTACACCTAAAACAGACATGGTCCTTAAACACGACGCGTACAAACTTATGGCACTCGTCACATGATGGCGGGGCTGGCTTGGCCTATAAAATAAGCACAAACCTACAATAAGCAAGCGGAAAGAGACACGGATGGAAGGCAGACAATTAATTTTCAAATAAATTGACCATAAATTAATTGTACCCTCCCGCACCCCACCCCACAATGTTACAGCAAAGATCGCATTGATTATGACGACAAGAACGAAGCGGGCATAAATACACCCATAATTGATCCTCCAGGATGTATCACGGCTCCAGGAATCATATCACATAGCATTTGGGGTATATTTACCAATCAAAATAAATTATACTCCTAACGAAAGCCGACACGATATGTGAAGAAACAACAAACTGCTGTAGCACACGGTAAAACCGCAGACCACGCATCTCTCAAGAATTTTGACACCACCGATCATTGCAAACCGATCGTGATCACACGTAAACCTGACCATTCCAAAGTTTTCTGGTACCATTTTTAGTATGCAGCACCCAGAACAAGATGCGCGAATTAATGAAAAATTTTTCTTCACATAAACATCCGAGCATCACGGGTGTGACGTCACCCGCTCGGACCTTACGGAAAACGACGTCAGCCGATATTTGTGTTAGAAATACTGTAGCAAACACCTATTTTCATATCTGCCGATCGCCTGTTGGGGTTTAAAGAAGGCGATCGTCTGGCATATCTCGTTGTTAGCACACATCCCAGATTCTATGGGGTCAGAAATTGGAACATGCGACACAACGAAATTTAGAGACCTAAGTCTTTTAACTATGGATAATAAGGAATTATACAACTTGGTCATCATTGGCGGTATTCTCCATTTTATCCAGTTAGATCCTTTCAAGAACGCACAGCTATCAATTCACAGATAAGACTTAGATTTCTTTTCACAAAAACTTTAAATCTTTCCCTGCAAAAAGCGTGGACAGCTCTAGTCGCTATGCAAACAAGAATGAGTACCCGGTTCCAAGGAGTCGGTAAAGCTTTCTAAGTCTATAGCCCTAGAGCCAGCTGTTAAGGCCAGCTGTGTATCAGAAAGTAACAGAATGGTGAGTATTGATCGAAGGAGAAGTCCCAACTCAGACGGCCCAAACAATAACAAACTCATAAATCTACTAAACAAGGTTGATAGAGCAAATGCAGACCAGTCTTATAGTAGGTGATTTCAACTTCCCATCGATTAACTGGTGCACTAGAGTTTCTTCAAATGAAGACGAAGATGCAATTCTTAAAACGAGCAGCAATAATTTTCCACAGCAACTAGTTACTAATGCGACACGACATAGAATAAATCACACTTCAAATATTTTGGATCTAGTTTTAACAAACAACCAACACATCGTCCACGAAATAACCCACCTACCTCCACTAGGAAAGTGACCATGATGTTCGACAAATATCACTACATCCTGACATCTTAAGCACAAGCAAACAAATAGCTAAGCCAAAGCTACTGTTGAATAAAGGATGGTATACGGAAATGAGAAGACTTAGGAACGACTGACTGGAATCATCTGCACGAACTTAATGCATCAGAAGCTTGGAAACTCCTACACAAAACATTGATCACAATGAAAGAGCAGTATATCCCTTCATAAAAAAAAAATGCGGTGAGGAAAAGCACATCCGGCTTGACCGCAAAAATCGGGCATACAAAAGATACAATGAAACAAAGAAAACTACAGATTACGCCCTTTGCAAAATTGCTAGAAACAAAGCAACAGTATGCATCAGAAAATCAAAACAGACATTTGAACGTAAAGTAGCAAGCAGGCTTGCGCGATTTAATCGAAAATCGTGATTTGAAAAGAATCGCAATTTTCTACGATGTAACTGAAAAAAATCAAGAAATCGTGAAAAAATTGAGCAAACTATAAGATTTTAAAACTCATCATTCAGCAGTAAACGAATACAGTGTATATTGACAGAAACCTTTCATTTGATATACATATAGGGAATATCGTAGACAAAGCGAACAGCACATTAGGACTAATCAAGAGAACATTTACCAACATTGACCCATCTACTTTCACGCTCTTGTACAAATCTCTAGTGAGACCTATTCTCGAATACTGCAACTCGGCATGGTCAGCAAGATTGAAACGGCAATCACAGCTATTAGAAAGTGTTCAACGGCGAGCAACAAAACTCATCCCGCAAATCAAAGAGTATAGCGCTCTACACGGAATGACTTGAAGCCCTAAATCTAATGTCACTGAAATATTGACGATTTCAAGTCGATTTAATTGAAACATTCAAGATCAGGGATCTATATAATATTGATAAGGACTACTTTTTCGAGTCATCCATTATTACACAGACCATAGGTTCAAGCTCAACATAAAGCGCAGCAACAAAAATATTCGTAAGCACTTTTTCGCTAACAGAGTGGTACCACAGTGGGATTCACTGCCAGCTACAATAGTCGAAGCAACAACACTTGAATTATTCAAGAGCAAACTAAATATCTACTTCAAAGAAAGATCATTTGAATTCGACTGAACGGGCATACGTATACCAACCCAACACAAAGTCATACTGCAATTCTTCCAATACAGTGGACTTATCTTGGAGTCAGTCAAATCATTCAAGAACAAACTAGATATCCAAGAAAGAACTTTTGAACTGGACTGAGCAAGCCATACTACAACAAAAACATTGAGGCAATAACAAGGAAATGGCTTATGCCTAGTAAAATGATGATGATGATGATGTTGTGTTCTGTGTTCACAGATGTAAAAATGTTTGTATAATTAACTATCACCCTATATATTGTAATGTTTTGTTTTGTGTGCAGGGGACCATCGACTCATAGGCTCTGCCTTTGATGGACTGCCCAATTGTAATGTCTGTATATTTTATATTAAGCATGAAATAATTAATCTTGAATCTTGATGATGACGACGATGATGATATTCGTTTTCCAACTAAATACTTTTACGGATCGCATTTACTCAAACACAGACCTATTAGGTTATCTAGAGATGGAATGCCAGTAGATACAAGAAGTTGATTATTTTGAATTGATGGTTTCGTTCCCGGAATTTGTGGAATCTTTAATTTCGTTCTCTTTTGAAAACTGTTGCCCGTGGTTGAAGCCATTTTGAATTTTTGGAAGAAGGTAAGAATAATCGATAAATTAATAATAAAAATTAGTAATCCTTGCTCTAATAATGAGTTCCATTTAATAAATTAATCAATAAATACTAACAAGACATGTGTCTGCAATAAATGTTGGAAACTGATATTAAGAAAGAAAAGAATAGGAATGTTATTTACCTATTGTTTTCGAGTTGTTTGACCTGCTAAGCTCTTTAGCGCTGGAGTACCATTTAATCAATGTAAACAAACCCACGTGCGAATCAAGACATTCTGACCATTTCAATTTTAAATTTATTTATGCAACAGTGTATTTGTTTTATCAAACAGTCGACATTTAAACGAATAATTAATTAATCATCGCAGTAAATTGAATTCAAGGAGGAAGTCTTATTTAGAACAGTTATACATCGTAATCATCTGATTTTATTTCATGAGCAGTCTAGCCTCGGAACTCGTAGAAGCAGACGAACTTTCCTGAGCCCTTGCAAGCTGATTTACTTGTCATGCTGTAACTCCGTCGTCCAGCAAAGTTATTGCAAGTACCAAATACAATTAATAAGAACAATTGTCAATTTTAATAATTTATTTGTTAGTCACATAATATACGAAAGTTTTCTTTCCCATTGCGCTGTACTGATCAATGGAATAAACTACCTGAATCCGTTATCAGTGCCCCCTCAGTCAGTGAATTCTTTTAAATCTACACTAGACAAGCTATGGGAAATGCACCCATTGCGCTATAACTACGATTGTGAACCCATTTGTAATATTTATACTCCAGAATCATTATAACCTAGCCAATGTATAATTGTTAATAACAACTTAATAACATTAAAATGACCCATAAATATATTCAGCCCATCCCTGACGTTAGCGGCTTGTTGACGCCTGCTGTCAGTAGAGGATTCGTGTAAGTTCGTGTAAATAATGTATACCTAAAGGGACGCTAATCCCATCTCAAATGTTATACAGCACCGATAGATTATGGTTTATAGATTCCATTACATTCATATCCTGTCACATTTCCGTATCTGTATCAGAATTATCTGCTTTGTAATATCGCCCAAATGTTGAACAGTGATCGCCACCATTTTGTCTCCTCAAGCGATAATGTGTGATGTCATGTAAGTGCTAATGCATTAGATTCTTTATTATGTAACACTCATGTCGTTAATATTTTGAAACTAATTTGACTAGAAATTGTTGCTCCAAATTTGTTTCATTTGTTTGATTGCTTTTATACCACATTGCCAAACTATAGCTGGCACCTCTATGACTGAGCATATATCCTGAGGCAGACACGCTAAGCTTTTTCTGATTGGTTGAAAAGTAAATCATGACAGCCAGCATAAGCTGTAGAAATCTACCAACATTTAGCTACTAAAACCTGAATATCTTTCTTTGATAAGATGATAAAAAGCTTAAAATCTCTAACATAGTTTATGAGTGGCCTATTAGATCATCAGTATAGATATCATGAGATGAGGTTAGTTATACTTTAAGATAAGATGAGATAAGATTGATTTGCAGAATGTTCCGTTTTGGGCTAGGCTGCTATAGAGTCTGATGATATGATATGATATGATATCGGATTCAGCTGTTTGCATTAGGCCTAAAGCCTGTCAGCCGATCCTAGTAATCTTCATGAGTTAAATCTTCACTAGACTGATAATTTCATGTGCATATAGCATATAGGAACTGGCTATTTACAGTTTAGTTTTAAATAAGATCAATTATTTACTATATTATATACACTTTGTACAACAATCTAATACATGCTCCGGAAAGAGCTCATTTTACTTCCGAGCAATGTCCTTTACCTACCGTACATACATGTACCTAACGTTTGTAGTTTATACTACTTATTTCTTTAATCACTTAACTAATTCATGTTTTCTTTTATTTACAGATGTGTTTCCACACCCTACTTATCTATCCCTCATTTGTTTTAAAACATGATACTTATTCACAACTCTAACTATTGTTAGTACATTAATTCACATCTTTCACTCAGTGTTGCTATTGAGTGTGCACTCCATGCCTGACTTCTACATTTTCATTGAAATTGCTGGTGTGGTTCCACACCCTGCATATATTTCACTCAATATTAGGCGAGTGTTTTTCCAGACCCCGCCTAACTGTTACTCATCCATTCGTTTGCTGGTGTGGTTCCACACCGTGCTTAACTTTCACACAGTTTTAGGCTAGTGTGGTTCCACACCCCACCTACCTTTTGCACCACCATTCATTTGGTGGTGTGGTTTCACACCCTGCTTAACTTTCACTCAACATTAGGCTAGTTCCACACCACACCCCGCCTAACGTTTACACATCCATTCATTTGCTGCTAACTTTCACACAATGTTAGGCTAGTGTGGTTCCACACCCTTCCTAACGTGTACACATTTATACAAGTGTTGGTGTGGTCCTACCCCCTAACAACTTCACAGATTCATTGCTGATGTGGTTCCATACCCTGCCTGCCTTACACTCACAGATGATTCGTGACCAAGTTCAGTACCTGGGCCTATTATGTGACATACATATATTGTGCCCATTCCTTGTCCAGTCTGGCTTTAAAATTGCTCACAGTTGGGGCGGTTACTGTGTGGTCTGATAGTAATTTTTCTTGTCTACTGCCCTTAGTGAGAAGAAGTTATGACGTAAGCTTGTCTTGCAGTATTTTTTTACTTGAGCTTGTATGAATGACCTCGAGTTTGCATCTAGTTCAAGAATTGACATACCTACTGCATAGATTCCATGGGTATATTTGTATACTTCTATCATGTCTCCTCTTGCTCTACGGTATGTCAGACTAGGTAAGCTTACTATCTTCAGTCTTTCTTCATAATGGAGCTGAGACAGTGAGGGGATTAACTTGGATGCCCTCGTCTGTACACTCTCAAGCAGTTTGACATCCTTGGTCAGGCGTGGTGACCATGCTACATTCGAATATACTAGATGGGGGCTGCTTTGATAGTTAAATTTTATTTCTTGATTTGCCCAGTATGTGTACAATCTGTTCTTGAATATGTTTAATACTTGTTCATCTACTTTTGATGTTTTGGGCTTTTTTGTTTTGTTTTTAGATCACATGTTGCTGGGGGCGTGGCAGTATAGAGGAAAAGTAAAGGGAAATGGTATCTAATGCTGTTGACTGTTAGCTCGCCTGGCCTGAATGCCAAGTCAGTTTATGCCATGGTAACCGTCCACCATATGTCGTGGAACTTTTCCTTCAAACGACTTCTCAAGAACCACTAGGCCTACTGGCTCTAGGCCCTGGGACAATTTAAATTATATTAGGGCATAGGGGATCCAAGTTGGTTCAAAGGAAGTCGATTGGCCAATTGGGCCGGCGGACATCTTGGATTTTGGCAGATTTTTAGCAACGTTTTAAGTCAAGTTTGTTCGACGGAACTTAATTAGCCAAATGTTTTGGCGGCCATCTTGGATAAACTAGTTTTCGTGAAAAAGACTAACTCAAGAACCCCGTAATGGATCTGTCCAAAATTTGGGAAACACAGTTAAGCAGTAAGATCCATTAAAGTTTGAATTCGAGGGAAGTTTATACATAAAAAAATATTGCTGCCATGCACCAATAAAAATGTATGTGTTTGGTGGGCATATTGGATTTTTTTATTTGATACATTTTCAACAGTTTTGGAGGGATACTGATTTCAAATTTCCCTTTTGAAACTGTCGGATAAAAGTTTTGTCGGCCATCTTGGATCTTTCCCCGCTAAATCTCCCATGTACTAAAGAAATGCAAAATTTACGGCATAGAGATTTGAGTTTGTTCAAAGAAAGTTGATCGGCCAATGTGGCCGGCGGCCATCTTAGATTTTAGATGATTTTTAGAAACTTCTTGGAGGATCAATTCTAAACTCATGAAATA